>BMAU01017405.1:15000-664557 GCA_019973935.1 Trichonephila clavipes | reverse complement strand
ATTTCGTCCTCTGATGGAATGCGCAATCTACTAACAAGCTGCATGTTGGATTTAACGTGAATTCATTCGAAACCAAAAAAATAATAATAAAATTAATGCGAAAATGTGGTATCTATGTATTATCGCAATCACCCACGCAAATTAATGACTCACCAAATTGGCAACCCCCTTTTCCGAAGTATTTTATGTAAGTTGAATGGACGACTCAGGTGCCTTTCATATTATTTAGCCGCGATAATACATAAGTACCGCGAAAATACCTTTAACTACAGTATGATCAAGGTTATGATCAAGATCATTTTACGTAGGGCAGAAAGAGAATTGATATTAAAAACAAGGCAAATGTGTGGTGCAGAGTAGATTTATTATATTTAATGCAATAACAGCAGTACTGACCCATTTTACAAAAAGTTGTATTTTTTTGTTACGTGAAATCAATGCATATCCCTCTGAAACTTCCCCTTAGAAATCGAGCAATGTATTTCAGATAGTCTTCGAGAGAGAAGTGTAGTTTTGCATGTAATCTTGTACAAGAATTGACTTCATTTAGATCTCCATATCGCTTGAAACATTAGCAGAAACACTCTTGTTCGTTTCCAGGATCAGCTTTTTCTTTAATGTTATAGAGAGCATCGCTCGCGTTGAATTTTCTTTTTAATATCAACCTAGGTGTAGATTTGAAGTGCCGCATTTTACTGGTTTCCCACGATAGTAATGAAAAAAGGAACACTTTCGCAGAACACAAGTCAGTGAATACACAGAAAATTGCTATCATATCAACCTGGGCTGCTACTTATAACCAAACAATTTTTTTAACGCCCACAGATAGATTTGACAAACCTGATTTCACCTGATACTCATTGAAGGCACTGTCTTAATCTGACAATTGTCACCTCAAGTGCATGTGGTTTTGTGAGGGGTAAGAAAGTCTTCGTAGTCTGTACTAAATTCTTCGATAATCAGAATATTACAGACCAGATTCCTGTTTGCTAACCCTTCCAAGAAAGTTTTGGACTCTGATTTCATTTTTGAGCTGAAAAATAAAATCAAGCAATCTTCTACAATATACTCAGATGTCAGAACATTAGTAGCAGTCACACATATGTTACAACTATATTTCGGCATAAGCTTCGTATAAACGAATATCAATGAACTATTTTCCAAACAACAGGTCTTTTGATAGAAATGTATTTTGAAATATTTTAAACAGTTCCGTTGCCATTTTAAATTGAACCATTATCTTGGGGAAAAATTTATTAATTCCTTTTTAATATTCGTTTTGAAATATACGGACTGAAAACCGTATAATTGAAACTGCATTCACGTTAAGTGCTGTAATATTCCTTCTATTCGCTCTACTCAAAGACACACTTTTCTAATCAATAACTTTTCACTTTTTCCAAAGACATGTTCTGGCGACGATATCGACACCTAAGTCGGCACCTCCATTTCCTAATCCGTAACGCTTACACCATTGAACTTCAAGGTTTTGTACGATGGTTAAATTACACGAGTCCCCCTCCTGGCGCACGGCCGTCTCTGTCCTAGTCTACGGTGTTTTGGGAGTATCACACCTCCACACCCAATACTCGTTAAAACCTAGTTCTTAAGGGGAAGAATTATCTTCTGTCCTATAAATGTAATACTATCTCGTTTTGAACCGATTCAGGGGTGTTTTAGGAAACGGCCTATTTTTCAAAATAATTTCAGATATTTCTATTTATTTGAAAGCCTAAAATAAGTATTAAGGAATGGTATTGATAACTCGTTTCCTGAAAATATTACCTGTTAATGAGAGAGAGAGAATCTTGAATCAGTTTAAAATACCGCGCCTTATGTAGGATTGGTAGGATGTAAATATTTTAGGATACATCAGGGAACGTATTGTATGACAATTTTAATTTTACTCTTTACTAAATCTCAGGAAAACAAAATTTAGTACTGCTAGATAAAAAATTCTAGCTTTTCATGCAAAATCACTATAAAATTAGTTACATTTCAATGTCAAAAATGAACATAACATTCATTGGACTCTGCTAAATCGACGACAACAAGCGTAGGTACCACTAAATGTTAGGCACTTCAACTTTCACTTCTGATTGCTTCATCCTGATTGGTTGAAATTCCTAGAATCGATACAGTTTGAAGGCAATTCTTTCTTTTAATGTGAGATTTCCCTGCGACTGAACGTGCTAAAAAACTGCTCTGTGTTGACAAAAAGTGACATTGTTTTCTATATTTGGTGACTTGAAATCTATTGCATTTCGAAGTTTCTTTCTTGTTTCTTCCTTTTATATATTAATCTTATTGAATTGCTTCATTTTTGTGTTTACTTTGCAACTTTCTGTAGCGTTAGGCTTAACTCTTAACGTTTTCTTTTTTGGCTAATTTCTTTCTGCTCTTTTGGCGAAACAATGCCAGATTTTAATGCTTTTATGAGTCTTTCTTTTCAGATTGCCGCCAAGAAGAGGAAGCCATGGACTGGGAGGACGCCCCTGTTCTCCCTGAAGTAGAAGATGCACCTTTTGTTCCTTCCGTCCCCACGGAAGATGAGGTCCCTCATCTCCGTTCAGGTAAGTGAACCCCCTTCTCTTTTTCAGCCAACCGCTTCCCCCAACATGAGGGCTCTCGTTCCGAAGGTAAGGACACCACAGGCGCCCAAGGTGTCTGTGATGTCCTATTGTTTTTAATGTCGTTTCTCCTATTACTTCCTATTTTGCTTCTTTCTTCATTTAATGTTTTTAATTCTATTTAAGCTGCTATTCTACAGATTTAGAGATAAGCACTTTTGCAAAGACGTATTTATGGCAGGGAATTGTAATGTAATTAAATTCCGGAATAGATATCCTATGAAAATATGCAGTCCGCATTAAAATAATCTGATACCTTAGCTGTTTTCTCTCTTATTTTAGACTAAAATATTCAGCGGATACTTATATTTGACTAACTACAAAATATTCTTCAAGACATGTTCTTAGTGATAACTGTTTGATTAATTCTTTGGTACTTACGTATTATCGCAACCCATTGGCGACATTACATGAAATTAAGCAGATGGATGCCAATTCAGCACTACGACACATAGAAAGACGGATTGCCCTCTTGGCAATTTATTAATAGAGTTGGCGATAGTTGCGATAATACCTAAGTACCCATTTTCATACGTTTTGACAAATATTTCTAATAAACTTTTTTTTTCAGAAATATTTAGTATAACATTTTCCAGGTATTATGTTTGATAGAGCTTACTATGTTAGAGAGTACATTAATAATTTTTCGATAGATTTTTATTTTACATAATTATTAAGGCATTATATTTTAAACTTGAATATAGAATATAACTTTTTTAACTTAATAATTCATTGTAACTAACGCTGATTTTTTTTTTCAGAGGATCGTGTAGGTTTCGAGTCATCATTGGATGTTACCAATGCTTTTCGTACCAGTAATAATGTTTATTTTTATAGGTTATTCTATAGACGTGAGGGTGTTTCCTTACACTCCCGGGGCTGCCCTGAGGTGTGCTGAAGAGGGGGCAGCCTCGAGGGGACCAAAGTAGCCGACCTCCAAGTGGTGTCCCTCGGGCAACGCTGTGCATCGAACAAATGCACAGCGGCTGACGGGCTACTAAGTAAGGATAAACTATTGTGCAGTTAGAACTTTCCAGAACAGTAGTAATAACGCCTACCAGTTGCGAATTTTTCGAATAGTGAGCCAAAAGTTCGCCAAAATTTCACCCATGCGTTTTTAGCTTTCTTCTATCGTTGTATTTTAGGCATAAGATGAATAAAAATTCGTCAAACAGTATTTGCAAGGTGCATGGAATGCATTATTACAAGGAGGAAAGCTTTGGTAAACAGTTTGGTCGAATTTAAATTTCAATAAGGGGTGAATTACAGTGGAGAATTTTTAAAAAATCTATCTAGTAAAGGGTGTTTTTTTAGAGTTATAGAACTTTAAATTGCAATAAAACAACGATTTATTATTCGATTGACATGAATTTTTTTTAATCGAAAGATAATCTTATGGCATTACATTTTAAATATGATAGAGCAAGGCGTAGATTCGTCGACTGGGCGCAAAACGAGATTGCCGTTATTCCGGATTTTCATCAGCGAATTTTGTTTAGCGATGCAGCGCACTTCTGGTTGAATGGCTACGTCAACAAACAAAACTGCCGCATTTGAGTGAAGCTAATCCACAAGTGTATGTCGAAACACCGTTACATCCAGAAAAATTGACTGTTTGGTGCGCTTTATTGGCTGGTGGAATCATTGGTCCGTACTTCAAAAACGATGAAGGCCACAACGTTACAGTCAATGGTGATCGGTATAGAGCCATGATTACTAACTTTTTCATTCCTGAATTGAACGATCATGATGTCTAGGAGCTGTGGTTCCAACAAGACGGCGCAACATGTCACACAGCTCGCGCCACAATCGATTTATTGAAAGACACGTTTGGTGATCGCCTAATTTCACGTTTTGGACCTGTGAATTGGCCTCCAAGATCTTGTGATTTAACACCGCTAGACTATTTTGTGGCTATGTAAAGTCATTGGTCTATGCGGATAAGCCACAAACGCTTGACCATTTGGAAGACAACATTCGCCGTGTTATTGCCGATATACGGCCACAAATGCTGGAAAAAGTCATCGAAAATTGGACGTCCAGATTGGACTACATCCGAGCCAGCCGTGGCAGTCCTATGCCAGATATCATATTTAAAATGTAACGCCACAAGTGTATCTTTCGAATAAAAAAAATTCATGTCAATCGAATAATACATCGTTGTTTTATTGCAATTTAAAGTTCTATACCTCTAAAAAAACACCCTTTATAAGATATTGATCGTATGGCGCTCCATTAAATATCGCCAGCTTTGGCGCACGCTTCCCTACCTTGGATCAATAGGACTTGCAGCAACGTATTAATAGTAATTGTTCAATTGGGCGAAAACTAAAAATTGTAATTAAAAAAAGTATCCGACCACATGTTTGAATATGGGGATTTCCAGAACATTGATAAAGAAACAATAAATATCCTTAGCGATATAAATTCCTTCCCTGATGTATTTAAAAACTCTGTTCTAATTTAAAAAAGGAGAATAAAGGCAAAATCTCCTTAGCTTTGATTTTGCATTCTTTTTTGTGCGCCTTTTTTTATCATTAAATATATATCCATTTGTATTTGTTCTCAGTTGACATTCTTTAATGTTTTCTGAAATTCGTATCTGCATGGTTAATTAATTTTTAAAGGTTTCATGGTGTCAAATCTGCCCGTTATTTCAAAAACACGAATAATTGGTACTCGCATATTAGCACAGTAACCGTTGCCCATCTATGCTCGAACACACACATCTTGTTTCTAAATTGACTTATTTTTCTCTTCGTTATTGGTGGATAAAGCCCTAAAATGACGAACTGTCATGGTCATAGGAAAGTAGAAAAACAAGCAGTTGTGGCGCAATTTGGCATTATTACTTCTCGTTTTCCAAAACGTCGTTTTAAACTAGAATTTTGCCATTATAAATTTTAAAAGAATGAAACATTTCGTCCTCTGATGGAATGCGCAATCTACTAACAAGCTGCATGTTGGATTTTAACGTGAATTCATTCGAAACCAAAAAAATAATAATAAATTAATGCGATTAATGTATTATCGCAATCACCCACGCTATTAATGACTCACCAAATTGGCAACCCCCTTTTCCGAAGTATCTTATGTGCTGAATTGGCGACTAGGTGCTTCCTTTCATATTATTTAGGTTGCGATAATACATAAGTACCGAAAATACCTTTAACTACAGTATGATCAAGGTAGGACATTTTACGTAGGGCAGAAAGAGAATTGATATTAAAACAAGGCAAATGTGTGGTGTAGATTAGGATTTATTATATTTAATGCAATAATAACAGCAGTACTGACCCATTTTACAAAAAGCTGTATTTTTTGTTACCTGAAATCAATGCATAACCTCTGAAACTTCCCTCTAGAAATCGAGCAATGTATTTCAGATAGTCTTCGAGAGAGAAGTGTAGTTTTGCATGTAATCTTGTACAAGAATTGACTTCATTTAGATCTCCATATCGCTTGAAACATTAGCAGAAACACTCTTGTTCGTTTCCAGGATCAGCTTTTTCTTTAATGTTATAGAGAGGATCGCTCGCGTTGGAATTTTCTTTTAATATCAACCTAGGTGTAGATTTGGAAGTGCCGCATTTTTACTGGTTTCCCACGATAGTAATGAAAAGGAACACTTTCGCAGAACACAAGTCAAAGGAATACACAGAAAATTGCTATCATATCAACCTGGCTGCTACTTATAACCAAACAATTTTTTTAACGCCCACAGATAGATTTGACAAACCTGATTTCACCTGATACTCGTGAAGGCACTGTCTTAATCTGACAATTGTCACCTCAAGTGCATGTGGTTTTGCGAGGGTAAGAAAGTCTTCGTAGTCTGTACTAAATTCTTCGATAATCAGAATATTACAGACCAGATTCCTGTTTGCTAACCCTTCCAAGAAAGTTTTGGACTCTGATTTCATTTTTGAGCTGAAAAATAAAATCAAGCAATCTTCTACAATATACTCAGATGTCAGAACATTAGTAGCAGTCACACATATCTTACAACTATTTTGGCATAAGCTTCGTATAAACGAATGTCAATGAACTATTTTCCAAACAACAGGTCTTTTGATAGAAATGTATTTTGAAATATTTTAAACAGTTCCGTTGCCATTTTAAATTGAACCATTATCTTGGGGAAAAATTTATTAATTCCTTTTTAATATTCGTTTTGAAATATACGGACTGAAAACCGTATAATTGAAACTGCATTCACGTTAAGTGCTGTAATATTCCTTCTATTCGCTCTACTCAAAGACACACTTTTCTAATCAATAACTTTTTCACTTTTTTCCAAAGACATGTTCTGGCGACGATATCGACACCTAAGTCGGCACCTCCATTTCCTAATCCGTAACGCTTACACCATTGAACTTCAAGGTTTTGTACGATGGTTAAATTACACGAGTCCCCCTCCTGGCGCACGGCCGTCTCTGTCCTAGTCTACGGTGTTTTGGGAGTATCACACCTCCACACCCAATACTCGTTAAAACCTAGTTCTTAAGGGGAAGAATTATCTTCTGTCCTATAAATGTAATACTATCTCGTTTTGAACCGATTCAGGGGTGTTTTAGGAAACGGCCTATTTTTCAAAATAATTTCAGATATTTCTATTTATTTGAAAGCCTAAAATAAGTATTAAGGAATGGTATTGATAACTCGTTTCCTGAAAATATTACCTGTTAATGAGAGAGAGAGAATCTTGAATCAGTTTAAAATACCGCGCCTTATGTAGGATTGGTAGGATGTAAATATTTTAGGATACATCAGGGAACGTATTGTATGACAATTTTAATTTTACTCTTTACTAAATCTCAGGAAAACAAAATTAAGTACTGCTAGATAAAAAAATTCTAGCTTTTCATGCAAAATCACTATAAAATTAGTTACATTTTAATGTCAAAAATGAACATAACATTCATTGGACTCTGCTAAATAGACGACAACAAGCGTAGGTACCACTAAATGTTAGGCACTTCAACTTTCACTTCTGATTGCTTCATCCTGATTGGTTGAAATTCCTAGAATCGATACAGTTTGAAGGCAATTCTTTCTTTTAATGTGAGATTTCCCTGCGACTGAACGTGCTAAAAAACTGCTCTGTGCCAATTGACAAAAAGTGACATTGTTTCTATATTTGGTGACTTGAAATCTATTGCATTTCGAAGTTTCTTTCTTGTTTCTTCCTTTTATATATTAATCTTATTGAATTGCTTCATTTTTGTGTTTACTTTGCAACTTTCTGTAGCGTTAGGCTTAACTCTTAACGTTTTTCTTTTGGCTAATTTCTTTCTGCTCTTTTGGCGAAACAATGCCAGATTTTAATGCTTTTTATGAGTCTTTCTTTTCAGATTGCCGCCAAGAAGAGGAAGCCATGGACTGGGAGGACGCCCCTGTTCTCCCTGAAGTAAGTGCACCTTTTGTTCCTTCCCGTCCCCCACGGAAGATGAGGTCCCTCATCTCCGTTCAGGTAAGTGAACCCCCTTCTCTTTCAGCCAACCGCTTCCCCAACATGAGGGCTCTCGTTCCGAAGGTAAGGACACCACAGGCGCCCAAGGTGTCTGTGATGTCTATTGTTTTTAATGTCGTTTCTCCTATTACTTCCTATTTTGCTTCTTTCTTCATTTAATGTTTTTAATTCTATTTAAGCTGCTATTCTACAGATTTAGAGATAAGCACTTTTTGCAAAGACGTATTTATGGCAGGAATTCTAATGTAATTAAATTCCGGAATAGATATCCTATGAAAAATATGCAGTCCGCATTAAAATAATCTGATACCTTAGCTGTTTTCTCTCTTATTTTAGACTAAAATATTCAGCGGATACTTATATTTGACTAACTACAAAATATTCTTCAAGACATGTTCTTAGTGATAACTGTTTGATTAATTCTTTGGTACTTACGTATTATCGCAACCCATTGGCGACATTACATGAAATTAAGCAGATGGATGCCAATTCAGCACTACGACACATAGAAAGACGGGATTGCCCTCTTGGCAATTTATTAATAGAGTTGGCGATAGTTGCGATAATACCTAAGTACCCATTTTTCATACGTTTTGACAAATATTTCTAATAAACTTTTTTTTTTTTTCAGAATTATTTAGTATAACATTTTCCAGGTATTATGTTTGATAGAGCTTACTATGTTAGAGAGTACATTAATAATTTTTCGATAGATTTTTATTTTACATAATTATTAAGGCATTATATTTTAAACTTGAATATAGAATATAACTTTTTTAACTTAATAATTCATTGTAACTAACGCTGATTTTTTTTTTTAGAGGATCGTGTAGGTTTCGAGTCATCATTGGATGTTACCAATGCTTTTCGTACCAGTAATAATGTTTATTTTTATAGGTTATTCTATAGACGTGAGGGGTGTTTCCTTACACTCCCGGGGCTGCCCTGAGGTGTGCTGAAGAGGGCAGCCTCGAGGGACCAAAGTAGCCGACCTCCAAGTGGTGTCCCTCGGGCAACGCTGTGCATCGAACAGATGCACAGCGGCTGACGGGCTACTAAGTAAGGATAAACTATTGTGCAGTTAGAACTTTCCAGAACAGTAGTAATAACGCCTACCAGTTGCGAATTTTTCGAATAGTGAGCCAAAAAGTTCGCCAAAATTTCACCCATGCGTTTTCTTTCTTCTATCGTTGTATTTTAGGCATAAGATGAATAAAAATTCGTCAAACAGTATTTGCAAGGTGCATGGAATGCATTATTACAAGGAGGAAAGCTTTGGTAAACAGTTTGGTCGAATTTAACTTTCAATAAGGGGTGAATTACAGTGGAGAATTTTTAAAAAATCTATCTAGTAAAGGGTGTTTTTTAGAGTTATAGAACTTTAAATTGCAATAAAACAACGATTTATTATTCGATTGACATGAATTTGTTTTAATCGAAAGATAATCTTATGGCATTACATTTTAAATATGATAGAGCAAGGCGTAGATTCGTCGACTGGGCGCAAAACGAGATTGCCGTTATTCCGGATTTTCATCAGCGAATTTTGTTTAGCGATGCAGCGCACTTCTGGTTGAATGGCTACGTCAACAAACAAAACTGCCGCATTTGGAGTGAAGCTAATCCACAAGTGTATGTCGAAACACCGTTACATCCAGAAAAATTGACTGTTTGGTGCGCTTTATTGGCTGGTGGAATCATTGGTCCGTACTTCAAAAACGATGAAGGCCACAACGTTACAGTCAATGGTGATCGGTATAGAGCCATGATTACTAACTTTTTCATTCCTGAATTGAACGATCATGATGTCTAGGAGCTGTGGTTCCAACAAGACGGCGCAACATGTCACACAGCTCGCGCCACAATCGATTTATTGAAAGACACGTTTGGTGATCGCCTAATTTCACGTTTTGGACCTGTGAATTGGCCTCCAAGATCTTGTGATTTAACACCGCTAGACTATTTTGTGTGGGGCTATGTAAAGTCATTGGTCTATGCGGATAAGCCACAAACGCTTGACCATTTGGAAGACAACATTCGCCGTGTTATTGCCGATATACGGCCACAAATGCTGGAAAAAGTCATCGAAAATTGGACGTCCAGATTGGACTACATCCGAGCCAGCCGTGGCAGTCCTATGCCAGATATCATATTTAAAATGTAACGCCACAAGTGTATCTTTCGAATAAAAAAAATTCATGTCAATCGAATAATACATCGTTGTTTTATTGCAATTTAAAGTTCTATACCTCTAAAAAAACACCCTTTATAAGATATTGATCGTATGGCGCTCCATTAAATATCGCCAGCTTTGGCGCACGCTTCCCTACCTTGGATCAATAGGACTTGCAGCAACGTATTAATAGTAATTGTTCAATTGGGCGAAAACTAAAAATTGTAATTAAAAAAAGTATCCGACCACATGTTTGAATATGGGGATTTCCAGAACATTGATAAAGAAACAATAAATATCCTTAGCGATATAAATTCCTTCCCTGATGTATTTAAAAACTCTGTTCTAATTTAAAAAATTAGAATAAAGGCAAAATCTCCTTAGCTTTGATTTTGCATTCTTTTTTGTGCGCCTTTTTTTTTTATCATTAAATATATATCCATTTGTATTTGTTCTCAGTTGACATTCTTTAATGTTTTCTGAAATTCGTATCGGCATGGTTAATTAATTTTTAAAGGTTTCATGGTGTCAAATCTGCCCGTTATTTCAAAAACACGAATAATTGGTACTCGCATATTAGCACAGTAACCGTTGCCCATCTATGCTCGAACACACTCCTCTTGTTTCTAAATTGACTTATTTTTCTCTTCGTTATTGGTGGATAAAGCCCTAAAATGACGAACTGTCATGGTCATAGGAAAGTAGAAAAACAAGCAGTTGTGGCGCAATTTGGCATTATTACTTCTCGTTTTCCAAAACGTCGTGTTAAACCAGAATTTTGCCATTATAAATTTTAAAAGAATGAAACATTTCGTCCTCTGATGGAATGCGCAATCTACTAACAAGCTGCATGTTGGATTTTAACGTGAATTCATTCGAAACCAAAAAAATAATAATAAATTAATGCGAAAATGCGGTACTTATGTATTATCGCAATCACCCACGCTATTAATGACTCACCAAATTGGCAACCCCTTTTCCGAAGTATCTTATGTGCTGAATTGGCGACTAGGTGCTTCCTTTCATATTATTTAGGTTGCGATAATACATAAGTACCGCGAAAATACCTTTAACTACAGTATGATCAAGGTTACGATCAAGATCATTTTACGTAGGGCAGAAAGAGAATTGATATTAAAACAAGGCAAATGTGTGGTGTATATTAGGATTTATTATATTTAATGCAATAATAACAGCAGTAGTGACCCATTTTACAAAAAGCTGTATTTTTTTGTTACCTGAAATCAATGCATAACCCTCTGAAACTTCCTCTAGAAATCGAGCAATGTATTTCAGATAGTCTTCGAGAGAGAAGTGTAGTTTTGCATGTAATCTGGTACAAGAATTGACTTCATTTAGATCTCCATATCGCTTGAAACATTAGCAGAAACACTCTTGTTCGTTTCCAGGATCAGCTTTTTCTTTAATGTTATCGAGAGGCTCGCTCGCGTTGGAATTTTCTTTTAATATCAACCTAGGTGTAGATTTGGAAGTGCCGCATTTTTACTTGTTTTTTTACGATAGTAATGAAAAGGAACACTTTCGCAGAACACAAGTCAAAGGAATACACAGAAATTGCTATCATATCAACCTGGCTGCTACTTATAACCAAACAATTTTTAACGCCCACAGATAGATTTGACAAAACCTGATTTCACCTGATACTCGTGAAGGCACTGTCTTAATCTGACAATTGTCACCTCATGTGCATGTGGTTTTGCGAGGGTAAGAAAGTCTTCGTAGTCTGTACTAAATTCTTCGATAATCAGAATATTACAGACCAGATTCCTGTTTGCTAACCCTTCCAAGAAAGTTTTGGACTCTGATTTCATTTTTGAGCTGAAAAATAAAATCAAGCAATCTTCTACAATATACTAGATGTCAGAACATTAGTAGCAGTCACAATATATGATAACTATATATTTCGGCATAAGCTTGCATAAACGAATATCAATGAACTATTTTCCAAACAACAGGTCTTTTGATAGAAATGTATTTGGAAATATTTTAAAAACAGCCCTGTTGCCATTTTAAATTGAACCATTATCTTGGGGGAAAATTTATTAATTCCTTTTTAATATCTTGTTTTGAAATATACATGGACTGAAAACCGTATAATTGAAACATGTCCAGCTTCAAAGCGTTGGTTTTTTAAAGATGATCTTTCAATTTAAAAAAAAAAGTTGTATATAAATTTCGCAGAACGAGACCAGATTTAGATTTCTGCTAAAAGAGACCAGATTAAGATTTCTGGTAAAATTTCGAGTTAAATGGGTCACTTTGGTAAGTTTCTAGGGTGAAAAAAAAAGTGATTGGCTAGGTCACCGAATCGTCAATAAGTTGGCTGCCCAGCGTCAAAGCGTCGGTTTTTTTAAAGATGATCTTTCAATTTAAAAATAAAAAAGTTACAGGAATTTCGAATAACGGAGAACAGATATAGATTTCTGGTAAAATTTCGATTTAAATGGGTCACTTTGGTAAGTTTCTAGGGTGAAAAAAAAATTTTTTGGCATGGTCACCGAATCGTCGGTAAGTGGCTGTCCAGCGTCAAAGCGTTGTGTTTTTTAAAGATGATCTTTTAATTAAAAAAATGTTACAGAAATTTCGCAAAATGGAGACCAGATTTTGATTTCTGGTAAAATTTCGATTTAAATGGATCACTTTGGTAAGTTTCTAGGGTGAAAAAAAAATTGATTGGCTAGGTCACCGAATCGTCAATAAGTTGGCTGTCCAGCGTCAAAGCGTCGGTTTTTTTGAAAGATGATCTTTCAATTTAAAAAAGAAGTTACAGGAATTTCGCAGAACGGAGACCAGATTTAGATTTCTGCTAAAAGTTCGGGTTAAATGGGTCACTTTGGTAAGTTTCTAAGGCTAAAAAAAGTGATTGGCTTGGTCACCGAATCGTCGGTAAAGTGGAGGTCCAGTGTCAAAGCGTCGGTTTTTTTAAAATGATCTTTCAATCTAAAAAAAAAAAGATAGGAATTTCGCAAAACGGAGACCAGATTTAGATTTCTGGTAAAACTTCGTGTTAAATGGGTAACTTTCGTAAGTTTCTAGGGTGGAAAAAAAAGTTATTGGCTTGGTCACCCAATCGTCGATAAGTTGGCTGTCCAGCTTCAAAGCGTCGGTTTTTTTAAAGATGATCTTTCAATTTAAAAAAGAAGTTACAGGAATTTCGCAAAACGGAGACCAGATTTAGATTTCTGCTAAAATTTCGGGTTAAATGGGTCACTTTGGTAAGTTTCTAAGGAAAAAAAAGTGATTGGCTTGGTCACCGAATCGTCGGTAAAGTGGCTGTCCAGCGTCAAAGCGTCGGGTTTTTTAAAAATGATCTTTCAATTAAAAAAAGAAGTTACCGGAATTTCGCAAAACGGAGACCAGATTAAGATTTCTGGTAAAATTTCGAGTTAAATGGGTCACTTTGGTAAGTTTCTAGGGTGGAAAAATAAAGTTATAGGCTTGGTCACCGAATCGTCTATAAGTTGGCTGTCCAGCTTCAAAGCGTCGGTTTTTTTAAAGATGATCTTTCAATTTAAAAAAAAAAAAGTTACAGGAATTTCGCAAAACCGAGACCAGATTAAGATTTCTGGTAAAATTTCGAGTTAAATGGGTCACTTTGGTAAGTTTCTAGGGTGAAAAAAAAAGTGATTGGCTAGGTCACCGAATCGTCAATAAGTTGGCTGCCCAGCGTCAAAGCGTCGGTTTTTTTAAAGATGATCTTTCAATTTAAAAATAAAAAAGTTACAGGAATTTCGCAAAACGGAGAACAGATATAGATTTCTGGTAAAATTTCGATTTAAATGGGTCACTTTGGTAAGTTTCTAGGGTGAAAAAAAAGTTTTGGCTTGGTCACCGAATCGTCGGTAAGTGGCTGTCCAGCGTCAAAGCGTTGGTTTTTTTAAAGATGATCTTTTAATTAAAAAAAGTTACAGGAATTTCGCAAAACGGAGACCAGATTTTGATTTCTGGTAAAATTTCGATTAAATGGGTCACTTTGGTAAGTTTCTAGGGTGAAAAAAATTGATTGGCTTGGTCACCGAATCGTCAATAAGTTGGCTGTCCAGCGTCAAAGCGTCGGTTTTTTTAAAGATGATCTTTCAATTTAAAAAAAAAGTTACAGGAATTTCGCAGAAACGGAGACCAGATTTAGATTTCTGCTAAAATTCGGGTTAAATGGGTCACTTTGGTAAGTTTCTAAGGCTAAAAAAAAAGTGATTGGCTTGGTCACCGAATCGTCGGTAAAGTGGCTGTCCAGCGTCAAAGCGTCGGTTTTTTTAAAAATGATCTTTCAATTAAAAAAAAAAAAAGTTATAGGAATTTCGCAAAACGGAGACCAGATTTAGATTTCTGGTAAAATTTCGTGTTAAATGGGTCACTTTGGTAAGTTTCTAGGGTGGAAAAAAAAAAGTTATTGGCTTGGTCACCGAATCGTCGATAAGTTGGCTGTCCAGCTTCAAAGCGTCGGTTTTTTTAAAGATGATCTTTCAATTTAAAAAAAAAAAGTTACAGGAATTTCGCAATAACGGAGACCAGATTTAGATTTCTGCTAAAATTTCGGTTAAATGGGTCACTTTGGTAAGTTTCTAAGGCTAAAAAAAAAGTGATTGGCTTGGTCACCGAATCGTCGGTAATGTGGCTGTCCAGCGTCAAAGCGTCGGTTTTTTTAAAGATGATCTTTAAATTAAAAAAAAAGTTACAGGAATTTCGCAAAACAGAGACCAGATTAAGATTTCTGGTAAAATTTCGAGTTAAATGGGTCACTTTGGTAAGTTTCTAGGGTGAAAAAAAAAAGTGATTGGCTAGGTCACCGAATCGTCAATAAGTTGGCTGCCCAGCGTCAAAGCGTCGGTTTTTTTAAAGATGATCTTTCAATTTAAAAATAAAAAAGTTACAGGAATTTCGAATAACGGAGAACAGATATAGATTTCTGGTAAAATTTCGATTTAAATGGGTCACTTTGGTAAGTTTCTAGGGTGAAAAAAAAAGTTTTTGGCCTGGTCACCGAATCGTCGGTAAGTGGCTGTCCAGCGTCAAAGCGTTGTGTTTTTTTAAAGATGATCTTTTAATTAAAAAAATGTTACAGAAATTTCGCAAAATGGAGACCAGATTTTGATTTCTGGTAAAATTTCGATTTAAATGGATCACTTTGGTAAGTTTCTAGGGTGAAAAAAAAAAATTGATTGGCTAGGTCACCGAATCGTCAATAAGTTGGCTGTCCAGCGTCAAAGCGTCGGTTTTTTTGAAGATGATCTTTCAATTTAAAAAAGAAGTTACAGGAATTTCGCAGAACGGAGACCAGATTTAGATTTCTGCTAAAAGTTCGGGTTAAATGGGTCACTTTGGTAAGTTTCTAAGGCTAAAAAAAAGTGATTGGCTTGGTCACCGAATCGTCGGTAAAGTGGAGGTCCAGTGTCAAAGCGTCGGTTTTTTTAAAAATGATCTTTCAATCTAAAAAAAAAGTGATAGGAATTTCGCAAAACGGAGACCAGATTTAGATTTCTGGTAAAACTTCGTGTTAAATGGGTAACTTTCGTAAGTTTCTAGGGTGGAAAAAAAAAAAGTTATTGGCTTGGTCACCCAATCGTCGATAAGTTGGCTGTCCAGCTTCAAAGCGTCGGTTTTTTTAAAGATGATCTTTCAATTTAAAAAAAAAGTTACAGGAATATCGCTGAACGGAGACCAGATTTAGATTTCTGCTAAAATTTCGGGTTAAATGGGTCACTTTGGTAAGTTTCTAAGGCTAAAAAAAAAGTGATTGGCTTGGTCACCGAATCGTCGGTAATGTGGCTGTCCAGCGTCAAAGCGTCGGTTTTTTTAAAGATGATCTTTCAATTTTAAAAAAAAGTTACAGGAATTTCGCAAAACAGAGACCAGATTAAGATTTCTGGTAAAATTTCGAGTTAAATGGGTCACTTTGGTAAGTTTCTAGGGTGAAAAAAAAAGTGATTGGCTAGGTCACCGAATCGTCAATAAGTTGGCTGCCCAGCGTCAAAGCGTCGGTTTTTTTAAAGATGATCTTTCAATTTAAAAATAAAAAAGTTACAGGAATTTCGAATAACGGAGAACAGATATAGATTTCTGGTAAAATTTCGATTTAAATGGGTCACTTTGGTAAGTTTCTAGGGTGAAAAAAAAAGTTTTTGGCCTGGTCACCGAATCGTCGGTAAGTGGCTGTCCAGCGTCAAAGCGTTGTGTTTTTTAAAGATGATCTTTTAATTAAAAAAATGTTACAGAAATTTCGCAAAATGGAGACCAGATTTTGATTTCTGGTAAAATTTCGATTTAAATGGATCACTTTGGTAAGTTTCTAGGGTGAAAAAAAAATTGATTGGCTAGGTCACCGAATCGTCAATAAGTTGGCTGTCCAGCGTCAAAGCGTCGGTTTTTTTAAAGATGATCTTTCAATTTAAAAAAGTTACAGGAATTTCGCAGAACGGAGACCAGATTTAGATTTCTGCTAAAAGTTCGGGTTAAATGGGTCACTTTGGTAAGTTTCTAAGGCTAAAAAAAGTGATTGGCTTGGTCACCGAATCGTCGGTAAAGTGGAGGTCCAGTGTCAAAGCGTCGGTTTTTTTAAAAATGATCTTTCAATCTAAAAAAAAAGTGATAGGAATTTCGCAAAACGGAGACCAGATTTAGATTTCTGGTAAAACTTCGTGTTAAATGGGTAACTTTCGTAAGTTTCTAGGGTGGAAAAAAAAGTTATTGGCTTGGTCACCCAATCGTCGATAAGTTGGCTGTCCAGCTTCAAAGCGTCGGTTTTTTTAAAGATGATCTTTCAATTTAAAAAAAAAGTTACAGGAATTTCGCAAAACGGAGACCAGATTTAGATTTCTGCTAAAATTTCGGGTTAAATGGGTCACTTTGGTAAGTTTCTAAGGTGGAAAAAAAAGTGATTGGCTTGGTCACCGAATCGTCGGTAAGTGGCTGTCCAGCGTCAAAGCGTCGGTTTTTTTAAAGATGATCTTTCAATTTAAAAAAAAAAGTTACAGGAATTTCGCAAAACAGAGACCAGATTAAGATTTCGTAAAATTTCGAGTTAAATGGGTCACTTTGGTAAGTTTCTAGGGTGTAAAAAAAAAGTGATTGGCTAGGTCACCGAATCGTCAATAAGTTGGCGGCCCAGCGTCAAAGCGTCGGTTTTTTTAAAGATGATCTTTCAATTTAAAAATAAAAAAGTTACAGGAATTTCGCAAAACGGAGACCAGATATAGATTTCTGGTAAAATTTCGATTTAAATGGGTCACTTTGGTAAGTTTCTAGGGTGAAAAAAAAATTTTTGGCCTGGTCACCGAATCGTCGGTAAGTGGCTGTCCAGCGTCAAAGCGTTGTGTTTTTAAAGATGATCTTTTAATTAAAAAAATGTTACAGAAATTTCGCAAAACGGAGACCAGATTTTGATTTCTGGTAAAATTTCGATTTAAATGGATCACTTTGGTAAATTTCTAGGGTGAAAAAAAAATTGATTGGCTAGGTCACCGAATCGTCAATAAGTTGGCTGTCCAGCGTCAAAGCGTCGGTTTTTTTTAAAGATGATCTTTAAATTAAAAAAAAAGTTACAGGAATTTCGCAAACGGAGACCAGATTTAGATTTCTGCTAAAAGTTCGGGTTAAATGGGTCACTTTGGTAAGTTTCTAAGGCTAAAAAAAAGTGATTGGCTTGGTCACCGAATCGTCGGTAAAGTGGAGGTCCAGTGTCAAAGCGTCGGTTTTTTTAAAAATGATCTTTCAATCTAAAAAAAAAAAAAGTGATAGGAATTTCGCAAAACGGAGACCAGATTTAGATTTCTGGTAAAACTTCGTGTTAAATGGGTCACTTTCGTAAGTTTCTAGGGTGGAAAAAAAAGTTATTGGCTTGGTCACCGAATCGTCGATAAGTTGGCTGTCCAGCTTCAAAGCGTCGGTTTTTTTAAAGATGATCTTTCAATTTAAAAAAAAGTTACAGGAATTTCGCAAAACGGAGACCAGATTTAGATTTCTGCTAAAATTTCGGGTTAAATGGGTCACTTTGGTAAGTTTCTAAGGCTAAAAAAAAAAGTGATTGGCTTGGTCACCGAATCGTCGGTAAAGTGGCTGTCCAGCGTCAAAGCGTCGGTTTTTTTAAAGATGATCTTTCAATTAAAAAAAAAAGTTACAGGAATTTCGCAAAACGGAGACCAGATTAAGATTTCTGGTAAAATTTCGAGTTAAATGGGTCACTTTGGTAAGTTTCTAGGGTGAAAAAAAAAAGTGATTGGCTTGGTCACCGAATCGTCGATAAGTTGGCTGTCCAGCGTCAAAGCGTCGGTTTTTTTAAAGATGATCTTTCAATTTAAAAAAAAAAAGTTACAGGAATTTCGCAAAACGGAGACCAGATTTAGATTTCTGGTAAAATTTCGATTTAAATGGGTCACTTTGGTAAGTTTCTAGGGTGAAAAAAAAAGTTTTTGGCCTGGTCACCGAATCGTCGGTAAGTGGCTGTCCAGCGTCAAAGCGTCGGTTTTTTTAAAGATGATCTTTCAATTTAAAAAAAAAAAGTTACAGAATTTCGCAAAAACGGAGACCAGATTTTGATTTCTGGTAAAATTTCGATTTAAATGGGTCACTTTGGTAAGTTTCTAGGGTGAAAAAAAAAGTGATTGGCTAGGTCACCGAATCGTCAATAAGTTGGCTGTCCAGCGTCAAAGCGTCGGTTTTTTTAAAGATGATCTTTCAATTTAAAAAAAAAGTTACAGGAATTTCGCAAAACGGAGACCAGATTTAGATTTCTGGTAAAATTTCGATTTAAATGGGTCACTTTGGTAAGTTTCTAAGGTGAAAAAAAAAGTGATTGGCTTGGTCACCGAATCGTCGGTAAGTGGCTGTCCAGCTTCAAAGTGTCGGTTTTTTTAAAGATGATCTTTCAATTTTTAAAAAAAGTTACAGGAATTTCGCAAAACGGAGACCAGATTTAGATTTCTGGTAAAATTTCGTGTTAAATGAGTCACTTTGTTAAGTTTCTAGGGTGAAAAAAAAAGTTATTGGCTTGGTCACCGAATCGTCGATAAGTTGGCTGTCCAGCTTCAAAGTGTCGGTTTTATTAAAGATGATCTTTCAATTTAAAAAAAAGTTACAGGAATTTCGCAAAACGGAGACCAGATTTAGATTTCTGGTAAAATTTCGAGTTAAATGGGTCACTTTGGTAAGTTTCTAGGGTGGAAAAAAAAAGTGATTGGCTTGGTCACCGAATCGTCGGTAAGTGGCTGTCCAGCGTCAAAGCGTCGGTTTTTTTAAAGATGATCTTTCAATTTAAAAAAAAAAGTTACAGGAATTTCGCAAAACGGAGACCAGATTTAGATTTCTGGTAAAATTTCGGGTTAAATGGGTCACTTTGGTAAGTTTCTAGGGTGAAAAAAAAAGTGATTGGCTTGGTCACCGAATCGTCGGTAAGTTGGCTGTCCAGCGTCAAAGCGTCGGTTTTTTTAAAGATGATCTTTCAATTTAAAAAAAAAAGTTACAGGAATTTCGCAAAACAGAGACCAGATTAAGATTTCTGGTAAAATTTCGAGTTAAATGGGTCACTTTGGTAAGTTTCTAGGGTGAAAAAAAAAGTGATTGGCTAGGTCACCGAATCGTCAATAAGTTGGCTGCCCAGCGTCAAAGCGTCGGTTTTTTTAAAGATGATCTTTCAATTTAAAAATAAAAAAGTTACAGGAATTTCGAATAACGGAGAACAGATATAGATTTCTGGTAAAATTTCGATTTAAATGGGTCACTTTGGTAAGTTTCTAGGGTGAAAAAAAAAGTTTTTGGCCTGGTCACCGAATCGTCGGTAAGTGGCTGTCCAGCGTCAAAGCGTTGTGTTTTTTAAAGATGATCTTTTAATTAAAAAAATGTTACAGAAATTTCGCAAAATGGAGACCAGATTTTGATTTCTGGTAAAATTTCGATTTAAATGGGTCACTTTGGTAAGTTTCTAGGGTGAAAAAAAAAAATTGATTGGCTAGGTCACCGAATCGTCAATAAGTTGGCTGTCCAGCGTCAAAGCGTCGGTTTTTTTAAAGATGATCTTTCAATTTAAAAAAAAGTTACAGGAATTTCGCAAAACGGAGACCAGATTTAGATTTCTGCTAAAATTTCGGGTTAAATGGGTCACTTTGGTAAGTTTCTATGGCTAAAAAAAAGTGATTGGCTTGGTCACCGAATCGTCGGTAAAGTGGCTGTCCAGCGTCAAAGCGTCGGGTTTTTTAAAATGATCTTTCAATTAAAAAAAAAAAAGTTACAGGAATTTCGCAAAACGGAGACCAGATTTAGATTTCTGGTAAAATTTCGTGTTAAATGGGTCACTTTCGTAAGTTTCTAGGGTGGAAAAAAAAGTTATTGGCTTGGTCACCGAATCGTCGATAAGTTGGCTGTCCAGCTTCAAAGCGTCGGTTTTTTTAAAGATGATCTTTCAATTTAAAAAAAAGTTACAGGAATTTCGCAAACGGAGACCAGATTTAGATTTCTGCTAAAATTTCGGGTTAAATGGGTCACTTTGGTAAGTTTCTAAGGCTAAAAAAAAAAAAGTGATTGGCTTGGTCACCGAATCGTCGGTAAAGTGGCTGTCCAGCGTCAAAGCGTCGGTTTTTTTAAAGATGATCTTTCAATTAAAAAAAAAAATGTTACAGGAATTTCGCAAAACAGAGACCAGATTAAGATTTCTGGTAAAATTTCGAGTTAAATGGGTCACTTTGGTAAGTTTCTAGGGTGAAAAAAAAGTGATTGGCTAGGTCACCGAATCGTCAATAAGTTGGCTGCCCAGCGTCAAAGCGTCGGTTTTTTTAAAGATGATCTTTCAATTTAAAAATAAAAAGTTACAGGAATTTCGCAAAACGGAGACCAGATATAGATTTCTGGTAAAATTTCGATTTAAATGGGTCACTTTGGTAAGTTTCTAGGGTGAAAAAAAAAGTGAATGGCTTGGTCACCGAATCGTCGGTAAGTGGCTGTCCAGCGTCAAAGCGTCGGTTTTTTTAAGATGATCTTTTAATTAAAAAAATGTTACAGGAATTTCGCAAAACGGAGACCAGATTTTGATTTCTGGTAAAATTTCGAGTTAAATGGGTCACTTTGGTAAGTTTCTAGGGTGAAAAAAAAATTATTGGCTTGGTCACCGAATCGTCGATAAGTTGGCTGTCCAGCTTCAAAGCGTCGGTTTTTTTAAAGATGATCTTTCAATTTAAAAAAAGTTACAGGAATTTCGCAAAACGGAGACCAGATTTAGATTTCTGCTAAAATTTCGGGTTAAATGGGTCACTTTGGTAAGTTTCTAGGGTGGAAAAAAAAGTGATTGGCTTGGTCACCGAATCGTCGGTAAGTTGGCTGTCCAGCGTCAAAGCGTCGGTTTTTTTAAAGATGATCTTTCAATTAAAAAAAAAGTTACAGGAATTTCGCAAAACGGAGACCAGATTTAGATTTCTGGTAAAATTTCGTGTTAAATGGGTCACTTTGGTAAGTTTCTAGGGCTGGAAAAAAAAGTGATTGGCTTGGTCACCGAATCGTCGGTAAGTTGGCTGTCCAGCGTCAAAGCGTCGGTTTTTTAAAGATGATCTTTCAATTTAAAAAAAAAAAGTTACAGGAATTTCGCAAAAATGAGACAAGATTTAGATATCTGGTAAAATTTCGAGTTAAATGGGTCACTTTGGTAAGTTTCTAGGGTGAAAAAAAAAGTGATTGGCTTGGTCACCGAATTGTCGATAAGTTGGCTGTCCAGCTTCAAAGCGTCGGTTTTTTAAAGATGATCTTTCAATTTAAAAAAAAAAAGTTACAGGAATTTCGAAAACGGAGACCAGATTTAGATTTCTGGTAAAATTTCGATTTAAATGGGTCACTTTGGTAAGTTTCTAGGGTGAAAAAAAAAGTTTTGGCTTGGTCACCGAATCGTCGGTAAGTGGCTGTCCAGCGTCAAAGCGTTGGTTTTTTTAAAGATGATCTTTTAATTAAAAAAAAAAAAATTACAGAATTTCGCAAAATGGAGACCAGATTTTGATTTCTGGTAAAATTTCGATTTAAATGGGTCACTTTGGTAAGTTTCTAGGGTGAAAAAAAAAAAATTGATTGGCTAGGTCACCGAATCGTCAATAAGTTGGCTGTCCAGCGTCAAAGCGTCGGTTTTTTTAAAGATGATCTTTCAATTTAAAAAAAAGTTACTGGAATTTCGCAAAACGGAGACCAGATTTAGATTTCTGCTAAAATTTCGGGTTAAATGGGTCACTTTGGTAAGTTTCTAGGGTGCTAAAAAAAAGTGATTGGCTTGGTCACCGAATCGTCGATAAGTGGCTGTCCAGCTTCAAAGCGTCGGTTTTTTTAAGATGATCTTTCAATTTAAAAAAAAGTTACAGGAATTTCGCAAAACGGAGACCAGATTTAGATTTCTGGTAAAATTTCGTGTTAAATGGGTCACTTTGGTAAGTTTCTAGGGTGGAAAAAAAAAGTTATTGGCTTGGTCACCGAATCGTCGATAAGTTGGCTGTCCAGCTTCAAAGTGTCGGTTTTTTTAAAGATGATCTTTCAATTTAAAAAAAAAAGTTACAGGAATTTCGCAAACGGAGACCAGATTTAGATTTCTGCTAAAATTTCGGGTTAAATGGGTCACTTTGGTAAGTTTCTAAGGCTGAAAAAAAAAAGTGATTGGCTTGGTCACCGAATCGTCGGTAAGTGGCTGTCCAGCGTCAAAGCGTCGGTTTTTTTAAAGATGATCTTTCAATTAAAAAAAAAATGTTACAGGAATTTCGCAAAACAGAGACCAGATTAAGATTTCTGGTAAAATTTCGAGTTAAATGGGTCACTTTGGTAAGTTTCTAGGGTGAAAAAAAAAGTGATTGGCTAGGTCACCGAATCGTCAATAAGTTGGCTGCCCAGCGTCAAAGCGTCGGTTTTTTTGAAGATGATCTTTCAATTTAAAAAGGAAGTTACAGGAATTTCGAATAAACGGAGACCAGATTAGATTTCTGGTAAAATTTCGATTTAAATGGGTCACTTTGGTAAGTTTCTAGGGTGAAAAAAAAAAAAGTTAGTGATTGGCCTGGTCACCGAATCGTCGGTAAGTGGCTGTCCAGCGTCAAAGCGTTGTTTTTTTAAAGATGATCTTTTAATTAAAAAAATGTTACAGAAATTTCGCAAAATGGAGACCAGATTTTGATTTCTGGTAAAATTTCGATTTAAATGGGTCACTTTGGTAAGTTTCTAGGGTGAAAAAAAAAATTGATTGGCTAGGTCACCGAATCGTCAATAAGTTGGCTGTCCAGCGTCAAAGCGTCGGTTTTTAAAGATGATCTTTCAATTTAAAAATAAGTTACAGGAATTTCGCAAAACGGAGACCAGATTTAGATTTCTGCTAAAATTTCGGGTTAAATGGGTCACTTTGGTAAGTTTCTAGGGTGAAAAAAGTGATTGGCTTGGTCACCGAATCGTCGGTAAGTGGCTGTCCAGCGTCAAAGCGTCGGTTTTTTTAAAATGATCTTTCAATTAAAAAAAAAAAAGTTACAGGAATTTCGCAAAACGGAGACCAGATTTAGATTTCTGGTAAAATTTCGTGTTAAATGGGTCACTTTGGTAAGTTTCTAGGGTGGAAAAAAAAAGTTATTGGCTTGGTCACCGAATCGTCGATAAGTTGGCTGTCCAGCTTCAAAGCGTCGGTTTTTTTAAAGATGATCTTTCAATTTAAAAAAAAAGTTACAGGAATTTCGCAAAACGGAGACCAGATTTAGATTTCTGGTAAAATTTCGGGTTAAATGGGTCACTTTGGTAAGTTTCTAAGGATAAAAAAAAAGTGATTGGCTTGGTCACCGAATCGTCGGTAAGTTGGCTGTCCAGCGTCAAAGCGTCGGTTTTTTTAAAATGATCTTTCAATTTAAAAAAGTTACAGGAATTTCGCAAAACGGAGACCAGATTTAGATTTCTGGTAAAATTTCGAGTTAAATGGGTCACTTTGGTAAGTTTCTAGGGTGGAAAAAAAAGTTATTGGCTTGGTCACCGAATCGTCGGTAAGTTGGCTGTCCAGCTTCAAAGCGTCGGTTTTTTTAAAGATGATCTTTCAATTTAAAAAAAAAAGTTACAGGAATTTCGCAAAACGGAGACCAGATTTAGATTTCTGGTAAAATTTCGAGTTAAATGGGTCACTTTGGTAAGTTTCTAGGGTGGAAAAAAAAGTGATTGGCTTGGTCACCGAATCGTCGATAAGTTGGCTGTCCAGCTTCAAAGCGTCGGTTTTTTTAAAGATGATCTTTCAATTTAAAAAAAAAAAAGTTACAGGAATTTCGCAAAACGGAGACCAGATTTAGATTTCTGGTAAAATTTCGATTTAAATGGGTCACTTTGGTAAGTTTCTAGGGTGAAAAAAAAGTGATTGGCTTGGTCACCGAATCGTCGGTAAGTGGCTGTCCAGCGTCAAAGCGTCGGTTTTTTTAAAGATGATCTTTTAATTAAAAAAAAAAAAGTTACAGGAATTTCGCAAAACGGAGACCAGATTTTGATTTCTGGTAAAATTTCGATTTAAATGGGTCACTTTGGTAAGTTTCTAGGGTGAAAAAAAAGTTGATTGGCTAGGTCACCGAATCGTCAATAAGTTGGCTGTCCAGCGTCAAAGCGTCGGTTTTTTTAAAGATGATCTTTCAATTTAAAAAAAAAAGTTACAGGAATTTCGCAAAACGGAGACCAGATTTAGATTTCTGGTAAAATTTCGATTTAAATGGGTCACTTTGGTAAGTTTCTAGGGTGAAAAAAAAGTGATTGGCTTGGTCACCGAATCGTCGGTAAGTGGCTGTCCAGCGTCAAAGCGTCGGTTTTTTAAAATGATCTTTCAATTTAAAAAAAAAAAAAAAAAAAAAGTTACAGGAATTTCGCAAAACGGAGACCAGATTTAGATTTCTGGTAAAATTTCGTGTTAAATGGGTCACTTTGGTAAGTTTCTAGGGTGGAAAAAAAAATTATTGGCTTGGTCACCGAATCGTCGATAAGTTGGCTGTCCAGCGTCAAAGCGTCGGTTTTTTTTAAAGATGATCTTTCAATTTAAAAAAAAAGTTACAGGAATTTCGCAAACGGAGACCAGATTTAGATTTCTGCTAAAATTTCGGGTTAAATGGGTCACTTTGGAAAGATACTAAGGCTAAAAAAAAGTGATTGGCTTGGTCACCGAATCGTCGGAAAGTGGCTGTCCAGCGTCAAAGCGTCGTTTTTTTTAAAGATGATCTTTCAATTAAAAAAAAAAGTTACAGGAATTTCGCAAAACGGAGACCAGATTAAATTTCTGGTAAAATTTCGATTTAAATGAGTCACTTTGTTAAGTTTCTAGGGTGAAAAAAAAGTTTTTGGCTTGGTCACCGAATCGTCGGTAAGTTGGCTGTCCATCGTCAAAGCGTCGTTTTTTTTTAAGATGATCTTTCAATTTAAAGAAAGTTACAGGAATTTCGCAAAACGGAGACCAGATTTAGATTTCTGGTAAAATTTCGATTAAATGGGTCACTTTGGTAAGTTTCTAGGGTGAAAAAAAAAAGTTTTTGGCTTGGTCACCGAATCGTCGGTAAGTGGCTGTCCAGCGTCAAAGCGTCGTTTTTTTTAAAGATGATCTTTCAATTAAAAAAAAAAAAGTTACAGGAATTTCGCAAAACGGAGACCAGATTTAGATTTCTGGTAAAATTTCGATTTAAATGGGTCACTTTGGTAAGTTTCTAGGGTGAAAAAAAAAGTGATTGGCTTGGTCACCGAATCGTCGGTAAGTTGGCTGTCCAGCGTCAAAGCGTCGGTTTTTTTAAAGATGATCTTTCAATTTAAAAAAAAAAAGTTACAGAATTTCGCAAACGGAGACCAGATTTAGATTTCTGCTAAAATTTCGGGTTAAATGGGTCACTTTGGTAAGTTTCTATGGTTAAAAAAAAAGTTATTGGCTTGGTCACCGAATCGTCGGTAAGTTGGCTGTCCAGCGTCAAAGCGTCGGTTTTTTTAAAGATGATCTTTCAATTTAAAAAAAAGTTACAGGAATTTCGCAAAACGGAGACCAGATTTAGATTTCTGGTAAAATTTCGAGTTAAATGGGTCACTTTGGTAAGTTTCTAGGGTGGAAAAAAAAAGTGATTGGCTTGGTCACCGAATCGTCGATAAGTTGGCTGTCCAGCGTCAAAGCGTCGGTTTTTTTAAAGATGATCTTTCAATTTAAAAAAAAAGTTACAGGAATTTCGCAAAACGGAGACCAGATTTAGATTTCTGGTAAAATTTCGAGTTAAATGGGTCACTTTGGTAAGTTTCTAGGGTGGAAAAAAAAAAGTTATTGGCTTGGTCACCGAATCGTCGGTAAGTGGCTGTCTAGCGTCAAAGCGTCGGTTTTTTTAAAAATGATCTTTCAATTAAAAAAAAAGTTACAGGAATTTCGCAAAACGGAGACCAGATTTAGATTTCTGGTAAAATTTCGAGTTAAATGGGTCACTTTGGTAAGTTTCTAGGGTGAAAAAAAAGTGATTGGCTTGGTCACCGAATCGTCAATAAGTTGGCTGCCCAGCGTCAAAGCGTCGGTTTTTTTAAAGATGATCTTTCAATTTAAAAAAAAAAAGTTACAGGAATTTCGAAAACGGAGACCAGATTTAGATTTCTGGTAAAATTTCGATTTAAATGGGTCACTTTGGTAAGTTTCTAGGGTGAAAAAAAAGTTTTTGGCTTGGTCACCGAATCGTCGGTAAGTTGGCTGTCCAGCGTCAAAGCGTTGGTTTTTTTAAAGATGATCTTTTAATTAAAAAAAAAAGTTACAGAATTTCGCAAAATGGAGACCAGATTTTGATTTCTGGTAAAATTTCGATTTAAATGGATCACTTTGGTAAGTTTCTAGGGTGAAAAAAAAATTGATTGGCTAGGTCACCGAATCGTCAATAAGTTGGCTGTCCAGCGTCAAAGCGTCGGTTTTTTTAAAGATGATCTTTCAATTTAAAAAAAAAGTTACAGGAATTTCGCAGAACGGAGACCAGATTTAGATTTCTGCTAAAATTCGGGTTAAATGGGTCACTTTGGTAAGTTTCTAAGGCTAAAAAAAAATTGATTGGCTTGGTCACCGAATCGTCGGTAAAGTGGAGGTCCAGTGTCAAAGCGTCGGTTTTTTAAAATGATCTTTCAATCTAAAAAAGTGATAGGAATTTCGCAAAACGGAGACCAGATTTAGATTTCTGGTAAAATTTCGTGTTAAATGGGTCACTTTGTTTAGTTTCTAGGGTGAAAAAAAAAGTTATTGGCTTGGTCACCGAATCGTCGATAAGTTGGCTGTCCAGCTTCAAAGCGTCGGTTTTTTTAAAGATGATCTTTCAATTTAAAAAAAAAGTTACAGGAATATCGCTGAACGGAGACCAGATTTAGATTTCTGCTAAAATTTCGGGTTAAATGGGTCACTTTGGTAAGTTTCTAAGGCTAAAAAAAGTGATTGGCTTGGTCACCGAATCGTCGGTAATGTGGCTGTCCAGCGTCAAAGCGTCGGTTTTTTTAAAGATGATCTTTAAATTAAAAAAAAAGTTACAGGAATTTCGCAAAACAGAGACCAGATTAAGATTTCTGGTAAAATTTCGAGTTAAATGGGTCACTTTGGTAAGTTTCTAGGGTGAAAAAAAAAGTGATTGGCTAGGTCACCGAATCGTCTTTAAGTTGGCTGCCCAGCGTCAAAGCGTCGGTTTTTTTAAAGATGATCTTTCAATTTAAAAATAAAAAAGTTACAGGAATTTCGCAAAACGGAGACCAGATTAAGATTTCTGGTAAAATTTCGATTTAAATGGGTCACTTTGGTAAGTTTCTAGGGTGAAAAAAAAAGTTTTTGGCCTGGTCACCGAATCGTCGGTAAGTGGCTGTCCAGCGTCAAAGCGTTGGTTTTTTTAAAGATGATCTTTTAATTTAAAAAATGTTACAGAATTTCGCAAAATGGAGACCAGATTTTGATTTCTGGTAAAATTTCGATTTAAATGGGTCACTTTGGTAAATTTCTAGGGTGAAAAAAAAAAAGTTGATTGGCTTGGTCACCGAATCGTCAATAAGTTGGCTGTCCAGCGTCAAAGCGTCGGTTTTTTTAAAGATGATCTTTCAATTTAAAAAAAAAAAGTTACAGGAATTTCGCAAAACGGAGACCAGATTTAGATTTCTGCTAAAATTTCGGGTTAAATGGGTCACTTTGGTAAGTTTCTAAGGCTAAAAAAAAACTGAACAGTGATTGGCTTGGTCACCGAATCGTCGGTAAAGTGGCTGTCCAGTGTCAAAGCGTCGGTTTTTTTAAAATGATCTTTCAATTTAAAAAAAAGTTATAGGAATTTCGCAAAACGGAGACCAGATTTAGATTTCTGGTAAAATTCGTGTTAAATGGGTCACTTTGGTAAGTTTCTAGGGTGGAAAAAAAGTTATTGGCTTGGTCACCCAATCGTCGATAAGTTGGCTGTCCAGCTTCAAAGCGTCGGTTTTTTTAAAGATGATCTTTCAATTTAAAAAAGAAGTTACAGGAATTTCGCAGAACGGAGACCAGATTTAGATTTCTGCTAAAATTTCGGGTTAAATGGGTCACTTTGGTAAGTTTCTAAGGATAAAAAAGTGATTGGCTTGGTCACCGAATCGTCGGTAAAGTGGCTGTCCAGCGTCAAAGCGTCGGGTTTTTTAAAAATGATCTTTCAATTTAAAAAAAAAAAAGTTACCGGAATTTCGCAAAACGGAGACCAGATTTAGATTTCTGGTAAAATTTCGAGTTAAATGGGTCACTTTGGTAAGTTTCTAGGGTGGAAAAATAAAGTTATAGGCTTGGTCACCGAATCGTCGATAAGTTGGCTGTCCAGCTTCAAAGCGTCGGTTTTTTTAAAGATGATCTTTCAATTTAAAAAAAAGTTACAGGAATTTCGCAAAACAGAGACCAGATTAAGATTTCTGGTAAAATTTCGAGTTAAATGGGTCACTTTGGTAAGTTTCTAGGGTGAAAAAAAAAATTGATTGGCTAGGTCACCGAATCGTCAATAAGTTGGCTGCCCAGCGTCAAAGCGTCGGTTTTTTAAAGATGATCTTTCAATTTAAAAATAAAAAGTTACAGGAATTTCGAATAACGGAGACCAGATATAGATTTCTGGTAAAATTTCGATTTAAATGGGTCACTTTGGTAAGTTTCTAGGGTGAAAAAAAAGTTTTGGCCTGGTCACCGAATCGTCGGTAAGTGGCTGTCCAGCGTCAAAGCGTTGTGTTTTTTAAAGATGATCTTTTAATTAAAAAAATGTTACAGAAATTTCGCAAAATGGAGACCAGATTTTGATTTCTGGTAAAATTTCGATTTAAATGGATCACTTTGGTAAGTTTCTAGGGTGAAAAAAAATTGATTGGCTTGGTCACCGAATCGTCAATAAGTTGGCTGTCCAGCGTCAAAGCGTCGGTTTTTTTTAAGATGATCTTTCAATTTAAAAAAAAGTTACAGGAATTTCGCAGAACGGAGACCAGATTTAGATTTCTGCTAAAAGTTCGGGTTAAATGGGTCACTTTGGTAAGTTTCTAAGGCTAAAAAAAAGTGATTGGCTTGGTCACCGAATCGTCGGTAAAGTGGAGTCCAGTGTCAAAGCGTCGGTTTTTTTAAAAATGATCTTTCAATCTAAAAAAAAAAGTTATAGGAATTTCGCAAAACGGAGACCAGATTTAGATTTCTGGTAAAACTTCGTGTTAAATGGGTAACTTTCGTAAGTTTCTAGGGTGGAAAAAAAAAGTTATTGGCTTGGTCACCCAATCGTCGATAAGTTGGCTGTCCAGCTTCAAAGCGTCGGTTTTTTTAAAGATGATCTTTCAATTTAAAAAAAAAGTTACAGGAATTTCGCAGAACGGAGACCAGATTTAGATTTCTGCTAAAATTTCGGGTTAAATGGGTCACTTTGGTAAGTTTCTAAGGCTAAAAAAAAAAGTGATTGGCTTGGTCACCGAATCGTCGGTAATGTGGCTGTCCAGCGTCAAAGCGTCGGTTTTTTTTAAAGATGATCTTTAAATTAAAAAAAAAGTTACAGGAATTTCGCAAAACGGAGACCAGATTAAGATTTCTGGTAAAATTTCGAGTTAAATGGGTCACTTTGGTAAGTTTCTAGGGTGAAAAAAAAAGTTATTGGCTTGGTCACCGAATCGTCGATAAGTTGGCTGTCCAGCGTCAAAGCGTCGGTTTTTTAAAGATGATCTTTCAATTTAAAAAAAAAAAAGTTACAGGAATTTCGCAAAACGGAGACCAGATTTAGATTTCTGGTAAAATTTCGATTTAAATGGGTCACTTTGGTAAGTTTCTAGGGTGAAAAAAAGTGATTGGCTTGGTCACCGAATCGTCGGTAAGTGGCTGTCCAGCTTCAAAGCGTCGGTTTTTTTAAAGATGATCTTTCAATTTAAAAAAATGTTACAGGAATTTCGCAAAACGGAGACCAGATTTAGATTTCTGGTAAAATTTCGATTTAAATGAGTCACTTTGTTAAGTTTCTAGGGTGAAAAAAAAGTTATTCGCTTGGTCACCGAATCGTCGATAAGTTGGCTGTCCAGCTTCAAAGTGTCGGTTTTTTAAAGATGATCTTTCAATTTAAAAAGAAGTTACAGGAATTTCGCAAAACGGAGACCAGATTTAGATTTCTGCTAAAATTTCGGGTTAAATGGGTCACTCTGGGAAGTTTCTAGGGTGAAAAAAAAAGTGATTGGCTTGGTCACCGAATCGTCGGTAAAGTTGGCTGTCCAGCTTCAAAGTGTCGGTTTTTTTAAAGATGATCTTTCAATTTAAAAAGGGGTTACAGGAATTTCGAAAAAATGAGACAAGATTTAGATATCTGTTAAAATTTCGAGTTAAATGGGTCACTTTGGTAAGTTTCTAAGGTGGGAAAAAAGTTATTGGCTTGGTCACCGAATCGTCGATAAGTTGGCTGTCCAGCTTCAAAGTGTCGGTTTTTTTAAAGATGATCTTTCAATTTAAAAAAAAGTTACAGGAATTTCGCAAAACGGAGACCAGATTTAGATTTCTGGTAAAATTTCGGGTTAAATGGGTCACTTTGGTAAGTTTCTAGGGTGGAAAAAAAAAGTGATTGGCTTGGTCACCGAATCGTCGGTAAAGTGGCTGTCCAGCGTCAAAGCGTCGGTTTTTTTAAAGATGATCTTTCAATTTAAAAAAAAAGTTACAGGAATTTCGCAAAACGGAGACCAGATTAAGATTTCTGGTAAAATTTCGAGTTAAATGGGTCACTTTGGTAAGTTTCTAGGGTGGAAAAAAAAGTTATTGGCTTGGTCACCGAATCGTCGATAAGTTGGCTGTCCAGCTTCAAAGCGTCGGTTTTTTAAAGATGATCTTTCAATTTAAAAAAAAAAGTTACAGGAATTTCGCAAAACAGAGACCAGATTTAGATTTCTGGTAAAATTTCGAGTTAAATGGGTCACTTTGGTAAGTTTCTAGGGTGAAAAAAAAGTTATTGGCTGGTCACCGAATCGTCGGTAAGTTGGCTGTCCAGCGTCAAAGCGTCGGTTTTTTTAAAGATGATCTTTCAATTTAAAAAAAAAGTTACAGGAATTTCGCAAAACGGAGACCAGATTTAGATTTCTGGTAAAATTTCGATTTAAATGGGTCACTTTGGTAAGTTTCTAGGGTGAAAAAAAAATTATTGGCTTGGTCACCGAATCGTCGGTAAGTTGGCTGTCCAGCGTCAAAGCGTCGGTTTTTTAAAGATGATCTTTCAATTTAAAAAAAGTTACAGAATTTCGCAAAACGAGACCAGATTTAGATTTCTGGTAAAATTTCGAGTTAAATGGGTCACTTTGGTAAGTTTCTAGGGTGGAAAAAAAGTTATTGGCTTGGTCACCGAATCGTCGATAAGTTGGCTCAGCTCAAAGCGTCGGTTTTTTTAAAATGATCTTTCAATTTAAAAAAAAAAAAGTTACAGGAATTTCGCAAAACGGAGACCAGATTTAGATTTCTGGTAAAATTTCGGGTTAAATGGGTCACTTTGGTAAGTTTCTAGGCTAAAAAAAAAGTTATTGGCTTGGTCACCGAATCGTCGGTAAAGTGGCTGTCCAGCGTCAAAGCGTCGGTTTTTTAAAAATGATCTTTCAATTTAAAAAAAGTTACAGGAATTTCGCAAAACGGAGACCAGATTTAGATTTCTGGTAAAATTTCGAGTTAAATGGGTCACTTTGGTAAGTTTCTAGGGTGGAAAAAAAAGTTATTGGCTTGGTCACCGAATCGTCGATAAAGTTGGCTGTCCAGCTTCAAAGCGTCGGTTTTTTTTAAAGATGATCTTTCAATTTAAAAAAGTTACAGGAATTTCGCAAAACGGAGACCAGATTTAGATTTCTGGTAAAATTTCGAGTTAAATGGGTCACTTTGGTAAGTTTCTAGGGTGAAAAAAAAGTGATTGGCTTGGTCACCGAATCGTCGATAAAGTTGGCTGTCCAGCGTCAAAGCGTCGGTTTTTTTAAAGATGATCTTTCAATTTAAAAATAAAAGTTACAGGAATTTCGCAAAACGGAGACCAGATTTAGATTTCTGGTAAAATTTCGAGTTAAATGGGTCACTTTGGTAAGTTTCTAAGGTGGAAAAAAAGTTATTGGCTTGGTCACCGAATCGTCGGTAAAGTGGCTGTCCAGCGTCAAAGCGTCGGTTTTTTTAAAATGATCTTTCAATTAAAAAAATGTTACAGGAATTTCGCAAAAACGGAGACCAGATTTAGATTTCTGGTAAAATTTCGATTTAAATGGGTCACTTTGGTAAGTTTCTAGGGTGAAAAAAAAAAATTATTGGCTTGGTCACCGAATCGTCGATAAAGTTGGCTGTCCAGCGTCAAAGCGTCGGTTTTTTTAAAGATGATCTTTCAATTTAAAAAAAGTTACAGGAATTTCGCAAAACGGAGACCAGATTTAGATTTCTGGTAAAATTTCGGGTTAAATGGGTCACTTTGGTAAGTTTCTAAGGCTAAAAAAAAAGTTATTGGCTTGGTCACCGAATCGTCGGTAAAGTGGCTGTCCAGCGTCAAAGCGTCGGTTTTTTTAAAAATGATCTTTCAATTTAAAAAAAAAGTTATAGGAATTTCGCAAAACAGGAGACCAGATTTAGATTTCTGGTAAAATTTCGTGTTAAATGGGTCACTTTGGTAAGTTTCTAGGGTGGAAAAAAGTTATTGGCTTGGTCACCCAATCGTCGATAAGTTGGCTGTCCAGCTTCAAAGCGTCGGTTTTTTAAAGATGATCTTTCAATTTAAAAAAAAGTTACAGGAATTTCGCAAAACGGAGACCAGATTTAGATTTCTGCTAAAATTTCGGGTTAAATGGGTCACTTTGGTAAGTTTCTAAGGTGGAAAAAGTGATTGGCTTGGTCACCGAATCGTCGGTAAAGTGGCTGTCCAGCGTCAAAGCGTCGGTTTTTTAAAAATGATCTTTCAATTAAAAAAAAGTTACAGGAATTTCGCAAAACGGAGACCAGATTTAGATTTCTGGTAAAATTTCGAGTTAAATGGGTCACTTTGGTAAGTTTCTAGGGTGGAAAAAAAAGTTATTGGCTTGGTCACCGAATCGTCGATAAGTTGGCTGTCCAGCTTCAAAGCGTCGGTTTTTTAAAGATGATCTTTCAATTTAAAAAAAAAAAGTTACAGGAATTTCGCAAAACGGAGACCAGATTTAGATTTCTGGTAAAATTTCGGGTTAAATGGGTCACTTTGGTAAGTTTCTAGGGTGAAAAAAAAGTGATTGGCTTGGTCACCGAATCGTCGGTAAGTTGGCTGTCCAGCGTCAAAGCGTCGGTTTTTTTAAAGATGATCTTTCAATTTAAAAAAAAAGTTACAGGAATTTCGCAAAACGGAGACCAGATTTAGATTTCTGGTAAAATTTCGAGTTAAATGGGTCACTTTGGTAAGTTTCTAGGGTTAAAAAAAAGTTATTGGCTTGGTCACCGAATCGTCGGTAAAGTTGGCTGTCCAGCGTCAAAGCGTCGGTTTTTTAAAATGATCTTTCAATTTAAAAAAAAAGTTACAGAATTTCGCAAAACGGAGACCAGATTTAGATTTCTGCTAAAATTTCGAGGTTAAATGGGTCACTTTGGTAAGTTTCTAAGGCTAAAAAAAAGTTATTGGCTTGGTCACCGAATCGTCGATAAGTTGGCTGTCCAGCTTCAAAGCGTCGGTTTTTTTAAAGATGATCTTTCAATTTAAAAAAAAGTTACAGGAATTTCGCAAAACGGAGACCAGATTTAGATTTCTGGTAAAATTTCGAGTTAAATGGGTCACTTTGGTAAGTTTCTAGGGTGGGAAAAAAAGTTATTGGCTTGGTCACCGAATCGTCGATAAGTTGGCTGTCCAGCTTCAAAGCGTTGGTTTTTTAAAGATGATCTTTCAATTTAAAAAAAAGTTACAGGAATTTCGCAAAACGGAGACCAGATTTAGATTTCTGGTAAAATTTCGGGTTAAATGGGTCACTTTGGTAAGTTTCTAGGGTGAAAAAAAAGTGTGTGGCTTGGTCACCGAATCGTCGATAAAGTTGGCTGTCCAGCTTCAAAGCGTCGGTTTTTTAAAGATGATCTTTCAATTTAAAAAAAAAGTTACCGGAATTTCGCAAAACGGAGACCAGATTTAGATTTCTGGTAAAATTTCGAGTTAAATGGGTCACTTTGGTAAGTTTCTAGGGTGGAAAAAAAAATTTATTGGCTTGGTCACCCAATCGTCGATAAGTGGCTGTCAGCTTCAAAGCGTCGGTTTTTTTAAAGATGATCTTTCAATTTAAAAAAAAGTTACAGGAATTTCGCAAAACGGAGACCAGATTTAGATTTCTGGTAAAATTTCGAGTTAAATGGGTCACTTTGGTAAGTTTCTAGGGTGGAAAAAGTTATTGGCTTGGTCACCCAATCGTCGATAAAGTTGGCTCAGCTTCAAAGCGTCGGTTTTTTAAAGATGATCTTTCAATTTAAAAAAAAAGTTACCGGAATTTCGCAAAACGGAGACCAGATTTAGATTTCTGGTAAAATTTCGAGTTAAATGGGTCACTTTGGTAAGTTTCTAGGTGGAAAAAAAGTTATTGGCTTGGTCACCGAATTGTCGATAAAGTTGGCTGTCCAGCTTCAAAGTGTCGGTTTTTTTAAAGATGATCTTTCAATTTAAAAAAAAGTTACAGGAATTTCGCAAAACAGAGACCAGATTTAGATTTCTGGTAAAATTTCGAGTTAAATGGGTCACTTTGGTAAGTTTCTAGGTGAAAAAAAAGTTATTGGCTTGGTCACCCAATCGTCGATAAAGTTGGCTGTCCAGCTTCAAAGCGTCGGTTTTTTAAAATGATCTTTCAATTTAAAAAAAAGTTACAGAAATTTCGCAGAACGGAGACCAAATTTAGATTTCTGCTAAAATTTCGGGTTAATTGGGTCACTTTGGTAAGTTTCTAAGGCTAAAAAAGTGATTGGCTTGGTCACCGAATCGTCGATAAAGTGGCTCCAGCTTCAAAGCGTCGGGTTTTTAAAGATGATCTTTCAATTTAAAAACAGTTACCGGAATTTCGCAAAACAGAGACCAGATTTAGATTTCTGGTAAAATTTCGAGTTAAATGGGTCACTTTGGTAAGTTTCTAGGGTGGAAAAAAAGTTATTGGCTTGGTCACCCAATCGTCGATAAGTTGGCTCAGCTTCAAAGCGTCGGGTTTTTTAAAGATGATCTTTCAATTTAAAAAAAAGTTAAAGGAATTTCGCAAACGGAGACCAGATTTAGATTTCTGCTGAAATTTCGGGTTAAATGGGTCACTTTGGTAAGTTTCTAAGGCTAAAAAAAAAGTTATTGGCTTGGTCACCGAATCGTCGGTAAAGTGGCTGTCCAGCGTCAAAGCGTCGGTTTTTTTAAAAATGATCTTTCAATTTAAAAAAAAAGTTATAGGAATTTCGCAAAACGGAGACCAGATTTAGATTTCTGGTAAAATTTCGAGTTAAATGGGTCACTTTGGTAAGTTTCTAGGGTGGAAAAAAAAAAGTTATTGGCTTGGTCACCCAATCGTCGATAAGTTGGCTCAGCTTCAAAGCGTCGGGTTTTTTAAAGATGATCTTTCAATTTAAAAAAAAGTTACAGGAATTTCGCAAATCGGAGACCAGATTTAGATTTCTGCTAAAATTTCGGGTTAAATGGGTCACTTTGGTAAGTTTCTAAGGCTAAAAAAATAAGTTATATGCTTGGTCACCGAATCGTCGGTAAAGTGGCTGTCCAGCGTCAAAGCGTCAGTTTTTTAAAAATGATCTTTCAATTTAAAAAAAAAAGTTATTGAATTTCGCAAAACAGAGACCAGATTTATATTTCTGGTAAAATTTCGGGTTAAATGGGTCACTTTGGTAAGTTTCTAGGGTGGAAAAAGAGTTATAGGCTTGGTCACCGAATCGTCGATAAGTTGGCTGTCCAGCTTCAAAGCGTTGGGTTTTTAAAGATGATCTTTCAATTAAAAAAAAAGTTACATAAATTTTTCAGAACGGAGACCAGATTTAGATTTCGGGTTAAAATTGGGTTAAATGGGTCACTTGGTAAGTTTCTAAGGCTAAAAAAAAAAGTGATTGGCTTGGTCACCGAATCGTCGGTAAAGTGGCTGTCCAGCGTCAAAGCGTCGGTTTTTTTAAAAATGATCTTTCAATTTAAAAAAAGTTATAGGAATTTCGCAAAACCGAGACCAGATTTAAATTTCTGGTAAAATGTCGAGTTAAATGGGTCACTTTGGTAAGTTTCTAGGGTGGAAAAAAAAAGTTATTGGCTTGGTCACCCAATCATCGATAAGTTGGCTCAGCTTCAAAGCGTCGGGTTTTTTAAAAATGATCTTTCAATTTAAAAAAAAATTACAGAAATTTCGCAGAACGGAGACCAAATTTAGATTTCTGGTAAAATTTCGGGTTAAATGGGTCACTTTGGTAAGTTTCTAAGGCTAAAAAAGTTATTGGCTTGGTCACCGAATCGTAGGTAAAGTGGATGTCCAGCGTCAAAGCGTCAGTTTTTTTAAAAATGATCTTTCAATTTAAAAAAAAAGTTACAGGAATTTCGAAAAACAGAGACCAGATTTAGATTTCTGGTAAAAATTCGAGTTAAATGGGTCATTTTGGTAAGTTTCTAGGGTGGAAAAAAAAGTTATTGGCTTGGTCACCCAATCGTCGATAAAGTGGCTGTCCAGCGTCAAAGCGTCGGGTTTTTTTAAAGATGATCTTTCAATTTAAAAAAAAAGTTACAGAATTTCGCAAAACGGAGACCAGATTTATTTTTCTGGTAAAATTTCGGGTTAAATGGGTCATTTTGGTAAGTTTCTAGGGTGGAAAAAAGTTATAGGCTTGGTCACCGAATCGTCGATAAGTTGGCTGTCCAGCTTCAAAGCGTTGGTTTTTTAAAGATGATCTTTCAATTAAAAAAAAAAAGTTACATAAATTTTTCAGAACGGAGACCAGATTTAAATTTCTGGTTAAATGGGTCACTTTGGTAAGTTTCTAAGGCTAAAAAAAAAAAAAGTGATTGGCTTGGTCACCGAATCGTCGATAAAAGTGGCTGTCCAGCGTCAAAGCGTCGGTTTTTTTAAAAATGATCTTTCAATTTAAAAAAAGTTATAGGAATTTCGCAAAACCGAGACCAGATTTAAATTTCTGGTAAAATTCGAGTTAAATGGGTCACTTTGGTAAGTTTCTAGGGTGGAAAAAAGTTATTGGCTTGGTCACCCAATCGTCGATAAAGTTGGCTCAGCTTCAAAGCGTCGGGTTTTTTAAAGATGATCTTTCAATTTAAAAAAGCTACAGGAATTTCGCAAAACAGAGACCAGATTTAGATTTCTGGTAAAATTTCGAGTTAAATGGGTCACTTTGGTAAGTTTCTAGGGTGGAAAAAAAAAGTTATTGGCTTGGTCACCCAATCGTCGATAAAGTTGGCTCAGCTTCAAAGCGTCGGGTTTTTTAAAGATGATCTTTCAATTTAAAAAAACAGCTACCGGAATTTCGCAAAACAGAGACCAGATTTAGATTTCTGGTAAAATTTCGAGTTATATGGGTCACTTTGGTAAGTTTCTAGGGTGGAAAAAAAAAGTTATTGGCTTGGTCACCCAATCGTCGATAAAGTTGACTGAGCTTCAAAGCGTCGGGTTTTTTAAAAATGATCTTTCAATTTAAAAAAAAAGTTACAGAAATTTCGCAGAACGGAGACCAGATTTAGATTTCTGCTAAAATTTCGGGTTAAATGGGTCACTTTGGTAAGTTTCTAAGGCTAAAAAAAGTGATTGGCTTGGTCACCGAATCGTCGGTAAAGTGGCTGTCCAGCGTCAAAGCGTCGGTTTTTTTAAAAATGATCTTTCAAATTAAAAAAAAAGTTATAGGAATTTCGCAAAACGGAGACCAGATTTAGATTTCTGGTAAAAATTCGAGTTAAATGGGTCATTTTGGTAAGTTTCTAGGGTGGAAAAAAAAAGTTATTGGCTTGGTCACCCAATCGTCGATAAAGTTGGCTGAGCTTCAAAGCGTCGGGTTTTTTAAAGATGATCTTTCAATTTAAAAAAAAGTTACCGGAATTTCGCAAATCGGAGACCAGATTTAGATTTCTGGTAAAATTTCGGGTTAAATGGGTCACTTTGGTAAGTTTCTAAGGCTAAAAAAAGTTATTGGCTTGGTCACCGAATCGTCGGTAAAGTGGCTGTCCAGCGTCAAAGCGTCAGTTTTTTTAAAAATGATCTTTCAATTTAAAAAAAAAGTTATAGGAATTTCACAAAACAGAGACCAGATTTAGATTTCTGGTAAAATTTCGGGTTAAATGGGTCACTTTGGTAAGTTTCTAGGGTGGAAAAAGAGTTATAGGCTTGGTCACCGAATCGTCGATAAGTTGGCTGTCCAGCTTTAAAGCGTTGGTTTTTTAAAGATGATCTTTCAATTTAAAAAAAAAGTTACATAAATTTCGCAGAACGGAGACCAGATTTAGATTTCGGGTTAATTGGGTCACTTTGGTAAGTTTCTAAGGTTAAAAAAAAAGTGATTGGCTTGGTCACCGAATCGTCGGTAAAGTGGCTGTCCAGCGTCAAAGCGTCAGTTTTTTAAAAATGATCTTTAAATTTAAAAAAAAAGTTATAGGAATTTCGCAAAACGAAGACCAGATTTAGATTTCTGGTAAAATTTCGAGTTAAATGGGTCACTTTGGTAAGTTTCTAGGGTTAAAAAAAAGTTATTGGCTTGATCACCCAATCGTCGATAAGTTGGCTCAGCTTCAAAGCGTCGGGTTTTTTAAAGATGATCTTTCAATTTAAAAAAAGTTACCGGAATTTCGCAAATCGGAGACCAGATTTAAATTTCTGCTAAAATTTCGGGTTAAATGGGTCACTTTGGTAAGTTTCTAAGGCTAAAAAAAAGTTGCTTGGTCACCGAATCTTTGGTAAAGTGGCTGTCCAGCGTCAAAGCGTCAGTTTTTTTAAAGATGATCTTTCAATTTAAAAAAAAAGTTACCGGAATTTTGCAAATCGGAACCAGATTTATATTTCTGGTAAAATTTCGGGTTAAATGGGTCACTTTGGTAAGTTTCTAAGGCTAAAAAAAAAGTTATTGGCTTGGTCACCGAATCGTCGGTAAAGTGGCTGTCCAGCGTCAAAGCGTCGGTTTTTTAAAAATGATATTTCAATTTTAAAAAAAAATTTACAGAAATTTCGCAGAACGGAGACCAAATTTAGATTTCTGCTAAAATTTCGGGTTAAATGGGTCACTTTGGTAAGTTTCTAAGGCTAAAAAAAAAAAAGTGATTGGCTTGGTCACCGAATCGACGATAAAGTTGACTCAGCTTCAAAGCGTCGGGTTTTTTAAAGATGATCTTTCAATTTAAAAAAACAGTTACCGGAATTTCGCAAAACAGAGACCAGATTTAGATTTCTGGTAAAATTTCGAGTTATATGGGTCACTTTGGTAAGTTTCTAGGGTGGGAAAAGAGTTATAGGCTTGGTCACCGAATCGTCGATAAGTTGGCTGTCCAGCTTCAAAGCGTTGGTTTTTTTAAAGATGATCTTTCAATTTAAAGAAAAAGTTACCGGAATTTCGCAAAACGGAGACCAGATTTAGATTTCTGGTAAAAATTCGAGTTAAATGGGTCATTTTGGTAAGTTTCTAGGGTGGAAAAAAAAGTTATTGGCTTGGTCACCCAATCGTCGATAAAGTGTGCTCAGCTTCAAAGCGTCGGGTTTTTTAAAGATGATCTTTCAATTTAAAAAAAAGTTACCGGAATTTTGCAAAACAGAGACCAGATTTAGATTTCTGGTAAAATTTCGAGTTAAATGGGTCACTTTGGTAAGTTTCTAGGGTGGAAAAAAAAAGTTATTGGCTTGGTCACCCAATCGTCGATAAGTTGGCTCAGCTTCAAAGCGTCGGGTTTTTTAAAGATGATCTTTCAATTTAAAAAAACAGTTACCGGAATTTTGCAAAACAGAGACCAGATTTAGATTTCTGGTAAAATTTCGGGTTAAATGGGTCACTTTGGTAAGTTTCTAAGGCTAAAAAAAAGTTATTGGCTTGGTCACCGAATCGTCGGTAAAGTGGCTGTCCAGCGTCAAAGCGTCGGTTTTTTTAAAAATGATCTTTCAATTTAAAAAAAAGTTATTGGAATTTCGCAAAACAGAGACCAGATTTATATTTCTGGTAAAATTTCGGGTTAAATGGGTCACTTTGGTAAGTTTCTAGGGTGGAAAAAGAGTTATAGGCTTGGTCACCGAATCGTCGATAAGTTGGCTGTCCAGCTTCAAAGCGTGGGTTTTTTAAAGATGATCTTTCAATTAAAAAAAAAGTTACATAAATTTTTCAAAACGGAGACCAGATTTAGATTTCTGGGTTAAAATTGGGTTAAATGGGTCACTTTGGTAAGTTTCTAAGGCTAAAAAAAAAGTGATTGGCTTGGTCACCGAATCGTCGGTAAAGTGGCTGTCCAGCGTCAAAGCGTCGGTTTTTTTAAAAATGATCTTTCAATTTAAAAAAAGTTATAGGAATTTCGCAAAACCGAGACCAGATTTAAATTTCTGGTAAAATGTCGAGTTAAATGGGTCACTTTGGTAAGTTTCTAGGGTGGAAAAAAAAAGTTATTGGCTTGGTCACCCAATCATCGATAAAGTTGGCTCAGCTTCAAAGCGTCGGGTTTTTTAAAAATGATCTTTCAATTTAAAAAAAAGTTACAGAAATTTCGCAGAACGGAGACCAAATTTAGATTTCTGGTAAAATTTCGGGTTAAATGGGTCACTTTGGTAAGTTTCTAAGGCTAAAAAAAAGTTATTGGCTTGGTCACCGAATCGTAGGTAAAGTGGATGTCCAGCGTCAAAGCGTCAGTTTTTTTAAAAATGATCTTTCAATTTAAAAAAAAAGTTACAGGAATTTCGCAAAACAGAGACCAGATTTAGATTTCTGGTAAAAATTCGAGTTAAATGGGTCATTTTGGTAAGTTTCTAGGTGGAAAAAAAGTTATTGGCTTGGTCACCCAATCGTCGATAAAGTTGGCTCAGCTTCAAAGCGTCGGGTTTTTCAAAGATGATCTTTCAATTTAAAAAAACAGCTACCGGAATTTCGCAAAACAGAGACCAGATTTAGATTTCTGGTAAAATTTCGAGTTATATGGGTCACTTTGGTAAGTTTCTAGGGTGGAAAAAAAAAATTGGCTTGGTCACCCAATCGTCGATAAAGTTGGCTCAGCTTCAAAGCGTCGGGTTTTTTAAAAATGATCTTTCAATTTAAAAAAAAGTTATAGGAATTTCGCAAAACGGAGACCAGATTTAGATTTCTGGTAAAAATTTCGGGTTAAATGGGTCACTTTGGTAAGTTTCTAAGGCTAAAAAAAAGTTATTGGCTTGGTCACCGAATCGTCGGTAAAGTGGCTGTCCAGCGTCAAAGCGTCAGTTTTTTTAAAAATGATCTTTCAATTTAAAAAAAAAGTTATAGGAATTTCACAAAACAGAGACCAGATTTAGATTTCTGGTAAAATTTCGGGTTAAATGGGTCACTTTGGTAAGTTTCTAGGGTGGAAAAAGAGTTATAGGCTTGGTCACCGAATCGTCGATAAGTTGGCTGTCAAGCTTTAAAGCGTTGGTTTTTTAAAGATGATCTTTCAATTTAAAAAAAAAGTTACATAAATTTCGCAGAACGGAGACCAGATTTAGATTTCGGGTTAATTGGGTCACTTTGGTAAGTTTCTAAGGTTAAAAAAGTGATTGGCTTGGTCACCGAATCGTCGGTAAAGTGGCTGTCCAGCTTCAAAGCGTTGGTTTTTTTAAAGATGATCTTTCAATTTAAAAAAAAAGTTACCGGAATTTCGCAAAACGGAGACCAGATTTAGATTTCTGATAAAATTTCGAGTTAAATGGGTCACTTTGGTAAGTTTCTAAGGCTAAAAAAAAAAGTTATTGGCTTGGTCACCGAATCGTCGGTAAAGTGGCTGTCCAGCGTCAAAGCGTCGGTTTTTTTAAAAATGATTCTTTAAATTTAAAAAAAGTTATAGGAATTTCGTAAAACGAAGACCAGATTTAGATTTCTGGTAAAATTTCGAGTTAAATGGGTCACTTTGGTAAGTTTCTAGGGATAAAAAAAAAAGTTATTGGCTTGATCACCCAAACGTCGATAAGTTGGCTCAGCTTCAAAGCGTCGGGTTTTTTAAAGATGATCTTTCAATTTAAAAAAATAAGTTACCGGAATTTCGCAAATCGGAGACCAGATTTAGATTTCTGGTAAAATTTCGGGTTAAATGGGTCACTTTGGTAAGTTTCTAAGGCTAAAAAAAAGTTATTGGCTTGGTCACCGAATCGTCGGTAAAGTGGCTGTCCAGCGTCAAAGCGTCAGTTTTTTTTAAAAATGATCTTTCAATTTAAAAAAGTTATTGAATTTCGCAAAACAGAGACCAGATTTATATTTCTGGTAAAATTTCGGGTTAAATGGGTCACTTTGGTAAGTTTCTAAGGCTAAAAAAAGTTATTGGCTTGGTCACCGAATCGTCGGTAAAGTGGCTGTCCAGCGTCAAAGCGTCAGTTTTTTAAAATGATCTTTCAATTTAAAAAAAGTTATTGGAATTTCGCAAAACAGAGACCAGATTTATATTTCTGGTAAAATTTCGGGTTAAATGGGTCACTTTGGTAAGTTTCTAGGGTGGAAAAAAGAGTTATAGGCTTGGTCACCGAATCGTCGATAAGTTGGCTGTCCAGCTTCAAAGCGTTGGTTTTTTAAAGATGATCTTTCAATTAAAAAAAAAAGTTACATAAATTTTTCAGAACGGAGACCAGATTTAGATTTCGGGTTAATTGGGTCACTTTGGTAAGTTTCTAAGGCTAAAAAAAAAAGTGATTGGCTTGGTCACCGAATCGTCGGTAAAGTGGCTGTCCAGCGTCAAAGCGTCGGTTTTTTTAAAAATGATCTTTCAATTTAAAAAAAAGTTATAGGAATTTCGCAAAACCGAGACCAGATTTAAATTTCTGGTAAAATGTCGAGTTAAATGGGTCACTTTGGTAAGTTTCTAGGTGGAAAAAAAAAGTTATTGGCTTGGTCACCCAATCGTCGATAAAGTTGGCTCAGCTTCAAAGCGTCGGGTTTTTCAAAGATGATCTTTCAATTTAAAAAAACAGCTACCGGAATTTCGCAAAACAGAGACCAGATTTAGATTTCTGGTAAAATTTCGAGTTAAATGGGTCACTTTGGTAAGTTTCTAGGGTGGAAAAAGTTATTGGCTTGGTCACCCAATCGTCGATAAGTTGGCTCAGCTTCAAAGCGTCGGGTTTTTTAAAGATGATCTTTCAATTTAAAAAAAAAGTTACCGGAATTTTTCAAATCGGAGACCAGATTTATATTTATGGTAAAATTTCGGGTTAAATGGGTCACTTTGGTAAGTTTCTAAGGCTAAAAAAGTTATTGGCTTGGTCACCGAATCGTAGGTAAAGTGGCTGTCCAGCGTCAAAGCGTCAGTTTTTTTAAAAATGATCTTTCAATTTAAAAAAAAAGTTATAGGAATTTCGCAAAACAGAGACCAGATTTAGATTTCTGGTAAAAATTCGAGTTAAATGGGTCATTTTGGTAAGTTTCTAGGGTGGAAAAAGTTATTGGCTTGGTCACCCAATCATCGATAAAGTTGGCTCAGCTTCAAAGCGTCGGGTTTTTTAAAAATGATCTTTCAATTTAAAAAAACAGCTACCGGAATTTCGCAAAACAGAGACCAGATTTAGATTTCTGGTAAAATTTCGAGTTATATGGGTCACTTTGGTAAGTTTCTAGGGTGGAAAAAAAAAAGTTATTGGCTTGGTCACCCAATCGTCGATAAGTTGGCTCAGCTTCAAAGCGTCGGGTTTTTTAAAGATGATCTTTCAATTTAAAAAAGTTACCGGAATTTTTCAAATCGGAGACCAGATTTATATTTATGGTAAAATTTCGGGTTAAATGGGTCACTTTGGTAAGTTTCTAAGGCTAAAAAAAAAGTTATTGGCTTGGTCACCGAATCGTCGGTAAAGTGGATGTCCAGCGTCAAAGCGTCGGTTTTTTAAAAATGATATTTCAATTTTAAAAAAAAGTTAACGGAATTTCACAAAACGTCGCAAACTTCAAAGCGTCGGTTTTTTAAATATGATCTTTCAATTTTAAAATAAATTTACAGGAATGTCGCAAAACGGAGACCAGATTTAGATTTCTGGTAAAGTTTCAGGTTAAATGGGTCAATTTGGTAAGTTTCTAAGGTTAAAAAAAAAAGTTATTGCCTTGGTCACCGAATCGTCGATAAGTTGGCTAAGCTTCAAAGCGTCGGGTTTTTTAAAGATGATCTTTGACTTTAAAAAAAGTTACCGGAAATTCGCAAAACGGAGACCAGATTTAGATTTCTGGTAAAAATTTCAGGTTAAATGGGTCACTTTGGTAAGTTTCTAGGCTAAAAAAAAAAAGTGATTGGCTTGGTCACCGAATCTTCGGTAAAGTGGCTGTCCAGCGTCAAAGCGTCGGTTTTTTTAATATGATCTTTCAATTTAATAAAACAGTTACCAGAATTTCGCGAAACGGAGACCAGATAAAGATTTCTGGTAAAATTTCGAGTTAAATGGGTCACTTTGGTAAGTTTCTAGGCTGAAAAAAGTTATTGACTTGGTCACCGAATCGTCGATAAGTTGGCTCAGCTGCGAAGCGTCGGGTTTTTTAAAGATGATCTTTCAATTTAAAAAAGTTACCGGAATTTCGAAAACGAAGACCAGATTTAGATTTCTGGTAAAATTTCAGGTTAAATGGGTCACTTTGGTAAGTTTCTAAGGTTAAAAAAAAAAGGGATTGGCTTGGTCACCGAATCAGACTATTGAAATAAAAAGGGAAGAATTTCAAAGAAACGGTCATGAATAACTTTTTTAAACGAATGGGAATTTCAACAAGCGCCAAACATATTCGTGATCAGCTTTGAATTCTACACAAGAAAAACAAAGTTTGGTAAGAATTTGAAAAGGACAAAAAAAAAAACGACCCAAAATCACGGAAATCCGAAATTCGCTACAATTAAGCCCATTTAAAAGAAGTGCGTTTAAAAAGGGATCCTACAATAGTTAAAAATTTTTTATTTTGTTTTTAGGTGTTTTTTTTATGATTTTCTTACAAACGCATTATCTAAGTGCAATAATTCGAGATCTAATAATCACAGAGTAAAGTTTTAATAGTCATCGGGTTTGAGAACAACTCCCCGTTCAAATGACATAAAGTGTTAAAGAATCGGTCGGTAAGTTGGCTGTCAAGCGTCAAAGCGTCGGTTTTTTTAAAGATGATCTTTCAATTTACTAAAAAAGTTACGGGAATTTCGCCAATCGAAGAACAGATTTAGATTTCTGGTAAAATTTCGAGTTAAATGGGTCACTTTGGTAAGTTTCTAGGGTGAAAAAAAAAAGTTATTGGCTTGGTCACCGAATCGTCGATAAGTTGGTTGTCCAGCTTCAAAGCGTCGGTTTTTTTAAATATGATCTTTCAATTTTAAAACAAATTTACAGGAATGTCGCAAAACGGAGACTAGATTTAGATTTCTGGTAAAATTTCGGGTTAAATGGGTCACTTTGGTAAGTTTCTAAGGTTAAAAAAGTTATTGCCTTGGTCACCGAATCGTCTAATTTCGCGAATATTTTCACTTTGTCGATTAGAAGCTTCAATAGAAGAAGAGAAAAAAATTTTATCATTACGATAGTAAAAACTTTGTTACGATGTATGATTTTGGAAAAAAAAGTGGCTGTCCAGCGTCAAAAAAAAAAAAAAAAAAAAAAGGAACAAGCGTGTGCTAAAAATTTTTTATTTAAAATATAATTACATGAAGACACAAGTACATTGTAAACACCGTGCAAAGGATTCCTGTGTTTTACATGGAGACACATTCAGGAAAACAAAATAAGTACATTATAAACACCGTGCAAAGTATTCTTGTGCTTTACATGGAGACACATTCAGGAAAACATGTACATTATACCAACACCGTGCAAAGTATTCCTGTGTTTTACATGGAGACACATTAAAGTATTCTTGTGCTTTACATGGAGACACATTCAGGAAAACATAATAAGTACATTATACCAACACCGTGCAAAGTATTCCTGTGTTTTACATGGAGACACATTCAGGAAAACAAAATAAGTACATTATAAACACCGTGCAAAGTATTCTTGTGCTTTACATGGAGACACATTCAGGAAAACATAATAAGTACATTATACCAACACCGTGCAAAGTATTCCTGTGTTTTACATGGAGACACATTCAGGAAAACAAAATAAGTACATTATAAACACCGTGCAAAGTATTCTTGTGCTTTACATGGAGACACATTCAGGAAAACATAATAAGTACATTATACCAACACCGTGCAAAGTATTCCTGTGTTTTACATGGAGACACATTCAGGAAAACAAAATAAGTACATTATAAACACCGTGCAAAGTATTCTTGTGCTTTACATGGAGACACATTCAGGAAAACATAATAAGTACATTATACCAACACCGTGCAAAGTATTCCTGTGTTTTACATGGAGACACATTCAGGAAAACAAAATAAGTACATTATAAACACCGTGCAAAGTATTCTTGTGCTTTACATGGAGACACATTCAGGAAAACATAATAAGTACATTATACCAACACCGTGCAAAGTATTCCTGTGTTTTTACATGGAGACACATTCAGGAAAACAAAATAAGTACATTATAAACACCGTGCAAAGTATTCTTGTGCTTTACATGGAGACACATTCAGGAAAACATAATAAGTACATTATACCAATAGGATTATATTAAAAATGTTCTTCATCAGTTTCATCAATTGCATAATGTCCAAAGGGATAACAATTAATCCCATCATCTAACATATATTTTTTATCATAAAATGGTGTGAGCCCAATTTTATTTTGAGCTACTGTTTTGATATCATGATTTTTGGTAACTAAGATATTTTGCTTATGTCGTAAAAATAGTCTTTCACTTAAAACAGATTTATATAACTCAGCATCAAAATTTTCAACGCAGGATTTTTTTATACCTTTAGCTGTTTTTTTTTGGAATTGTTACCGAATACCATGCAGTACATTTTACATTTTAATCCTATAAATTCTTTTATGGGTTCACATGTTTCATTTTTTAGAGCCCCTAAGCGACCCTCATTGCTTACATTAAACAAATCATGGTCTTTAGGGTAGTTACTATAGTCCATTATATCAGAAAAGTTTTTTTTTAATATTAGTATAAACACTAGGTGCTTTAATTTCTAAATACAAACTATCGGTGTCTGTGTAAAGTAAGGTGCATTTTGTGCCATAATATTGTTTAAAATAGTTATAATACAATTCATACATTCGAAGTTTGGAAAGTTCTAAAATTGTAAACCCGATATAAATTGGTTTGTCTAAATGTAATTTTTTTTTCATTAATTTAAATATTACAAAATTTTCATTAACAATTTCAAAGTACTCTAGTAATGGACTTGAAAGTCTTTTTTACATTGATTTAAATTAAATGCTCCCTCAATATTAATTCGTTTTCTAGGATTTTGTAAGCTCTTTCCAAACCATGCATTATTCATTAGTTTAAAAAGATCTTTTTCAAATTTATTTCTTGTAGACATTCTTTTTTCATTATTAAACCGCACATACGATTCGAGCCAATTCTCTTGTTTAAATCCTAATACACGATGAATCTTCTTAACGATTAATCCTTTTTGCACGTAAAATTTTAGGTTTAGGTAATGAACAACAAAATTAGTTTTAAAGGTAAAGCTTGGTGTAAGTTTTCGGTTTTGTGTGGGAAAATGTATATCCCCTTCTTCTATTAATTTTTTTGATATGGAGAAAGCATATCATATGTAATTGTTAAATGGTCAGCCGCTAGCGGGAAATCATGAAGGTCGTGCAAGGAAGCAGGGTATAATATGTCTACCTCTAAAAAATATCCTACGGTATCTGTAGATGACAATGTAAAGACATCCAAATTTCTTACTTCATCTTTGGTTAACCAGAAAAAATGTCCAATGGGAAGAGGTTGTGACATCGCATATCCATATAAATTATTTGCATCAACAGCAATAATATAGCTCTCTTCTTCGTGTTTGTTAAATCCGGGAATAAAAGGATTATTTGCTAAAGCATACCGTTTACCTACAAAACAAATGCCTCCTCTTATACTATTTTCGATCCAAAGATACATATTTATATCACTAAACAATTCTAATTCTACTTTTGTATATTTAAGTCCTGCGTTCCAAGTTAGATCAGCTGCTGTTATAAAATGACATGGGTCAAGTTTGTAAAATTGTAAGCACTTTTGACGAAAGGAAGTGAAAACTTCTGCAAGTAAAATTACATCTAATTGCTGATAAAGTTGTAAATAGTCTGCAAATTTTTTACATTTAAACGTTCGAAACACCAATAAAGCAAAGTCATAATCTTCATCCTTAACAGGAGTACTTGATAAATTGTTAAAAAATGCAGCTTTAGGTGGTAAACATGTTTCGTTTAAGATTTCAGGATTAGAAAAGTAAGAATAAGGGAAAACGCCTTTTCTCTTCAGTAAAAATTTGTTTTTTTCATTTGAATAAAATTGCTTAAAAATTGGAAAATGATGATTTGATTTTTGTAAATTTTCAACTAGTGTGGATAAAGAAGTGTTTAGAAATTGATAACTATCAAGAAATTTAATTTCATCTAATTGAAAACATGTAAATTTATTGGAATTAACTGGAATTATGCGAATTGAATTTGTATATTTTTCACTTAATTGTTTTAATATCAAATGACTATCATATCCTCTAAGATTATGGATTATTACGGGAATGAAATATTTTTTTTGATATTGTAAATTGCAGGCATTGTGGGCAAAACCTCTAAATATCCCCGTGAAGTGGCAATGATCTCGAACTATTATATCGGTTTCTTTAAGTACCTGATCACAAATGTGACATCTGTCTTTTAATAATCTAGTAGTAGAAACAATAGGTTTTATATTATGCATTTTTTCTATTAAATCACTACAAAGTTTTTTTAAATGATAAAGAAAGTTTTCAACGGCGGTTTCACCATAATAAAACCTTTTAAAAATTATTTTATTTTCAATATCTAAACATATCATACTATAACTATATGGAATGTGTTTTTCGAGTGGAATTGTAAGACTTGTGCTGTGTAAAGTATTTGAAAGTGGTGATAACATACATTCAAAATCTGTAAAAACTACGAACGGATGATAAAAAAGAGATTTTGAAAAGTTAGTAAATTGTATTTTACTATCATAGATTGTAGGCATGGTTACCCTTTGTGCGCTATTTTTAAGACACAAGGTTTTGTGTGCAGATAATGTAGATTCTCTTTGAAAACCACACAAACAGTTTTCACAATACTTGTGAATTCCTTTCTTTTTGGTTAAAAGACTATTAAAATTTTTAATCAAAAAATAATGTTGTTTATACAATAATAAGTTTATTGTTTTTTTGTGTATGTTTTTACTTGTGTAAATCGGAAAAACATCTTCATTGAAACTATATACATTAATATGTAAGTGATTGGATTTTTCGAATTTTTTTATTTGACTTACTTCTACAGGGAAATTTAAAAAGTCATATTTTAAGCGACATAAATATTGATTGTATTTTTGAGGTAAATTAGAATTAGTTTTGGATGGATATAGCGCTGCAGCAATGCAGTATAGGAAACATCGATTCTGAGTGCATTTTATGCCTAAAAGTGCTTTTTTTTATCTTAACTTATCAGGTAAAATAACATTTGCGCAACCACCTCGATTTCCTCTGTAATTACCGAGATGAACATCAATATGTTGGATATTTTTTATAGTCCATCCACTTCCGTTTTGTATAAAATTTTCTACGTCTAGTTTTATTTTTTTAAAAGCATTATCGATTGCTTTAAATATTTGATAACGCGAAAGTATACGTTCTGCATGTGAGCAGAAATAAAATTTTTGCGTTACTTCTTCATTCTCAACTTTACGTGTAAAAATAACACTTAAGCATATAATTAATCGTAACCTTAATGACACTGAATCATTAATTAATTGATAAATTAAATTCCTTGCAGCAGTATGTAAAGAGTCTGGGTCAATATAGTTTATTTCTGATCTAAAACTTCGAATATAGCCTCTAAAAGCTGATCTAATAATGTTAAACCTCATTTTAAAATTGATGAAACTGATAAAAAATATTTTTCTAATTATAATCCTTTACATATTCGTGTATCGCCTCCACACCTTTCATTAAAACATTTAATTGATCCAATGGTAAATTAAACCTGTTCCGAATTTCTCCGTCAACAGTTTTGCTAAAAGCTATGTAATAACTTTTGCGAAATTCTTTTAGTTCTATAGCAGCACCTTTCCCCAAATAAACGTTATACGGGGGAATTTTTACTTCGTGTGAGCCACTGGACGGAGGACTTAAATCTAAATCAAAAATATTTTGAGGCTTTCCTTTTTTACACTTTTCTTTGGGCTAACATTAGGATATTCTTCTTCTTCTTCTTCCACGAACCCACGTTTTAATTTTTTTCCTATCTACAGAAAATAAAGTAAGTTTAGGCTCCCTTAATGTTTAAACAACTAAAACCAAGATTTTTTCAAAAATATGCTTACCGTCTTTGCTGGCCATCTTTTCAGGAGGAAAGCGAGTGGTGAGATGCTAAGCAAGTCGATTGTTAAGATACGTTTCGTTTGCAGTATTTATACTAATTTTATAGATAGCTTTGCCTTGAAATATTTATCTTATTTTCGTGCATATAATTTTTTATTAAAAAGACTCATATAAATTTCTTTTGTCAAGGATATATTTAAACTAGGCGTTAACCTAAAAACGCCTGTTTTTAAATCGTGTTTATGTTTTTAAATTATCTTAACCCAAGGATACATTTAAATTAGATAACATGTATAAGGAAATAAATAAGTCAAGAGGGGTGTTAAACAAATTAGCTTTTATTTCGATTCTTAGGTACAGGTTACACAAATCATATTTTTTGAATATTTTGGCAATACACATAACATAGAATACAAAATTTCATCAGTAAAATGGTTATATATTAAGTAATATTATTAGAGTTACACAAATGATACATGGTAATACAAAAACTCATCAATAAATGGTTATACAAAAAAAAAAAAAAAGTAATATTATTTCAAGAAATATTGTAACGTTTTTTTTTTTTCAAAATATAACTTGAAATTTACAAAAACACACGTCACATTTTGGTTACAGTATATGAAATAATTTTACAAGTTCATCATTTGTTAGCAGTTTAAAATAGCCAAATTGCAGCTGAAAACGTGGACAATCACCTTCATCTGAAGTGATATCTCTTGCTTCGAGAACACAATCTAATAGATTTACAAACAGGTGCTTGTTGGGAGAAAACACTTTAAATTTGTCATTTGGATCAGTTCGATGTAGTTGACAAAAACCAAAGCATTCTTCTTGTGCATCATTGTGAATGTATTGCACAATTTCACTGTTGTTTAATATCTTAAAATAGACAATTCTCTTATCGCTAATATCTTTACGTAATACAACATTCTGAACACAATCAATTATATTTAAAAATAAGGATGGGTGGATGTAGAGAAATTCTCCAGGTGAACAGCTATCGCAAACCAGATAACCAAATTTCTCCATTGTCAGTTCTCTTTTAAACTTGAGTCTAATCTGGTTCTGCTTTTATACACTGGTCGACAGAGGTTGGCAGTACTGAAGAGATAGAGGTCGGGGAACTTGAACTAGTTTAAAATACCTTTGCACAAAATTTTGAACAAGTCGTTCATTAGCGCAGTGATTTCCATTCTGCAATCGGTTGATTGGTAGCCCTCGAGAAATATGCCACAAAAAATATAGGCAGAAGAGACCGCATGTCATTGTGTTTGGATGTTGCAGAATATTTTCGTTCCATTCGAAACTGGTTGAGTTTTCAATTATAAATTGCTCAATATCATACTGAGGTCGTGTTCCATATGAACAGAAAAAAACACAATGGTTGTCTTGTCTAAAATATATAGCTTGCCAATGTCGACCCTTGAAATGAGCAGGATCTGTATTCACAATGAAGGAGCGATAACGTTTCCGTTGTTTCGGAAGTTTATCACTAGAATAGACCCCCGAGAAACCATACCGTAGTCTGGAGTCTGAAAGAGATAACCTATTCAAAACAAGTGAATCCATGAGCTGGCTTTTAATAATCTATGAATACGTTTCGGCTTTTATCGATTTCTATAAGCGAGGGCATTTCCATGTAAGCAATCAACGTAGCTGTTTCGGGGAGCTCTGCATCAAATTTTAAGTGAATCGAAATATCTCCACTTCGTGTCACATTTCCAAATGGTTCACTAGCTGACTTGTCTTGTGTGAGATCAAAAACGTACAGGCATATGTTCTCTTTGTAATCGTCGTATGAAACATTCGTTTTGTGTTGTGCTAAATCGGTGAATAAACTTAAATAGTTTCTCGCATACAAATCTTTTGCATAGTCTGGTGTGTAAGCAGTAGTGGGTATCTGTATACCATTTTCACTGAGCGAAATATGGTTTAAATTATAATGTTTAAAATTGAATGGATTCTTTTTCATATCTCCATTAAATGCAGAATTCGAAATTAGGCCTAACATTATCCTTGAAGGCAATACCCCATTGACTCCATTAGGGATTATTACACTCTTCAGACCGGAGCTCACTGTGAAAGTTTTCACTTCAATTCGTGTAAAAGGCATTTGTATGAGCGACTGTTCAAGTGCCTTTTCATGAGCCACCAGAATTGAACTTGAAATTTCACATTTTCTGACATATATACTTATATTTTCTATTTGAAGACGATAGTCCCCTGTAGCTGCTAATAAAGAAAATTCATTTTTGGCCTTAATTAATCGAATTCTGATTGATGTGCCATTTATTAAAAGCTTAGATTGAGTTCCAATATCGGTGTGAAGAATACCGCACATGTCAAAAACTTTACCATTTTTCACACGGTCCCATCTTTTTCTTAGTCCTTTATTAAGCCCCGCATCTGTAAGGGTGACATCGTCAAATTTTCCAGCAGTGTCTTTTACAAATAGTCCGGCACTCAATAAATTTTTTTGAGACGATTCAGAATGAAATAACATGCTTTGAATGTACGCTTTGTAAGCATAATTGTTTTCCGACGAAATTTGACGATCGTTGAGCGAAATGTGACATTCTGCAAACATAGTATTCAATAGATAGTTAATAGGTCCACATTTGTCATCATTCTGAAATGCTTCCCCGTTTCCTTTTAAAATTCGTGCTTGAACATGTAGAAAAAGGTGTGAAAGATCGAAGTAAGATTCGCCTAAACCTGATATGAGGAATTCAATAGTGTTGTTGTCAGATATGGATGCAACAGGATGAATTTCCACAAACGATGATCGATCTATTGCCAATTGTATTGGAGATGATGTAAACAAATCTAATTCACTTTTGGTGCAGTAACACTTTTCCATTTTTTCACAGATCAGTAAACACGTCTTTCTCGCAAGACTTTTTTCTCTTGGTCTGTCGCCGTGAACTCTGTTTCTTTCTTTTAACACCTCCTCCACCTTTCAATTTGCGAAGTATATCCTTTTTAATCTCTTCACCAACTTGCCGCAATTGATATTTTGAAGCTTCTTTAAAGGATTTTCCTTGCGACATATCTTCCAATACATTCTGACCTGTGCTCAGTAAATGTTTTCCCAAATATTTACCGGCTTTCATCATAATCGGCATTGCATATCTCCTAAGATTACTAAATAGCCCATAACCTCTTTGTATAGGATAATTTGAAGCAAAGTAAGAGCCACTTCCTATTTGTTGTTTACAATAGTATCCAATACAATCATTCGGATCTAATCTTTGCCCACGTTTCTCCATGGCTGACAGTTTTGAATATAACAATAAAAACTCTTTGTAGGTTGTTTTATGCAGTTTTCCTTCGAAACGACAAGACAAGGTTTGTTTTGCCTGATATGAATTTAATGGGCGTGCCACTACTTGTTACTAATTCAATTTCAATTGTATCGAAATAGTTCTTCCTGATGGGGAAATATAACGGGACAGTAAACTGTTTTGCGATTTGCTCCTTATATTCGTTGGCAATTGGTATTATTTTTAAGATAGATGCTGATACATCTCCAACCAATGAAGGAGCAATAATATCACAATACACATACACCTCCGTAATTCCTGCTCGCAATTCTAAAATATAATCCGACGTATAATTTCCTTCTGTGAAAGTATTCATACGAAATCCTAGCATATTTGACAACTTTTCTCCGAAAGTTACTTTAGTATGAAGCGGCACACTCATTGCGACTTTAGAATCTACCAACTCTCTCAAAACAATATACTTAAATTCCTTAAACAAAGCATCTGCGTGTTGGTACATACCACTCGAATTTTCAGCTTATAAATTTTTCGTGCTTCTTGAATGAGAGGAAAATTTTCGTATTCGATAAGGTGAAATTTCTCTCCATCCAACTTCCGTGTAATTTCGGAAAAGTCAAATCGAATGGGAAAAATAGCATGGTGAATGTTGTGCGATTCGGTTTTTATATTTAATGCGTCCATCAGTAGGGGACAAGAATTGCGATTCATTCTTAGTTCAATATTGGAATTCAAGGTAACAATAACTTTATTTCTCTGCTTTTTTAAAACAGCGGATACATCTCCTGTTTCATAGATTATTTTCTCAGTAATTTGATCAAATATGTCGCTCGAATTCAAATCTTTAAGTGAAATTTCATATATTTTCTTAGTCAATGGACTTTTGAGCGCAACTCGAATTTCTTGATTTTTAAAAAATTAGCATTTGGAGCGCTATAATTGCGTGTGATTGATGCTCCAGCTGGATAACCAGGTACTACATAATCTTTGTTAGGATTTAATTTTAAAAGACGTAGAAATTTATTTGCCTTTTCGTCTGTTATAGTCAATTCCCAATAGGGGTTAATATTGATTTTTATTTTCGTTTTGTTTTCAATAAGCGAAAAAGTAATTGGAGGGTCTTTTATCAGTTTTTTCACATTAGCATTAACACCTTCTGTAAACTCTTGATAATCCTCGTTGTAGAGGGGGATAACAAATTCAGGCGTCAATGATGTGCTCTCTACATTTTCAATGGTTTCTATCGAATAAGAATCGTTGTAATCAGGATGAATGGTAAAATACTTTCCGGGAATTGTTACTTCGCTCAAGCAACATTCCCATTCTCCGTTTAAAGTTATTGGATAAGCCAATTTTGTTCGGAAGTGATCTGGAGTGTTATTGGGGAAATAATTCATACTCGCATTAGAAGGTAGCAAAATATGAAAATCATTCGTGTTCTGATTCATTATGAGATGTGATTTGATCGGCTCTTATCCAAGAATTTTGAGAATCTGGAAATCCGACCCACTTAACAAATAACTTACGAGAAGCACCTTTACCTTTAGTCCGAATGATTTTTTCAATTGCCCAATAGTCATTCGTTGATTTGTCTATTTTTTGTAACTCCTCGTTATAAAAACGACCCTCAATTTCATTAGAATTAAAATCTTGTAATGTATAAGTTGGAGGAATTGTTGGATATCTTTTGTAAATGCGAAATGTTTCTTCAGTCCAACCGGGTAAATAGCCTTTGCGAAAAGTTTTGCGAGCTTTCGATAATCTGACTATATCTCCTGCCGTAAAACTGAATTGTGGATCTACATTAGAATGATATAAACGTTTATATAATTCAGGTTCGTCATCTGTTGTCAATTTGGTAGGTTCAAAACCATGTGCGCGATGGATGGAATGATTGTATGAATGTACTAGTTCTGGTAAAATGTCATAATATTTATAGGAATTACGATAGGTAAAGGCTCTGTACATTCGTTCTCGTAAAGTTCTGTGCGCGCGCTCTAAAATCGCGCATTTCGTTTCGCTTTTTGTAGAATAGTGGTGAATTTTATATCGCTTTAACATAGCGCGTACAATTTTATTGTAAAACTCTGTTCCCTTATCAGTTTGAAAATTTTTGGGTTTTACTTTTTTAAATACTTTTTGCAATACTTGTTTTATTGTGCTGGCTTTTTTATCTTTAATTGGAAAAGCTCTTAAATATCGTGACATCACATCAATAATGGTTAAAATATAGCGATATCCTTTGTTATAACGAGATAGTTTTTGCATGTCTAATAAATCACTCTGCCACAATTCATTTATTCCATATGCAATAGTTTTGCGTCTCTGAAACTTATAACGAACAGGTTTGTGTAATGTATAAACATCTTGCTGCGAAAGCCATTTTTGAACGTCATTTAGGTGAACTCCGCTTGCCTTTGACAAACGCTTCACGCCTCCGAAAGAAGACGGTTCCTTTGGATTAAAGTATAATTTTCTTAATCGGTCCAATTTTTCCATTTTTTAATTTCTGGCGAACGCGGGGTAATCTTTGTGAACGCAGGATTTGCATCTGAAAGAAGCAACTGTTCTCTTAATCTTTTATTGCCAATCCATTCCAAAGGAATATTCACATGACGTAATGCTGCGTAAAATTTTGCAAATCCTGTAGGAGGAGTTAAAACACGTTGATCATTTTTCATCATATAGGTAAAGAGATCTACTACATTGCTACGATATTCTGCTTTGCCATCTACTTCAAATTCGTTTTTATCATTGAATGTGTAGTTAGCATCTTTGAGTGTTTCTAAAATAGGCAATATATATTTTTTTCGTGTCTTGGGTATAGCATATCCTATATATTTTGCCAGAATGTTGATTCTTAATGGTACTTCGGATTTGTTTGTTAGTGGAAGCTCTGGTTCTGTCAATAATTCTGGAGGAATTTCAAATGGTTTCGGAGGTGGAGGAGGTTGCATCACTCTCTGATACTTTGGTATCAAATCCGATAACAGTTTAGCTTTTATGTCATCAGGTGTCTCTTTCTCATGCAACAAACTCGAAATATTATTTTCTATTCGAACTTCTGGTTGGGTTTCTGCAAAGTAACGTGATATTAACCCTTTCGGGACTAAACCCATCTCTTGAGCCATGTTTCTTATATGCGTTTGCCGATCGCTTTTCCAGCGATTCCTCCTAAAAGAGACAAAACACCTGGTAAAATTAAAGGAAGGAAACCCCCGACTTGTCTATTGGTAGTAAACAGCTTACGTTTGCGAGAAATAGGTACGCTCCTATTGGCTAATAATCGTATCACTCTTTTGTAACTACACAATTTTTTGATCTTTTTTGTTGGTATGTTACCAGATAATAAATTGTCACAAATTTCACAGAGAGTTTTTATTTGATCATCTGTTGCACTCTTTAAAATCGCTTTTCGTTGAGCAGGACTTGCAGCAGCTAGCACATGCAGCAAATGAACATGTCGGCTAACTCGATTCATTTTTCTTTTGGAACAAATACCCAATTAATCATTCCCCGATCGGGAAATAAAGACTTACGGAGACGTTGTACTTCTGGCGATCTTGGATGAACATCGACAAGCAAATAACTAAATGGTTCTTCAGTTGCTTTTTTATATGAATCCATGAAAAATTTACCGCGCCCCGGAAATGCTTGTCGACCAAAACACGCAGCTTGTGATACATCTCGATTATTACGAAATAAAATTATGTAATGTGCGTTAAGGCTAATATCTCTCATAGATTTCACTCTCGGAAAAAGATTTTGTGTTATAAGTATTATGCTGTATTTCTTATGATGCGATCCCATAGTAAACATTTGGGAAATTTCGCTTGTTACATCATTCATCATATCATCCAGTACAATCAAATCGCAATTTTCTTCTTCTGCTTCTGAAGGCAGTCCTGAAACAAATTTAAAATTTTTCTCGTTCAGAAACCAATTTTGTGCGTATTTGAAACACCAGACAATATTTTTCATGGGAACTTCGTACACTTGTTCAGATATGAGTTTCTGCACCAAACTCGTTTTCCCACTTTGGGAAGGCCCCGAGATAATTAAATTTGACGGGTGGTGTAATTTTATCATTTTCAGCAGATTTCACAAACTTTTTTAAATTCTTTTGCTGTTAACTGTACGCCAATTGGTTTTGGTTTCAACTGTTCAGATGTATTTTGCGGTGACCAGAAATAACGAATATCGAATACTTTTTCTCTGTTTTTATAACAAATATGGAGGAATATTTTCCTACCAATATGTTTTGAAAATACACACTGTGTTCCAGTAATATTCACTTCTACCGCTGTTGGTGTGTATACTTGCAAATAATTTATGAATACTACAAGCTGAATAACGATAACAAACCACAGGATAGCAAGGTGTAAATAGTTATGTTTTGTACATCTGTCCATCTTTAGAAGGTTAAATGTTTACTCAACACATTGAACATCTGTTCGAGAATGAAAGTTTTTTTCTCAGGATTTCTATTTATAAGATGTTCTGAAAATGATAATAAAAATCCTACTTTAATCATAGTCATTCCATCGTGGAAGAGAGATTCTGAAATTTCCGTAAATAATTCTTCATTTATTTGAATATTTTGTGACAGGTGTGATAATGCAGTCCCATAACTTTTGTTTATATCATCCATTTTACGTTTTTGAGCTTTCTTGTATTACCAGATTCGAACACTGAGAAAGAATAAAAAAGGCTCGGATACACAGATGTGCTATGGCTTGTTTGACGTCTGTGCAACCGAGTCTCTGTTATTTAAGGGCTCTCTGGACTCTTAAGTTGTAAATTTTTCAATTTTTTGAAAAAAAAAAAAAGTAATAATGTTATGGCCTCATCATTTCTGTGTATTTTGATACAAAAATTTTGTTAATGCTGTGAAACCTTCCGAGGCAAACTCTATCATGAAAAGTACTTCAAAGCAATTCATGTACGTTCTTTCAAGTTTTCTAAGTAGCATAATACTTTTCATAATACAACCCCCTGCGCAAACAGTAAAACATGTTTTTTAAATCATTACCTTCAATTTTAAAATACTAACCAAGCGAAAAAGTAATCACATCATTTAAATTCAGCGTGAACAATAAAAAGGGGATCAAGGAACAGTGTGGGTTTTTACAATTCGGTGAACGCCACGAGGAAAAAAACTTTTCTTGTTTCGAGAACCAGTCATAATTGGAAAGATCATCGATTAATATTCAGTAAATTGCTTAGTAATCACATCATTTAAATTCAGCGTGAACAATAAAAAGTAGATCAAGGAACAGCGTGTGTTTACAATTTGGTCTACGCGAGGGAAAAAAAAAAACTTTTCTTGTTTCGAGAACCAGTCATAAATGTGAAGGTCATCGATTAATATTCAGTAAATTGCCTACAAAAGGTTTTCTTCTCAGTTCGTCAGCATGAATTCAGGAAAAGACAGGATGAAAAAAGGGGTAAGTTGGTTTTTTTTTTTGCTTCTTCTATTGAAGCTTTTAATCCGCGAAGTGAAAATGCTCGCGTAACAAAGTCATTTTACTATCGTAGTGGTAAAATGTTTTCCTTCGTAAAGCACAGGAATCCTTTGCACGGTGTTGGTATAATGTACTAATTTTGTACTAATTTTGTTTTTCTTGAATGTGTCTCCAAATGTTCGAGTTTTTTATATCGGCAAAGTGAAAATGTTCGCGAAATTATACAGGACCCATCATTTCCATGGCTTGGTCACCGAATCGTCGGTAAAGTGGCTGTCCAGCGTCAAAGCGTCAGTTTTTTTAAAAATGATCTTTCAATTTAAAAAAAAAGTTATTGGAATTTCGCAAAACAGAGACCAGATTTATATTTCTGGTAAAATTTCTGGTTAAATGGGTCACTTTGGTAAGTTTCTAGGGTGGAAAAAGAGTTATAGGCTTGGTCACCGAATCGTCGATAAGTTGGCTGTCCAGCTTCAAAGCGTTGGTTTTTTAAAGATGATCTTTCAATTAAAAAAAAATGTTACATAAATTTTTCAGAACGGAGACCAGATTTAGATTTCGGGTTAATTGGGTCACTTTGGTAAGTTTCTAAGGCTAAAAAAAAAAGTGATTGGCTTGGTCACCGAATCGTCGGTAAAGTGGCTGTCCAGCGTCAACGCGTGGGTTTTTAAAAAATGATCTTTCAATTTAAAAAAAAGTTATAGGAATTTCAAAAACCGAGACCAGATTTAGATTTCTGGTAAAATGTCGAGTTAAATGGGTCACTTTGTTAAGTTTCTAGGGTGGAATAAAAATGTTATTGGCTTGGTCACCCAATCGTCGATAAGTTGGCTCAGCTTCAAAGCGTCGGGTTTTTAAAAATGATCTTTCAATTTAAAAAAAGTTACAGAAATTTCGCAGAACGGAGACCAAATTTAGATTTCTGGTAAAATTTCGGGTTAAATGGGTCACTTTGGTAAGTTTCTAAGGCTAAAAAAAAAGTTATTGGCTTGGTCACCGAATCGTAGGTAAAGTGGCTGTCCAGCGTCAAAGCGTCAGTTTTTTTAAAAATGATCTTTCAATTTAAAAAAAAAAGTTATAGGAATTTCGCAAAACAGAGACCAGATTTAGATTTCTGGTAAAAATTCGAGTTAAATGGGTCATTTTGGTAATTTTCTAGGGTGGACAAAAAAAAGTTATTGGCTTGGTCACCGAATCGTCGGTAAAGTGGATGTCCAGCGTCAAAGCGTCGGTTTTTTAAAAATGATATTTCAATTTTAAAAAAGTTAACGGAATTTCACAAAACGTCGCAAACTTCAAAGCGTCGGTTTTTTAAATATGATCTTTCAATTTTAAAATAAATTTACAGGAATGTCGCAAAACGGAGACCAGATTTAGATTTCTGGTAAAATTTCAGGTTAAATGGGTCAATTTGGTAAGTTTCTAAGGTTAAAAAAAAAAAAAAGTTATTGCCTTGGTCACCGAATCGTCGATAAGTTGGCTAAGCTTCAAAGCGTCGGGTTTTTTAAAGATGATCTTTGACTTTAAAAAAAAAGTTACCGGAAATTCGCAAAACGGAGACCAGATTTAGATTTCTGGTAAAGTTTCAGGTTAAATGGGTCACTTTGGTAAGTTTCTAAGGCTAAAAAAAAAAAAGTGATTGGCTTGGTCACCGAATCTTCGGTAAAGTGGCTGTCCAGCGTCAAAGCGTCGGTTTTTTTAAATATGATCTTTCAATTTAATAAAACAGTTACCAGAATTTCGCGAAACGGAGACCAGATAAAGATTTCTGGTAAAATTTCGAGTTAAATGGGTCACTTTGGTAAGTTTCTAGGCTGAAAAAAAGTTATTGACTTGGTCACCGAATCGTCGATAAGTTGGCTCAGCTGCGAAGCGTCGGGTTTTTTAAAGATGATCTTTCAATTTAAAAAAAAAGTTACCGGAATTTCGAAAACGAAGACCAGATTTAGATTTCTGGTAAAATTTCAGGTTAAATGGGTCACTTTGGTAAGTTTCTAAGGTTAAAAAAAAAAAAAAAAGGGATTGGCTTGGTCACCGAATCAGACTATTGAAATAAAAAGGGAAGAATTTCAAAGAAACGGTCATGAATAACTTTTGAACGAATGGGAATTTCAACAAGCGCCAAACATATTCGTGATCAGCTTTGAATTCTACACAAGAAAAACAAAGTTTGGTAAGAATTTGAAAAGGACAAAAAAAAACGACCCAAAATCACGGAAATCCGAAATTCGCTACAATTAAGCCCATTTAAAAGAAGTGCGTTTAAAAAGGGATCCTACAATAGTTAAAAATTTTTTATTTTGTTTTTAGGTGTTTTTCTTATGATTTTCATAGAAACGCATTATCTAAGTGCAATAATTCGAGATCTAATAATCACAGAGTAAAGTTTTAATAGTCATCGGGTTTGGGAACAACTCCCCGTTCGAATGACATGCAGTGTTTAAAAGTCGGTCCGTAAGATGGCTGTCCAGCGTCAAAGCGTCGGTTTTTTTAAAGATGATCTTTCAATTTAATAAAAAAGTTACGGGAATTTCGCCAATCGGAGACCAGATTTATATTTCTGGTGAAATTTCGAGTTAAATGGGTCGCTTTGGTAAGTTTCTAGGGTGAAAAAAAAAGTTATTGGCTTGGTCCCCGAATCGTCGATAAGTTGGTTGTCCAGCTTCAAAGCGTCGGTTTTTTTAAATATGATCTTTCAATTTTAAAACAAATTTACAGGAATGTCGCAAAACGGAGACTAGATTTAGATTTCTGGTAAAATTTCGGGTTAAATGGGTCACTTTGGTAAGTTTCTAAGGTTAAAAAAAAAAGTTATTGCCTTGGTCACCGAATCGTCGATAAGTTGGCTAAGCTTCAAAGCGTCGGGTTTTTTAAAGATGATCTTTGACTTTAAAAAAAAAGTTACCGGATATTCGCAAAACGGAGACCATATTTAGATTTCTGGTAAAGTTTCAGGTTAAATGGGTCACTTTGGTAAGTTTCTAAGGCTAAAAAAAAAAGTGATTGGCTTGGTCACCGAATCTTCGGTAAAGTGGCTGTCCAGCGTCAAAGCGTCGGTTTTTTTAAATATGATCTTTCAATTTAATAAAAAAGTTACCGGAATTTCTTAAATCGGAGACCAGATTAAGATTTCTGGTAAAATTTCGAGTTAAATGGGTCACTTTGGTAAGATTCTAGGGTGAAAAAAACTGATTGGCTTGTTCACCGAATCGTCGGTAAAGTGGCTGTCCAGCGTCAAAGTGTCGGTTTTTTTAAAAATGATCTTTCAATTTAAAAAAAAGTTACCGGAAATTCGCAAAACGGAGACCAGATTTAAAGTTTTGGTAAAATTTCAGGTTAAATGGGTCACTTTGGTAAGTTTCTAAGGCTAAAAAAAAAAGTGATTGGCTTGGTTACCGAATCGTCGGTAAGTGGCTGTCCAGCGTCAAAGCGTCGGTTTTTTTAAATATGATCTTTCAATTTAATAAAAAAGTTACCGGAATTTCGCGAAACGGAGACCAGATAAAGATTTCTGGTAAAATTTCGAGTTAAATGGGTCACTTTGGTAAGTTTCTAGGGTGAAAATAAAAGTGACTGGCTTGGTCACCGAATCGTCGATAAGTTGGATGGCTAACGTCGGTTTTTTTAAAGATGATCTTTCAATTTTATAAAAAAGTTACAGGAATTTCGCAAAACGGAGACCAGATTTAGATTTCTGGTAAAATTTCGAGTTAAATGGGTCTTTTTATTAAGTTTCTAGGGGGTGGGGAAGTGATTGGCTTGGTCACCGAATCAGACTATTGACATAAAAAGGGAAGTATTTCAAAAAAACGGTTGTGAATAACTTCAGGTATCCGACTACTTGCGACAACTTTTTTTTGATAAAAAGGAAATATGGAGATCTTTTAATGATTTTTATATTTATATAGTATATTTTAAGGAAAAAATCCTAAAATTGGCAAAAGAAAAAAAAATTATTATTATTAAAATGGGAAAAAACTAGTAAAAATGTACGAAAAATTACATAAACGGGGCCCGCTCTCTACAAAGATTTTATGAACAAATTCTCAATTTTTCAATTTTGATGTGTTAATTTGTTATTCCTGTTTGAAGTGATCTTCACGATAAGAAATATTTTAATTTTTACAAAAACTAGAGCACTTTAAGTCATTATACGAAATTGCTTAAAAAAACATTGACTATATTCACATAAAGAGCTGCAAATTTTGAAATAAAACAGCTATTGATAAATCTGAAGATCAAAACACTTCTACTGTTATGCAGAACATAAGCAAAAAATTTCAGCTAATTATTTTCAAAATTTTTTGAGCAATCGCGGTCCCCGTTTGAGTTTTTCGAAAAAAACACGTTTCGCGTAAACCGCTTTTTAAAGTTTGACATCTTGTGTAAAGTTATGGCATTTGCTTTTACTAAAACGCTTGTAGTTTTTGTTCTAGTGGAGGGAAAATAAAGTACTTGGTATTGTTATTAAGTTAATAAAATGGTCTATAAAATAAAATCATAAAAAACTTTGCCAATTTTGGTAAAAAAATCATGGTTTTAGGGTAGTCGGATACCTTAAGAACGAATTGGAATTTCGACAAACGCCATACCTATTCGTGATCAGAGTTGAATTCTACGGAAGAAAAACTAAGTTTGGTAAGAATTGGGGAAAGAAAAAAATGACCCAAATGCACGACTATTGAAATAAAAGGGACGAATTTCAAAGAAACGGTCGTGAATAACTTTAGAACGAATTGGTATTTCAACAAGCGCCAAACATATTCGTGATCAGCGTTGAATTCTAAACAAGAAAAACAAAGTTTGGTAAGAATTGGAAAAGGACAAAAAAACGACCCAAAATCACAGAAATCAGAAATGCGTTACAATTAAGCACATTTGAAAGAGCGTTTAAAAAGGGATCCTACAATAGTTAAAAATTTTTTACTTTGTTTTTAGGTGTTTTTCTTATGATTTTCATAGAAACGCATTATCTAAGTGCAATAATTTGAGATCTAATAATCACAGAGTAAAGTTTTAATCGTCATTGGGTTTGGGAAGAACTCCCCGTTCGAATGACACGCAGTGTTTAAAAATCGGTCGGTAAGATGGCTGTCCAGCGTCAAATCGTCGGTTTTTTAAAAGATCATCTTTCAATTTAATAAAAAAGTTACGGGAATTTCGCCAATCGGAGACCAGATTTAGATTTCTGGTAAAATTTCGAGTTAAATGGGTCGCTTTGGTAAGTTTCTAGGGTGAAAAAAAAAAAAAGTTATTGTCTTGGTCACCGAATCGTCGATAAGTTGGCTGTCCAGCTTCAAAGCGTCGGTTTTTTTTAAATATGATCTTTCAATTTAAAAATAAATTTACAGGAATGTCGCAAAACGGAGACCAGATTTAGATTTCTGGTAAAATTTCGGGTTAAATGGGTCACTTTGGTAAGTTTCTAAGGTTAAAAAAAAGTTATTGCCTTGGTCACCGAATCGTCGATAAGTTGGCTCAGCTTCAAAGCGTCGGGTTTTTTAAAGATGATCTTTGAATTTAAAAAACAAGTTACCGGAAATTCGCAAAATGGACACCAGATTTAGATTTCTGGTAAAATTTCGGTTTAAATGGGTCACTTTGGTAAGTTTCTAGGGTGAAAAAAAAAGTTATTGGCTTGGTCACCGAATCGTCGATAAGTTGGGTGTCCAGCTTCAAAGTGTCGGTTTTTTTAAAGATGATCTTTCAATTTATGAAAAAAGTTACAGGAATTTCTCAAATCGGAGACCAGATTAAGATTTCTGGTAAAATTTCGGGTTAAATAGGTTACTTTGGTAAGTTTCTAGGGTGAAAAAAAAAGTTATTGGCTTGGTCAACGAATCGTCGATAAGTTGGCTGTCCAGCTTCAAAGCGTAAGTTTTTTAAAGATGGTCTTTCAATTTATAAAAAAAGTTACAGGAATTTCTCAAATCGGAGACCAGATTAAGATTTCTGGTAAAATTTCGAGTTAAATGGGTCACTTTGGTAAGTTTCTAGGGTGAAAATAAAAGTGACTGGCTTGGTCACCGAATCGTCGGTAAAGTGGCTGTCCAGCGTCGGTTATTTTAAAGATGATCTTTCAATTTTATAAAAAAAATTACAGGAATTTCGCAAAACGGAGACCAGATTTAGATTTCTGGTAAAATTTTGAGTTAAATGGGTCACTTTGTTAAGTTTCTAGGGGTGAAAAAAGTGATTGGCTTGGTCACCGAATCAGACTATTGAAATAAAAAGGGAAGGATTTCAAAGAAACGGTTGTGAATAACTTTTGAACGAATTGGAATTTCGACAAGCGCCATACATATTAGTGATCAGCGTTGAATTCTGCAGAAGAAAAACGTAGTTTGGTAAAAATTGGAGGATGATAAAAAAAAGACCCAAAATCACGGAAATCAGAAAGGCGTTACAATTAAGCCCATTTGAAAGAAGAGCGTTTGAAAAGGGATCCTACAATAGTAAAAATTTTTTTATATTGTTTTTGGGTGTTTTTCTTATAATTTTCATCGAAAAGCATTATCTAAGTGCAATAATTCGAGATCTTGTTGGGTACACAAGTAAAACTCAAGAAAAAGGTCTCTCTCAGTAAGTGGACTGTAGTTTTTATTACTTGTTGTCAGCTCGCTCGATTCGATTCCTTACTCGATGGAGTCAGAGGTTACACAGATTCGTTAGACACTCTGAGCGCTAGAGGGCGCTCTACATTTACATACGTACACTGAACCTTCCGCCCGGCCTTGCAATGTTTTTCAACATGCAAGATTTACAAAACATACTCATAAAGATAACACACAGAAATACAATACTTCAAAATACAAACAAAACAGCATACAAATGAAGACAATGTATAAAGCAATTGATGAATCACACAGATTTTTTTTTTAAAAAAATACTATTCTACACATAAACATTACTATCTGAAGGGTTATATATATGCTACTTCACACACACACTGTTTCAATTGGTAGAATGCACAGTTTCGAAATGGGTCTCTTAAATATACCTCTAGTGATTTTGACTTCCACTACTCTTACTTTAGAATCCTTTCCTTGATAAATATTGTTGATTCTACCTAATGACCATTGACATGAAGGTAAATTATCCTCTTTTATTATAACCATATCTCCAATTTTAGCATTCTTTTTCTCGAAATGCCACTTATTTCTCTGCTGCAAACTATTTAAATAGTCTACACTCCACCTTTTCCAAATTAATTGAATTATTTTTGTAATTTTCTGCCAATTATCCAACCTATTTTCATTTAAATTAGTTAAATCAGGCTCAACAATTGATGTAATTGAACTACCTATCAAAAAATGAGAAGGAGTCAATACATTTAAATCATCTAAGTCAGAAGATAATGGGACAAGAGGACGAGAATTTAACATCCCCTCTATTTGGATAATCACGGTCAGAAACTCTTCATATGTTAATCTAATGTTACCTACTACTCTCTTTAAATAGAACTTAAGCGATTTAACGCCTGCCTCCCAGAGACCTCCAAAATTTGGGGCTCTAGGGGTGAGGAATTTCCAATCTATTCCTTCAGAGGCCATATAACTTGCAAGTGCCTCATCAGGTTTACACACCAAATTAAACATTTTTTAAGTTCTATATTTGCACCCACAAAATTTGTTGCATTATCAGAATACAACTTAGCACATTTACCTCTTCTAAATATAAAACGCTTAAGTGTAACAATAAATGCATTAGAGGTTAAATCAGTCACAATATCTAAGTGCACAGCTTTAGAAACAAAACATATAAATATACAAACATAGATTTTGTTATATACACCTTTTCTCTGCCCTTTATACTTAATGTAAAAGGGGCCACAGAAGTCCACACCTGACACATTGAATGGATAATTTTTGATAACTCTATCCTTTGGCAAGTCAGCCATTATTTGATCAGTGCAAGTAGGATTGGCCTTACAACAAATTACACAATTATGAACAACTTTTCTACAAATATTACGGCCATTCAATATCAAAAAATTTTGCCTGATCTGATATAACAAGGATTGTGGACCACTATGTAAAAACTTTTTATGAAAATACTCAACTATTAAATAAGTCAATTTATGTTTCGAAGGCAAAAGAATTGGAAATTTCTGGTTATAATTAATATCACTATTTCTCAATCGACCTCCAACTCTCAAAATCCCTTCACTATCAATAAATGGATTGAGTGTTTTTACTCGACTGTTGGAAGGTACTATGACAGAATTTTGAATACCATTCATCTCTACTTTAAACTCTTCCTTTTGTACTAATTTCAATAAAAGCTGTTCAGCCTTTTTTTATTCTCCTAAATCTAAAGGCCCAATTATTTTGCTTTCTTTGCTCTTACAATTATAAGCAAATCTACAAATAAAACTTAAGACACGAATAATTTTAAAATAGTCATTACTAAGGTTAAGTAAATTATTCACAAAAGAGTTAGTAGCAGAATCAAGAAAAAAGTTAGAAAGGTCACTACAGTTTTTAAGTTCACCTGGATCCTTGATCACTGCAACAGGAATTTGTCGTTGTGGGTACTGGTTGCTCATCAGAAATTTAGGACCATTCCACCACAACTCACAGGTTTTAAGTTTTAGAGAATCCATTCCTCTGGAAACGAAGTCGGCAGGATTGTCCTCTGTTGCCACATAACGCCATTGCTCACTGGAAGTCATCTCCTGGATTGTAGCAATCCTGTTAGCCACAAAGGTTTTTAGTTGATATATGACTCCTTCCTTATCCATGACAAAACTATCATGGAGTCACTCCAAAGAAAAGTATTAGTCACATTTAATTTTAAAGCTTGCTTGACACGATGCACTAATTTTGCTAACAGCACAGCGGCACATAGCTCAAGTCTGGGAATCGTTGTTTGCTTGGTAGGTGCAACTCGGGATTTACTGGCAATAAGATGCACAAGCATCTTTCCATCTGAGGTTACGGATTTGCAGTAGACGACAGCTCCATATGCTGACTGGGACGCGTCGGAGAATCCATGCAGCTCGATCACTTCCGGTTGCTCTACCACAATGCATCGATTGATGTTGATGTCATTTACTACCTGAAGTGATTCGACAAATTGTCGCCATTCTCTATTGATTGTATCTGGAAGCAAATCTGTCCAATCAATCTTTAGCATCCATAATTTTTGAAGGAAGATTTTCGCCTTCGCCACCACAGGACCTAAAAGACCTAGAGGATCATATATCCTGGCGATGGTTGACAAAACATCCCGTTTGGTATTTAATTCGTGCAAGTCTATTTTTACTTTGAAGGAGAAGCAATCATGCTTGGGGTTCCAATAAACACCCAACACTTTTATCTCTGATGAATCTGAAAAATCATAATTTTCGGAAACCTCAATCAATTCCGTATTATTTCCACACCACTTATGCAAAACCATACCTCCTTTAGCGAAGATATTGATCAGTTGATTTTTCAGTTCTTTTGCTTCTAATAAGGTCTCTGCACCGGTAAGTACATCATCAATGTACATGTCACTCATCACAACTGAAGAACCTAATGGAAAATTCCCTGCTTCATCTAGGGCTAATTGTTTTAGCGTACGTGTCGCTAAAAATGGTGCACTCGTTGTTCCATAGGTCACAGTTGACAACTCAAACGTTTTTATTGGTTCGTCCATGTTCTCTCTCCACAGAATGCGCTGAAGTTTACGCTGATCTGGATTAATCCAAATCATTCGATACATTTTTGCACATCCACAATGAATGCAAATATGTGCTTTCTAAAAAGCGAACCATTATTGAAAAAAGGTCATTTTGAGCAACTCCCCCATTGTATTGTAGAGTTTAAATAACCGTTTGTAGTTGCACTCGACGCATTAAAAACTACTCTCAATTTACTTGTTTTTATCAGAGCGACAAACACCAAGATGTGGTATGAAATACATTCCACACTCCCTCTCTCTCGTCTACCTCTTGCATATGGCCTAGCTCTTTATACTCTTTTAAAAAATCTCTATATAATTTTAAATAGTTAGGCTCACGCTTTAATCTATTCCATAAAGAATTTAATTTTTTAAGGGCAATATCTTTTGACTGGCCTAAACAATTTGGATCCTTTTTAAATGGCATAGATACTATATATCTTCCCGTACTATCTCTAGTATGATTTTTTGAAAATGCTCCTCACAAATTATCGTTTCCTTATTTTTTATTGTCTCAGGTTCAACATTTTCGATTTCCCAAAATCTCCTCATTGTCTTTTCTAAATCGACATTATCTTTGATTAACCCACAGTGAGGTTTATTTTCACTAGAAACTGGAATACTCCCACTCGCAATATAGCCGAAGACTGTATTCTGAAAAATTAATTTTGTATTTAAAAGATTTGTTTGTCCTGGTAAAAGAATTTCATAAAAGATTTCTGCTCCTAACAATACATCAATATTTCCCGGAATGTTGAAATTTTCATCCGCTAATTTCTCTCTACTGAAATTACCCAAACTAACGTTAAATGGTTGAGAAGGAATCATATCCGTAATTCGCGGCACTACAAAAAGGTCTGCATTAGTTTCATAACTATTTCCTCTATTTGCAATTGTTGCATTAACGCGCGATTTAATCGTTAACTCTGAATTATTTAATCCTGAAACTAAAATATTTATTTTCTCTCTTTTTAAATTGAGTCTATTTATACACTGTTGCGAAATAAAATTGCTTGTTGAACCACCGTCCAACAGTGCTCTGACTTCCTGCATTTTCCCAAAGGAATCTCTAATGAAACAAATCGCGGTTGCAAGTAAAACGGATTTCGATTTTACGTAACTCGTTGCAGTAAACAGATCTCCTACACCCTGAGACTCTTTCGAAATCTCCCCTATGTAATTTATGGGTTTGAACACAGACGCCTTCGCTGAAAGTTGACTCATCGAGGATTCCTCTGTTTCCGGCTCTTTCTGTCCCCCCATGAAGAAGGTTGAATGACCCTTTCACTCGTAAAATTTGGGTCTCCAGAGAAAGACAAAGAAGAATGATGCTTTTTTTGGCAGCATTTACAAAGAACTTTAGATTTACAAAACTTGACTCTATGCAAATTTAAACAATTAAAACACAAGGAATTATTTTTAACAAGTTCTACCCGTTTATTTACTGATAATTGCTTATATTGAGGACATTTATTTAAAAAATGACTATCAGATTGACACAAAACACATTTTTTTCCCTTGACATCTGAGAAAAATACTCTAGACATATTTTTAGAATTTTGATTTTTGCGACAATAATTAATACTCTCACTCAGTGGTTTTCTTCGCGATGAATAAAATAAGTCAATTTCTTTTCCCAACTTTAAAGGATCAAACCATTTATCTGCTTGTCTGACACTAATATGCGATGCGGTTTCTTTATCTTAAGTACTAAATATTTTGTCTGAAACTATTAATTCAGTGCTTCTCAAACTTTCAATACTGGCGCCCCCCTTTTCAATCACAATTTTTATCGCCCCCTATACATAATAATTTACTGAATGCAATAATAATGCAATTTTACGATAAAGCAACAATATTTATTATAAACCGTACAAATTCATGAAAGGAATTATTGTATTAAATTTTGTATATGTTACTTTTAAGCAAAAAAAAGTTAAGTAATAGGATAATTACTAAGTTATTTTTTCTTTCTCTGATTTTTAAATTGGAACATATTACAAAATGCGGTGGTTGCTTAGAAGACAAAATATAGATATCAGTTAAATATAGAAAATGAACTCAGAGGGTCAATTTCTTATCTTAAAACTCCTTTCAAAAACTTTGCTCTGTAAGACAAGCCCATGGAAGTAGCTAATAATTATTAAACTTGTTCTTAATTTAGTATTAATTAATTAGTCATAAAATACTCTGTGCACCACTCATACATTAAAAGCAGTGTTTCTCAAACTTTCAATACTGGCGACCCAATTTTCAATCATAAGAGTTTTGTCTCTCCCCCTGTACAACAATAATGTATTTACTGCAATAAAAATGCACTTTGAGACAGAGACGCTAAAGTTACAATACGATCTTAATTATAAACCGTACAAATTAATACGATAAGTATATTAAATTTTGTGTATATGTAACTTTTAAGTAATATATATATATATATATATATTAAGAAAATTACTTAAAATATATATATTACTTAGAATTATGTTATTTTTCTTTCTCTAATTTTTAAATTGGAACAGATCGCAAAATGATGTATTTAATTAAAGATTTATTTCCTTCGGCATTCATTTCTCAAAGCACAAATGTCATTAGAAAAATAGTCTAGTCTATGTTGCTCTCTATCATATCCATCACATATGACATTACATGGTACATTTGCGTGAGTCTGGGCAACTTATCGGACGTCTGCGCAAAACATGTAAAAATGCTTTTCCTCGTACAATTCCAGTCAGTTTTGGTCGACTCGATACTGATTTAGCTACCGAATCTAGCTTGAATGTGCATTTTTTTTTAAATTTCCACGTTAATTGTAATTCACGGTAATTAAGTATTTACGGCAGTAGATTAAAACAATATCATACATACATTTTTAAGTCGTAAGCAAATATTCAACCATAATAAAGAATCAACAAGTACACAGACGAACGAGCATGGTTCCGAAAATTAAATCAAGGCGATCTTCTAAAAATTACTTAAATTTTGGAGTTACCACTACTGAAGTAAATGATGGAAAAAAAAGCCCCAGCTCGATATGTGTTAAAACTTACAAATCTGTAGAACAACATGTGAAAGTTGTTTTTAAAACATGTAAAATCATTTAGCTATGTTGGCAAAGAATTTTAAAAAGTATTTTCTGGATGAGGACAGCTTGGTAGCAAGTTACGAGTGGATTAGGGATCTATTTCAAGATACTCCAGAAGGACTCTCAACTTCCGAAGAAGAAATCTTCATATATTTCACATCCAGTGAAAAATTAAAAGGCAATTTTGTAATAAATCGCTCTTTGAATTTGGGGAAGAGGTGGATGAGGAATTATCTGTACTGAAAACAAAAGCACTTCGTATACTATTACCATTTTCAACATCCTACCTTTTTCAAACCGGATTTTCTGCAGTGGATGCCTTGAAGACAAAATATACATCTCAGCTAAATATAGAAAAATAACTCTTTAAGTGTCAATTTCTGATATTAAACCTTCCTTTGAAAAACTTTCCTCTACAAGACAAGCCCGTGGAAGTCCCTAATAATTATTAAACTTGTTCTTAATTTAGTAATAAGATTGATTGATTGAATATTAACGTCGCACTGTTCAGCTGCACGAGGGCTTTTGACGACGGACCACGTAATTTTGAACCATGGTCAAGTGACGTGGATGACACCTGAGCTGGCACCCCTCTCTCCTAACTACCACATCACACCAACGGGAAAACGTTTCAATTCTCAACTGATTTAACGTGCATCGCTGCCCTACACGGCGGGTCTTTAGTTGTACTGGGCTCGAAGTCGTGACAAGGCAAGCCACGATCCGATGCCTATACCACTCGGCTAACGCGGCCATATTCAGTAATAAGAAATTATTTATAAAATACCTTCTTCAGTACTGATACATCAAACGTATACTGGCTGAAACACCGACTCTTCGCACGAGTTCATTTTTTAAAAAAATAAAACATTATTCTTGATATAATAGCTGAACTGTAAGGAGAGTAAAACTGTGTGCACGACATTGTATACAAAAATGTAAAATGATTTTTTTTTAGATAAATGCTATAATTGTAAATAACTGTTTAAAAGAACTGTAATTTTAAACCTCCCACAATTAGCATTTAGAATTAATGTTAAATTATGAAAAGAATATAAAATTCCGTGAAGAATAATTGTGTTACTTTTTAACATTTAAAGCGAGAACACTTCAAAATGTTTTAACCCGGGAGCAGGCGCGTACTCGATACTAACATTAATGGTAGTGCGGGGGGACTCAGTCACCCCAATCATTTGTTTAGAATTATTTTTACTGTACACGATACAAATCGGAATTCTAGTGAATATTTTAATTTATAGAAAGTATACTTACCGGCTTTCAAGGACTATTCAATTTTTCTGTGATGATTTGAGAAAAAATCCAATAAAACTGAACTAAAATTATTCAAACGTGCAAGACCATAATAAAGGACGCAAATCAGAGACACTTTTCACAAATATTACATAAATGTTAAATGAATCAATTCTTTTCCAAATATCGCAAAACTCAATTATTTACAATAGCCCTTAGCGAAAAGCAAACGCATAAAAGATGGGAGGGAACTAATATTGATAAAAACCATACCATAAGATTGAAGGTCAATCAAATGATTAGCAAACGTACTATGCAGCCTGGCTGAAAAGTGAATCATGACTTCCTTTTCTTTTTCTACAACTAATGTACAGTATTTCAATAATAATTACAATGGTGAATTGTTTATCTTAGAATTTTTCTCAGGGTCTGGGTTTCGTTTTTCTTTTAACGAGTAATATTTTATGTTAAAACGTAATAAAAAAATCTCTCATTGAGAAAATACAGCAAATAAAACAAAATGTTTCTTTTTCTTTAATTTGGTTTTGGGATCAAAGATAGCTGTTTGATGACGGAAAAAAGCCAGATAATAAACATAAATTATGTCAGTGTTGTTGTGTGTATTTTTTTTTTATTATGGAAGAAAGCATTTTGTTTTACTTCTCTTTCCGGTTATTTTTTTTTAAAAAAATCTTTAAATTTTCGATACGCTCGCGCCCCCCTTGTAGGGTCATGGCGCCCCCCAAGGGGGCGCGCCCCACACTTTGAGAAACACTGTATTAATTGTTTTAATACCTCGAAATTTGAAACATTTCTCAATTTTAAATAGTATTCCCAATTTGTTGTTAATCTACTCGCAAACTGGACATGGGATTCACAATTTTGCCGCGCGTGTTGCTTTCTTAAAATTCTCTAAACACGATTGAGGAGTTGGCTCAAATTCTTGGAGTATTATGGACTTTATTTTATCATAATTTTTAAGATCCTCATCTTTCAGATATATATATAATGATATTTGCAGCTTTTTCTCCTAATAAATTTAACAAAATCTCAGGCTTAAATTTATCAGTAACACTTTTGGCTGCAAATGCACGTTCTAATGATAAAAAAAAGAAACTCCATCCCTCAGGTTTGTAGGGAATTTTCACTGTAAGTGTGCGGATACTTTTAATTAAAGAATCCACAGAAAAGGAATCATCACAATTAACTTCAGTATTATTGTCTTTATCATTTGCTCGTATTCTCGCTATCTCGAAATCAAGCTTAGACTTTTCTCTTATTTTTTCTAACTCTAATTGCTGACTTTCGTCATACCTCCTTTCTTCGATAATTAAATTTGCTAACTCATGCACTGAATCAGGATCGTTTTTGTATCTATCACAGTTTTTATAAGATCCATGAAGTCTAAAACAGTTAATTTATCACTGACACACAACTCTAATTCAGAAGCGATTCGCCTCAAGTCTTCTTTTTTTGCTCCTTTAAACATCGTTAAAGTTTAAAGTTCGATTTTTCAACGAAAAGTCAAAAAACAACAGCACATACCTCGTATTTTCAATGCATAGGTCTCTCCGGCTGAGACTGGACCAGAATGTTGGGTACACAAGTAAAACTCAAGAAAAAGGTCTCTCTCAGTAAGTGGACTGTAGTTTTTATTACTTGTTGCTCAGCTCGCTCGATTCGACTCCTTACTCGATGGAGTCAGAGGTTACACAGATTCGTTAGACACTCTGAGCGCTAGAGGGCGCTCTACATTTACATACGTACACTGAACAGATCTAACAATCCCAGAGTAAAGTTTTAATAGTCATCGGGTTTGGGAACGACTCCCCGTTCGAATGACACCCAGTGTTTAAAAATCGGTCGGTAAGTTGGCTGTCCAGCGTCGGTTTTTTAAAGATGATCTTTCAATTTTATAAAAAAGTTACAGGAATTTCGCAAAACGGAGACCAGATTTAGATTTCTGGTAAAATTTCGAGTTAAATGGGTCACTTTGGTAAGTTTCTAGGGTGAAAAAAAAAGTGATTGGCTTGTTCACCGAATCAGACTATTGAAATAAAAAGGGAAGAATTTTAAAGAAACGGTTGTGAATAACTTTGGAACGAATTGGAATTTCGACAAACGCCATACATATTCGTGATCAGCGTAATTCTACGCAAGAAAAACTAAGTTTGGTAAGAATTGGGGAAAGAAAAAAAATGACCCAAATTCACGACTATTGAAATAAAAAGGGACGTATTTCAAAGAAACGGTTGTGAATAACTTTTGACGTTTTTGCAAAACGTTTGAACTAATCGGAATTTCGACAAGATCTATACATATTCGTGATCAGCATTGAATTCTACGCAAGAAAAACTAAGTTTGGTAAGAACTGGTGGATGAAAAAAGAAATTTACCTAAACGCACGGAAATCAGGAATGCGTTGCAATTAAACCCATTTGAATGTTTAAAAAATGATCCTACCGCAATGAAAATTTTTTCTTTTTTTTTGGAGCTTTTCTTATACTTTTTATGGAAATGCATTTCCAAATTGCAATAAATCGAGTTCTAATAATCTCTGAGTAAAGGTTTAAACATATTCCTGTTTGGGAGCGGCTCTCCGTTCGAATGACCCCCGGTTTTTTAAAATCGGTTTGTAAGTTTTTTTCCAGCAAGAAAGGGTCATTTTTTTAAAGAAGGTTTTTCATTTCAAAGACGTAGGTAGCGGAATTTCGTGAAACGGTCACTAGATTCAAATTTCTGGTAAAACTTCGAGTGAAATGGATCACTTTTTTTTTTATTTTTGTGGTGAAATTTACTTTTTTGTTAGTGCGGCCTTCTTGAATGGGATGCCGCATAAATCATTTAAAAGAATAAAAGTTACCGAAATTGACACCAGATTTAGATTCTTGTTAAAATTTCGAATGAAACGGTAGAAACTTATAGGTGCCCAATGACAGAAAAGTTAGAGGAATGCACATCCAACCAGTCAGTAGCCATCCTGGACTTGTGAAAGGTACAGCTTTCTCCACTACCGTGCGGATAACCGAACCACATAAACGGATGGATGTGATCTCCCAGCGCCTCTATGTTCCAAATTACATTGAGGGATTTTGGTACATGCACCACAGGTCCCAACAGAACCACGAAAAAACACCCCATACCATGATTGCCCTTGTACAGTTTTAACCTGGCATGGAGGATCCATGAGCTTCACCCCATATTCTGAGACTCCCGTCATCATTAAGTAGTCGGAATATAGACTCACCACTCCACGCTTCTCGTTTCCAGTCTCCGTGCTCTCTTGCGCAGGCAAGACGTGCAGCCCGATGGCGAGCAGTGAACAATGGTACTCTCGTAGGTCGACGGCTCCCGAAAACCCATACGTTGAAGCGATGGTTGCGTAGTCCGTTTATTGAGTGTACGACGGGCACCCTCATTTAACTGGGTGGTAATGTGAGCTAATGTTTAGCTTCGTACAATACGCATGAGCAGTTTCTCACCATGCACTGTCAAGGCTAATTGTCCTTTTGGTTTTTTAGTCCACCATCCACGTATTCTTGACACTGTCGACCTTGAAATTCCCTGCTCGGAAATTGAATGACCCAACACCAACGATTTGTCCCCGATCGAAGGCTTGTAAATCAATACTGGCAACTAATTCAGAACAGACTAACATCTTTGGCAAATTCAGAACCACCCCAGTATATGCAATTACCACAGCGCCCTCACTAGCGCAACGCTACACAATTTGCATCGCCCTAATTCAGTAGCTCTTCAGTGTATATAGGAATATAATATTGTAGAATCTTTACTTTAGTTTTTTAAAAATTTTAAGAAAAATATACTCATTGGGTTTTTATTTATTATTATAATGATAAATATATTACATATTAAAATTAAGACTACATATCAGATGACATGTGCATCTGGATTTCTTCAAAAAATCATATTTTAATATAATTAGTTACAAAGTTTTGAAACAAATTCCACATTAGCTTCTTTTAGTTGCTTGCAACTACAGTCATAAATTTGTCACAGTCTCAAAGTATTGCATCGTTGTACTATTACATGGAAACGTTTTTCTGTATCTCTTACTGAATCAGCTAGGACTGGAACAAAAGCACTGCATGCTTTTTCTACATTCTTCAATTCCTGTAAAAAGAAGGCGCATGTTTGAATAAGTAAGAAAAAATCTTTCAGTAATACATTTTTAAAATTAAAATGTTACTTTCTCTAAATTTCTTTCAAATACTGAATTCTTTAATATTTCGAATCGGCTCTTGCGCCATAAAACCTAACACTTATTCACTTGCTCAATGTTTGGAAGTTTTTTTTTTGTGCATGAAAGTTGTATTTAAATAATTTTTTTGTTGTAATAGTAATCTTAAAAGAATTTAATAAATACAATCTAGTTCTGGGGACTACTGAATATAAAAAAAACTATTAATTTATCTCCTTTTTCACAAAATCTTTGTACGGAACATAGTTGGTACTTTAATTGATTAAATTGACTTGTTAAATCATTTAAGAATGTTCAAGGGTTAGCGATGTGAGTTTCAGTGCTGGCAAAGTTCAAAATTTCAACACCTAGCTGCATCAAACAACTGTAACATCTTAAGTCCTCCTCTGCAGAGGGGCATGGAACAAAGGTGAGTAGAATTTCAGTGCAAGTGTTGTCTTTAATCTTTGAGCTAAATTACAGATTTTGTCACTTGTTGTCTTCAAGTAGTTTTAGAGCAGTGTTTTCCAATTGGGATCCATCGAATCTTCGAGAGGGTCAACAAGAAAAAATATTCTGTAAATATGAACGGGAGAAGATCCTGAATACTTGGCACGGGTCACAAAAATTTTTTTTTTCTCTGAGAAAGAGAGGCAAGACAGGAGAGTGCAGTCTGGGAGCCTCTTTCACACTTTAGGGCTAGAGCTAAATCCAATCTATTATGCACATACTGATGCTGAGAGGGAGGTGCTCTCTACTCCAGCATGTTTGGGTAATTTTTTTCAGCAGACATAATTCTAAAAGTTATAAATGAGGGATTTAGAAGATCACATCCCTCTTTTAATAACTTGTCCGCATTTCATTACCGTGAAAATCTTCAAGAAATGGGATCCACTGTGAAAAAAAGACATAAAAAAGACATCTTAGTGTAGCCATGTATAAATTTCCGCTTGTGTAGGATGGAGGAGCCGGTTTCATCTCAACAACAAGAAATCAGTTGTTAAGGTGTTAGAGAGAGCTACGACTATAGGAAAGAATTCAAAGATCAACATAGTTCTTGGTTAGAGTAACCTCCAGCTCCGCATGATGGCCATTATTTCATTTGAAAACTAAGCAGAAATTTCAATTGTGCTTGTTGAGGATCAGTTTTTCCTGGGAGTAGCAATATACATACCACTACCTATGCTTGGTTAGTTATTTTACTGTCATTAGTAAGCATAAATCTTTTTTGCATTTTTGGGATGTTAATGTCCTCCAATGCTTATAGTCTTAAGTGGATTGGAAAAAAATCTTTCTTAATGACAGGATAACTTATATTAAAGTAGAAGTGAACCTTGGAGAGTCCCTCTAAACGGTTCAAGCTATATTACAATGAGTAGGGCTTTACATCGCCAGAAAGGAAGTTCTGGTTTTCAACTTGATTAAAGGGGCTGCTTTTGAAGTTTTTCTTCTCCAGTTATTGAGATGCGTAGATGGTTTCTTCAGTTGACTGAAGCAAGAGAGTTGATTAAAGTATTTGACAAGTCCAAGTCATCATTGGGAAATTTGTCATGTCAGGAGGGGGGGTAGATAACGTCTATCGTTATCCTCAGCTTTGAGTACCACACAAGTGACAGTACGATTTCGTTCTGCTCCCTCCCCAATTTTGGGAGGTCTTTCACCCCTTATCTCTTATTACCAACCTCTCGAGAAACGACTTTTGACAAGTTAACGAGATTAATAATCAAATTTAAATTAAATGGAAAACAAAATGTCTAAAAATTAAAATTGTCATAATTAAAAAACAACAACAGCAATATTACTTTCTTTAAAGCTCGCTTGACTTGCGAAAATTCACTTTCCGTGTACATAACAAAATTTTTTTGGATTTTGGCTATTTTGTTGGTTATTAAAGCCAAACAACCTAGAAGAGCCCAGTAATCATCCATAGCCACGGCATGGTTCATGTTGGTTGCACGATTGTACCATACTGTATAAGAATCTTGCAAATTGTTCTCGCTTGTCCTATAAAAGGAAACAAAGTTACTGTTAGAATTATCATTATTGTTTTTGTATTATTGAGATAAGAAAACACTGATTCCTGGGTGAAAAAAACGTAATTTTATGTGTAAATCTAGCGTATGTAAATTGTAGCGACACCCCTCCCTGCACTGTTAATTCAAATTATGAAGGACTACTACCTTGTCCAGATAAAAATTCTTCTTTCATATAGTTTTCCAATTACATGTACTGTGAGTATATGATGGGAAATTTCAAAAACGTAATTTTAAAATAATGTCGGAATGCTTGGAGATGTTACTATAGGTGAAAGTTTTTCAAGACCCATCTATATAGAAATTTTTTTTATTATTTACAGGCATGTTCAGGTTTGAGACAAGGTTTTCAGACTTCTTGAATTTGAATTGCTTGCATTATAGATACCAACAGTTAAAGATTTAGAATGATAGCAATTATAAATCTTTTATCAATCATGAAGTTTAGACTGTGTGATCCAATGCATGTTGAAGCAGGTTATTTGACGGTTGAAACTTCATCACCAATGTCTGGAACAGTTTTTAACACGTTGTTAGTTCTGTTAATGAACAGCGCCCTCTAGCTGCTTGTAAAATAAACTTCAGTGTGTGTGTGTAACAATAACTCCGAGAGGTAGTGTACGGAGTAGAGAAATTAAAAGAGATCACAGTCCACAACTAGTGTTATTTATTGTGTTGAGCCAAAACATGGTCCGTCGAGCCGGAGTTAAGCAATCTAATGGATATGTGTATTTGTGAAACCGTTGGATTATCAAAATTCACAGAGAAACAAGTGATGGCCAAAGTGTGAATAGAGACCGATTGCGAAACCGAAACTCTAGCTAGTGGCGTGAAACAGCGATCTCAGGAGGTAGGTGCAATTAATTGATCCTTCTATTAGTGGCCTTAATTCATAAATATGTCTTTAAATAAATTAAAGAAAGACGAGCTAAAAATCGTTGCAGAGGAGTTAAATTTAACTGTACCAAAACTGTGCAAAAATCGCTGGCTTAAAAAGTTTAATTGTAAATAGTAACGTTTACAAAAAGGATAAAGAGTTAGTTCAATCTGCAATTGATTATGCTTTGGCGGAAATTAAAAATAAGAGATTGAATAGTGAAACTAAATTAGAATTTGAAGGAATTAAATTAGCGCAATTTGCAAAAACAATTAAGAGCTTGCAAATATCCAGAAAACCACAAAATTCCGATATTCGAAATCAGAGTGTTCTTGAAACTGCCACCAATATTAATGTTGAGACATTGTTAAAGTCTGTGAAAACTTTAACAATACCCGTACCTTCAAGAGTGGAGTCATATAATTTATTTTTCCAGTCGCTTGAAAAAGCATTCAAAATAAAAGAGGTTCCCGAACAATTTAAAGGCGAAATTCTTTTAAATATTCTAGGTGAAAGAGTTAATAATTTACTAGTTCATGTTTCCGAAGAAGAATTAAATAATTATAGTAAGAGCTTAAAGATGTAGTATTAAAAGAATTTTCCCCCACACCGCAAGAATGCTATAATAGATTTCAGAAAGCGCAAAAAATAAGTTCAGAGAGTTATGTACAATTTGCATCACGATTATGCACGACATTTGAGTATTATTGTCAGCTGCGCAATGTGAATGATTTTAAATCATTGTGTGAGTTAATTGTATCCGATTAAATAATGAGCACGCTCGATAGAGAATTAATGTTTCACATGAGCATAAAACAGGGAGAGAAATATTTTAAACATGAGTTAGGGCGTGAGTGCGATATATATTTGTCATCGAAAGGCAAAATTAAGAATGAGATATTTTCTAAGCCCTTTTGTGAAAATGCCAAGCGTTTTAGTTATAATAAACAAAACAAATTTAATGCTAAAATACCGCGAGATGCATCGAATGTATTTTTATCCGAGTTAAAATATGATAAATGTGTATTGTGTAAAAATAATGAAGTTCATGCTTTACAATTTTGTCCATAATTTAAAATGCTTTCGGTAAACGAAAGAGTAGAATTTGTTAAAAATAATACTTTGTTTTAAATGTTTTTCACCTCAATGCAGCGTTAGAAGATGTCAATCAAAAAATTGTTTCTGCTCTAAACCACATAATAAATTATTACATTATCCCAGATAAATGAAAAATAATTCTTTCTTCCCCCTGGAGACGACGACAGAGGTTAAACAGGATGAACCACAATTCGCCTTGAGTGTAAATGCTGAATTTTTTGTTTCGAAAGTAGACAAAACACAAATCGTGGCAACGGCATGTTTTAAAAACAAATGCTTTTTGAGTACTGCTTTAATTCTTGTGAAAGATAAATATTCAGAATGGCAGACATTTAGGGCCTTGTTAGCCTTGGGAAGTGAAACATGTCTAATTTCAAATGAGTGCGCAAATAAATAACAACTTAAGACCGAAAGAATAAATACATTAATCTCGTGTTTAAATGATGCCTCTACGGTTGTCAATGGGTGTGTTAAAGTGGCAATTTCTAATCAAAATAAATCTTTCGAAAGGGAGTTGGATATGCTCGTAGCAAAAAAAATCACTGATTTTATTCCGCAGAAAACGTTAGAGATAAATTCTGATTTTTCTAATTTTGTGGAATTAGCAGACTCTAATTTTAATGTTCCCTGCAAAATTGATTTATTATTAGGTGCAATTATATTTTATGAGTTACTGAAACCGGAAAGAATTAAAATAAAAGATTTGCAATAACTGTTAATCAACAGCGTATTTGGTTATATAGTAATGGGTAATTTATATTCAATAAATGAAACTAAGGTTCACTGCAGTTTGATTCGTGATGAGGACTTAAATAAAACTTTAGAAAAATTTTGGAAAGTAAAGGAGGTAGCGGAACCAATAGTTAAAAATAAAGAAAGGCTAATTTGTGAGGAACATTACGTGAATACTCATTTTAGAACTAAAGAAGGTAAATATGTAGTATCTATGCCCTTAAAAAAGGAATCCTCATGTTTGGGTAATTCGAAAGACATAGCCCTCAATCGACTTGGATCGCTGTGGAATCACTTAGCTAGAGATGAAAATTACTTAAATTTATATCATGAATTTTTAAGAGATTATGAAAGACTGGCTAACATGAAGGAAATGACTAACGAAACTGAACCCAAAATCACATATTACGCTACCCATCATGGAATTTATCGTCCAGAAAAGTTAACAACAAAACTTAGGAGTTGTCTTTAACTGCTCTTCGTTAACTGATAATGGAATATTTTTAAATGACATTCAATATAATGGAAAAGTGATACAAGAGGACTTATATACGCAAATGCTCAGGTTCAGAACTTACACGTATGCATTTACAGCAGACATTAAAATGATGTATCGAACTATATTAATTAACCCTACAGAGAATCGTTTGGTGTGAAAGTGAACATGAATCACTCAAAATTTACGAGTTTTCAACTGTTACCTATGGCACTGTAAGTGCTCCCTACTTAGCACAGAGAACTTTAACCCAATTGTCGATGGATGAAGAGGCTAACTTCCCCATAGCAGCTTCTGTTTTATGGAACAACTTATATATGGACGATGTCCTCTGTGGTGCTGCAACGTTAGAGAGGAGGCAATTGTTCTCAGACAACAATTAAAAGGAATTTTGAATAGTGCTGGAATGGAGTTGCATAAACTTTGCGCCAATCACGAGAAATTGTCACCAGATCCCGAACAGAATTACAATTTTGCAACTTTAACAGAGACAAAAACGTTAGGAGTGTCGTGGAAGCCGAACCTAGATTGCTTTTCGATTAAAGTGAAAGTCAGTTTGGACAGTTCTTATACTAAAAGAGACGTCTTGTCTACTATTGCCAAGATCTTTGATCCTGTTGGACTGATGGCACAAGTAATTTCCAAAGCAAAGATTTTCCTCCAGCGTTTGTGGAGAAGCAAATTGGAATGGAATGACCTTCTGCCAGCTGAAGAATATCGAGAATGGCATCAATTCCTAGTATCCTTAGAGAATATCAACAATATAGAGATACCAAGGCGTATTCTTGTTGCTTTTCCAGAAGTTATTGAGATCCATGGCTTTGCTGATGCCTCAGAGCGGTGCAGCAGTTTACTACAAATCTAAAAATTTGAAGAGTGAAACTTTAGTTCGGTTAATCACAAGCAAATCGAGAGTAGCTCCTATTCAAAGCCTGACAATTCCCAGACTTGAATTGTGTGCTGCAGTGCTATTGGCAAAACTTGTGAAAAGAGTTGTAGCTGCTTTACAACTAGAAACTGCTGAATTATATCTTTGGTCGGATTCGATGGCGTGGCTTCGAAAGGAACCGATGGACTTAAAGACCTTTGTTCAAAATAAGGTTGCCAAGATACAAGAACTCTATCTTAATCAGTTATGGAGACACGTACCATCTGATCAAAATCCCGCAGACTTTGTCTCCCGAGGAGTCGATCCTGATAAACTTTTGCAACAAAATTTATGGTTTAATGGACCAACATTTCTTTCAGGTGTTGACTATCCCAATCGAATTATAAACTGTAGAGAGAAACTAGATGAATATAATTCAGAACTGAAAAACTGTGTTAATGAACAAATTGAAAACCTTCAATCGGTGCTTAATATTCATGTTAATGATTTTTTAAACGACCTTCTTAATCTAAGCAATAATTATATAACTATTTTATGTGTATTAAGTTTTATTTTCAGGTTCGTGGAAAATTTAAAAGGAATAAATAAAGTGGCTGGTCCACTCACAACAAAAGAATTTGAGAAAGCTGAAGCCTTTCTAGTAAAAAAAGTGCAAGAGCAAGAATTTTCCAGTGATATTAACCATCTTAAAAGTAAGGGGAGTGTGCTACCAAACAGTAAGTTAAAGACATTGAATCCCTTTTTAGATGACAATGGTGTAGGAGGACGATTGTGTAATTTAGAGTTTTAATAAAAAGCACCAGATTATTTTACCAAAAAATAATAAAGTAACTTTAATAATAATAGAATATTTTCATAAGAAATATTTACATGTGGGAACTGTATCTTTACTGAATCATATTCCGGAAAAATTTTGGCCGTTGAATGGTAGGTCAATGTGCAGAAAAATTGTATATAAATGTATTGTATGTTTTAAAGCGAAACCAATTGTGTCAACTCAAATTATGGGTAATTTGCCATAAGAGAGACTTATTACTGATTATCCATTTAATTGTTCAGAAGTAGATTTCTCTGGTCCTTTTTTCATTAAAAATAAAGGACAACGTAAAGGAAATTTATTTAAAGTGTATATTTGTATTTTTGTGTGTTTTGTGTTTAAAGCGGTACATATTGAGTTAGTATCAGATTTAACATCCCAAGCATTCATTGCCGCGTTGAAAAGGTTCATGGCTCGAAGAGACAAATGTGCAAAACTGTTTTCGGACAATGGTAAAAATTTCGCAGGAGCTAGCAATGAAATTAAAAAACTCTTTGAAATAGTCAGAAACCCAGATGAAAAATTAGCTAATTACTTAGCAGCAGAAGGAATAGAGTGGAAACTTTGGAGGTCTTTGGGAAGCGGCCATAAAGTCATGTAAATATCACTTAAAAAGAGTTGTGAATGGAATTAATTTATCGTACGAGGAACTACTTACGGTCACAGTACAAATTGAGGGAATTTTAAATTCTCGACTGCTTTGCCCCCTATCAAACAATGATGATAATTTTCACCAGCTCATTTTTTAATTAATAGGTCTTTAAATTCGCTAGAAGAGCCTAATTTGACAACATGTAAAGAGAGTAATCTCAAAAGGATGCAAAAAATAACTAAGATAGTTCAATTAATGTGGAAATTTTGGAGTCGTAATTACTTGAATCAATTACAACAGAGGGGAAAATGGATGTTTGAAAAAAAACGTTAAAATTGGAGACTTGGTTTTAATAATTGAAGAAAATTTACCAACCTATAAATGGGCATCAGGTAGAATTGTATTATGGCGAAGATAAAAAAAGTTTCTGTTGTTAAAATTAAAACTCAGTATAGTACATATAAAAGAGCATATCAAAAATTTGTGTTTTACCAATGGAAGATCCTTAAATATAATTTGAATTTTTCATTTAGTGTACCATTGGTGGTGTGTAAATTTGGCTCATTGTTAGTAAAGTGATTTTGTATTTGTATAAAAAAAATATTGTTATTTGTGAAATCTTGCATTTATGTAATTGTATTTCTTGAGAATTGTCAAGTGTTGAATGTGTAAAGTGTTCTAGATGTAACAAATATGAATGTTAATTTAGTAACAATGATTGCATGGTTAAACCAGTGCAATGTGGGGCGGTATGTTAGTTCTGTTAATGAACAGCGCCCTCTAGCTGCTTGTAAAATAAACTTCAGTGTGTGTGTGTAACAATAACTCCGAGAAGTAGTGTACGGAGTAGAGAAATTAAAAGAGATCCCAGTCCACTACTAGTGTTGTTTATTGTGTTGAGCCAAAACACACGTATTTTCCCCTTCAATCCTCTTCTGCATCATACTCTGTCAGAACGTTGGCAGGGATTCGAGACCGGCAAGCCTTTCTCAGGGGTTACTGAGAGAATATTGAAGGGTATTAGAAGGTATTCAGACTTCTTCGTATGATTTTTTTTTCTAAAAATGGTACCATACATGAATGGCAACTAATTGTATAGTTTGTTGGTCCATGCCAAATGTATTGACTCCAAAATGCATGAAAACCTTCAGGCATTCAGGATGGAGGAAAGAGTAGTAAAAACAAAACACAGGGAGCTCATGATGTTACGCAAACCTCTGAACACCTGCAGTTTGAATTACAGAAATCAATAACCCTTTTCCAGGAACCACAAATCATGACAGCGCAGCGCACAAGAAAAAAAATATAAAACTTGTTGGCCGAATTTGTGCTGGAATAAAATTTATATGTAAAAAGGTACAAAATCACTCATGCAGTGAGTCATTAATTACACAGAATAGAGAAAAACATGGCTGAACTTTTCTGAAAACAGTTCCAAGCGCTGTTAGTTGTTTTAAATGCTCTATTGCATGATTCATGAGAGGAACATCTTCAATAATAACGTCGAAAGCTGCTTTATCCAAAGTGATAGTGTCTATTTTTAATTCATGCAACGTAATTATATTGTTCTTTAGTCTTATTGTATTTAATAAAGGTTTTCAAAATTAAGAGCCAAGAGATAAATATAAGCTTGTCGTGTACAGCAAGAAAAAAAATTATTAATTTGATATTTACATTTTGGTAAAGAGAAAAAAATGTTTTGAAGAGTGCTATAAATATTTTACCATATTGTCATATGAGAACACAAGCAAAACACTCTACTTCTAAATTTTGGATGGCTCGGCATTCCCGGACAACGAGAAGCATATTCGTTACATATCTTCATCTTGTCTTCCATCACGCCTTGGTACCCTAGAAGACCCCATATTTCAGAAAATTATTTAATCTTAGTTATTAAGACTCGGTCTTTACTGAAAAATAATTATGGAGCCTAAAAAGAGTCCTTTCTAATGTTAGAAAGTAATTAATATTTTAAAATAAATTTTAGCAAAATAGTACACTTTTAAAAGCAGATTTTATTTTTTATTATTATTATCTATTAGTATGCTTTAAATTTAAATACACAGCATAAACAAAGCGATGCACCAAGGAACCTGAATGAGACGAAAATAGGATGTACATGTATCAAAAACGAAACACAAACAGTATCGTAGGAATTCAATGTTTTATTTGGGAAATATATAGTAACATGAGCCAACAATCAATAAATAGTAATGCATCCTGTGGTCCTGATGTAAGCGGTTATCAGACTGGCCATTGGCTAGTAGAGTTGGTGAATGTCATCCCGCAGAATTGCTTGTCATACATATTACAACTTGAGAGCAAGATAAGCGTAATGTCAAGGATCCCTGCTCATTAGAAACCGAAGTGCTCTATTGGGGACTGTGCTTAATAGAGGTGCTGGTGAAGCACAAAGATAAACAGTGTGCTGTATGACAAAGCATTACCCTGTTGAAATATAAATCCATGAGTACAGGAAAGGAACTGTTTTGAATATTATCAATGTATCACCATATTGCAAAGGTGTTATGAAAAGTAACCAAAGGGAACCGGTTATTAAATTTAATGGCGCTCTATGTAATAACCTTGAATGTTGGGCTGCGTGGTGGATGAAAGTTCGGTGAATTTCCTTACTGCTCTCCTTGATATCTGTAGACACCTCTTTGTTGGTAATCGAGGCTCATCGCTGCAAATAATTCTGATTACTCCGTAAGATTTCAGATTGAATGCATCCAGCACTCCTGAAAATGCAGAAGAGCAGTCGGTGCAATGACCCCCGAGACCTAAGCTATCTGTTAATGGTATACAGGTTACACATAGGATCATCGATAAGAATGTGTTGGGACTGTGAGAGCCGATTGAACCATCACTCTGTCCTCGCTCTTTGACCACTGCCTTCATGAAAATTATTGTAGCTTTTTTCTGCATTGTTGAATGGTATCATTGCTCCGATAAAAAAAAATCGAAAGATTCTGTGATTTGTTTCAGTAGACCTTTTGCCGCATTATATTTCAGTCTTAATATGGGTTCTTTGAACTTCAACACTGGCAGTACCCAAGACTGTTATACATTACTTGTAACTCACGTTAATGAAAAAAAAACAACACAAGAAAGGTATTGTTGAAAAAATACCTCTTCCTTAAAGTTCGAATTACGACTGATGTAATACCCTTTCGATGCCTCTACCACACCGCTGTTGCCTTGTGTAATTATTTTGAAACCACCCTGTATGTAAAGCGTGAAAATTCCTTTTCTGAAGGTACCTAAATCTAAATAAACTTACCTGTACTTCTGAGAGCTAGTACAAGGGTGGTGAAATAAATTGCTTCAGCAACAGGATCTGCACACTGGTGTAAAGCATCTTCAAGTTGACTGATCATCTCAAAGCATTTGTCCATGCTGCAACATTGGAAAAAAAAATGGTGCCAAAGAATACGGAAACAAATGCTATACATTCAATTTCTTATAATTTACTTTAGGTTCTCAGGATTATATATATAATATTGTTAAGTTTAGCCTATTTTCCCTTGTGGAATCCTTCTTTAATGGAAGAAAGATTGTTCACGTACTTTTAAATGGTAATATAGGCAACGGTTCGAGAATTACTGATCTACAAAAAGTCTTGCACACGCTTAGTTTTTATGCTCCCTCAATCCCATATCTGGAATAATAGATGTGGAAGCGAATGTGGACTGTTCAGTGGCTGCATTCTGATTGGCTGAGACAATCGTCCGCTAAAAGTTCGATGTGGGATGTTGGTGCATGATAGAGAGCCGAGTGAAGAGTCTCTGATTGGATTCTGGCAACTACGGAAAATTTGAATCCAGAATTCCATTATTTAAGACCGCAGAAATGCTAAACCAGTGATGGACAACCACTTATTGGTGGTATAAGAATATTCTAGATTGGTTATCGGTAGACTCCAGCTCTTTGAATAGACAGTTGTGTCTCTCCAGACTTCTGCATCTATAAATTGTTAAAAATGATTATATCGACTAAAAATTATTTAATATCTCCCTTCATAAAAATAGTTATAGTTCTTGGTGAGAATAAATACTCTCTTACAATACTTTAATAAATAAAAAACATTAATAAATTTTGATTTTTTTAAAGATTTTATTGTTATTTTAAAATGGATTCTTATATGTAAGTGATTTTTCTTTAATATTTAAGAAAACAAATGTAACAATTCTTTTGTAAAAGCAAACATTCGATCCTATATAAATTGACATTGGATTTTCCGACGTTGACAAACTTATATCGATAAAGACATTTGGATCACACATAATAAAAACTTAAGTAACTTACTTTTGGCGAAAATAATAGACATGAGCCAGTATAAGCAAAACACGACTCAGTTCCTTCTGGTCTTTTACGAGAACTAACAATTGAAAACTTCTCATACCTGTAAAATGAAATGTACTAACATTGAAAAAAGGCGTAATTTAAAGTTTTGGATGTAAAGAGATGGATGCAGCAGTAACAATAATCATAGAAAAATGACGCTTATATGTTTAAAAGAAACACTATTTGTGTCTTTTTTAAAAAATAATTATTTAATACACTTGAATTAGAATATACATGTAAAATTGTTTTTAAAAAATGAGTGCAGTTTTTTAACATAAAATGAAGGAAGAATGCCATACTTTCAAAACATTCTCCTTTTATTGAAAATGCTTCGATAATAAAAATATTTTGCATATATAGCTAAGACTTCTCCACAGATACAGGCCTAGGATTTTTTAAATTTATAATTTAGAAGAGGATTTAGGCATATATATTTTATTATATCAGCAGAGAGTAGAGAAATTTTAGTAAAAAAAATCTTTATTATTTAAATTGCTCATAACTCTGAAAATGATGCAAATTTTTCAAAAACTTTAGCTCAACCTAGTATAGAACTCTTAGTTTACATAGGCAAAATATTATTTTTTGAAGCATTTTCCATAAAAAGAAAAATTTTGAAAAGGTCATTTTTTTTGTTAAAAAATTGCATTTACATGATTTCTTATTATAATAATATTTTTGAAACAATTTTGTATGTATGTTCAACTGACACTGATATATATATATATATATACATATTAAAAATTATTAATTTAAACGCTTTTTCAAAATCATGGTTCCGAATGCAGATACCTTAGCTTAATTATCTTTTTTAAATTTGAAAAAGGTCATTGAGTTAGTTGTAATTCTTAAATTTGAAGCAAACGTTTTTGTTGAGATGGAAATTTGAAGCCAATTTTGTGCCATTCAAGTTGTACTACTTAGGTTTATTTCTTTTCAGATTTTAATGATAATGACATATTCGTGTTTCAAATATTTACTAACCTAAACTATTTTATTAAGCCAATACATAACGTAGGAACCTACTTGTAGAATTGTGAAATATTTTTTGTGGTCTGCGGTCTAAAAAGGTCTATGAAATAGATTGATAGGAAATATAATTCCTTTAAACAAAAGAATGCACAAAATAGTTGATTAAATGTCGTAAAACGTATATTTAATGAACGTATTAAAACTTTTTCTAATGTTACTATTAATTGATATTTATCATATACAGGACAATGACACACTTGTATCAGTACTCTAGAGTTGTGTCAATTAGCAAGATGCAACTGTCACTGCCATGCCGATGATGTATTTGTCATTTCATACTGATGTGACTTTTTGTTATCCACTACTCCTACACTTCCATTATTGCAGAACGTTTCCTCTTATATATGAGCTGCTATTTCACGGTAAGGAAATCTCGGAAGTTCTTCCATGAAAGGAATCATTCCTGTAGACCAGTGATCATGAACCTTAAAATTCCCACAAGGATTCCATAAGTAAAAGTAAAAATTCGAAAAGAAAATTATAAATGTGTATGCAAAACAGATTCACGTTCTCAATAGAATTTATACAGCCACAACATAATATCTAAAACTGTGTTTTCCCCTACGCGAGTGACACATCTTTCAGGGTTGAAACTTAAAAAAGAATTTTTAAGTTTCACTCAAACTTAGAACTTTTCTTTTTAATAATTTCCTGGAACTTTATATACCATTACAAGGGTCAAACTATAAGATAAATTAGCCTCAGTAAAAGGGATAAAAAGCACGTTCGTTTTTGAGCGTAATGACCCTGAGCCAAAGACCTTTTTTTAAAAATTGGTGGAAACTTTTCATTTATATTATTATTATTTCAAATATTTATTATATTAATATTTCAAAAATATTCATTTAAGCAACAGCAACTACTAAAATTTAGGTTGCAAATTCATGCCAAATACACAGAAGTTACTCACAAAGCTAGCTACAAACACTTTAATTGCATTCACAGAACAATGTATTTAGGATTTCTCAACGTGTCAACATAAAATATAGAAATAAACTAAACACAGAATATGAACTTCAACAGTTAGTGCGAAAAATGCAGACACAGTGACACAACTGGAACTTGAATTAAGGCTATTAAAGAGCAAAAATTACTTGTTAATTTTTTAAATTAAAGTAGAGTATATTTATGAAATTGTCTTTACATAAAGTACCTATAACACCTTCTTGGTGTTGCATTTTATGTGTCTAGCAGTGTACTTTAAATATCCTCCTAAGGGGTGTTCCAAAACATCTGCGGGTCGAAAAGGTTTGAATACCACTGCTGCAGACTGGTCATTGATTCTAGTTCAAATTCCGTAATTTTCGTATATCGTATTCCCTAAACATTGCCGATATGTGAGTGAGTGTTTATTAACGTTGCGCTGTAAAGTAACACGAAGGACTTTGACATTTTGGATAATCGTCAAGTGACACCGACAGAGCTGGCGCTAGGGATAGCTAGCGATCCGAGATCGATTAATCGAAAAATCAATTTCTCAGCCCCCCCAAAAAAATCTATTTTTTAAATCGATATGTAGGCTTGAATAGATATCTCATACTAGAAAATCGATATTAGATTCTTTCTGTTTTGGTAAAAACTATAAAATTGATAAAAAAGGATTTAAGGCATATTAGATAAAAAGGAAAAATTTGAATACTATTTAGCACAGGCAGTTGTGCATTTGAAGTATGATCCTGTATTTTAATGGGGCAAGAACAAAAAACTCTATTTATCATCATGTTCACTCAATAGCTATGATCTATATGAGTATCGTGGGATCATCTGTTCCTTATGAGCGCCTTTTTTCGATTGTCGGCAACATTACAAGTGATGACCGGAACCGCTTGGATCCCAGTACACTTGACAGACTGTTATTTTTAAAAAGCTTAGATATTAAGCACTATAAGCTATATTATATATTTTTTAAACTTTTTAATGTAACAAATACATTTAGAAAACAAATGTCTTTTTTTACCTGATTCTTTGATATGGTAATAAAAATGATTTTCTATTGTCGAATTCCCTGAACTAAAAAATTCCCTGATTTTACTGATAAGAGATCGTTTATTATGGTATCATTCTTGTTTTTCATAAAATGGATTTATATTTAAAAGCAGATTTGAAAGAAAAAAAATCGATTTTTTAGAAATCTATCTTTTAGATCTCGATATTTTTGTAAATAGATTCATCAGGTTACAATTCGAATTGATTTAAAAATCATCTTTTTGGGAAAGAATCGCCATTGCTAGTTGGCACCCCTTTCTACTTCCACACCATTGCAAAATGATCGTTGAAGAATTGCATGCATTCCATTTATTATTAAAATTTATACAACCGTAAACTATTTTCATCAGTCCTATCCACACTATTCATACAGAGTAATCAGAAATTTCAAAGGCAGTAACCCGGTGACCTAGCAAATTCTAGCCAATTGTATAGGACTTCATATTTATCATAAATTTAACTCATCGGGGCAATTTTTTCATCATTGTAGAATAATTGCAAACAGAAATGTGCTAATATATAATATAAAAAGTATATTTATTAGAGCATTTGGCTAATCCAGTATTAAAATAAAAATAACCAGTTAGAGAACAATTATAATAAAGCACAAGAACGCAAAGAGCCGATCACTTAAAAGATACTGCATGCATTAATATACTACAAGTAAATTATACTTCTTAATTATTTATTGATAGTAGATTTTGAGAAGTATATTCAATAGTGCTATTTGATAGGTAACTTATATTTTAAATAGTTTGTTAAAGGGCAAAACAAACCTACCAAACTCTTCAGTAGCATCTAGATCCCCACTTTCAAGCAATGCTGTCAGGGCAATCTTCAGGGCTGAAATAACGATTTTTAATTCAACGAGTTCCAGGATGGGGTACTCTGTTATTCTTTTAAAGCACCTGGAAATATCCATTGACTCTTACAATGATTTTATTTATTTATTTTAGAGAGACATATTTAGAAATTTATTCGGAACTTTTTTTTATATGGCTGATACATTTCTTAAAGAAATTGAACAAAAAAACAACTGTATCAAAAACATGCAATTTATGTACTATAATGAGGAATACATTCCCCCAATCCATAATTCGTGTAAGAAGAAATATAAAGAACCTTATTTAGTTCGAAAAATACAGCGCAGAAAAGTCATGAAAAATCAACTGTCAATTAATTAAATAAATAAAGATAGCTTTTTCTTGTACCTCATTATTTCAGAATTATGTACAAAAGACCGTGCAAACAGAGAAAAAAAGAGTATATATATATTTACCATTTCTTCCAAAAAAATTATTTAAATGATTATTATTATTTAATTTGATTTTTTACTAATGTTGCCCTTAATAGCTGAGTGAGGATTATTGACATACGTATATATATGCTTATTATTATTTCGATTATATATGCTTTGTACACGCGCTCATTGCCATAGAAGTTTGCGCACCAAGAAAAATTTGTTAGAATAAAATGAAATTTTACACACGCATGTACAACGTTATAGCAAAATTAAAGGAAAATAATCATTTATCGAAAAAAATTTACAAATGAATGGAGGTGATAAGGTGGGGTGTTGAGGCAGACAGAAGTCGCTTATGATATCCTGCGATATCTCGCGTTTCACAGTAACTGTAAACACGTCTCTAATTCAACCAACTTGCCATCTTAAATTACCCCAGATACGCTCTATCGGCGATTTGGAGATCGAACAAGAATGGAAATGTGGTCACCATAAATGGTATGTGATGACACTACACAGTTGTGGGAGCGGTTAGCTGCTGTACATTGAAGGCAGGATTGAGACTTTCACCATGAGGCCTCAACACACTTCCACGATTGCCATCTAAATTAGTCACCGAAGATGATGAGGTTGTCTCTTTGAGCGTGATACCACTGAAAACTGAGGCGATGGTGAGTGAGTGATAATGGCAGTACACGTAATAGCAACTATCCTTCAGCCAGGGGACTTGCGATGGTACGGACTGCCTGTGTATGGACGGCAGACAATGTGAGACAGTTAGTGCATGTGTGCATGTCGTAGGGTCTTCTTTACTATTGGTCTTTCGAGGGCTTCTTGAGTCTGTCTGCCATGTAACGGACTTCTCTGTTGTCCACTGGGCCCCAACACCTCCTCGCAGTAAAGTCAGAATGGTCTAGGTGGCGAGCTACTCGCCGAGCTCCCTCATCCCTGCGAGTTTTCATATGTAGAATTCTGACAGCTGCTGGTATGGTCCCCTATGGGGGGGATTAATGACACCTCTATTTAAATGCATCCCTCTGCAAGCATATTTACACGCAAACATGTTCTGCCTACCTTATAATCCAAAGTAAATGTTCTATGCCCTCTGGTGGCATTTTGCAACGTGCAAACATGCTTTCTTTGTTACATTAACAAGCTGCCTTCTTTTATTTACATATCTGCTTGACACTACCAATTACGTTTCGTAAATTCGTTTACAAAAATCACGTTTCGAAAATTACGTTTTTTTGCGTTAAGTTTTGTAACAATTACTTTGTTACTTCTTGGTGCGCAAATTATTTTGGCAATAAGTATGTATTGTCCTTTCTTAGTAACATAAAGGAAATACTGTATAAGAAAAATTAGGAAAATAATGCTTTTTTAGTTTTAAATGAGTATGGCAATATCAATGCACTAAGATAAGACAAATCCATTACATATGACTGGTTTTAAAGCTGATTCGATAAAAAAAATGCATTATATAATTTATATATCATTCAAATTAAAAATAGATCGAAAAAAATCAAAGAAAAATATACTGCACAACATATACTATGAACTAATCTAAACTACAAAGTATTATTAAAGGGGAAAACAATTACTTCCCTCTTTTTTTTATCGTTCATTGTAATATTTTTTGACCTTTTTTTTAAAGTATATTTTCTTCAAATATTCTGTAGTTTCAAATTCTTTCATTTTTTAAAAGGGGTTTCCTCTTTTAAAATCAGTCAACTGAAAAATGGTAACATTATTATTAACAAACAAAATGAATGCTACTTACAAATGTCTAATTTCATTGCTAAGAAATTTACATAGACTTCTTCTTCTGTGCAATTTAGTCTTCGAAACTACCGTCACCAGAAGGCTTTTGCATTTACTGATCTGCAATGACATAAACAAAATAAAAAAAGGAATATTTAAAGATATAAAACAACCATTTGCATGAAAAAAGAAGAATCCTTTTTGTTCCTGTTTGAATAAAATAAATTTTGGGAACTATAATTAAAACTGCGTAATACTTTATTAAAAGTTTTTGTGATTTTTAACGCTTGTCTCATACATTGAGCTTTCAAAAAGTAAAGGAGAAGAAGAGTCGTGATTGGCTCATATGGTTCCTTTTCTAATTTTGATTGGTTATCGCTTTACTTTGTGAATCAAAAAATTGCAAACTTATTGCGAATCTTGCTTACAATTTTCGACAGCAGCATTCTTTCTAGTTTGTAAAATATTTTTTAGTGAAACAGGTTTTTATGGTGGCTTTTGTTTAGATCGAGGTATTTTTGGTAGTTTCTACATTTGAACAACACCGTATGCTATTGAAGTAAAATCCATAAATACACTCAAAGATTTCTAAGAAAATACAAAATTTACTTTTCATTAAATGGAATTATTAGTGAAGTGTTGAGTTCTTACTTCATAAAAAGTGTGTCCCGTTTTCAAAAGAATTTTATTTTCATGTTTCCCCACTCGGTAAGCTAAATCATACAGTCTTAGAACTTTCAGAATGAATCCTCCAGTGTCCAAACACTTGGCTAGTTCTTTGTTCAATGGAACGTCTTTCCTGAAAGGGAATCAAATTAATGGTTATAAAAAACAATTTTCCTTCCTTTTATTTCAACAGATTTTTAAAAAAAATTTATATTGGAGCAATATTACATTTAAGCGTGATGTAAAATCCAACAAGAAATGTTATTTTACCATGCTTTATTTGTGCATATATAAACTACACCAATCTGAATGTGGAAGTGACTAAGCAAAATGTTTGTGAAACTATATAAATATTTTCTGAGTTATATGGAGTTTTATTAGTTCAGAAATTTTATTTTTTGTTAGAAATTCCAGCACAATATGAATGAAGATTTTGAGACCTTTGCCTAAATGGGAGTTTGATATAAATTAGAGATAGGATTCAAGAACAATACTCGTTAGTTCTATGGTTAGTTAAAAAGTAAAAAATAATGAATTAAAAACATGAAATCATAACATTTTAGTTTGGAGAGTTTGCACCAAAACTGAATTGCTAATTCATCCAATTAAATACACAGGGTGAACCCAAAGTCTTGCTCTGATTATAAATATTTATTTTGCTAAAACTGTTGTAGTGAGATATATATTTGTTTGAATATATTGTAAATAAGAGTTTTTTTATAAATAAATTTCAACGGGTGCACCCCCATAGTTGCTCAAAGAATGTCTAAGTAGTACTCTAGTTCACCCAAATGTTCTTTAACTTGCCTTTCACTTTATGAGCATGCAACCCAAGCATTTCATGAAGAATTCTTACCAAACTTATTTGTGATAGTTGAAAGATCACGAGACACTCACAAGAGTTAATTCTGTAGAACTCCGTTGAGACGATCACCGAATATGTTCAACAATGGCTTCTCTCACACGAGCCCACCCTGCCATTTCCAGGAAGATCTTTAAAGATGCCTGGTTCTTTAAACATTTTGTGCCATCGATTTTTCACAAGGAGATTTGCTTCCATAAAAATGTCGAAATTTGCCCTGAAAATTAATGGGCGATTTTGTTTTGTGAAACCAAAACACATAGTGGGCTTCCTCTCGACTTGATGCCATTTCAGCAAAAAATGTCTTCCCTATCAATTTTCCCCTGAGTAATTCTTAAAGCACCAAAATCGACTTATCTTACGATACAAATTTGCATTTTTATATTAAACGGTTATTTTGTAATAAATTTTTATAATTAAGGCAAGACTTTTGATTTGCACACACACACTCATCCTGTATTATTTGCGATTTATATTTATTCTAAATTTCGAATCATAGGTATTATTAGCTATTCACGGAAGAGTACGAATATACTTTAAAAAAGACATGATTACTTCATTAAAAAGAACACTCTGATTCGTTTTGTTTAAAAGTAAATATTGTAAGTATAACAGTTCTGCATAACATTAAAGACAAATTTGCAAAATATACTTACATTTTTTTAATTTCAGTTTTAAATTTACTTATAAAAAAGCGAAGCAGAACATTTCTCTTTTTAAAAGAATTGTTTTGCTTTCATATTTTTTTCTAAGATTTTCAGCAAGTTTTTTTTATAAAATAAAATTAAAAAAAAAAAAGATTTTTAAAACCTTCACCACTAACATCTGGATGAAAAGAGTTTTGATTGCTTCATCTTCAATGGGAAAGGTTATTTGATGAAATAATTATTTAATATATCAATTCAATCGAAATTATTTGTCTATATATTGGCTATGAGAAAAGCAAATCACTCATTCTTCTCAAGATCTCCGTAAGCTTTAGAAATACCGATTTGGAATTTGACAGGCAGGTTTCTTCTGTTGATTAGCCATCTTTTAAGCATGGGTTTTGCGGAAATCTATCTCAAGGGTGGTGGGTCATAGATTGAAGTTTTTTTTTAAATTATGAGGTCAGAGAGAATATATGAGAATATTCTCAAATTCAATTGAAAGCTTAATACTAGGACTTGGATGCTAATTGGTTAAAAAGCAATACATAGTCATTTAACATCATGAAATACCCAGCTAAGAGTTTGGGTAACAACTAGTAATTAATATAGAGAAGATTAATTTATTTCCCTGCATTTTCTTAGTAAACAAGCAAATGTTACCATTTATTTCTGTAGATTTTCTTTTCAATATCCGATGGAAACAAAATATTCATGATGAGGAAGGCTTGTTTTATATTTCGCATAGCTTCGTTATTTTTTCCAAGTAGCAAACTTGCCTATATTAAATAAGACTTAGCCTTGTATTAAAAAGGCAGACACTTCAACTTTAAAAATTAGAACAAAAGAGTAAATTTAATGCAATTTAAAATTCTTAAAATGTGTGAATGTGAGAAATAAATACAATATATTTTTTAATAATGCGCAATTTATGTATCATGTTTTTATTTAAAAAATAGATAAATAATGTAATGAAATTATGGTAAAATAATTGAATATTTGTGTGTAAATATAAAAATAGAAAGTAAATAATTGGAAGGTCTATAAACAAATTTAGTGTACTTTTGCAAGAAAAGTTTTATATGTAACTTTTTGCAACACTTCCTATTACTTTTTTCTCAATTTTGTGCTAAGGATATTTTTTAATCACCTAATACATACACTGAAGTCATTGGATACCTCTTAATATTGTATGGGAATTTCTTTTGACAAACAAACGATATACGTTCAGAGGGATTCATGACTTGAGTCCTTTGCTACAAATCCTGAATGTTCCTTTAACAAATCAGGAAGGATTCTATCCGATGGCATAATGTCAAAATTCAGTGTTGACTCCAGATCCTAAAGTAAAATCCGGGGCAAAATTAAAAAACAATTTTTAAAGTTTTTGGCCAATAATTTATTTACCGTATTTTCCTGTATATAATCCGCAGCGGCGTATTATCCGCAGAGCCCTTTTTTTCGAGTGAAAAAAAAAACATCGTATAATCCACGGCAGTTTTGGCGGCGAATAATCTTGCTCCTTGAACGTTGATGGTCCTGGTAGGTGGAATATCAAATGATAATGGAACTTCATCCATATTAAAAATCAAATCCTCTGTAAAATTATTTTCAACAATAATTTGCTTGCAAAATGTCAATAAGTCGTCAGATTGTTTTTCCCAGTTGTTGAATAGTAAAAGCCGTTAGGTAGCGCTGTTGCAATGAGACACTTCTATTTAGAAGTAGTCTTGTGGCAACAGCCAGTGCATGTAACTTTCTTAAGATGAAAACACTCGTTTTTTTGTGAAACATTCTATTGTGAAATATTCTTGTGAAAAAATGTTAATACTTGTGAACTACGTACATTACTACATGTGAACTATTCTAATCATAGTGAAATGTTCTTCAGCATTGAAATATATCCAATTATATCAAATTGAACTTGGACTTATCATTGAATCAATTTTCTTTCAACAGACAGCAATTCAAAACCGAAACCTTTTAGTCTTAGACCACAATTGTTTACAGTCCGCTAAATTCGTCGCTATTGCTAACATACATAAATTAATGGTCCGTCGAGCCGGAGTATCTAAGCATTTAAAGGTTTTATCAGGTTATAGAATTCAAAATTTGTGTTTTCGTTTTGTTGAGGAGTTACTTGTGTGTGACCTACATTCGGCGTTTCTTTGGACGAGTGGATTACTCTATTGGTTTCTTCAGGGTGTTTCTCGGATGGTTAGGTCGGGTGAGTCAGTTCAATTTGTAAACATATTATCTGAATGCTGTTTGTGTGTGCTTTTAGCTTGTTTTATTTCTAAATATAATGCTTTAGTATTTTAATGTGATTTATTTCTGTGAAGATTTATTTAGTGTTCTTTCTGTTTTTTGCATTTGAGTAGTAAAAATCAATGTGATTGGATTCCGAATGTAAAAAGCACTTGTGTTACTTATTTTAATTTGATTTAAATATCTATATGAATGGAATTCTTCTGATCAGTAATTGTTCAAAATTTAAATATGAAATCTAAAGCGTGCTTAAACCAGAAAAAAAAGCCATTATATCATCACTAACGCGTTTAAAAATAAAACGTTACAGGATATTAATGAATTGGATTCTACCGAGCTCAAAATTAGAAAAAATAGGTTTGATGTAATAGGGAAGAATTGAAAACCCTTTTTGATAATTTATTTAGCCTTGCTAACGATGATGAAATTGAGGGCTATATTTTAGAAAAACAAGAGCTGCTTGATACATGGGAGGAAATGTTAATTTTATTAGAAAGACGGGTCTCGCATTTAAATAAAACAAATAAGAGTACGGAAGTAATTCATACAAGAAATTCTGATTCAACCGAAATTAAACTTCCTACCTTGTCGCTTCCGACATTTTCTGGAGTTATTGATGAATGGTTAACTTTCTCGGATCTGTTTCAAGCAGCCGTTACAAATAATCAAAATTTAACTGGTGCTCAAAAAATTACAATATCTCAAAGGGGTTTTAAAAGGAGATGCTCAGAAGATAGTTCAATCACTTCCAATAACAGATGGTAATTTTCAGATTGCTTGGGATCTTTTAAAGGAAAGATATTTTCATAAGCGTGAAATATTGAGTTCTTTAATGAAAAAAAAACTTATGAATATTTCGCCGATAACTTGTGAATCCCATGCTCAAATTCTAAAGTTAGTCGATTCGACTAAAGAATGCGTTCGATTATTGGAGACTTTAGATCTCAAGGTCGAGGGCACAGCAGACATAATTCTAATGTTTATCATTCAATTTAAGTTAGACTCAACCACAAGAGGTTGGTGGGAAAGGTCTCTAGATAATGAAAAAATTCCTTCGCTCAGCGAGCTTTTACAATTTCTTTCGAATCATGCTAGATCACTTATGACTGAAGGTTATGGAGTTAAAAGAAACATTAGTAACAAGAAAGTAACACTAGTTGCTTCAGGTTTCCAACTGCATTGTTCTTACTGTCAGAGCAATCATAATTTAAATAAATGCGATGCATTTCTAAATCTTTCTGTTCAAAAAAAAGAGTGAATTTTGTAAAATCGAATAACATTTGTTTCAATTGTTTGACTAAATTTCATAGGAAGTCTGCTTGTAAAAGCACTAATAAGTGTCGAAAATGTGGGAAATCGCATCACACATTGTTACATTTTATGACTCCCAGTGAGCCAAATTCTTCCATTCCTAGAGAGGATAATAATTCAGTACTTTCAGCTTCAGCGAAAGTGTTTCACCCAGTAGTGTTTGATGCTACTAATACTGATACAGGTCCAAATCCTCCTAATGTAAATAATCCAAGTATAACTTCCTGTTCAGGGTTCGATTCCAATTCTCAGGTGCTTCTATGTACTGCACTAGTCAATGTTTGTGATTCTTTCGGTGGAACTCGGTTGTGTCGTGTTCTTCTTGACCCGGGAAGCCAGGCTTGCTTAATTACTAGTAGTTGTTTGGAAAGACTTGGATTGCCTAGGAAGCGAACAAATGTGCGCATTTCATGCCTTGGAGCATCAGACACTCGAACTAATGGTATTTCGGAGATTAAGTTTACACCTCATTTTACATCTAATATTTCGTTTGTAACTTCAGTATATGTAGTTAATAAGATTGTAGGTCAACTTCCACATTTCAGTTTAGATTCTTCTTGGTCTGAGCCTTTTAGTGATTTGAAGTTAGCTAATCCTACTTTTTTTAAGAGTGGTCCTATCGATATTCTCATTGGTGTAAACATAGCTCTTCCTATGCTAAAGGGTCAATCTCTTTCCCTTGGGGACAATAAACCCTTTGCAGTTCGTTCAGATTTAGGGTGGATAGTCGCAGGAAATGTTCCTTCTGAAGAGATGTTTCCTTCAATTGCGGTTAATAGCATCCAGGTAGTAACTGACGAGTTAGTGAGTAACTTTTGGAAGTTAGATTCAGTACCTGAAGCTAACTTATTGACTAGTGAAGAAAGGGCATGTGAAGATCATTTCATAGATACTCATGTTAGAAATGAGGATGGACGATATGTAGTGCGATTACCATTTCATTCATCACCATCTAAATTAGAGATTCGAGAGAATCAGCTATTCGAAGATTAAAATCATTAGAACATTCACTAATCAAGAAACCTGCGATTTATTCTCAATATAGAGACTTTATGCAAGAATATTTAACTTTAGGGCATATGGAGCTTGTTCCTAAAAATGACTACGCTAAAAGGAAGCATATTATCTTCCTCATCACGCGGTTCTACGAGATTCCAGTACAACAAAACTGAGGGTTGTCTTCGATGCATCAGCCAAATCAACATCAGGGTATTCTCTTAATGACATACTAATGGTTGGACCCCGAGTGCAACGAGACGTGTATCCAATTCTGCTTTCCTTCAGAATATTTCAAATAGCTGTGTGTGCAGACTTGGAAAAGATGTTCCGTCAAATAAGGATCTCATCGGAAGATACAAATTGGCAACGAATTCTATGGAGAGATAATCCAAAGGAGACAGTGAAGGAATATAGGTTAACCACTGTCACGTATGGGACATCATGTGCACCATATCTTTCCACTCGAACCTTGACTCAACTTGCTTTTGATGAAAGGGAAAGGTATCCTTTGGCTTCATTCGCTACACTTCATCATTTTTACGTAGATGATTTACTAAGTGGTGCCGCGACTGAAAAAGAAGCAGTTGAACTCGTCTGGCAACTAAAGGAGATGATGAAAAAAGGAGGGTTCAACCTTCGAAAGTGGCAGTCTAACAGAGAAATAGTAATCAAGGAGGTAGCCGAAAATAAAGATCTTAAAAGGGTGCAAAATGATGAAGAAATAAAAATCCTTGGGATACAATGGAATCCCAAATCTGATTTCTTCAGTTTCAGTGTTTCATTACTAGAAGAGAGATGCATTTATTCCAAAAGAGATGTTCTTTCTGAAATTGCTCGTGTGTTTGATCCTCTAGGACTTTTATCGCCATGCATTGTTTTTATGAAAATCCTCTTACAAGAGCTATGGAAATTAAATCTAGAATGGGACGAACCAATCCCGGAAGATTTAAATAAACAGTGGACAACCTTCCGAAAGGAACTTCATCTTATCGAGAAAATGAAAATACCGAGGTGTGTCTTGCTACCTTCATACATTCAACTTGAGATTCATGCCTTTTGCGATTCCTCCGTAAGAGCATACTGTACAGCAATTTACCTCAAATGTATCGCATCCGAGAGTATAAGTGTCTCGCTTCTCACTTCTAAAACAAGAGTAGCCCCGCTTAAAACTCAATCTTTACCTCGGCTTGAGCTGTGTGCAGCATTGTTGCTGTCTAAATGTGTTACAAGTAGTGTTAAGGGAGTTTCCTTTATCTATTCACAGAACCATTGCCTGGACGGATTCGACAATTACTTTAGCTTAAAAACAGAACCATATCGCTGGCAACCATTTGTCGCCAACAGAGTTTCCAAAATTCAAACAACAATTCCATCAGTTGAATGGTGTCATGTTTCGGGAATTGAGAATCCAGCCGATCTAGGCACGAGAGGACTCTTACCTTCTCAGCTTGTAGCTCATGATCAGTGGATTCATGGACCTCTCTGGTTAAATCAACCCATGAATGAAACGTCATCTTATAAAATCCCAGAAACTTTCTCCTTTCCGGATAATGCCTTGAAAGAGAAGAGGAGCGTTGTTACATGTGTTGCTAAAATTGTGCCTTTACCAGAATTTATTGACAGAATATCGTCTTTTACAAAGTTAGTTCGTGTCTGTGCCTGGATTTTGAGATTCATAAAAAATAGCCGTCCACCAGTCTCAAGAACTTTTGGTTACTTGAAATCATCGGAACTTCATACTGCAGTTGTTACTGTTGTACGTTTGATTCAACTAGCAGAATTTCCGAATGAATTTAAATGTCTTTTTCAAGGAAATCCTTTACCAAAGGATAACAAATTACTTCCATTGAACCTGTTTTGTGATTCTGAGGGAGTTCTTCGGGTAGGAGGTAGACTTTCGAGGAATACGCGTCTATCATATGACCAAAAACATCCTATGCTTTTTGCCCAAAAGTCATGAGTTCACAAGAAAGGTAATAAATTTTACCACATTACTTATCTTCATGCAGGTCCACAACTGACATTGTCTTTGATAAGACAAAAATTTTGGTTTGTGGATGGTAGATCAGTAGTTCGTCATACACTCAAAAAGTGTCTAATTTGCTTCAAGATGAATCTGAGATCTTCTTCTCAATTAATGGGTGATTTACCACCTATCCGATTTCAACAAATTCGTCCATTCGAAAGTACTGGCTTGGATTTTGCTGGTCCATTAACCACTAAATGTGCTCATAAACGAAGTGTGACAAAATTTAAATCTTACGTTTGTCTTTTCATTTGTACTGCTACTAAAGCTGTACATCTTGAACTTGTTTCGGATTTATCGACTGCTGCATTTCTAGCTGCTTTACGCCGTTTCATTGCTAGAAGGTCTTGTCCGAGCAAAATCATCTCGGATAATGGATCCAATTTTAAAGGCGCTTCGAGTCATCTGAGAAAGCTCGTGGATTTATGTCTGCAAGAAGAAGTACAAAATTTTCTTTCTCTCAAAGGAATTGAGTGGTCTTTCATTCCTCCATATACCCCACATTTTGGAGGTTTGTGGAAGTCAGCAATCAAGAGTGCCAAACAATTACTTATAAAGGCAACTAACTCTGTACTTCTTAATTTTGAAGAGTGTTCTACTCTATTGATACAGATAGAGGCTTGTCTTAACTCAAGACCTCTCACAGAGCTCTCTCCAGATCCGTCCGACTTCACCGCATTGACTCCAGCCCACTTCTTAGTGGGAGGTCCTATTCATCAGTTTCCAGAACCATCTCAGCCCTCAAGGTCTGTACCTCTTTCTGAAAGATGGAACCTGATTCAAAGACTACGTCAGTACTTCTGGGATCGCTGGTCCACGGAGTATTTACATAGACTTCAACCTAGGTCCAAGTGGTGGAGAACTAAGCCAAATCTTCAATTAGGAGATATGGTTATTGTCGAGAAAGAAAAAACTGCTCCATTAAACTGGACTCTTGGTCGAATAAATAAACTATTTTTCGGACCTGACCAAAAGGTACGTGTTGTGAGTGTAAATACCAAATACGGACAATTAACTAGAAATGTGAACAAGATTTATCTTTTACCTAACTCTCAAGAATATGAACTTTAATTTAATTCTTTTATTCTAATTTTATCATATCTGTATTTCATTGTTGTATATTTCGTAACCTCTCCTTTTTTGAAACCCTTCTGAGGTTTCAAGGGGGGCGGTATGTTGAATAGTAAAAGCCGTTAGGTAGCGCTGTTGCAATGAGACACTTCTATTTAGAAGTAGTCTTGTGGCAACAGCCAGTGCATGTAACTTTCTTAAGATGAAAACACTCGTTTTTTTGTGAAACATTCTATTGTGAAATATTCTTGTGAAAAAATGTTAATACTTGTGAACTACGTACATTACTACATGTGAACTATTCTAATCATAGTGAAATGTTCTTCAGCATTGAAATATATCCAATTATATCAAATTGAACTTGGACTTATCATTGAATCAATTTTCTTTCAACAGACAGCAATTCAAAACCGAAACCTTTTAGTCTTAGACCACAATTGTTTACAGTCCGCTAAATTCGTCGCTATTGCTAACATACACCAGTCATCAGGTAATTTCTGTCCGACCGTTGAACGACTAAATTGTTTCTCTTCATAAACCGGTAACACCACGTGGGCCCACCAGAGAAGTTAACAATATTCATTTCGCGTGCAATAACTCGGGCTTTCATTCTGATGCTAACTGTCGAGACAGCTTTCCCATCGTCCTTTCTTTTAAAATCCATTTATTTATTTCTGCCTCTAATTCTGGCCAGTGAGGTTTTCCACGACGATCGGCCCTTTTACGTCTATCGCAATTTTCGAAGTTAGTCTTGTTCCTTCTCCACAAACGAATATTCGATTCGTCAACGTTGAAAAATCTTGCAGCTTCTCGATTTCCGACTTCGTTAGCCTTCTCTACAGCGTTTAATTTGAAGTCTGTAGTATAGCTAACATGCTTACGCTTCATCATGATAAAAACTTTCAAAGGATGCAACACCTCTATTCAAGACAAAGTTGTAAATGATGCCAGCGACTTGTAACTGCTATTTCCTTCCGAGGAACCGAATTAGTTCTTGAAAGTAATTGGACAAACACTAATTATGGCCGTAATACGTCAGCCGAATCGTGAAAGCGCAATCTATTATTTATTTTATAAAACATAAACAGCATTTCTTTCAAAACTTTGTTAACTTTTCTGATGGAGAATGTTTTTTCTCAGATAATCTGCGGCGGCGTATAATCCGCACAACGAAATTTGAAATTTTTTAACACATAATCCGTGGATTATATACAGGAAAATACGGTAGTTAAAAATTTAAATGCAAAAGAAGAATACTAAATATTACACAAAGGAACAATCCATACAATATCTACATCATCAGGGAAAGTTCTAGAGAGCATAAAAATATGTATATATATATGAATGTTTAACATTTTCATCCGCTTTTTATTTACTAACTTGGTTAATAGTCGGTTTTTGATTTAGGAAATCTATAACTTGGTTCAATCTCAATCCTGGTAAATCCCCTTGTTATTTTACAGAAAGCTCGTGAATAGGTGTAAACGGCTTCTTCGTCACTGAACATAATTCTTTCCAATCAATTAGTCCAGTATTTGATAATAGGACCCATCCATTTGATATAAAAGCCACCAATGCCATTATAGATCCAATACCAGCATGTAAAATAACGTTAAAAACTTGGGGTGCACTATTTAATGGGGTCTGCATCCTACTTGAGTCTTACAATAAGCTCTCATTACCTGAAATCATTCCAATCATCTGGGATCCAACCAACCAAACAAAGAAAAATATGCAAAAACCTGCTTTTACTTTGTAAAAGGTCGCTGCACGTAGATGCCAGTGGCATAGCTAGTAATGGGCTAGGCGGTGCCGTGCACAGGGATCCTCGGCTCCTGACCATCCAAGCAAGTCAAATGTGCAATATTTATTGAACAGTTTTATGTTATTTTCAATCTTTTCATTTTTCTATAACCTGTTACTTGAATATAAACCTCAAATTTCATAACAAATCTTACCATATTTATCGTTACATCTTAAAAAACAACAGCAAAAGAAGCAATTTCTTCCTATTTACATTCTATTTTTAGCAACAGTATGATTTATAAAATAAGGTAGTTCCCCGATTCAATATTTCACAATCTTAGCCGTATCTGCAATACACTGATGTAATTTTGTCCCCCCCTGCTCTTTTGCAGCAAAGGTGTTTTTTAAAATAATTTTAATAGTATTGTAATGTATTTTCTTGTTCATGCATATTTTTTGCATCATTTCCTGTCTATTTCGGTGGACCCTTTTGTAACTATCTGGATGATGAATTCGATTCTCCCGAATAAATAAATAAATAGCTAAGGATTCCCCAACGACGTTTTTTAGCGCAGAATTACATTTCTCATTCCTAATAATGCCAATACGTTCTCCAGCACATATGAATTATATTGGATAAATTATAAAACTAAAATTATGGATTAAAAAAAAAAACCCAGTGGTGCACTTAAGCACAAACAACGCCAAGAAAGAGAAGATAGTAAATAAAAGTTGTAACTTTGTATATTTAAAACATTCCTATATTTCTACTTTTCTTATTTAATAAAATGCTAGCTAGCTCGGGCCCTCATTTATTTTTGCACCAGGGCCCTTGGATTCTTTTCAACGCCACTGGTAGTAGCTAAAGAAGAAAGATGGTTGCATCAAAAGCGAGTTATTGTCATGATAAAATCATGCAATTGCTTTTCAATGAGTTCTTTATGTGACGTCATAGTCACATGTTAGTGAAAGCCCTGTGATTCTAACCAATCTATTCAAAACTTCATGCAACGTCATAGTCACACAATAAAAACTATCTAGGGTTTCCAGCTGATCAGTTCACATTGCCAAGTTTTGCCCTTTGCAGAAACTTTCTCTTAAAAAGTACATATGTATGCAAAATGCATTTTATTTAAAAGTATAAACATATATAAAAAAATATGATTTCTTTAATTAAAAAATATCTTTTTGAAGAAATTTTTTCCCCCTGACATTTAAACATATTTATCCAAATATGAATTTTATCTGAGTTTTACAAATTGAACAAGAACAATTAGTTTAATGTTTGTTTTGAACTCAATGGAAAACACGTGTTTGTTTTTATCATGTGACTTCATGAATTGAGCTCAATGGTATTTACGTATTTGCATACCTTATGATATGTTGTGGCAGGGGTAGCCAAGTGGTTAAGATCACAGAGTTCTGGCTGGCATGTACTGAGTTCGAGCCTAGTAACATTCAAGATTTGTCATTTAAAGGGGGTCAAATCTGTTGAAGCTCAAACGTCCTCCAGTTGGCGTGGTAGTTAGGAGAAGAGGATACCAGTTCAAGTGCTGTCCTCACCACTAGACTGAGGCTAAAAACTACGAGGTCATCGCCAACAGTCCAAGAGCAACTTTATAGTTCGTATAAATCTCTCTCTCATAATATGCTTTCACAGAAAATTCCAACTACAACCTGAATAATATGATAAAACATATTGTTGAGAGACAAAATGTGTGTGGTAGCATTCCCAACTGAAGCGTCAAGACCTCTCTTCCAATACTGATGCGTAGTGTAGTTTTGCAACGTATGCACCCTAAAATCTCTAGCTTTACGGTTGTATTTAGCACTACTTTACGGGCCTAATACAGGGTGTTCAGATTTCAAAGCAGGCTTTCATGAGCTCAAAATGTTTGAGTTCTGTGGTACTTTGATTCTAACGCAATCATTATTATAGAAATGTTAATTTTGCATATATATAAGAACATATTGTTTGGTTATTAGAATAGGATTAGTAGACCTAGTATCTGTTGTAGAAATACTATGCAGTAGGAATTAAAAGATTTATTAAGTTAAAGATTCTAAGCACGAAGCACACAGCAAGCGTTACATTAGAATGGTAAACACTGAAGGTGTTGCCAGATGTTTAACTAGCAATACAACAAAACGATTAACTTGATTATTACAATACTCTCCCTGTGGCCGCGGTAGCCAAGTGGTATAGGTATCGGACTGTGGCTTGCCTTGTCACGAGTTCGAGCCAAGTACCACTAAAGACCCGCCGTGTAGGGCAGCGATGCACGTTAAATCTGTCGAGAGCTGAAACGTCCTCCCGTTGGTGTGGTAGTTAGGAGAGGGGGTGCCAGCTCAGGTGTCGTCCACGTCACTTGACCATGGTTCAAAATTACCTGGTCCGTCGCCAAAAGCCCTCGTGTAGCTAAACAGTGCGACGTTAATAATAAATCAAATCAATCAATCACAATACTCTCCCTAAATCAAAATAATCTGACAATATTAAAAAAAGGCACATATACATACATGTAAATACACTAAAATCAATCACTTAGAAAACACATGCTATAAGAAAATAAAGTAACACATTATTAAATACACAATAGCAATGTTAATAGTATAATATATGTATACATGCACTAATTAATTTCCAAAATTATACATTCCTAGCATTAACTTTAGTTTTAAAAATCTATCTTTAACAAGAGGTTTATTGAGTATATCAGCAGCCTGAACTTCACTACTACAATTTATGATATTAAGTTGCTTATTTTCATATTGTTCTCTTAAAAATTTGTAGCGGATGTCAATATGTTTGGTCCTATTATGGAACTCAGGATTTTTCGCCTCTTATGCAACTTGACTTGCTGCAATAAATTCTGCTTCAGCTGTGGAAAGAGCAATACAATTCTGTCATTGACTTTACTTAAACACCATTCCTGATGTTGCTCTCCTGGTTAATGGATCCCCAGCATAATTGGAGTCAATCACTAGAAACACTCAGATACATAATGCCATACTTTTTGGTACCTCAGGATCCTTTTCGCCATAGTCCAGTGCATCTGTTGAGGTTTATCCAAACTCCCACTGCATATGCTGTGGTGACAATAGCCAGGAACTTCAGACTACCCACAGCTTCACGATAGGGTACATCAGCCGAAAGAGATACTGAATCATCTGTAGTAAGAGCACCCTTTTCAATAGGTATGCTAACATGATTTGAGTCAGATAGGATCTTCCTACAATAAGCTTCTTGGTGTATGATGCTCAATTTGCATACCAAGAAAATAATAAGCTTCTCCTATCACCACAGAGAATTCTTTTTCAAACTTTTTTAAGAAACAGATTCACTGTTTGCTCTTTCTCTGCTGCAATGATTCCATCATCAACATACACAATAAAATACATGGATTTTTCATCATTGAAAAACAAACATGGGTCACAGTTAGATTGCTTCAATCCACTGTTCTCAGCAAAAATTTTAAAATGTTTATTCCAAATTCTTGGAGCTTGTTTTAAACCATATACAGATTTTAGAAATTTGCATACCTGACCAGAACTATCACTAAACCCTTCAGGTTGAGCCATGTACATATCCTCGGAGAGATCTTCATACAGAAAAGCAGTTTTTACATCAAACTGACCCAGTTTCAGTTTTCTAGCAGCAGCAATGCTCAGGACAGTTCTGATGGTATCCCACCAAGCTACAGGACTAAAGATTTCACTGAAATCAACTCCAAATTTTTTGGCTGAATCCTTTAGCAACAAGTCAAGCCTTGAAACGCTGTACTATTCCATCAGCATTTTGTTTTACCTTGAACACCCACCTATTACCTATGGCTTTTCTGTCAGAGGGTAAATTTACAAGTACCCAGGTGTTGTTACTGGATAGAGATTTCAACTCTTCCTTCATAGCAGCAAGCCATTTGTCACTATCTTCATAAGCATTGCTTCTTTGTAGGTCTCAGGTTCTATGTGTTCTGCTAATAGAACTAAGTTGTCAAATTTGGCTGGCCTCTTTAATATGGACCTGTCGCACAAATTTCTGCTGCTCTGCTAAGATTTCTTCTCTATCTTCAGCACTACATGGTATCTCCTCTATTTCTTTTACCACATCTGGGTCTGGTTTTTGAAGAGGCTTCTTTACTATTTCAAAATCTGAGTTTTGAATATCAGTAGAAGATATATCAGGAACATAGCAAGATTTTTCATTTTGAAATATCACATCTCGACTCAAGATAACCTTATTATGATCCCCTTTATCGATATCCTATTACCATCTTTTCCCCCACTGTGGCTAACAAAAACTCCTTTGACACTCTTTTTGTCCCATTTCCTCCTTTTTTGCTAAGGTACATGGACAAAGCACTCCGTTCCAAATACACGCAGGTGATCTATACTGACCACTTCTTTGGATTACCACAGTTCACAAGGACTTTTGTCTTTAACTGATGTTGGCCATGTTCTGTTCAACACATAAACAGACGTGTTTTCCGCTTCTGCCCACAGTTTCAAAGGAAGATTTGCAGCATAAATATTAGATCTTGCACATTCTACAATAATTCTATTTTCACGTTCTGCAGCTCCATTTTGTTGAGGCGTGTAAGGCATTGACATACGAGAAGAGATTCCAAACTTTTCAAGAATACTCTTCACTGTTGAATTTATAACTTCTCCTCAACCCTCACTTAGCATCTTCTTGATCATATGCCCAGCATTTTTTGCTTCATTAAGAAACGTTTCAAGGCACTTGGAAACTTCACTCTTGGACTGCATAAAAAATACCCGACGGTATTTGGTGAAATCATCTTTGAAACAAACGTAGAGTTTAGCACCACCTAGAGAGTAATGCTTCATTGGACCACATACATCTATATTTATCAATTCTCCTGGTGTTGTAGCTCTTTGTTTCCTTGTTCCAAAGGGACGACAACATTGTTAGCCATAACAACACCTATCACATATCTTGCTGTCTTTCACATCGCTTTTTATTTGATATTTGCTCAGTATATTCCTACCATGGGTTTTGTTTTGAAGACACAGTCTTTCATGCCACAATTGTAAGAATTTGTCTGCTGAGGTAACACATACTTCATCAGATATTTCTGAATCAAGAACATGCAATTCTAATGCATATAAGCCCTGTACAGCTCTTGCACCTTTCATGCGCACTCTGTGATTTCTCAAGAGGGAGCACTCATATTTTGATGCTTGGAACTTGAAACACTTTTTTAAGGTTTGGCTGATGGAAAATAGATTTCTACTGATGCCAGGAACATACCACACCTCTGTCAGATGATGCCTCTCCCATTTGTTATTGATCCTTATTTCAATATTTACAGATCCATGTCCATAAGCCATAATTGCACCACTATTTCCCACATATACTGGCTTAGGTAAGTTGAATTGAGTGAAGTCCACAAAATAATTTCTGTGCTTTGTCATGCGAGCTGATACTCGACTGTCGGCAGTCCACACTTCACTTTCTGGAACACCTTCCACAGTACACACAAAAGCATCACCATCAACTTTTGGTTTGCTTTCTTTTTTCCAGCAGTCCTTGGCAAGATGACCTGCTTTACGACACACGTAACATTCCCTCTCAGGTTTCTTGAAAATGTTCTTCCTAGTAGCAACCAGGGCTGTGGAATCTACTGACTTGGACGATAGCATCATTTCAATAAGTCGAAGTCTTTCAGTCAATTTATTAACTAATCTCTCCTCTATTGGACCGACTCCCACAAATTCTTAAACTAGAAGTATTCTGAGGGCAGCGTAGACATGATTCTGCTCATCAGCAGGAGATCCGCAAATGTTGTCTTAGAAACACACCTTAGCTCGTCATTTAATTCACTGAAGTTTCTCTGCAGCTTTGCAATATCGTCCTCCAATTCTTTATCTCACTGCGGAAAAACTTCTCCATTAAACGATCCAGCCGTTGCCCCGAAGCTCTGCTCATATACGACAGAAACTTTTCCCACACACATATCACTGCCAATTTGGCATCCATATCGCCCACAAGAATCAGTTGGGCAAGGGAGTCGTCCTTAACAAATGCTTTCTGTGCTTTCTCATGCGCGGCAACTGCTTCAGCTGAAGCCTTGGCCGGTAAGCTTGGGCATTTTCGATCTTCGCACACAACATCATGCACACCATGATATCGTCCTCCAATTCTTTATCTCACTGCGGAAAAACTTCTCCATTAAACGATCCAACCGTTGCCCGGAGCTCTGCTCATACACGACAGAAACTTTTCCCACACGCCATATCGCTGCCAATTTGGCGTCCATATTGCCCACAAGAATCAGTTGGGCAAGGGAGTCGTCCTTAACAAAAGCTTTCTGTGCTTTCTCAGGCGCGGCAACCACTTCAGCTGAAGCCTCGGCCGATAAGCTTGGGCATTTTCGATCTTCACACACAACATCATGATATCGCAACAAAAGTTCGATGTGCCGCTTCCATTTGCTCCAGTTGGAAGCTCCTACAAGCTTTTCAATATGAGCTTTAAATTCCATCTTAGTATGTACACGTACTTAGGCCTAACAAATACAAGCGGTATTTTACTTATTTTTAACAAAAAAAACTTTTCTTTTCACGAGAAGACACTTAACAAATTTTAGCGATTCCTGGGTCCATAACCTGTTGCAGAAATACTATGCAGTAGGAATTAAAAGATTTATTAAGTTAAAGATTCTAAGCACGAAATACACAACAAGGGTTATAGTAGAATGGTAATCACTAAAGGTGTTGCCAGATGTTTAACTAGCAATACAACAAAACGATTACGATTAATTTGATTATTACAATAGTATCAAGGTCAACTATTATGGCTAAATAAAAGGAAGCCAATTCAAAATCGATATCGTTTTAGAGTCGGTAACTTGGCCGAATGGATATCGTTTCTTACCTGAGCTCTAAGCCTATGGATAGCTATGGAAGCAGGATCTGGTGTAGATTTATCATCTCCCTTTTTCTGAATTAATCTTGTAGCTTTGGAAAGGATCTTATCTACCTGTTATGATGTTGAAAGCAGAGTTATTATCAAGTAATTGCATAAATAATCAAAAAATATAAAAAAAATTGTTTCAAATAGAAACTGTTTTTATTCCATGTAAGATAAATGTGAAATATTAATGCCTAACAGATCCAAAATTTTTGTTTGAAATCTCCGTGAAGTATATGTGTCATTAGGGTTGAACAGATGAGTGAGAAGTAATTACTAAGCATATTGTGTATTTGAAATAGAATTCCATGAAAACTACAAATGGAGTAATATGGACTGTTGTTTTTCAAAAATTTACATGTACATTTGCGTATGGATATAGAATGATGGACGGGTTTTATTTAATATTACACCTTTTTAGAGCTATAAAATAATTGTTTGCAATGATTATTGTAATACAGTGTTTCTCAAACTGTGGGGCGCGATAACCTTACGAGGGGGGCGTGAGCATATCGAAAATAAAAGATTTAAAAAATAATTAATTTACTGGAATGAATTAAAACAAAATACTTTCAGACATAATATATAATGCACTTTTACTCTGATATAAGCTATAGGCGATATTAAATCATCAAAAAAAAAAAAAAAAAAAAAAAACTTCTTGAATACTTAATTAGCTATCTTGGATCCTATAACCAAATAAAAAATATTTTGTTCAATTTGCTGTAATCCCATGATGAGAGAGTTTTTATTATGCTTTCTTTTTTAAAACTAAGATTCTACTCTTTCAGAGAAAAAAACGGATCCCAGATCCAGAACCGAAAAAATTTAGGAACATAAAAAATTCATCACTGTCATTATTTTTGAAATACTGCATATTATAGCTGTAATTTGTTTGACCTTCTAAGTTATTGGTACAGTTATAGTTATGACCTCTCTCTTATGTGTTTATTTCTCATTTAAGGAAGTTGTAAGTAATGTATTTCTCTGTTGCGCTTTTTTCCATGCAAAACAGTTTTATGATATTTGGAAAACCACGGAGAGCACACACTTTGATGGATTACTTGGCCAAGACTTAGACCAAGATGAATATTTTCAAACATATAAAGCATAACAATTCTTTTCAGCAGTAACATACATATTATCATAATGAATACACTTTTTACCCAGAAGTGGACGTGCGGGACACACAGATCACGAAATTGTTAATTCTGGCAAAACTGTTTATTTGTTACCAAAGAAAAATTGAAAAGTCCTTGAAAGTAGGCAAGTAAACTTTCTCTTGATTAAATTATTCTCTGGAATCACGATTTGTATCGTGTACAGTAAAATAATTATTAAAAAAAAGGATTGGGGTGACTCAATAACCCTGCTCAACCGTATCGAGTGCCCGCCTGCTCCCAGGTTAAAACATGTTGAAGTCTTTTTGCTTTAAATATTAAAAATAATACAATAATTCTTCATCGGAATTTTATATTATTGTTCATTATTTAACATCAATTATAAAAGCTAATTCTGGGAGGCTTAAAATTAAAATTCGCTTAAAACTAATTATAATTTGAGCAATCATTTAAAAAAATTTTTTTTTTACAATTTTGTAAACATTGTCGCGCACTTGGCTTTACTCTCCTTACAATACAGCTATTATATCAAGAATGTTTCATTTTCTTATAAATGAACTCCTGCAAAGAGCGTGCACTTTGGCCGGTATACTTTTAATGTATCAGTTCTGCACAGAGTATTTTGTAACTAATTAATTAATACCAAATTAAGAACAAGTTTAATAAGTATTAACGACTTCCATGGGCTTGTATTGCAAAGCAAAGTTTTTATAAGGAATGCTTATGATTAGAAATTGACCCTCTGAGTTATTTTTCTATATTTAGCAGATATCCATATTTTGTCTTCTAAGCAGTCGCCGCATTTTGCAATATGTTCAATTTAAAAATTAGAGAAAGGAAAAATAACATAATAATTATCCTATCACTTAATTTATTTTTTTGCTTAAAAGAGTAGCATCCAAAATTTAATACTTCTGTTATTAATTTGTATGGTTTATAATTAAGATCTCGTATTGTAGCTTTAGCGTCAAAGTGCATTATTATTGCATTTAGTGCATTATTAATGTATAAGGGGGACGCGATAAAAATTATGATTGAAAAGGGGGGCGCCAGTATTGAAAGTTTGAGAAGCACTGTTGTAATATAAATGCCTAAAAAAATGTGGTACTTGACTTTGCATACAATACAACATAAAGACTCTTAAGTACTTCCCCAGAATACTACACAACATTTTGCTGGAATCCGGACTTGAATAAAAGATTCATTTCACTGCTAGAAAACCTGCAGTATTTACTATCAAGATACACTAGGGCAGCGGCACCCCCCTAGGAGGTCGGGATGACTTTACGTGGTCATATTAAAAGTGAAAAACAAAAGATTTAAAATATTATCAATTTACTGAAAGTAAACATAAACAAAATACAATCTGACATAATAAAAAATATAGTACACGTTTACACTGATGTAATACACCTATAAATGTATCAGTATTGCACAATGTATTTTATAATTAATTTAAGAATATTAAGTAAAAAACAAGTATTATAATTACAGTGAACCCATGGGCTTGTCATATATAAAATTTAACTTCTTTTCCAATCAAATCCGAGAAGTGAAGTATGAAAGAAAGATGCAAATTGAGAATCTTTTAAATATTAAAAGTTAGAGTAAGCGCAATGGCAATTTGTGGCAAGCGATGGCAATTGGAGGAATGTAAACAGTCCGTTGGTTCTTGATTGAAGAAATTTTAGATAACATTTGTGAAGGTCCCCTTGGACCTCACTTTGAGAACGAGAATAAATAGGAGTCATGTAAGAACCAGTAGCCATTTTTATAAACAACTTTCTTTATTTGGTTATCTTATCCAAATAGAATCAAAGACTTATTAACAAATATATCTAACTAGTATTATGAGGTTTTAAAGGTAATATCCTTTAAATTAACTTAATGAATTAATGATCCAATTAATTAATAATTAAATAGCGATCACGCAGAGATTACCACGATAAGAGATCCCAGATTTATATTTAATAATGTTCTTATTGAACATTTAACTTTAATCTCACTCCTAAAACTTTAATGAGACTTTAATTATAAATCAATAATTACCACTCGGAATCACAACTCTTCTTGAGATTAAATTATCCAACTAGAAATCTTCAATCTAACTTCACTATAACTTTCTGCTTCAATCTCTATCTCCTACTGCTCCAACTTTACTATTTCGTTTGACTTAAATACTTTATCTAATCTGCATAACAAGGAATCCTGTCCGCTTTTTGGAGTTGATTGGAAATAGGTAGGGAATTAAATTTCCCTAAAAAGGACGACTCAGAAGGTTAGTGATAAAGTTCCGTATAGATTTGTCACACATTACGTGGCGAAGAATTGTATTTATACGTGATAGAGATCCGTTAATCAAAGTGCATACCATTGAACACGAGTTATCGCAAGACCTCATCTAAAACTCGTGTGATCGTTTACTGATACTACAACAAGGTAGGATTGATTATTTAATATTAGGATCAATGATTGTATTAGAATTGAGTCTAAGCGATTCAGTTATTGATATAGTGGTCCAAGTTAGGTTAAGTCGTTATTATAAATATATTGTGTGTGGTGTGTTTTACCATCGTAGATTCTTTCCCTTAAATTATTATAATCTAATTTGTTAAAAAAGTTTAAGTTGAATATCTTAATAAAGTCATATTAAGATAATGTTTCCTTCTAGTTCTTTCGTTAATCCTATGCTGATACTCAAAGAGATAATCCCCCTAGGGGGATTATCACAAGTGCACAGAAAAGATCATACTTTGGAAAGATGTATTTATACGTCTCGGACAATTAATGCTTTGGCGAGCCGTTTATATATGCCGGTTGCACTTAAGAGATTAAAGTCGTATTGTGGTTTTAGCGTCAAAGTAAAGTATTATTGAGTTCAATGCATTGTTATTGTATAGGGGATGGAAATAATGATTGAATATTGGTCGCAAATATTGAAACTTTGAGAAACATTGCATTAGAGGAGATTATTTAGTCAAATATATCTGTGGGATCACATCAAAAATAATATTTTCATCTTCAATATTGCATTACTTTTAACACAATATAAAAATATATCTTTAGCATTTTCATATCTATAACTTTTATGGGTTTCTCCTCCTATTGGCAGTAATATTTGAAATCTGGGATATTTCAACTGTCGAGCTGTGAACCCTGTTACCATTGATGACTTGCAGTGTAGAGGGATTGTGGGCATGGGGTTAAATATTGGAAAGTAAGATACCAGTTCAAGTTCGCCCTTATTAACTCGACTGCGGTTCAAAATTAGGAGGTTCGTTGCCAACAGCCTTTGTTTAGCTTCAAAGTTCGACTTTAATGAGTAATCAATCTATTTGGAATATTCCGGATTGAACTATGCCACCATTGTTACTACCTTCAAGTGGACACAAATCAACAATCTTTACTGCTTAGATTTTTGTTAAGATTCCCGTTCACTAACTATTTTTAATCTATGAATGGAATGTTAAATCGCAGGGAAATTATACTTTCCTTTTCAAACTTAGACTATTGTTTTTATCCGAAAGAGCAAACATATACATATAAAAATTGTAACAACTGAGGAAAGACCAGTCCTGTCCAGAAAGACTAGTCCTCGTCCATCAAAAAGAGCGGTAACAACTGAGGAAAGATCATCCAGACAGAAAGTAGAAACCAAGCAGTCCATTGAAAGAAATCAAGGTGCAAACAAAGTTTGCCAAGGAATAGCAATTTTCAAAATATTTGGAAATAGCTCTTAATAATTTCAAACGATTATCATAATTGACAAACATATTTTCAGAAATCTAAGAAAATATGCTAATTCACAAAAATCGCCTTCATTTTCTGTTCTTTTAAATATCCTTTATTACATTCAAATAGGGGGGAGATTTTTACAGAATTCACTTTATGTTCAAAATGGATGGCACTCAGAAGCCTTGATTAAGGAAAAGTTTAACGAATATTCTGATTTCATGAATTTAATGTTAGTCCCATAGTATTTCTAATTAATTTCGCAAATCTACACTATTATATATATGTTAGAATACAAAAATGTATTAAAAGAGTAAAGATAGTTTTCGTTAAATAGCATTTTCCTCAAGTTTTTGAAAATATGTTATGTCTAATTGAAAGAGACATTTACAGTTATAGTTTAACAGAGCTTTACATGCTTAAAAATATATAATCTAAAACCAATAGAATGGAACAGTAAAACAGAGAGCGCCTTCCTTTTTTCAATTACACATTCTGATGTATTCAAATAAATATGTCAGCCAAGACTTGAGAAGAATTTTAAAACTTACACTTTATGTATGGTAGAAGAAAGCTTTAAATAAGAATTAAAATACCATACTATGAAATCACAGTGCAAGCAGCTGTGTCATAATTCCAATACTCTATTTCAAATTACTGTTTCGAAACCATGTTAAATACTAGTGTAAAAAAAGTACTTCACTAATTTTGGCGAATTGGTAAGTATGCCGTATTCAGATGCATCCACCAATATTGCGATGCGATCTTTTAGCAGACCATTTCCTTTGTCCAGTTGATACTCCACTTGCAAGGCAAAATGAGTCTTCAAGTTTAGACACTGGCACGTGCGCATGTCTATACAAGGGATGCGGAAATTTCTGAAAACAAAAAGATGTTACAATCCCTTCATTTCAGAGACCTGAAGAAACACTCCAATCTATCGGTGAGTGGAGGTCCTTTGCTATAATAAATTTGATACTGACACTTTTCTTTGTCAGACTTACCTGGATAAAATGGGATAGACGAAGCTCCTTCTTCTTTCCCATTCCTGCTTGCAGGAATCACACCTGGGGGGAATCAGGAGCAAGTCAGCCAGGTACAGGTTCAGGCGCTCCCTCTGACTTTCCGCCATGACGTTGAGGACACTCTTTCTAAGGTATTCGCAGTAAAATTTGATGGGATGGATGCAGAAGTCCATGGGGATCTCTTTCAAAGAAATCATCTCCCGGTTATCTTTCGTTACGATTTCTAGATGCTGGCAATGGAGTCTCAGCAGGTTTTTTCTTATTAAAGTCCTGATTTTGCACCTCAGCTGTTGAAAATATCCCTTTTGATGTTAAAATTGTTGTTGTTGCTAACTGTGTAATGTATAATTTAATATAAAAACCATTACTAATTATTGCAGTTTTTTTTTGTTAACAAGCTGTGACATTTTCGTGCCTCACAGCTGCAAAATCTCCTTATCTATGTGGATAGGATAACGCCGTTCATATGCACATGTGTACCCTAAAGTATTTCAGGGTCTTTCATCTGACATCATACGTCCATTGATGGCCATGAGGAAAACACCCCTCAGCCCATGAGCCAGAAACCCGACTATAATTCAAGGGGAAGAGATAAACCACTCCCAACCCAAGACCATGGAAGGGAAGGGGAGTCCGTTTGAAAACACCAAAATGATCAGTAGTGTGTTAACCTCTTCCCTCACGAAGGATATATTCTGCAGAATTGAAATAATTCATTGCAATGTAAATATATTGTATTTAATAGTTGTGACGTAAAAATAAAACAATTATTTAATTTCTTAACTCTCCCACTACCATTAATTTCCCCAAACGTCCTACAAGAAATCTGTTGTTAATTTTAAAATACGAATCTCTGTTTCCTTTTAGGGCCTTATTTTGTTTTGTTACAAGTGTTTGTTGTACGTAATGTGGCTTTGCATAACAGTCTCCTTCAAGGACCCCTCTCCTCACAAGTCACATAAAGCAAAGGACAAAAATTAAACCCGAGCAGGACCCGAAACGATTGACCCCTTTCCCCAGTCATCTAACACATGCACATAGTACCTGCACACCGACAAGTCGGTGGTTTAAATCAAACACCCCTGCCAAGTTCAACAGCCTGTCGCCAAAGTGGTGATCCAGGATTTAAACATTAGGTGGCAGAACAGCCTAACATTGCTAGTTGCTTCTACATACTATGGTGAGTAATAAACTCCCCTTTAATCATGGTAAGTGATGCAATCGCATACGGCGCATGCATCCACCTGACCCACCGTGTCAACAAGAGATTGTGATGGGCTCGCGCGTCTTTTCATTAACATGTCCTTTGGGGCCAGATTAATGGCAACTCTTTTCCAACCAAACCCAAGAAGTGAAGCGTGAAGGAAAGATGCAAATTAGGAAGTTTTTAAATATCAAAAGTTAGAGTAAGCGAGGTGGCAATTTTAGGAATGTTATGATAATCAATGATTCAAGCGTGAAGAGGTTTTAGAAAAATTAAGTGACAGCTAACAGAAGTTATTCCTGACATAGAGCCATAAAGTCAAGGTACATACTATTGCACTCTCCAGTAAATACCCAACTTCCGGTAAGATTGGATCGATCGATCGATATTAAGGTAGGAGTGACTATTTAATATTAGGATCTGTGATAGCAATGGGGTTGAGTTTAGGCGAGTTTGTTATTGATAGTAGTCAGGGTTATGTTATTTCGGTATTGTATATATATTGTGTGTTTAGTCGCTGTAAATTCTCTCAGATCTATTATTATTATCTAATTTGTTAGATGCTTAAGTTTTAAGATCTTAATGAAGTCAAATTAAGATCATGGCAGCTTCTAATTCTTTGATTATTCCTACACCTCTAGCTCACGCTGAGAACTTTACAAGATTACCGGCAACTTACACGGAAAACGTTTCAAATGACACTTAAACCAAACTGGGGATGCATGCTAATTGCAATAATGAGTGGTAAACAACCTTCTCTAAGTATCTCTCAAAAAATCTGTCAATAGCAAAGAGTTTTTCTTCAGTAGGAAGAAAGTATGTGGTGACCTTTCCCCTCAAGTTGCAAACTGTAAAAGACAGGAATAAAGGCTTGTAATGACTTGCCTGAGAATAGATTGATTTTCGTCCCAGCATATCGCACGTAGCTGTAGCTGTAGACTGGGAGGATGATGGTTCAAATAAAACATTTATGTTGTTAAGGTCTAGAGCATATATATATAGCGAACCTTTTCTAGATGTGGGTCAAATTTCATTGATATATTTTTAGTACTAGTGAATGGGTCACTAACCCCCATTTGCCCCAGAGTTAGGTTTAAATATTTTTAACTGAGTATTTTTAAAACTAAATATCTTTAAAATTCAATTGACTTATAATGGATAAAACAGGGCGCAATGGAAACTTCTTTCTACAAACCTACAAAAGTGTATTTTATCCGAAAAAAGGGCTTTAAACAGGTTTTTTGCTTTGCTTTTGATGTGTTTTCAAGAAACAAAATGTGAGTACACTTGATTTGTAAAAACTTTTGCTTTATTTCAAATACTTTCATATACAATCGTTGTATTTGCTTAACTTTGGAACTGTAAGGATCAAACTGAAGGCTACAGACAGCATTTAAATTGCTTTTGTGTCAATGCAGTGATGGAAAAATTCAAATAGAATATAAATAATCCACACAAATTAGCAAATCTAAGTATACTCGCAAAAACAAACAAGTAGTTTTCTAGCTTGCGTGGGCCAGTGTCTGACACACGGGTCATAGGTTCGCCATCACTGGTCTAGAGCTTGCTCCCAAATAACCTAACCTTAATTTAACAGCCACATAATAGGCTTATTTTTCACACACACACAATTCCTACTATTAGCTCACTCTCTCTCTCTCTATATTTATGTATATACTAGCTGTACCCTGCCACGCGTTGCCGTGGCTCAGTCTGGCTAAATGGAAAAGAAAACAGGTTGTCCATCTAGCGAATTGTGAATCTTATATTGGGCATAATTTTCTTAACAGATAGTCTGGTTTTTCATTACAGAGATGGAGATCTGAGAACTTATAATTGATTTGAGTTTCAAAACATGAGAAAAAACTGAGTGACTTCAAAACATTTAAAGATTCAATCAGACAATAAAATGCACTGCAAATCCCAAAAATAAATATATTAAATAATCATAAACAAAAATCAGAAGAAAATCCCCGCAAAAGTAAATGCAAATCATAAAAATATAAATATATAAGAAATAATCATAAAACAAAATACATGCATATAACAATAAATAAGAAATAATCTTACTAATAAATGAAATGCAAAAATACATAAAAAGGTTCATGCAGTTCATAAAATAGAATTAAACATAAAGAAATGATAAACAGCCCAAAATAGATAAATTAAAAAAAAACACACACAAATTGGAAATGTTTCTACCCTGAAGTCCTTGAGGGCAAAAGGTTAATTTTACCATGCTTCTGGGTATATAAAATTCTTTGTTTTTCCGTTTTCAGTGTAGATGTATAGATTGTCCGGTTTGCCTGCTCTAGAACATGCAACATATAATTGTCCAAGAGAGAAGTATAATGTCTCTAAATTTAAACCACACAATTTTCAAGATTTTTCCTAAGCTCTATTGATAGTGGTTGCAAACACCAATCAAAATGAGAATTGCAGTTTCTTAAATTGGACTGGAATACCTGTTGGTATCATAGGAATGCGAGGAATAAGGGCATCTTCATCATTGAAAGGTCCTGTCAAAATTGTTGCCTCTATGATGTTGCTCATTAATTTTTGAACTGCAAGTCGCATACCATTACACAGCTCTGGCTGGTTAATATTTTGTGATATAATAGTTGGCACGCAAAATTTCAAATGCTGTATGTGTGGTGGCATTCTTTCAAAACATTTAAAGATTCAATCCGACAATGAAATGCATTGGTAAATCACAAAAACATATAAGAAATAACCATAAACAAAAATGAGATGAAAATCCCAACAATATATAAGAAATAATCATAAGCAAAAATAAAAGCAAATCATAAAACAAAGTAAATGCATATCACAAAAATATATAAAGTACAATCATAAACAAAAATTAATTAAATACAAACAAAAAAAAATCACAAAAATAAATAAGAAATAATCTTAATAATTTAAATGCAAAAATACATAAAAAGGTTCTTGCAGTTCATAAAATAGTAATTAACATAGAGAAATGATAAACAGTCCAAAACTGATAAAAAAAATTGCATTGATTTAAATTTAAAAGAAGACTGTCTTCAACAGTTAAAATATACACAAATTGGAAATGGCTCTACCCGGAAGTCCTTGAAGGCAAAAGATTAATTTTATAATGCTTCTGGGTACACAACATTCTTTGTTCTTCCATTTTCAGTGTAGATATATAGATTGTCCAGTTTGCCTACTCTGGAACATGCAACATATAATTGTCCATGAGAGAAGCAATCTGTCTCCAAATCCAAACCACACAATTCTAAAGATTGCCCCTGGGCTTTATTAATAGTGATTGCAAATGCCAATCGAATTGGAAATTGCAATCTCTTAAACTGAAATGGCATATCTGTTGGTATCATAGGAATGCAAGGAATGAGGACATCTTCACCATTGAAAGGTCTTGTCAAAATTGTTGCCTCTATGAGATTGCTCATTAATTTTTTTACTGCAAGCCGTGTACCATTACACAGCTTTGGCTGGTTGATATTTTGCAACATCATAATTGGCATGCCAACTTTCAACTGCAGTATGTGGAGTGGCATTCCTAGCAGATCAAGGGAATTCAAAAATTCTGTAGGGTATAATTCACTGCTTCATCAACTTCCACAACAGTGTCAACAGACTTATAGGTGATTGTCTCATTTTGAATGCGAGACTGAATGATGTCGTTAAGCTGGTAGACGTCTTTGTTCTTGGCAGCAAGAATAGCACGTTCACTCAACCAATTGGGATTTTTAAAATTGGTTTGAATGTCAGGAAATACTCTTTCAACCAATTCTCCTTTAGATGCCACCAAATTGCAGAAGTTATGAGGTAATGAAATTTTCCCTGAGGTCAAATCTACTGGCACCTTTCCGTTTCCAATATCCAGCAATTGATGAGAGAAAATTTCAGCTGATCGATCATTTTGCAACTGGACACTCATATTTGTAGTTAATTTCAAGGTTATCACATGTCGCCACAAAGCAGAGTGTTTCAAAGAAGCATTTATTTCATCTGCTGGTGTCGATCGTGGAATTACAGGTAATGTTTGCCTGAAATCTCCTGCAAGCAATATTAATGCGCTCCCAAACGGTCTAGTGTTTCCCCGCAAATCTTGCAATGAGCGATCAAGAGCTTCAAGCGATTTTTTGTGTGCCATCGTGCATTCATCCCAAACAATAAGTTTGCATTTCTGCAATACTTTTCCCATGCCTGATGATCTGGAAATATTGCATATGGGAGTTTCAATTATTTGAATGTTCAATGGCAGTTTCAAAGCAGAATGAGCAGTTCTTCCACCTGGTAACAATGTTGCAGCTATTCCTGATGACGCAAGAGCTAAGGCTATGTCATTTGGGATTGTACTGCTGCCAGAATCAATTTTATTAGGAATGTTTTACCAGTTCCTCCAGGCGCATCCAAGAAGATTTTTCCATTCCCACTATTGATAGTTTGCATGATTTGATCATAAATGCCTTTTTGCTCAAGCGTTAATTTAGAAATATTTGCTCAAACATATGACAGTAGATCAGTTATTTTGTAGTTTTGTTCACGGCGCAATTCTGCATCAAATGAAGCAGCAGTAGATCGAGTTGGTGATGGCATTCCCAACTGATTGAGAACTTTGTTTGTGATTGCTAAACACAAATCTTCAATCATTATCAATGCTTCATTATAGTGTTCTGCAGTAAAATCAAGGTGCATATTAGAATTTTCCCTGCACATTCGATGAAAAATATCTTCCGCCATGTGTGATTTATATTTCTCCCATAAATTTGTAGGAGATGAAGGAGAACAGGCAGTCAATACGATTAAAAACAAAGCACGAATTTGCTTTGGATGCGACATATTGCATGCATCATTAATACACACATCCCAATGTAAATCATTCTCCAGTAAATTTAGAGCATGACATACACTGTGGAAAGTGGAATGCGTAACACCATTGACAGTCCTAAGTTGTTGTAAAGACACTGGACCTGGCACATTTACCAATAGCATACGTAGAAAGAAGCATTCATCCTGATTTGGATGTACAGTGTATAGTCTGTATTAGGTGCTTGTTTCATAGCACTCTAATAAATACTCAAGTGTGTTGAGTTTTCATTAATTCATTCTTCAGACTTATTCAATATCTACTGGAATTTTATTCTGCGTGTTCGTTCAACGGCCGCAAAGCTAGATCTACATGTTGTACAGAAATGCCACGTTTTTAGTATTTTATACAGTTATGTTGCAGTTAAGCATAATATAATCGATAGGACTACACAAGTAAAAATATAAAAACAGAAATATAAATTATGAAAATCATTTTAAAAATTAACAGAAATTAAATGCATTTATATAAAATAAGTTTAACAATTATTATTTAAGTTTAACATTTATTTGAATAGAATTAATTTTTATCTTGCATATACCATGTTTCGCGGATTCGAAAAACAGTTGACAGGTGCAGCCATCTAGCGAGACAAAATCTGTACAAAAACTGTCCTTTACAGTCTGCCAATAGTCTTTTCTTTAAATATACCAGGTTGTCCAATGACCTGCTCACCTCATTTGCATCGCTCAAATAATTTTCTACTCACATTCCACGTGTAATAAGTAGGCACTTCCGAATATAGCAGTATTTTTGCAAATGCATCATTTTGACATAACGTGAAGAAAGCAGTTAATGTTGTAGCTGGTGGATTTAGGGCTATTTGTTGTACATTTTTAGCAGTGAAATAAACACGTTGTCCATTTTCTAGATGTACTGCTAAGTGAACAACGGCAGGACTTCGCTCATGTATAGGAAATGAAAGAATTCGCCATACAGCTTCATTGCTGCTGATATATCTTCCAGCCTGATATTGTGCAACTTCATCAATATGCATAACTGCATTCTTATCATTTGTTTCTTGTTGTTGCATACCAAAAACTGCCGTGTCGCTGCCTTTATTAACATACTTACAAATATATTTTATTGATTTAAGGGGACTTGGCACCTTTCAAAAACCTAAAATCGATGAAAATATCGATTTTTCAATTTTTAGTTTAAAATGTAGTTTGATACCTTTGGTACAATTGAGGGAAGTTTTGAAACGATCTGATTATTTTAAACGCAGTAAAATGCATTTTAAATATTTTGACAGCTCTGTCAGCAGTTTAAATGCCACGCCCACCTCAATGTTTACATTTTTTTACTTGAGAATAAATCCATTATTTTACATTAAAAACTACAGAGAAGCAGAGGAATCCGTTAAGCTGTGACTGTAACTATCAGCAAAGTTGTTTATTTACATTAGCTTTGGACCTCTGCCAGAGTTATAACATAACAAGTTGTTTAGAAAATTCGCACGAGTTTTGGCTGGATTGTGGGAGTGAAAGTGTGCTAATAATATTAAATAATTTTGATTTTTCAAGCGGATTCGAGCGGGTGAGATCGTTTTGAATTTTTATTTTGTATTGAAATTTAGTTCATATAATTTTTCTTCTATTTTCGGATAAGAGAGCTTTTAATTTAATTATTTACACAAGATAGTGTATTTATACAATTTTGAGTATTGGAATAGAGAAGACAAAATGGGTGACTACCCTCACCCAAATAATAATATGGAAGTGGAACACGGAAATTCAAACTTTTCATTCAATAAATATAGGTGTAATCTCACAGATATAGAATTATTGACCAAGTTTGCGGAAAGACAAAACTTAAGCACGTGTCCAAATATTACAATTTTCTTAAAATCGGAAAATGGCTTTCAGAATGGTAATCCTCTTAAACTAAAAGAAAATATAATGAAAGAGTTCACAATTAAAAAAATATTCTAAGTATAAGCAAAACAAGAAACAGTGAGATCATAATTAAAACCAATAATTGCGAGACCGCCAAAGAAGCTTTAAAAATTAAAGAAATTAATAGAGTAAAAATAAGTACAAGATTATCCTTTACTGGCCTAACCGCTAGTTATATATTGCACGGAATAGACACAGAATATACAATAGACGACATTAAATCGGAATTAGAAAATTACAATTACGCAATTTTTGATATCCAACGCTTTACCAAAAACGGAGTCTGGATTTAAACCGATCAAAACAGTTAAAGTTACCCAAATTGGATGCAGTATTCCCGAAAGAGTTCCTATTGGATTTGAAATGATTAAAACTACTCTTTACTATGAAAAACCTAGGCAATGCACAAACTGCTGGAAATTTGGACACTTTCAAAAATTTTGTAGAAGCGCAATAAAATGCCGAATTTGTTCACTGAACCACTCTGTAAACGAATGCAAAGAAATACAAATAAAAAAATGCAGCTCTTGTGGAGAGGGACATGAAGCTAATGATACAGATTGCAAAAGATATAAAGAAGAAATTGAAATATTAAAAATTAAAGTACAACAACAAATCTCGAGAAACGAAGCAGTTGAAAAATTCCAAAGGGAAAAAAAACATCATACTCGGCCAAAACATATAATGATCAAACAGAGAAGATAGAAAATCTTGAAAAAAAGTTAGCGAAATTAGAAATGAAATTTGAAGAAACCAATAACATATTCGAAAAGAAATTAGAACAAATAGTACAACTCTTCACGTCAGAACTGAATACCGTGGTCGCACAAATAAATTTACGATTTTCTTCCCTAATGAATACCATGGAATCCACCCTAAAAAAGTTGCATCAATATAACAATTCAAAAAGATGATGATTGTATCATAAGTAGAAAACAGAATGAAAAGGCAAAAAAGATTCAAGAAAATATCAGAACAGAGAGGAAACTCATTAGATCGTGTAGTAGAAAAAAATAAAGGAACTTAAATAAATAATCACATTTTCTTATATTTTCTCGCTAAAAACTCACTATTAATCTACTTTTTTTTTTTTCGAATTTTTCAACTAATTCGTAGTATCGAACCTTTTTTTTCCCCCCCGTTTTACATCATGAACATAATCCAATGGAATGCACGTGGAATTAAAAACAAGAGGCCTGATATTCTTTTTGCTCCAATCTTTCAAAAAGCAAGTATTTTAATAATTCAAGAAACCTGGTTACATCCAAATGATATTTTCACAATTCCCAATAAGAATATATTCAGAATTGATAGAGAAATCAAAAGAGGAGGAGGATTAATGATAGTTTTAAATAAAGATATTAGCGCAATAAAAATATTCTCAGAAATTAGTGAAGACTTAGAAATTTTAATAGTCAGAGTTCAAATAGATTTAAATCCTATCACAATTTTTAATATATACATCCCACCGGGTAACTTTCAAGACAGCAATTTATCTAAAATAGCATCATATATTGATAATCACAATTTGATATTGGGAGATTTCAACGCGTCTCATGAGATATGGGGATCAAAAAACTCTAGTGCTTCTGGAAAAAAGATTTTTGATTGAAAATGACTTAATATTATTAAACGATAAAAGTCCAACTTATCTCCATTCATCGGGAATTTTTACATCTATAGATCTTTCTTTAGCATCTATAGATTTAAATTATGATTTATCCTGGTCCACGAATACTGATAATTTTGGAAGTGACCACTTCCCTATAATAATTAATTACAAAAGAGCAAACAGGTCAGTAACTACTAATTGTAAACAAAACACAAATTGGAACAAATTTATCAATATTATTCAACAAAATATAAATTTAAATGAAAACATAAATATAGATATTATAAAAGAAATTAAAAAGCTCAAATCTTATCTCAAGGAACCGAAAAAACTGATCAGTTCCAGAGCTCCATGGTGGACAGCAGCATGCGGGCATTTAAGAGCCAAAAGAGAAAACTCCTTAATAAAGCAAGGAAAAACTTTAAAGAAGAAGACTGGATAAAATATAAAGCAGTAAGCGCAAAACTTAAGCGAACAATCAAAGCCTGTAAAGAAAATTTTTGGCACAAGACCTGCGAAAAAATATCTTCTCCTAAAGTTCTTTTTAAAATAATCCGAATAATTAAAAATAGAACAAATTCTAACTATTCATCCTTTAATATTATTGAAAATAACGGAACCATATTAACAAACGAACAATCCCAAGCAAATTGTTTTTTACAATATTACGCAAAACGAAACAACGATAGTATTCCAAATATTTCTATTCCGGACAATAGCCAGGATATTAATAAACCTTTTTCTTTAAAAGAATTAGAAATAGCAATATCTCATCAAAAGAACAGTAGTCCAGGGCATGATAAAATTTCTCTCCAATCAATAAACCATCTCCCCATCAAAGCAATATATCTCCTTCTAAAATCATTTAATGACAGTTGGTTTTCAAGTCAAATTCCTAAAGACTGGACTCACGCACTTATCCTACCTTTCATAAAACCTCACAAAAATCCCAAGGAAGTTTCTTCATACCGTCCTATTTCTCTTACCTCAGTAATTGTTAAATTATTAGAAAGAATGATTCTACATAGAATGTTGGATTTCAGTTTTCAAAACAAAATTTTTCATATTAATCATCATGGTTTTTACCCTCACAGAAGCAGCATTAATACATTACTTCAATTACAACATGACATCATACTGGCTAGAGAACGCAAAGAATATTTTATTTTGGTGGCGTTGGATATTAAAGCAGCATATGACTCAGTGTGGCCAAATGGCCTTATTTCTAAACTAAACAAAGTTGGATACTCTGGTAGATTACTACGATGGATTCAAAACTTCTTACATCACAGAACAATTCAAATCAAATGGAGAAACATTTTTTCAAAAATCGTTACAAACAATTATGGTGTACCCCAAGGATCTATCTTAAGTCCTTTCCTTTTTATGATTTATATGTCAGATATTTTTGAAATTCAACACGACAGCCATCTTCTGGTTTATGCTGATGACATATTTTTATATAATAGTGGTACGAATTGGAATAAAACAATAGGCGAAATGCAAGAATCTTTAAATAAAATTTCAGTCTGGTGTAAAAAATGGAAATTATCCACCTCTCCAGAAAAAAGCAGTCTACTCAACTTTTCCAGAAAAAGAAGCACAATACCTCCATTACTTAAAATATGCGACAAACCTATTCCCGAAGTGAAGAGTCTGAAAATCCTGGGTATCATCTTCGACCCCAATATCACCTGGAAAAATCATATTAATTACCTACGTCAAAAAGGATTCAAATATTTAAATGCAATTAAAGCCTTATCTTCTCCGAAAATAGGAACAAGATCTGATCATCTTTTAAATATTATTAATGCCACAATCCGTTCTATCTTTGACTATGGAAGTCAACTATTTTCCTTTTCTAGCAATAGCAACAGACAAAAACTAGAACCGATTTATAATGCTGCCTTACGGTTAGCCCTAGGTCTCCCAAGAAATACCCCGTTGGATTTATTAAGAGCAGAGTCTATGAATGGAAATATTAATTCTCGCCATAATTTTCTTTGCCAAAAATTTATAACCAAGCAAATAGCATTAAAAGACTGGTCACCGAACGCAAGGTTATTTTGGAATATAGATAGTAATTTTTATAAATATAGAGAAAAAGAGATCAGTATTTTTCAAAAGACGATCAACCTTCTCCAAGAATTATGCATCTCTAAAGTAGATATTCTTCAATGGATCCCTCCTCCCCCAATCTACGATAATCGCAAAATAAATATATATACTCATGAACTACCATTTCAAAACAAAGATCTTCCAGATGATATAGTACAAAATATGTTTAATGATTACATTCAGCCAAAATTTAATAACAATATCATAATAGCAACCGATGGTTCAAAAAATACTAATCAAACATCAATAGGAATTTTAATCCCTAAGAAAAAAATTCGACAAAATTTCATACTGAAAGGCATGATTTCAATATTCACAGCTGAAGCTATAGCCATATGGACTGCATTAAAAAATTGGGTTTCTGAAACAGAAAACTATATCATCTTGACGGACAGCTTATCAGTCTTAAAAAGCATCCAAAATATTAATAGAAAATCCAATACGATAATATTAAATTTAAGTTCAACTTTACATCAGTGCCTCCAAATAGCTCAATCAATTACATTCATTTGGGTACCAGCTCACAAGGGAATAGAGATTAATGAAGAAGTTGACAAATTAGCTAAAGCCTCTCCAGAGCCGTGGAATATTATTTCTTGGATAACTTATGAAGATCTCCATACATATTTTAAAAAACAACACAAAATCAAAAGTGAAGAAATATGGAAAAAGAGCAAGAGACATACAAATTTTTTTTATATTTCTCATCTTGAAAAATGGAACAGACAGGCAGCAAAAAATAGAAATACTGAAGTTTTAATCAATAAATTGCGAGTTAAAAAGTTACCGTTAAATGATATATATTTCCTTTTTAAACTAACAGATTCTCCTTTGTGTGCAGATTGTAAAGTACCCGAAACTAGTGAACATTTTATATTAAACTGTACCAAATACAAATCACAGCGTGAAATTTTGAAAAATTTTATCTCCAACCACGACGAATGGTCTTATTCCTCAATAGCGAAGTGTAAATCAATAGAGCATGTTCAAAAAGTTGAAAAATTTCTGACATCATCCAATAGATTCTAAAATTCCAGTTACTCTATACTCTACTTTCTTCAATCTCAGTTGAAGCACAACTCGATAATTCAATTTACAGATAGACTGCAATCACGAACTGTGTGTTATATTTTGGATTAGAAACTGATCAAAATTTTATCGGAGCATAAGGCGTTAGCCAGGTCTCCACTTTTTCAGTGTTTGCACTGAACTGAACTGAACATTAGCTTTGCCATTTTCGCTTGCTGTGTGATTTTTAGTTTCATTAGTTTTTAACTTCATAGAAACCTAAAACAGCATTTTTTAATGCTACTTCAATCATAATTTTTAATGCTACTTCAATCATACATTCATTCATTTTATTATTTCTTATCTCAATTATGCCTCTTAGAAAACGTTCAGTACGTGCTTTGCAAATGAATGAAAAGCGATGGTGTAAAGCGAAAGTTGATTGTGAAGTGAACAAAAATTCAGTTTTTTCAAATGTACGCCTGGAAAAATTGAACACTGTGGTAAAAAAGGATACCTCTGCTATTGGAAATTATATATTGGTGGACTTTAACCAAGTTAACAATCTTCTTCGAAGTGCAAAGTGCCAATATTGTGAAAAACAAACTTTGAAACTGGAGCTTGGAGCCAAGTTGGGATTTTCATACAATTTAAAACTATTGTGTAGCAATTGTGATGAAAACAAAGCTGTTGTAAACACATCTCTAAAGTCTGTTCAGACCAGCCATGATGTGAATTTGAGAATAACTCAAGCTTTTTCACATATTGGGAAAGGTTATTCAGCTATAGAAAAATTTTGTATGGTGATGAATATAGATCCTTTTTCATCAACTACATATGGGAAGTGTGCGAGACGGCTGGATAATGCATATACTCTGGCATCTGAAAACATATTTGCGGAAATCCACCGAGAAATTAAAAATGTGTACGAGAATGGAGCTGAAATCACAGACTTAAGTGTTAGTTTTGATGGAACGTGGCTAACTCGTGGTCACACCTCACTTATCGGTGTAGGATGTGTTATAGATATGCTCACCGGATATGTTGTTGACTTTGAAGTGATGAGTAAGGTGTGTCGTCATTGCTCTGTGGCAAAAAATAAGCTAGGCCAGTCAAGTTCTGAATTCAGCATATGGTATGAAGGACATAAAAGCGAATGTGATATAAATCACTTGGGCTCATCTACATCAATGGAAATGGAAGCTGCATTAACCTTGTGGAAAAGATCCACATCACTTGGATTCCGTTATATTACAGTATTATCCGATGGTGATTGTAAAACGTTTAACTACTTGTGCGAGAAAAAGTGTATGGACCTGACATTGTGATAAAAAAGGAAGAATGTATTAATCATGTTAGTAAGCGGTTAGGAACAGCTTTGAGATCTACTGTAAAAGACTGTCGTGCTCAAGGTATTTCTTTAGGTGGTAAAGCTCATGGTAGTTTGAAAGAAGCCACGATTAAAAAATTAACTACTTACTACCAAAAGGCTATTTTGAGAAACAAAGGGGATGTGAATGCTATGAAAACAGCAATATATGCTACATTGTTGCATAGCATTTCTACAGATGCTAAACTTCAACATTCGAAGTGTCCTGCAGGAGAAAACTCATGGTGTTTCTACCAATCTGCGATTGCTAATGGGGAAAAACCTAACAATCATAAATTAAATGTAGGAACACCAATAAATGAAAAGTTTCTTACAAAAATTCTACCGATTTATCAAAGACTTGCATCTAATGAATTGTTAGAAAGATGCATTCGATGTGGAACACAAAATGCAAACGAAAGTTTGCATAGCATGATTTGGGCAAAGTGTCCGAAAGAAATTTTCGTAAACAAAAGACGTGTTAAGCGGGCAGTAACAGAAGCTGTCTGCGAATACAATAAGGGTACAGTACGCACCATTGTAGAAACACAGAAAGCATTAGGTGTAGCTACTGGAGGTTCAACGAAACAACTTGCTACTATCTTAGATTGTCGAAAACAAAAATTTAGAAAACGTCGTCAAAATGCCAGTAATAAGCTGGCTCTTAAACTTATTAAAAAGCAATACATAAAAAGAGTTATTAGCTAGGGAGGAGAGAAGGAATGACTTATGGCGCAGGCCAATTTTAAAACAAACCTGTTTTGAAAAAATAATACATTTTAGCATAAATTTGTTTTACTTTATTTTATTTTAGATATTGATTTAAGTAGCAAATTATTTTTATAAAAGCTTTTAAATTTTCTATTGTACATTTCATGTATTTTTATTACATTTATTTCATGTATTTCATTTATTTTTTAATATATTTCATAGATGTTTCTTGTAAAAATAAGTCACAATGATATTTCCTATTTTTCGTAATTTTGGGCTCACAGACAGGCACTTTAAAAAAAAGCTTATATTTTTGTTTAATATTTTGAAATTGAATTGTATTATGTTTTATTTTAAAGGTATATATTTATACAACATATTGAAAAATTATTACAAAATTTAGACATTGTTTTGATATATATTTGCTGATTGGTATTCTTAAAAATGCATTTTCTCAGTTCGAGTTTTTTCATGAAATCATAGTCTTTAAAAGTACAAAACTTCTACAGATATTTATCAAACAACTTGAATTTTGGTGTGTATCTTTATTACAATGTGCTTAATTAAATTAGGGATCCATTTTTTAATATTTTGAATAAAAATTTTTATAAAAGAAAATGTAGCAGAAGTCATGTTTTTTTAGCTTTTTTTCCATTAATGTTTACATTTTATTTTTTTTTTCCAAAACTAATTTATTTGTTGCAAAATCGATCCCTAAAGTTATTACTCATAGTCTAATAAATCCCAAAAAAAATTTTGGTGTCAAAATAATGATAATTGTAAAAGAAGAAGAATTTTGAAAATCGGTAAAAATTTTTTAAAAACTTTAAATTTTAAATTTTTTTTAAATTTAGGAATTTTTTTCATGGTGAAATTTCTTAGTTTAGTAGTAACTGTTAATAATATACAAAAAAAAATATTTTAAAACCCTTAAATAAAAAAAAATTGAAAAAAGGTGCCGAGTCCCCTTAACAGAATTACAGTACTCCCACATTTATATGTGTCATATGTTTTTGATAACAAAGGCGAATAAGGAACAACCCACTGGTTATCTACTTTAATGCCACGGTTTTGCATTCTTATGGTTGCTGATTTACCACCTTCTTCTGTATAAAGGATATCCATCGGTTCCTGAGACCGTATTGGATATTAATGCTCTAGGATATCTTGGAGCATTTTCCATCTATCATACATGGTGAATTCGGATTAAATGTTCTGCAAGGTCCATGTATCATATTTTTTACCACAACTTCATGCAAATCCTTATCGATGTTGACATCAGGTATTTCAGCACATATTACATCATCAATCTCATTTGAAGTTATTTTATTACAAAGCCAGATTAGTGTATGTGCATGTGACAATCCTCTTTTTTGCCATTCCACTGAGTACATCCAGCAACGCACAGACCCACACACACCATGAAATCCATCAATGATTTCAATTTCTGCCTGAAAACACGTGCTGTGACATCATGCCTATCTACTGGCATTTGCCCAGGAAGTAAAAGTTGTTGGATTTCCTCCCACGCTGGATTGCATGTGAATGTGATGAATAAGTCAGGACACCCATAGAGACGAACATATGCAATTGCATCTTGAGCATACTCATGCATATATCGTGGACTGCCTATATATGAAGATGGCAAAATGGTTAATCTGCCTACATTAGTTGTATTACCATCATGGACAACTGCATCTTGCAAATGAACATATTCTTCAGAGCGAAGCTTGGTTTGATTTAAATGGATGAATATCAAACGCTCTGTTTCAATTTTAGCATACATATCTACTATGTATTGATGAAATAATTGACAGCATTTTAAAATATGGTTTTCTTCGTTTTCTCAAACCATTAATCGGTATGAATAGTAGTTCATTGCGCTGCATTTCATGTTTGTTTCTTCTCCATTGACTGGATTTACTATCTTAACGTTGAAATTATATCCATCAACACCATTCCAAAATATGATTGGATATTGTAAGGCATCGTAGCATCTATGAGTTTCTGCAACTTTTGTTAATTGCTCATTTCTCCTGTGAAGAACAATATCTCTAGGTTGAAATTGATCACCAACAATAATTATTGCCACTTCATCTACTGTTGGAGCATTAAATCTTCGTACATGTTCTCCAGCAGGCGTTTTGTCAGCACGAATAACAATCTTGTGCGTATCAGATGGCATCATGTCAATTGCTGTCTTGAACAAACATATGGTTAACTAAATGTTTTTTTTCGTGAAGAAGCTCTTGCAGTTGAGAAACAATGCACCTTTTTACGCCAGTAGAAATTCTGCAGCGAGCATTTAATTCCTCTTTGTCATCATCAATAAAATACATTTGCAAAAATTTATGTTGACCATTTGGGAATGGAAGCAATGAGCCAACTTTATGATAAATTTGCCCTTTTACTTTGAAAGTTGGCATGAAATGTGTAGTTATAATTTCTGCTCCAAACGATGTCATTTGAAAACAGGAATTATATTTCCTGATATTAGAAAGAAAATTCCTTCATTCTGCAGTATATCCAGCAAGCCAAGTTTTTAATGGCTCTGGTGGTTCTCTAAGTTGAGGCAGTTTAATTTTTCCCGCAGCACAACACATTCCTTTTGCTTCACCGCTAAATTTTAGAGCCTTGCAATAAGAACACACTACCGTCATTGTGCCAATAACAGCATGCCAGCTCAAACTATAATCCTCAGCTGGGTTGTACCAGAATGCAAGGCGATTGAAAGGCTGATATGATGTTCCTTGTTGACGTCTTTCAGCCATTTGTAGCCTATTGTGTTCTCTTTGTTGAGAACGGAGCTCATCTGATGTTGCAGAACGTGACTGCCGTACTCGCAAACGTGCATCTTCAAGTCTAGTTGCACGCTCCTTTGCTGCTTCATTAGCACGTATTTGAGTCATTCTTTGTCGGCTTCGCTCATTCACTGATGCCCGTTCTTCCTCAGTTTGATAAGCAATTACTCGTCGCACTGATTTTGCTTTGCGAGTATTGCGACTTAAGTTTGTTTTTCGGCAAGTCATTTTTTTATGTACTGAAGCTGATTGACCACACTTAAAAAGAAGAAAGGTTCAGACTAAAGCATATAAAATTGCAAAATATTAAAAAAGGGGAAAAAACTGAACAAAAAGAAGGGGGGAATAAAAATACTAACGAAATATTTAACTTCAAATGTAGATCAATCAACACAGCTCAATTCTGATGCAATGGGAAACAAAATAGTTCATTCCACTTCAATAAAGCACTCGAACTTCACTATATAGTTTGAATTCAAATGAAAATTAATTGACAGAACAGAATTCTCACAGATTACACTGAGAAATAATAAAAAGAAAAAAATTAAATGAAGAACAATGAAAAAATAAACTAGACTCACACAAAATCAACACTATCGTAGAAGACACAGCTCAATAGAAATGCAATGTATCACAAAATAAATAAGGTCGCTGCCTACGTTCAAAATGCAACAGACAATGAAAGCCGATTGACTGCACTTAAAAATAAGAAAGTTAAATTTAAAACATATAAAATTGCAAAGTGTTAAAAAAGGGAAAAAAATAAAAGTACTAACGAAATATTTAACTTCAAACGTAGATCAATCAACACAGCTCAATTCCAATGCAATGGGAAACAGATTATTTCCTTCCACTTGAATAAATCACTCCAAAGAAGTCAATTCCACTATATAGTTTGAATGCAAATAAAAATTAATTAACAGAGCATAATTCTCACCAGTTGCACTGAGAAATAAGAACAATGAAAAAATAAACTATACTCACACAAAACCAAGACTATCGTAAGAGACACAGCTCAATAGCAATGCAATGTACCACAAAATAATTAAGGTGACTGCTTACATTAAAAATGTAACAGACATCTTGATGTATCATTAATGACGTAAGTAACATAATAGTACCAAATCAAATTTGTGCATTGTTTGCAATCATATATTGACTGTGTGTGCTCTCCAACAGAGTTAAGGCAGAAACATAAATCACACAGGGTTAAAGATATTTTGTATTGAATTTGCAAGGAAAATTTAAATATGAACATTGATTTCACATCATAAATCTTCGACAAAGCATTGATAATAATTGAAGATTTTTACAATTTCCAATTGCTATCAAAAAAGTTCAGGGCATATCTTCAAAATTGAGTGGCTTAGATCTAGACGTGGATTTCTTCTTACATGGACAATTATTTTATGTGTTCTAGAATAGGCAGACCAAGCAATCATTCTTGTATCTGTACAAACAATGAAACAAAACAAAATATATCTACCCAGAAGCATTGTAAAACTAACCCTTTGCCCTCACAGACTCCAGAGCAGAATCATTTCATCAAATTTGGGTACATTTAATTTGTATAAGATAGCTTTTTGATTCAAATTAATATATTATTTTCCCCCTTTGTTTAAGACTACCCCTCATTTATATGTGTTTGACTATTTTATGAACTGCATGATTTTTTTGTGTATTTTTGAAATTATTTGTTACTTACATCTTATTGCAGCCTATTGGTGACATTATATCGAACGAAGCACCTGGTTACCAATTCAGTGAATACAACACAAATCGTCAACTGTTGAGATATTACACAAGTACCATTATTTCTTATAAATATTAATGATTCGCATTTATTTTTGTTTATGGTTCTTTACTATCTAATTTTCTGATTTATATATTTTTGTTGAAAATTCTTATTTGGATACTTTCTTTGGGGTAAAATCCTAGTCTGGCACACTGCTGTTTTTGGCGTCATTTTTTTTCGCCAAATGGCGCCAATAATCCGTGTTTCAAAAAATGACGTCATGGAAGAAAACGAAAAAAAAAATCGGGGGTTGACGGTCTCAGCTGGTGATCAACAAGCCTAAGAAAATGGGGTTTCCGTAATGATGTCAGGGCCAAAAACGAAGGAAAAGGGGGAGGGTGACGGTCTCAGCTCCTGTTCAAAAATCCTAAAAAACGGGGTTTCCGTAATGGTGTCAGGGACGCTAAAAACACATGTATTTACACAAAAGCATAAAATAAAGAAAAGGGCAAATAGAGAATTTCTACGAGATAAAGGCAGTAAAATAAGGGGAAAACAGCATTTTAAAAATTGTAAAAAATCACTTACCACTGTGTTTTTAATTTTTAAATCATTCACTACAAACTCATTCATACTCTTGCCAAACCAATACCTGGTTAATCGCAAGATCACACAAATACCCAATCTACTATGACTAAACCACATACCTTTCCTTACACTCCGGCAAACAAAGTGGGGATTCTCTTTCTACTATACTCGACAACGTCATTCAAAACCATCAATCGTACCTTTTCGTTCAACCACACATACCCTTTATACACTTCGGACACTCATATCTGGAGGAAATTAATCCTTCTTTCATAACCCAACTTAAAACAGCCTTATTCCCTTGCTCTCCAAGCAAAACAAAAAATCCTGTGGTTGCCTCGCTTTCAAGCAATTTTATTTCGCAAGCCATTCTAACAACCGTTGGAAAATCAAGCCAAAAATCAGAACACGTGGGGAAGAAAGTAAGAGCAGGGGTGAACTCGACGTGCTGCAGCAGGGTCCAGGGCGAAAATAGACGATGTCCACTTTTCACCCGATTTTTTTTTGCTTGACCGGTTTTAGGGTTGCCATACGTTAGCCACCGGACTGGACAATCCAGAAAGGTTGCCATATTGTAAACTTTATCGCCAAAACTTTTGGCGCCAAAGATTTTGTCGCCAAGCAGTGTGCTTGACTAGGATCCACCCGAAATCGGGGTTGCCAACTTGGCGAGTTATAGATTTTTTAAGTATAATTGCAGCAATTATACTTAAAAACCCTTTAAATTTTTGTATATTATTATAAGAGGTGTAGCTACCACCGTATCAATGATACGGGACCCCAACATATACGTGGAAAGTACTGTTAATATATAAGGGAGTAGCCCCCAAAAGGGTGTGCAAGAAATTTTGATACGGGGCTCACTCAGGTCTGGCTACACCACTGATTATTGTTTACTTTTATAACTCTCGTGGCATACTTTATGGTGCACCAGTCTATTTAACCAGACTGAGCCACAGCAGCATGTGGTACAGCTACTTTCATAAAATAAAATTAAATCTTAAAAAGATATCAAAAATAAAATAAGGCTCAAAGTTTGGTTAAATTAATATAAACAGTTTCATATAAACACAAAGAAAATCTTTATCCCGTATTTCAGAGATTCATCAAACAAAATTTAAAAAATTGTAAAACAACAATCCCGTAGATTATTTTCACCGGCTCAAGTGTAGTATGGAGGGGGGGGGCACTACTTTGAAATTGGCGATTTTTATCTAAATGTCATGGTGAGATATCGAATTCAATCTAAAACAAATAATAAATGATTCCGAAAAAATTACCTTGGCAACCACTTTAAGTCGCCATAAAAAAGTGACCCCACCCCCTATACTACACTTTAACCATTAAGGCGCTACTAATATTCATATTAATTTCAAACTATCTAAAGTAACGGAAGCAGAAATAAATAAACGTTAGATCACTTTTTACGAAGATTTGAGAAAAATAATTATAAAGAGAAATAAAGTCTGTGTGAAATTACTGAAAAAGAAATTGGTAAGCAAAATCACACACATAAACGGAAAAATAAAGAGCACTTTTTTAGGGGGATGACAGTCTGCAGGGTTACAGAGCTTAGCAAATTTCTCGCCAAAATCGGCGCTTGCTTTGAATACGATGCCAATCATTCATTTTCGCGTTAGACGTGGACCTGTTCACACGGTGAAAGCAATATTCTTATCGAAAGCAAAAAAAAATATAACCATCATTCAAAATAGCAAGTTTAAATACATGAAACAAATTTATTTTAAATGAAATTAAATAATTTGTTCATTATTTTTTGAATAAAGAGTTTAATTATGTAATTGCAGTGGTAAGTAATACAATTGCGAGCAGAAAGCGCTTACATTATTGTTTGATTGTTTTTTGAAGCTCCGGGTTTTTAACGAAACGATACTGGATTAATTTAGATAATACGATTACTCATGGCACGGAAATTCAAAAAAGAAGCAGCTCCTCTGTTGTACATTTTGTAGATGTTACGAATAAGTATTTTAAATATAACCAATAAGTGATTTTATCGGATCTTTTACAAATGTTATTACTATAAATCGAAAGGGTAAGTTTTTTGATACAGAATAAAAAGCGTTTACTAAAGTGATTTGAAAAGCTTATTTTCGTATTTAATTCTCTATTCTACAAAATATAATGTTTATTTATAATTTTAGATAGCTTGTGCACTGAATATTCATTGATAGATTTTTATTAAATCGGTTATTTGTTTCGCTCATTCTGTGGGTCATCAAATTACATTTTGATCGCTACGTAATCGTAAATACTTGTTTTATTAATAACAATTCAATATGTATATATATTCATAATGATACAAGTTGAATGACGGATTGACCGAAAGCTATGGTTTTCACTCTGACAATGAATCGAGATCCTCTAATATTTTTGTTTAATATAAACGGAAAATTTTTAAAAGCTTAATATTTTATCACTTTATATCAAACTCTCTCTCTGTAAAAATAAAAAAAGCAGACTTCCAAAATTAACTAGAAACAATTTTTTTTTCATACTTTCAAGCTAGATCAGATTTTAAATTAAACTCATTTTCAAACGGAAATTAGTATATATCCTTCCATAGTATAATCATATATCTACACACATAATGCATAAACTCGACTCAATTTGTTACTAAATTTATGCCAAATAGAATAATGAAAAAGTGGATTTCAATTATATGTTACCGCTAAAGTAATTATTCATATATAAATACATATTTGTGAAAGCAATTCTTTTTTTTTTTGTACCTAATGAAATTCGAGTTCGAACAAGACAAAAATTGAATTACATACTGCCTGTGTTATAGTTTTTAATTAAATGGTATGAAAAGCCTAAATTCTCTCTACACGCTATGCTTAATGTACACGCAATAAGTTTTCTTATAAAGAGAAAGTTAAAAATTCACAAATTTAAAATGCAAGAATTCTTGTTCCGTAAGAAACCATAGGATACTCTCTTATGGTTTCCTCTTCTAAAATAACTATACTAAACGCCGAATTAAAAATAAATTCCCTTATTTAAATGCCTACAAAATGAACGAAAAGGTTTATTGAAATATTTTTTACCTTAGCAATAATAGAAACCACAATTGTTTCTTTACAGTAAATTATTTTAAATACAAGGGATGCATTTTCTACTATGTTAAAAATCATACGGCCAATTATTGACAAATTACTAAAAAGAGCACTTCTAAATTTATATTAATTTAAGTATACAAAGCATGTTTTAATTTTTTTTTTTTATGAAAAGTGATTAGAATTTTTTACGAGATTTTCCGGCCGTAATTTTATACCCTTGCTAATTTTAAATAATTTAAATAGAGTTTTTCCATAGAAATGTATCTAATTATAAAAATAAAATTTTATTTCTAAGAATGTCCCTAAAATTTTAAGACACGTTTACCTATATAATGGACATCATACTTAAATTCCTGTTTAATTTAATTATTGAGTTCCAACCCTCCTCCCAAACTTTTTAGACAGTCATAAAAGCGTGATTCTTGCTGATTAGTGTCTGGGGGGGGTAAGGATGATAATCTTATTTTTTCTGCTTTTTAACTCTTCAAAACATGCATATACTCTGAAAATAGTTTATTTATTCAACCCTATAATAGTATTACTTCTATTTGTTATTCTTCCGTGCTCTTTTTGATAAATACTGAAGTGGGAAGAAAATTACTTTTGAGTCAAAGATAATATTCACAGTCCTCTAGTGTAAATCAATTGCTTTTCATGTAATGTTAAATACAGTAAATTATGCCAATCCTAGATCATAATGACGTATAAAAATTTAATCACGCAAAGTGATAAAGAATATGGTGAAGCATTGAATATCGCAAAATGGGTGATGACACAGATAATTTTTATCAAATTGCAACTGTAGCATTTTTTTCTGAAATAAAAGGCCATTTAATTTCATAAATAATTATATATATATATATATATACAGTGGCGCACATAAGGGGGTCCGCCCCCCAAAGCCCTTGATTTTTTCCTATTGATTATAATTCTAAGTATATAGTACGTAAAATTTAATTAAGTATTTGTTATTAATGATTAATTTTATTAATTAATGCTAATTATTTATTCAATAATTAGTTTTTTACTGTGTTTTGCTCGCGAAAATCGACAAAATCAAAAGGAGCCTGATACAAGAATGGTGAACTTTCGACCCCGGACCCCCCTTGAAAAATTCCTGTGTGTGCGCTACTGTACATATATATATATATATATATATATATATATATATATATATATATATATATATATATATAAATATTTTATAAAACTTTTAAAGAAGCGTGCAAATAACCAAATATCATACAAAAAGAGGATAAGCTACATGAAATTGGGACTTGTAAGACACATGACTTTTAACAAATTTGGTAAATTCAATGCAAAAACTACATTATTTTTTTAAAACACATTTAATACAACTGATCACATACGTGAGTACATTTGTTATTTTGATAAATAGTTTTGGAATATATATATATATATATATATATATATATATATATATATATATATATATATATATATATATATATATATATATGATGCAATCTAAAACATAGTTTAAAATTAGAATATAATACATTGTTGACTAATTGTGATATTGGTTGCTAAATAACACGGAAACATTAGATTTGTGGTGCCTCAATTTCAATAGTATGCGACTGCATTAAATTTGGTAAAACACCATTTTCAATAATTTTATCGAAAATGCCGAAGTTTACTTTGCTTTTATTTCAACTTTTGCATAGTATTCTGTTCTCTGTATTTTAATGTTGGAAGATATCTGCAAGCCACTGTATTATTGGCTGAGATTTATTTTTGTGATAATTTAGTTAAGAAAGAAAAAAATACAGCATTATGTAACAAAATTTGTTTCAAACGTATAGAGAATGTATTTGATATAGCATGACTACGATAAACCTGGGTCCCGATTTAATTAGTTATAATTGTAAGGGGTATATCACAGTGTAAGAAAAAAAAAAAAAAAAACAAATATTTCTTTATAGCCTGTGTGACGTATATTCAATGACACTACGAATAACCAAAGACCTCCCTCACTCTGTTGGCAGAAATTTAGGGGCCATAAAAGAGATAGACATCTGCTTCCCTTTGCTTCTAGGGGAAGGGACAAGAGACGGCCAACGCATTCTTGAGGAAGTTCCGACTCCACCCATTTCCTTTAGACCGGATATGCCAAAATTTTTATTTCCTAAGATCCGAAAAATAACTATAATGCTAATCAACCTTAAATGCAATTTAGTTTATCTTTATTTTCTTACGAATTGGTTAAGAAAAATTTACATTTCCTTTTTAAACTTCATTGATATCAATCCTAATTAGTGATATTCTAAAGTAATATTGTTTTTAATTTTTCATGTCTGTAATACTTGTTTATGATTACATTTAAATCAGCTAATATACCTCCTTTTCATTTTTTAATCGATGTAATTTCTTTGCTCAAACGTGAATGGGATTTTTTAAGCGCTATTTTTTTAAAATTAGCTTATTTTTATATACATAAGGAACTGAGGAAAAATATTTGAAATTATAGTATGATCATGGAATGTACATTGAAAAACTATTTAAGTTTCCAATAAGTAACAAGTTTTATTATTAACTGTAGTAATAAATTTTTTTTTTTTGGAGGGGTGGGTGAGTTTGTACGGAATTAATGATTTCTAATATGCAATAACGCATGCTTTTTTGATTGGATTATTTCGAATGCGAAAGTTATTCCTTGGCATTAAGTCATCGTAATACAACCTAATTGGAAAACAAAAGAGATGCTGACATTGAGTTTCAGGATTTTAAAAATTAAAATTTGTTGGATTGAAGGAAATTTGTTTTAAGATGCAAAAATTTCTTTATATGGCAAAGAAAGAAATTATAACTGATAATATTCACTTAACTTATTCTTAAGATTTTAAAGACTGTGTAAACATTTACCACTTTGTAATAGAAAAAGGTAAAATTAAGAGAAATTTTTTATATAAGTATTAACATTGATTCTCTGATGCTATAAAATGTAATAAAAACTTTATACATTTTATAGATGGCATACAGATTTTGAACAAAACGTTAGTTTTCAAACTCGTTGAATCTCACTCAAAGTAAAACATTTTAAAGATTTTACAATGTTGATAAAAAGTATAAGCTGATCACACATATACACAGAAAATACTATATTATTTTAGGAATAATATTGAAGCTGAGTAGTCGTGCATCACGCTTCCACACCACAGGTGCGAGTTTCAAACCCCGGGCTGGGCATGGTTGACTCAGCCTTTCATCCTTTCAGTGGGTCGATAAATGAGTGTCATGCTTGCTTGGGAACTAAACACTGAGAGTTTCGCGTCATATTGACCACATGACCGAAGCATCTGCTCACGCAACTCAGCGCCCAGGATCACGTATACTGAGATGGGCACAGCAGGTCTTGGCTCTCATGGGCTGTTGCGCTACTGAGTTAAGGAATAATATTTGATTACAAAATATAAATGATCAAATTAGAAAAAGCAGTTGAAAGTACAGAATTTAATGTACAAAGAACACATATTAAGGAATAAACATTTTTTCCCCTTTAGTATGAGCAAATGATTATAATGCAAACAGATACCATTATTATATAATAAATTATTAGCTTTATACATAGAGATATTCTAAAATCGTTTATAGAATTGCAAATCGATGAAAATCTCAATAACTCGAGAGAGAGAGACAATTAATGTCGCTCTGTTCAGCTACACGAGGACTTTTGGCGACGAACCTCGTAATTTTGAACCATGATCAAGTGACGAGGACGACACCTGAGCTGGCACCCCTGTCTTAAATTCCTCACCACACCAATGAGAAGACGTTTGAGCCTCAATAGATTTAACGTGTATCAATACTTCTACATGACGGCTAATAACTAGATGATAAATATCGAATATTCTTTTTTATTTTTGGAATCTATTTCCAACTATAATCACATTTAGTTTCTATACCGGTTGAGAAAACTCTCTATCGAATTTTCAATAAATATAGTTCCATCTTTACAATTAGATTCAGCAATTAATTTTTAATTTTTTCATAATTACACGATAAATCATTTTTTTTTAATATTTTTTGACACATACAAAATTATTCATTAATTAAGAAAAAAAGTTTTTCAAAAATGTAATAGTCTTTGAGTATTTTGTTCTATATATTTCTTTAACCAGCCTATCCATTTAAATTCTAAAAAAATTGGTGTAATTGGGTAAAAAAAAAATTCTGATATAAAATCTGAATCTCCCCACGTAACAACTCAACATTAGAATCATTGTTAAATTGAAAATCGCAAACTATATCCCTGATATTGCGTCATTAAGTATAACTTTACAAGGGCAAAATTCTCATTAAAATCTTAATTTTTTTATTTAACTATATTAAAGGAATGCCTATATTTTATGTTGTTTATTTCTTATTAATTCCTACTACTAGTTCACTCTTTTTCAATCGTTAATAAAATACTTTCTATTCATCCATTGAAGTTCAAATACATCTTTTTAAACTAGCAGTGGATGACACTTGATGTTAATACCATTGTTTCTTTTTTTCATATATTAATTCATTCATTATATTTAAAAAATGTATAAAAAGTAAAAAAAAATAATAGTCCAACAGCATATATAGAAAGGAAAATCGTTCGTTGTGCCCCTGTTGAGCAATAAATAGCACGTTGGACTTTTAATCCAAATGTCGTAGGTTCGAATCCCTCCTGGGATGGCCTAATTTCTGAGAATGTGATTTCTTTTTTACATTACTATTTTATAGGAATAATTAAATTCGATAAATGAATAAATAGTAACAAACAAACAAAAATAGTCTAACACCATATATAAAAAGGAAAATGAAAAATTGCAAGGAAAATCGCTTTCTAGTTTGTCACTTAATATTGTAAGTCTGTCATATGTATATACATATTTATATTAATTGTAACTATTTAATAAAAAGTAACTAAAATAAAAGATTTTCTTTGTTGACCTAAGAAGGAATTAAATATCCTAAATATTATCCAAAGTATAATTTTTGAACACATATCCTCACTGGAAAACATTTTTCTTTTAATTAATATGTAAGAAATGAGCATTTTTTTTTTATTGATGAGTTAGTACACTAAATAATAAGTTATGAAATAATGTTGCTCTCTCTCTGTTGTTACTAATGCCACCTATCTGACGATGTCAGATCGAGGCCCAAGAAATTCATCGCTGCAAAGGGCTACAAGTACGCTTGTCGTTAGCCGTAGCTTTGAGTACCATTCAGGTAACAGTACGTTTTGGCTGGGTTCCACCCCAATTTTGAGGGAGAACATCTTAGGGGTGATCAGGGGCCTCCCAGCTCTTGGCAGCTCTCTCTTAAAATAATTAATTAAATGGGGGAAATAAGCAATGCATATTAGAAATATTTATGATATTGATCCCGTTTCTACATCGCCATGAGGTAGGAATCTCGATGCGTTTTTTTATAGAGGTATCGCCAGGAGCCATAACTCTCTTAATCGCAATCTTTTACTTTATAGAACAATCTGGACAAAGCCAATTTTTAATTTTTGACCCATTCTTAAAATTGACGCATTTCCAATGTTACCAGTAACTGCAATCATCACACTTAACCATATTTTTTTTTTAAGTCGTTGCACTTTCACAATGATTGCAACGCCAAAAGTTTTGTTTCAATGTAATTATTTTTTCTACTTCTTCCCAAGCTTGTGTAGTAAATAATTCTTGTATAGATATGTCAAATCATGATTTATAATAGAATCCGCAATTTAATTATCAGGTTTTAAATCCTGTACACTAAAAAAAAAGTTTTAAATTTTCACTCCAATAAATGTTTTTTTTTGTTTCCAAATTTGATATAAAGGTACATATTTTTATGTGTGGCCCGCGAGATTATAATATTTTTCCGAAGTGGCCTGCAATTTCTTTTGGGTTGGACCCCCTGGACTAAGGGTTTAACCAAAGCGCTCTTTTGCGGTTAATGAACTTGGAAATTCCAGTTCTGGAACAAGCCTCTCAAATAAACAATCATAAACCATGTCATTATAAACCAGCAAAAATAAAAGCTCCTTTTTCCCCGGACATCGTAAGAGAAATCCGATGACAGAACACCCCGAACCAACTCCTTTTCCTTCACTGTGAATTGCATAGAAGTCGCAAATGTTTATACTGCAACAAAGGTCATGAACTCGAGGCCTGCCATTTCTTAAGCGCTAACGAAAAGAGAGAAATTTTAAGAAAAAAGGGGATGTTATTTGAGCCTCATGCCCGGTCATAGATCAATGGAATGTGCGAAAAGAGTCATGTCCTATTTGTAATGGCTCCCACCATTTCACAATATGTTTTCGAAATCGGCACGGTGACGATTTCTCTCCAAAAAGTGAAACAAATAATATAGTTTCAGCAGTATTTAAAACAGAAGTAAATAGTGTATTATTACAAATATGTGCTGAGTTAATAGATGACACAAAAATGAACAAGAATTTGTTAGATTATTCTTACTTTTAGATAATGGTTCACAAAGAAGGTTCGTTTTAAAGAGTACTTCTGAGAAATTTAACTTTCTAATTCTTAGAAAAGAAAACCTTTCCATTTGCACATTTGGTGCTAAAGAAACTGAAATAAAAACCTTAAATATAGTTAAAATAAAATTGAAAAACAGGAATGATCCAAATTTGTACATTGCAATGGAAGCGGTCGAGACAGAACATATTTCGATTACACATTTACCAACCCCTGATAAAAAAAAATTAGATATTTAAGAAATGTACAATTAGCTGATTCTTATGAATTTAACGATAAAGAAATATCAATTCTTATTGGCGTGGACTATTATTATCAAGTAGTTACAGGTAGAATTACACGTCTAAACAAAAATCTTATAGAAATAGATACATTATTTGGGTCAGATCGGGAGGAACTTTTAACAATGAGTGTTATTGTTAATGAATCCAATACTTCGAAAAAGCTTAGCGAATTTTGGGATTTAGAGAATTTAGGAATAGAAGCAGAGCTGACATTTTGAAGCAATATTTGTTTATTGCATATCTTAGTAAAATATTTATTTACTTTAAAAATTATAGTGATAAATTTTTGTATTTAACAATACTTGTCCGCACTCTAAAATTTTGCCACCCTGCCTAAATGCGACCCTGTGTGGGTGTACATAATGGATATAAATATTCTCTCTTAAAAATTATAGATGGAAAATTTATATGGACTAGCAATTTTTTATTAAGGAATATAAATTTTTTTTAGTATGTAATTTTATGTCCAAATTTGTATAAAATTATAAAAGTGCAGAAAACTTTAAAAAACAATTAAAAACTTTTAAAATATTTTTCCTTTATTGATTTCGTTAAAATATAAAAAGTTTTATGGCTTTAAAATAATAGATTTTTTTTTTTCTGAATGATCTTTTGGATTAGTTAGTTCGAATAGGAAAAATGGACTGTTAAGGTTCACTGTGAAACCGTAAATTTCTCGAAATTGGAAAATGCTAAATTCTTTTCTTTGTATATTTATGTTCATCATCATGTCTAATGGTGATATTTAAAATTATTTTGTTAAATTTTCAAAGGGAATATGTAGTGAACTTTAACCGCTTGCCTGATTATCTCGGGTTAGTATATATTACAGCTAATTATTATCCCGAGCGGAATTTGTCTGTACGATTTGTTTTATCACGGTTTTACTCGGCCTGAAAGAAATGAAAGGAAACGCTCAGCTTTGGTTGGCAGTTAGGACAATTTTTATCCCGCCCGGTTTGGCTGATACGTTGGTTAAAAGGAAGATTGATGTGAGTGGAACATTTCGATTGAATAGAAGAGATTTATCTCGAGATCTAAAGACAAAGAAATTTTTTTAAAAAAAAAGGAGAAATTATTGGGTATTAGAGAGGGAAGTAACTGTAATTACATGGAAAGATAAGAAGGATGTTAGTTTAATTTCCACAATACATACAATCGAAATGCAGGATGTAACAAATGAACGGGGAGAGACAAAGTCCAAGCCTAAATGTGTAGTTGACTACAATGACCAAATGGGTGGTGTAGATAAAGTTGACCAGCATTTAGCTCCTTATTTTACATCCAGAAAAAGAGAGGAAAATACTAATATTTTCTTCCATTTATTGGATTTGGCCTTGTGAAATTCCTTCATTTTGTACTGTAAATCAGGAGGTTCATGATCACCTAAACAATTTAGAATGAAACTGACTGAAAAACTAATTTCAGAAAATCATCGTGACGAGTTTTCTGCCACATCAGGAAAACCCAGCATTAGTCATTCACCACTCAGGTTAACCTCAATGCATTTTTCAGATGTTATTCCTGCATCTGAAAAAAAAATCAAATCCAACGAGACAGTGTTCCCGTGACTGTGCTCCTGTAATAGAGATTCCAGAAATAAGCAAGTAAGAAACGAGACTAGATACCAGTTTACAGAATGTCAGGTATCTCATTTTGTGTTGTCCCTTGTTTCAAAATCAATCATATTAAGACTAATACTTTTTTTCCATTTGCCAGATATAACTCGGGATAGTAAACTAATATTAAAACTAAATGTTTTTACGCCTGTAAAAAATTTTAAAAACTCAACTTAAAACCTACATATTTTGTTTTGTTTCGTTTCATTGTATTTAATAATAAAATTAAAAAATGTGATGATTTTTTGCAATTTTTTCAAAAAAATGTGTAAAGGAAGCGGTTAAAGGGTTCAGGAGAAGGAGAGATTTATGGTTCTATGTAATGAGACAGGGGAAAAGTTTCTACTGTTTATCAAAAAATATATATACAGTCGAACCTCCATATAACGAACCTCTATATAGCGAATTTTTCTACGCGCATTTCAGGATTTTCTTCATAAAATAAACTTCCTATAGTGAAGTGCATTTTCTATGCAACAAACTTTTTTTCTTGTGATTGGATTTTTTTCTCCTTATTTTTAAAGTAGTTCCGGACATTTTAAGTTATTCTCTCTTAACACATTTTATGGTTCTCATAAATCTTGAACTGCTTTTTTTTTGTTTAGCGCGCCGAGAGCAATAGATTTCTGGGAGTTTCATCCCAGAAGTACTACTTTTCACTAGAAACATCTTCGATATCCTCTTTCACCCTCAGTGGAATTGCATCGTGTCTCCGTGTCCTTGAACTAATTTCCGTTCATTTGTAGTGTTGATCAGTCGTACTGGTAACTTCGTTTCTGATAGTTCGTAAGTGCTTGAGCATGAAATTTTTTAAAAATTTTTCAGGAAGTAGATAAAGGCGTCAAAAAGAGGACATGGCTTTATCATTTGGTTTTCCTCCAAACAGCTTATCAACTATTATAAGAAATCGAGATAAGCTTCGAAATTAGGATTCATTGAATTCTTGTTCAAAACGTAGAAGAACATGTGTCCATGAAGATTTCGACGAGGCAGTTATGAAGTGGATACATACAATGCAAGATAAAAATGTTCTGATCTCTGAGCCTTTCGTAATAGAGAAAGCTTTTCCATTTGTTAAGGTATTGGGATAAGACCAATTTCTACGTAGCAATGGATGACTAGAAACATTTAAGAAAAGACACGGAAAATTGCACCTGAAGGGATTTTTGGTGCATTTCAAAGATATGAAACGTATTATGAAACAAAGTATTTTTTCAAATAAAAAAACTCAAACAAAATTAACATGTTTTATGCATAATTAAATTTAAGTCTGCATGTGGTGATGTAAGTTTAAAAAGTCTTGTTATAAAATAATGTATGCTTAAAATTACTTGTATGCTTTAAATTAGAAAATGTCCTTAAAGCTCATTAATTTTAAAATAAAATTATTTTCTTTTTGTAAATACAGTGTATATTCCTCAACATTCTTTTTTCTTTCTATTTTTTTTCGATGGGTAAGATATGCTGCAACGTAAGTTAATAACAAACAAGTATATTATCTAAAAAAATTTTAATGTACCATCTATATATAAAAAGGAGAAAAGCGACTCACTCACTGACTGACTGACTAATCCACGATATCTCCGGAACTATTAAACTTACATATTTGAAATTTGGTAGGTAGGTTCCCTTCATGGAGTAGACATCAGCTAAGAACGGATTTTGCAAAGATCTAATCCCAAGGGGCGCTACGGGGGCTTAAGGGGCGTTATAGATAATTATTTCCATTATTAATCTATTAGATGTACAGTCTTGAAAAACTTGGTACACAGATTTCTTTCATAAAGTAGAGGTACCTTACATAATGATTTTTACGAAAATTGACCTCCAAGGGGCGTTATGCATAATTATTTCCATTTTTAAACTATTAGAAGTACAGTTTTGAAATTTGATAAGCGGACTCCTTTCATAGAGTACAGATCCGCTACAAAATGGGTTTTGTGAAAATCGACCCCAAGTTTGCGGAGAATTAAGCAGCGTTATAGGCAATTAACTCCTTTTTTAAACTATTAGACGTAAAATCTTGAAATTGAGTAAGCAGATTCCATTCATTAAGTAGAGATCTGCTATAAGATGGGTTTTGTGAAAATAGCTTCCTAAGTGGCGTTGCGGGGGCTTAAGGGGCGTTATTGATAAATATTTCCATTTCTAAACTATTAGACGTACAGTCTTAAAATTTGGTAAGCGGATTCCTTTCGTGGTGCATCTACGTGTTCCTAAAAATAAATTCTTTAAATACACAAAAGAAATTTAAGATTATATTTTTTTTTCAACAGTATTAAATTGTTTTCATTTGTAAAAAAGAGGAAATGCTCTTGAATTTTAGAATACTTGATAGTAAAGTACAAACAATAAGCTGGTATCAAAGACAAAATATTATGACTACAAACATTTTTAATTTGCCGAGGAGCTTCATGTATCTCGGTAAACTTGTTTACATAAAAGGATTATATTCTTCTTCTTTGTACTGAATTGTTTCTTTTGCGAGTAATGACAAAATACTGGGCTTCTTAATTTTTTTTTCGACTTTTGTACAAAAAGAGTTATATTCTTAGCCTTTGGATAATCCTTACTTTTCATTTAAAATTTCAAAAGAATTGCATAATGCCTAAATTCTAAGATTACTGCTCTGATTTTTGTGCGATGATGAACTGATTTTGTGCGTAAGGTAGAGCCAAAACATTCCTACGAAGACAACTGCTTCGATCAACATTCAAAACAATTACAAAAACATTTCCTTCTCAACGCACTGACTCCTCAATCGAGTTGCAGATAACTGTGACAACAATTTTTCTTTACTTTTTTCAAAACGGAGAAAGACTTTAGCTTCCAATAACACCCCCCCTCCTCTTCGTTTGAACAGTCCCCTAAAGTGACCGGGAAAGTAGAAGAGGGCTTTGTCGGCATAGTTTCTATTTATCCTATGTCCGACAATTTAACAGAAAAGGAAATGCCCTTTCCAAAGATTTATTACGGCAATAAGAGGAAGAATAGTTTTCCGGCTACTTGAAAGAAACCTTAGAAGATTTACAAGAAGGCAGAAGTGCATTTCTAGGTTTTCTTACACCAAATAGTCATATGATAATCAACAATGACCAAAAACTGAAGGATCAACAATAATCAACGGGGAGAAGCATTTTTTGTTGATATTTTTATATCAACGACTTGTTGATATTTTTATTTTACTACTTGCTTTCCATATTCATTTACATGAACCATCTTATTCTGTATTCAGAATTTCAAATGTTCAACAGCCTTAGAGCGCCCCCGAACACTCCTTTCTTTGTACATAAAATGCGTGACTCACGAATAAATAGGCGAAAAAAAAAGAGAACGAACATATTATTTTAATTTAAATGTAACTATCTGTTCGACTACGTTCAGATTATATTTATTTTTTCAGATATTTTGGATTGGATAATTTTTTTTAAATTATCCAATACTGTAGAACTTTCTAAGTTGGAAAGTCCCCATTTTCCTTTTCTTAGAGAAACTTGTGTTTGGAAATCGCCTGTGATAATTACTACTGATTTCAGTTCAAAAGATTTCTTTTCCTTTTTAAGGAGACATTTCCTACGAATTTAAACCACATTCCACCAAGATTTCTTTTTCAGTATTATTAAAAGGCATTGAATGAAATAGTATAAAACATTGATTATATTATATAAAACACTAATCACAATGATAACTATTGCACAAAAAAGGAAACGCTTATTTCATTTCAGTCAAAGGTATAATAACCTAAAGCAAATTTAAATTAATTTATCAAGCTAAAATTTATTTATATTTTGATTTTCAGTAAATGTTGAAAATGTTATAGATTTATTTTTATTCTGTTAAACGCAGTAATTTCGTACATACAAACTCAAATTATCGTGTTAACTCTTAAATTAATTAATTTTGAAAAACAAATAATAATATAATTATTTGAACATTTAGATACATACAATGAATTTAAAAAATGGAAAGAAAAAGCAAAATTTTTGCCTGTCTCTCTATGTCATAATGTAAAATCTCAAATCGATAATGGGCTATTTTATAATCATATAGTACTCTGAAGCTCTCTATCTTTTTATAATTGAAAATATTTGCTTTAAGACACATATATAATTCTTTAACAAATAACAAAATTACATTAACTATATGTGAGTTAAAAAAATCTTATAACTATTGAACATCTGTATACCAATAGACATGTTAATATTCAACTAAGCTATATTGTGGTTAATCAATTTATAATTGCTTCTCTGAGAATTAATTAGTTATTTATACAACACTCTGTTAAGAATTTTTGTATACTTACTTTCTTAAAAGAATAAAAACATTGATAAATGTCATTTTTTTATTGCCTCGATAATTCATTCTGTTTTGATGCATTAGATTTCATAATAATTATTGAATCTTAAGATTAAGTTTAGATTTTTACACCAAGCATTTTTCAAGGATTAAAATTATATGATAATGTTCATCTTTGATCTAATTGTTCCTATGTAAGCTGAAAATTATGATAATCGATTAACAATGACAGGTAAATGTGATAAATGGCAGGAATGTGGCGTTAACTTAATACTTTATCTCAAAATCATAAATAAATGTTACTTGTTAAACAGTATCACATTGTAAATTCCACGTGTTTTTACAGCTGTGGTAGCCGAGTGATCACAATTGAGGATTCCATCATCTAGCAGGGCTTTAATACACCTTAACTTTCTAAATGCTTAAAGTACTTTCATTGCCGTCATAACATAATCGACTGGGTTCCAGGTCGGATATCATCCTCGTTACTTGATTGTTATTCAAATAATGAGGTCCGTCTCATTGCGATATCCCTCATGTTTCCTCTGAATGAGACAATAATAAACTATCGAATTACTTGCATGTTCTTAAAAATAAATCCTTTAAATACACAAATGAATAAATGTAAAATTTATATTTTTTCAATCTGTAATATACTGCTTTCGTTAGCATAAAATATCAAATCCTTTGAATTTTTAGAAAAATTCTTGATTAGTAAAACGCAAACAATTAGTTGACATAAGACAAAATTATGACTACACATATCTTTAAGTCAGCAAGGAGCAAATCATTCATGTATCTTGGTAAACTTATTTATATAAGGAAAAACTATTCTTATTCGTGTTTAATTGTTCTTTTATGACTAATTACAACACATTTATTTCTTACTTTTTCATCTTTCATATAAAAAAGTTATTTTATTAGTTTTATGGATAGAAGTTAAATTTGTTAGCTTCTTATTTTTAAGTTACAATAAATTATAATTCTTTTGATGTATCAGTTAGTATAACATTGCTGAAATTCTAAGATAAATGCTCTGATCTCTGTGTGATGAAAATAAATAAACTTCAAAAATATTTTAAGAAATATAATGCACGCGTCATTCTAATTCTAAACACAATCTTCCCTTTTAGGACGTATGGTAATACAATAGTTTCCAAATGTGCAGCTCAGAAAAAAATTAGCCCCAGTCCAAAAATAAATCGAAAAATTCACAATAATCGAATTTTCTTTATTAACATAGCAATAAAAACCATTACATTTGAAAATCAATGTAAGATCAATCCCCTCTTTCAATAATTTACACTCAAAACGTGAAAAAGGCCTCCACAGGTATCTGCCATTTTTTAAGTGATTGATTAGCTTGAACTTATTCACTACTGTGCAATTTTAACTGAGTTGGCCTGATTACAGTTATGTTGTAACCTTTTATATTTATATATTAAATGTGGGAGAAATTATCGCAAGTTCGACTTGCTTGCTGGTCAGGGTGCGAGGGCCCCGCTTGAGGGTGAAGGCTCTGGTGCATGGCACCGCTTAGCCCATTGGTAGGTACGCCACTGTGTTCACTAGTACTTTCTGATTCAGTTCTTGATGCACCTACATGTAGAAATCAAATTTAATTCAGTTGAATAAACTTGCTGATGACTTTTTAAGAAAAAATAAAAAGTCTTCCAAATTTTGATAGAATTTAATTTTTGTTTACGATAGAATTATATTTGTAGTACAAATAAGAATATACGTAAAGTAAAATTATTCATTCAGATCTGAACCGAAAACCATTATTTTTGGCAGAACGGAAACCGGAAGAGAAACGATATATTTTTTTTATAGTTGAACTGGAACAAAAAAATTACGGTTCGAAGTCCTCGCTCTATATGTTTAGAAATCACTTATTCAAAGTATTATTCCAAGAAAAAAAATTAGAAAAAAAAATAGTGTACTCTTCCAGATCTACATTTGATAAAGAATTTGATTTCTTTTAACTGAACAATATTTCGATACATGTAGAAGTCTAATTTTTTTTCCAGGAGCTTTTTTCTTATTTTTAAAGTTAACATTTTTTTCCCCAGAGTATAATGCGCACTCATGAATTTCGATCTTATTTTCTGTGTTCAAATAGTGCGTTATACGCCGGCTTTTACGGTAATTAATTGTTTCTATAACTGTTACGGTTATTTTATTTCAGACATATATGTTTAGTTTGTTGGGTTATAACTGACAAATAATAATTTTTTTAAAAAAATTCTTACATTTTCGTATAATATTAGTGGTGTTTCGAAAATTTACTGAGTGCGTACTTTATACTTCCAACGCCATTGTGCTCATAAATAACGAAATAAAATGGAAAGAAAGTACAAATACATTTTAAAACGATACCAGAACACACGTGAATATAAATATATATATTTCTCGAAAATTAAGCCCATTTCTGGATATTTTAAAATAAACTTTAAATTACTACTATATATATATATATATATATATATATATATATATTCTAAGAATGAAAATGTTGGAAAAAGAAATTTTTCTAAATGAGAGAGAGAGAGATTTCGTTAAATAATTTCTGCTACGTTTTATACTTTCTTGATTATCTCTAATTGTAACTATAAGAAAGTCAATAATTAGTGTGTGAAAATTCTTTTAAAATAATATGCAAAATCTAAATAAGTTTTTGGAAATTATAATTTAATGGCTAATTTTTATTTTTGCTCGAAAACGTATTATTTTATGTCATATTTTCGTATTAATTCTCGAGCAGTAGCTTTACAGGAGGAAACATACTTTAGGAAAGGAGAAAATTGATGTCCTTCGAGTGACACAACATCGATCAGTAAATACTTCTTAAGATGAATCCAAATTCCATTAATGACTATATCTTCATTATACTTGCCTGTTATAAAAACAAACTATTCTCTATAACAAACCCCTGATGAAGGGATTCAAGTGGTACTCTATTTCAGGACTTTTGATTTAAACCCTGAATGAAGATTTGTATGTGTGAGCATGTTAGAAGAGGAAACCTCTAAAATAATTGCAAAAATTGAGAATTATGTGAATAAATGTGTTGATGATAATTTGAACGAATAATATGGATGTGATGTGGAAGTTAGAACAGTGAGGTGTTTCTTATACAATAGCCACGAATCACTTTATTTATAGTATTTTACTAAAGATAGAAAATAAAAATTTATGTATAAGTTTATTTATATAGTTAAGTTTATAATAGCTAAAATTTTTGCAGTAAATTTAATTCTAAAATTTAAAAGGAAACAGAGTATTAGACGAATTTTTTTATAAATGTGAATAAATGAGTCTTTCACACATACACAAAAAACAAATCACTAATTACAAAAATGAAATTAAGCTAATAATTTAAAATATCACTTGCCTGTACAAATTCATTCTGATATAAGAACGAATTCATTTACCTTTAAAATGTACATTAATATTACCAATAAATATATATTATAAAAAAAAAAAAAACATAAATTTTCTTTATTTATAAGTGACTTCTTTTTTCTTACATAAGGATAAAACTCGAAACATGTAATTCATTTTCAAAGTATTTTTAATCACAGTATATATAAATGGATTATTAAAAATTATATAACAATTTTTTTTATTTGTAATTGAGTTCCTCATTTACTAAGCTCAAATATATATTTCTTCTACAAAATTGAATCCATTAAAAATATTTTGATTTACGTGAATGAAAAAAGAACCGATTGTTATTTTTACAGTGAAAATTTCATACGCAAGGGAATTTAGCTATTATACTCAAGACACGGAAGAAAAAAACTGCCTGAAAAACAATCTCCCAAATTGGGACAAAACTTTTATGTTTCAATGAACCACTACGGCATAGAAAAATGCTATAACGCCAAACCAGGCAACCCAGAATAATGACGTCATTGCACATCTACCAATGACAAGCAACCTCTTTTCCTTTGACCGTGCCGAAGAGGAATGCCCGAGGGTGTGAGGAACTCAAAAAGTGCTCTTTATTTAACGCTACTCATTAAAAAACTTTTATTCGAAAAATAATCCTAATTAAGTATCGAAGAACGGAAAAATGGGATAAATATTCTAACCGATAAACATAGCTTTAGTAAAAATATGGAATAATCTTCAAAAACTGCGTGTTAAGTGTAAATTTTCCATTTAGTGAGAAACGTGACATCATATGACGTCATAACACTGTAAAATCATTTAAAAATTAAATTTTGAAAAATGTAGAAAGAATTACAAAATAATAAGTAACTAAGAACCCGTCCGGATTCAAATGAAACGTTATGTCAAAATTTCAGAGGAAATGGTACAGTAGTTTTGGAGATTACCGGCTTTAAACAAACACACATTACATTTTTATTTATATAGATGACGTCATAACACTGTAAAATCATTTAAAAATTAAATTTTAAAAATTTAGAAAGAATTACAAAATAATAAGTATCTAAGAACCCATCCAGATTTAAATGTAACGTTATGTCAAAATTTCAGAGGAAATGGTTCAGTAGTTTTGGAGATTACCGGCTTTGAACAAACACACATTACATTTTTATTTATATAGATTTATCTTGTTCAAATTTTCAATCGTTATTAAAATATTTTTTATACATCAACTCAAATTCAAATAAATTTTCAAACTTATAGTGGATGACACTTGTTGTTAATACAGTTTTTTCAAATATTAATTAATTAATTAAATTAAATTTAATTCATAACCGGTTTATGACGTCAACTTAGATTCGTCTCCATTGTTGTAACAATTTAACTCTTTATGACAAAAGTTGGCGCCGAAAACCGATTTTTCAGCCAAACTAGACAAATCGGGTTTGCATTGTTACAACTATGTTGTAGCACCACATAATCTAAATCTAACAACCACATATTAGGCTTGTTTTTATTTAGACAGTTGATTTAACTATTTGTCGAAATATGAACTCACCGAGTTTAACATACGAAATTAATGCTTTTTTTAAAAATGTGGGCATTGTGCTATGCTCATCTTTATTTTCTTACATACTGCCATTATAAGAAAAAAGAAAAAAATTAAAATAAAAAAACCCCAACTAATAATCACTGCCAATCGAATGTTATGAAACACAGAAGGGGGATGGAGATGTTTTCTAAATACCCTCCCCAGAAATGTTAACATAGAATATAAATGGTCTATCCTTCATGGAGTAATGATTATTTAAAAATTTTGGATGAATAAAGCTTATAAAAACAGTACCAAACAGAAAAAATTAATTACATAGATTGCTTTTTTAAAATTCTGAGATGTAAAACTACATGAAAAATCTCACCTCTATAGTCGGATATTCTGGACACACTGCTTCTAAAACGTAGATACCAAAATTATCTCCCAAAAGGGCACACTTCCGAATCAACATTTGTTCTTCTGGACTTAAGCCTGTTGTGTGGTCTCTCACTACATCTAGAAATACAGAGAGAAAATATTGTTTTACATCCTTAGGCCACTAAAGTTTTAAAAAATGGATAGCAAAAAGATAAATTCCAATACATTATTCGATAGTTGTAATAACAGTAATTGGTCAATGGATACGATTGCGTAATGCTGCAACATTACTGTTGTCGCTAGAAATATCTTAGTTATCGCTTTCGGGCTTCATTGGGGGCACAATAATCTTTTGAATAAAATAGAACTAGCTTCTTGTGGTACAGATGTTTCAGTGGATTTAAGAACGAATATAGTAGTTAGTCTTTGTGCTTGTATTTTGGCTAAGATAATGTATGTACCGGTTCAAGCACTAGTTTTATCGTGTATTGATTTTGGTTTTCTATTCTTTCACGCATGTTAATTGGTTTGTTTTGTATCGTTAGGTCGATATTTGAAAAACAGATAATTATCCATATTGAGGATACAAAAATTAACGAATTCTCACAAATGGAAATCATCAAGAACGTTTTAAGGCAGGGAATCTCGTTCTTGACCTAAATTTAAATGTAGAAAACTGGCGAATTTAAAATATTGAAAACGAATTTCCTATCAGAATTACTTTTTCTTAGGGACTAGTTTTATTGAGCTTTACATGTATATAAAAATTCAATAAAAGGGCTGCATGTAGCTTAATTCTAATAGAGGACAGGGCTTCAAGAAGTCTTAAGCCATCTCTAGAAAACATATTACATTCCTTGTTTCGAAAGCCACAGTTTGGCCATGGGTAGCCTATTGGTTAGAGCATCGGATTCCAGACCGAAGTATCTGGATCCTATGCCCGATGTTACCAAATACCCTCCGTGTACACACGGAGTACGTGCCCGTTAAATCAATGGGTCCAAAAGTCTCGTGGGCATTCGCAGCAGAAATCACGAGTGCAGGGGGCTGGAGAATATTTCTCCCCCCTTCAGATCCATACCAAAGTGTGGAGGTGGAGATAGGTGGTGTCGCCATCTATCGTGTAGAAATCCAACCTGTCTAAGGCTCTGAACCCTTTCATTCCTCAGGATATGACAACAAAAATGTCACAGTCATAAAAATAAAAGCAAAGCAAATTTCCTTCTTAGAATTTGGGTGATAGTGTTAATGAAAAACGTGTAAAGAGGTTCGGGCAAGAAGCAGAATTGGGTTTACTTAAATTACGAGGCAAGGAATTCTAATCTTATAAATGAATTAATATAATATTTATTTGAATCTAAGCCACTCTTTTTTTTCCAGTATTAATGCGACTGAAAATCGAAGGCAAAACAATTCGCTGGAAGAGGAAATTGAGTTTCCACCCCTTTCAAAAGGAAAATTCCTCGAAGGAAATCCCCCTCTCCCCTGTACTTTGGTGTGCCACGAAATTATACTGTTAATTCAAAAGGTGAGAAGGAGGTGAAAATCTTGAGTACAGAATACGAAAGACGGTAATGCTGTGAGACCCTCCGTACTTAAATCTAATACAAAATTAGTGTCCAAAGGTGTAATTGTGGATGCTCAGAGAAAGAGGTGGAGCTTTTCCAAATCTTCGAAACATGCTTATCATGGGCGCGTTCCAAGGTCATTCTTTAAAAAAGGAACCGAGGCGAAACAAATGCGATTTGGGGATATTCCCGGGTGGTCCCCAGATTCAGCTGCTTGACGTAAGCATAAATAAGTCGTTTAGGTCAGTACATTTTTTATCTATACTATATCCGCGTATATAAACGTCTCACTCAGCCAAAGCGTTAGTTGCTCCGGACGTATATATACGTCTTTCCGAACTGTGATCTTTTCTGTGCACTATTCATAAAATTATTCCGAAGACTTTGGAATGCAATAAAAAGACCTCGTTAGAGTTTGCGAAGTTCCTTTTCTTCTCCCCCCCCAATACATCACATTCGCAGAAAACGGTGGCACCGGGGAGCGAATGACGTATCTTTCAATCTTTAGTTAATGGATTAATTATAAACCGCACAAATCCTTAAGGCAAGTGTTAATTTTTGTATGCAATTTTATATACGGAAAGCCTAAGGTATCCTACTACTTGTGACAACTTTTTTATAGAGATATGGAAATTTTTAGGTGGGTTTTAGATTTATTTAGTACATTTTAAGAAGAAATAATTAATTTTTATTAATAAAATGGGTAAAAATTTACATAAACGTGGTCCATTCTGTACCAAAAGTTTATGAACAAATTTTCGATTTTTCAATTTTGATGTGTTACTTTGATACTCAATTTTGAAATGACTTTCAGGATAAGAAATATTTTAATTTTTACGAAAACTAGATCAGTTATTATATGAAATTGCTTTAAAAAACAGTGATTATATCCACGCAAAGGACTGCAAATTTTGTAATAAAACAGCGACTGATAAATGTGATGGTCAAAACGCTTCTACTATTACACAGAGCATACACAAAAAATTTCAGTTAATTATCTTCAATACTTTTTGAGAAATTGCTGTCCCCGTTTGCATTTAAAAACGCATTTTAAAGTATGACAACTTGTATAAAGTTATCTCTGCTTTTACTAAAACTTTTCTAGTTTTTGTTCTAGTGAATGGAAAATAAAAATCTTGGTATTTTTACAAGCTAATAAGACGGTCTATAAAATAAATTCATAAAAAAATTGTCAATTTTTGAAAAAATTCACGATTTTAGGGTAGTCGGATACCTAAACGTTTTTAACTTAGTATTGTTAAGTTAGCTATCAAATACCTTGTGCAGAACTGATACACTTACGTATAAGTATATCTTATCAGTGTAAATGTGTATTTATTTCTTTTTCTGTTAGAGGGTATTTTGTTTGTTTACTTCCAAAAAAAAAATTTTTTTTTAAAATAATCTTTTGTTTTCGTCTTTTCAAAATGCTCGCGCCCCCCTGGGGGTGCACCCCATAGTTTGAGAAACGTAGGTATACGTAATAAAAAGTAAGAAAACTGGTTTTATTTAAAAAAAAACTACCCATTAACTGCTTCCGGGAAAATCATGTTTCGAAAATTTTAGAATGTATATCTGTTGCCTGGGAAATAGTTTCCAATGAGACTAATACATTCCTTTAAAAAATGCTGCATAACAATTGCATTGGAGGGCATGAATGTCGACACTGTGCGGTGACGCCAGTAACAGTTCTGAAGTTAACTGTGACAATATATATATATATATATATATAATATATATGGTAAGAACGAATTATTTTCGGAATATGATACCGAGGGTTAGAGCTATTACAGGCGCACGTATGTATTTTTAAAGTTTTTAATACTGGTAAAATAAATTAATTATTCATTAAAATTTTTAAATCAATTTCTTATGTATCGAATATCGATGAACTTATAATTTTTTTTCCCACGGAGAATTTGAGAGGCAGCTTAGAGTGGAATAAATGTGGTACGTGGTTGATTGATACTAAGAAAATGGCAATAGATAACATGAGATTGGTATGATAGAGAAATTTGCAATAGAAACTTGGTTTTAAGAAACATTACAAAATATCATACCTAGCAAATGCGAAGGGATCTGTAATGTTTCCAATTCGTCCAGATCCAGAATATCACAAACTAACTGAAAGGAGATAAATGACAACATCTCTGTTTAGAACATTCAATTAAATTTTAGTACATCCATTTACTAAAATAACAAATAAGTTAATACAGCTTGTAGGAAATTGCCTTCCACATCTGACTCAAAATTAAGACGATTTTCGAAGACTGTTTGTATGAATACTTACACTAAAATGCATTAAAATTATAATTATAAGATACGAGTTGTAAATTAGAATAAATACTTTCTTTATGAAAACATACTTTAGCATGTTACTTATATTTTCAAATTAAAAAAATATATACATATGAAATCGTATAATGGTGCAATAATTTTACTTTGATTCGAGTAACTCTTATTTTATAACGTAATTTTTAAAAGGGGTGTAATTTGTCGTTGTGTAGTTATAAATATAATCTCTTCAAAGTCTTCTATCGTTGAAAATTTTATTAAATGACAAATTCCACGAACCCTCAAAAAGGTCAATCATTTAATTAATTTTTTATACATATATTGATAATGGGGAAAATCCATGTGACAACATAGTCACATGATTAAAACAACCACGTGTTTCTAGTCAATCAGTTCAAAAACTCGTTTTATTCGCTGAAAAATTTCTTTACGTAATTTAACTGTTTGATGCTGTAAACTTATTTTAAGAGGCATTTAGAAGCTATGTATTTCTCTTTTTAAGCAAAAAAATTTCGCAATACTGTTTTAACATAAAACTTCAAAATATCCTAGAGATTTTTTGCATAATGCTGTGGATGTTTCTACTAAAATCATAATTCTGTAAAGTTATAGTTACCGAAACCGAAGGATCTTTTTTTAAATCTGGATGACTTAGAAATTCTGTTTGCAATCTCCTTTTGGGAATACCGGAAGCAGGAAGAAGGCAGAAATGTTTTTGGAGGGGAAGAATCATGAGAATTTCTTCCATCCTGAGTGCGTTTCCTCCGCTGTATCGGAAGAAAAATCTACAAAAAAAAAAAAATAAAATAAATAAATAAATAAATAAATTGTTTATCTTTGGTGAAACGTACATAGGTTATTATTTATTCAGAGGCTTGGGAAATAAGTCAATTGATCTACAAAAGCATGGTGGGTTGTACGTTGTTTAAAATAAACACTATATAAATGAGTTCTATTTTGAATAAATAAGCAAAAAGAATCTTTTAGAAACAGGCGAGAGGTGGAATACTGAGAAATGGAAGATTCACATCATTCCAGCAATCTATCTTATGGGGAATTCTGTACGTGCGTATTGCTACAATTTATCTGATTTTCAGTGACGGTACATTGCAATGTAAAGCAACACAATGGCTATAGGCGACGTCATTTTGAATCATGGTCAAGTGTGGAAAATGACACCTAAGCTGGCACTCTCACCCCGCTTCTACACTTCATCAACGAGAGGGCATTGAGCCTTAACTGATTTAACGTGCATCAGCCCTGTACACGACAAGTCTTCAGTGGCACTAGGGCTTGAACTCATGACACGCTGGCCACGAGTTTGAGACCTTGACCACTTGGTTACTGTGGATTTTAATGACACATTAACGTCTATCTACCCTACACGTCAGGTTTACTGAATTTATTTAGAGACGGCTTCATAAAAGGGATAGAAAACGACTTTCGAAAATCGAAGGAATTTAGTAACCCATAAAGAAACCTGCCTTGTTATTCTTTTGAATGCTTTTAATCGCATGCAATAAAATACAATAGTTGAATTGAAAGGGACATAAAGAGTAACATTAAAATCATGAATAATTTTATTGTTGGTAAACATCAATCCCAAAATAAATATCTAGTAAGCAGAAACAACCTGATGTGATTTACTAGGAATAAAATAATATCACCCACCCACGCTAAGAAAATTTAGTAGTATATTACGTACGGTAGGAAGGCTTTGTTGATGGCTTGGACGTTTAGAACTGTGCACGCCAGAAGACCCAATTCCTCTTCGTCCAATGGTCTCATGTTGATAGACTTGTACACTTGTTGAATGATATATTTAACGAAATGTATAGAAGGGCGATATTCTTCAGTGACAGTTGCTATAATAATCGCTATTTTTGAAAATAGCAATTCCTGTAAGAAAAGCCACGTTTCCGTTCCCATATGCTCAATATTGTCCACACTAATCAGAATGAGTTTTTCTTTGGTGCTCTGAAATATAAAGTTGTGATTCAATTAATATGGCAGTTTAATGTAATGGTTCCTGCGTTTTTTAACTGTTCACTATGGGATCGTTGCTGTCGAGCCAAAGCATTATGAACACCTTCACATTTTTTATCTGGATGACGTGGATGGCACGTTGCGATGGATCTAGTCACGATCCTTCGACTAATCCTCTTGGAAAATCTTTGGGCTATCTATTCGCGTTAATCACAATCAACCCTCCCCCCCAGGAAGAAGAAAATCGTGATTTTCAAATTAACTTTCTATATATAGTCGAAGTTTTCAATCTAGAATAGAGAGTAGGAGAGAAGATAAACCCGAATCAGATGAGATTGTTACCGACAGGTATCATATTTGAATTATTGTGATTAAAGACATTAGGAGGAAGCTTTAAAGTGACGATTGTTCACTGAGATTTAATTGATATTATCTATAGGATGATGTATTAGATCCGATATAAAGTAAGGATCGAGTTTGATAGTCTCCTAATCTTCCGTGTATTATCGTCGTTGTTCCACTTTCGCGGTTAGCACCGAGACATTCTCTTACTATTATTAATTGAATTTGTGTCGTTTTGTTGTGTGCTAAATAAATAGATTGATTTGATCATGGCGAGTGTTTCTTCCCTACCTCCCACATACGAGCTAGGTGCCCATGAGAGAGGTATCAACCTCTCACAACGTGATTAAGAGAAAATGGTATTTAACGGCTGCTGAAGAAGGTAAAGAATCATTCCTACCCTTACTTTTGCAAGTGATGGGAAAGGCTGCTGATCCAAGGAAATTTGGTAGAGAGCAAATTGTAATAGCCCAAAGATTAAAAACGAATATCTTTAAAAAAGAAAAATTAGCAGGCCTTTCACGATCTGCCATTTTTAGTATTTGTGTAAAGCGTATAAAGGACTCTGAAACCAGCAGTAGAAAAAAGACAAAGGAGACTGTGCCGCTTAATAAAGCTAAATCGGTGCCAGGGAGTGGGTCAGCTTAGGGATGGCGATCTGAAATCGATTAATCGAAGATAAATTTCTCCGGCCAAAAAATCGATCTTTTAAATCGATATGTAGCACCGGATTGATTCAGGGAATGGATATTTCATCCTAGAAAATCGACATTTAATTTTTTCTGTTTTGGTGAAAATCGTAAAATTATTTACAATTAGTTGTATGTACTATCTTTAAAACCTGTTATATTACAGTGTTGGTGGTTAAAGGGTTAATTTACTGGCAAGAACAAAAAACCTCTATTTATCATCACGTTAACTCAATAGCCATTGAGTGAACCTCGTTGGATCATCTTTTCCTTGTGAGCGTCTGTTTTCGATTACATCGCACGTGATGAGCGGGATCCCAGTAGACTTGATAGACTGTTGTTTTTAAAAAAAAAATTGTAGAATTTTCTGAACTAAAAAATTCCCTGATTTTACGGATAAGAGATCGTTTATTATGGTATCTTTCTTGTTTTTCATAAAATGGATTTATGTTTACATTGTAAATGCAGACTTTTAAAAAAAAATCAATTTTTTAGAAATCGATCTTCTTCGGAAAGAATCGCCATACCTAGGTCAGCTGACCACCCATTATGTACGAAAGATTGATGTAATTTTTATTTCCTCAGCTCTGCAGGGTTGTTTTTTTTGCATTTTTCCTGTTTATTTTTTTTGTATTGTCTCTCTTGGAGAGTTGAATGGTATTTGTAAGTTCTCTAGATGAGCTCAATCTTCGCGAATAAATAAATAAACCTTTTTATTAAATATTTTTGTTTTCACAGATGAAGCCAATCACATTTTTCTTCTACCTTTTTCTCTGAACCATAATAATCTCTCATGGTGAGTATCAATCATTCATAAAACGAAAAGGAATGAAGAAAAACTTAAAGTTTAGTTGGGAAGAGTAGATACTCTTTTTAATGCTAGCTGTTGATTAAAGTTTAAGCACGTGTTTGCCATCTCAAAATTCTTTTACCAAGGTATATATACTGTTGAAAGCTTTAAATGAAAACGACGATTTATTCTACTTTATATTACTGATTGATCAAAATGGAACACTGTCAAATAGGAATTGCCATATCTACATGTTTCATTTCTTTTACACATGCATATATTATGGAAAATGAAAACTCTTACTTGAATTTCTTTACAGCTCCTTACAATGTAGGCAAATATTTTCCAATAATCTTATTTATGCAGTTACTATCCGTTACTCAGCCACTTCGCTGGTTGCTCCATGATAATATATAAATATACATATACTTTTAAATTTATTGATATCTGAAAATTATAGGTTTTCGACTGTATTCAAAACACCTCATGATTTAAAAACAACAGGGCTTGAACTTCTAACCTTACCTCTCGTAACCTTACCTCGTGGAAGCAAATTTCCACAAAAACCCTTCTTAGCGAATTTCTACTCAAGAAAAGAAACATGCTTCCCCCCCAAATTTCAAGTCTGTTGGTGTAATAATCTAAATACAGGATTTTTTTTATCTATATGTCCAACCAAAGCCTCTTGGGAGTTGAATTTAAAAAAACCCCGTTCATAGAGGATCCACTCAACAAAAGAAACATAATTTCCAAATTTCAAGTCTGTAGGCCTGTAACAGATGAAAAACAGTAATTTTTTTTTTCTAAAAAACTCTTGCATATCCCTTTGAGAGACTGTTACCGCGATACAATTTCTTAAATGTTGCCGTGTCAGAAGATGTCTTAGCGACTTCGCATTCTAGCCAATCATTTCAAAAACTCATGCGATGTCACAACACACGATAAAAACTAGTGTTTCCAGCTAATCAGTTTATGCGCTCTGGTGTTGCTAAGTTTTGCACTTTGCAGAAACTTTCTCGTAAAAATTACATTGTATATAAAATGCATTTTATTTAAACATATAAATATAAAAAATATGACTTTTTTTAATTAAAAAAAATCTTTTTGAAGAAATTTTTTCCTAACATTTAAACATCTTTATCCAAATATGAAATTTAAAATTTTATTTGAGTTTTACAAATAGAACAAAAAGTACAATCAGTTTAAGGTTTGTTTTGAATTCAATGGAGATGACGTGTTTGTCTTTATCATGTGACGTCATGAATTGAGCCCATTGGAATAATGTTAAAAACTTTCTGGGGCTAAATTGCAAAGATCATGATTGTAAAATATAGAGAAATTGTAACATTCTAAATCTAATGTCATGCTAGGAAAAGGAGGCAATGCGTGACAATACCTTTCGAATCAAGTTTACACACATGTTCCGTACATCCTGCTCACTGTACAAAGACAAGACTGGTTCAAACTGTAAGAAGGGGAAAAAAGATTAAATACATTAGACAGTTCATTTCGCCATAATTCTCCTCGAGGAGAACAACTTTTCATTGTGTCGCGTGACACGCCTTCGGCTATTATGGAAACGGACCAGTCATATTAGTCAAAAATAAAAGCTGAAAATTGATACAGACCTTTATTTTGGCACTCGAAAGGATGTTTCAAAAGTATCATCGTGTCCACGTCTTAAGATATTTAAGGTGAAAGGTAAAATATCTTTTTTTTTTTTGCAAATGTCTCTTTTCCTATGGCTTAATGCTATTTACATTTTTAATATAAATATTGTGGATAATAAGATTTTCTATAACCTTATTATACATGACAACGAAAAAAAAAGTGAAATAAAGAATATGTTAATGTTATAGAGAGTTATCAGAAAAAAAACTATTAACGTTAGCATTTTAATTAACAACAATTAGATTAAAATATATCCCCTTTTTTGAGCCTTCATGGTGACATACTGTATTTATTCTTATCTAAGCAGCCATCCATTCTACCCCCCCAGTTCTCAACACGTTTTTGAGAAAAAATTAAAAAGTGTAAAAAGGCTTATTGATATCCATTGCTTATGAAATTAAAAATTATTAAATTGAGAACTAATGAGAAGTGAACAATTTATTTATTTCCCAGTTTTAAAAACTTAAAACACATACATAGATCTGTAATTGATCTCTATATAGCCGTCAGTATTATGTTCAATTTCTCTCCTGTTCTACCCCTAAGCCGCATCTAATTTTTATTAGCATTAACAATGGAAAAAAAACGTGGCTTAGATTCGCATAAACACAATGTTTGAAAATTACAGGAACTTTTTTTTCAATTCGTTTTATGCAAAAGTTTTGGGTCAATATTTGAAGAAAAAACGCATTCTTTGTTTACTTTTATTTGGAAATAAACGGTACTTAATTTTTTCCAGCTGTATTCAACAACAAAAATTCCTTTAGTTAAAGCTTCATAAAATTTGTATACAAATTAAAATAATAAAGCTTAAAACTTTATTTTCTAAATTTTATCTAAAGAAATTTTTTTTTCATGTTTTGTTAAAGCAAATGACATCTACATTAAAAATCATTGAACTCTGAATATATTCCTGAAGTTATAATGGCTTAAAAAAATCTGAAAACACTTACTTCTGTATTCAGTTTTTCATTAAGTTTATGTAAAGGATATAGATTCTTTTTATTATCAACAAGTTTCAAAATGGCTTCTTCGGTATCACAGCCAGTTTTTTCTAGAATGTCCTGCATAACCGTCCAAGCATTATCAAACGATTCCTCAAAAGAGTTATTGTAAACTCGTGATGTCAGTCTATAAAAAATATATATATATCATTAAATTTAATGATATACAAAAAAGCTGATGTATGTTTGATACCATTGCTCCCCGGAACAATTATAGAAAACCCTTTACAAAACTTAATATTATACGATTAGTAGGATGGTCAATACATTGTATGCACTCATGTCCATAAATTAAGGATAATGAAGTTCAGGCAAAGAAATTGACAGAAGCCAAAACAAATTTGACTTATTTGTAAAGTCTATTTATTAAACAAAAGGTAAAGAGCAAAAAAGATGCTATATGTTTGATATAATTAATAAAAATTGCGATTTTTACTCCCTGGAGCAAATTTCAAAAAAAGAACCTATTTACAAAAAACAGTATAACATGGTTAGTATGATGATTAATACGGAGTATGTCTCCCGGACGATGCAATACAGACCTTACAACGCCTAAGCATGCTGAGTACCAAATTATCAATCTGATCTTGGGGAATATTACACCACTCATGAAGCAATGCCCTCCGAAGTTCCGGTAGACAGGTGAGAGGGAGTTGACGGGCTGCAATTCGTCGGCCAAGCATATCCCACACATGCTCTTTAGATTAAAGTCCGGTGAGTATGCTGGTCAATCCATACGGGTGATATCCTCCGATTGAAGGCATTTGTCTACAATGTTTGCACGGTGAGGACGGGCTTGTCATCCATAAACAGAAATTCAGCACCCATGGCGCCTCGAAACAAACGTACATGTTGTTCCAGAATGACATCCCGATAGATGTGGCCAGTCATCGTTACACTCTGAACATGCAGATCAGTTCTGGAACCAAGAATAATTCCTCCCCAAACGAGCCATCCTGTACCACCATAACGGTGTCGTTCAATGATGTTCTCTTGGTGGTAACGGGTACCTGGTGCTGTCAATATTAAAGTCCGGCGAGAATCAGAATGCAAACTAAACCTGGACTCGTCGGAAAACATCACGCACGACCACTGTTGTGGTGTCCAGAATGCATGCTCTCTACTCCAGGTTAATCGCAGACGACAGTGAGTTGCGGTAAGTGGAACACATCTGACAGGCCAACGAGCATATGGACCAATGTGCCCTAAGCGTCTGTACAAGATTTGCCTTGAAACTGTCGTACCGGTAGCTGAAGAGAGCTGACGAGACAGGTCTGATGCTGTGCTCCGTCTCTTTCTTTTGGCAGTAACTGCCAAATACCGGTCCTCATTTTGCGTTTTAACTCCGGGGAGACCTGTGCTGTAACATCTACTCACTTTACCATCATCTTGGAATCGTTGCCAAAGCCTGGAGATGACACTCTGAGCGATTCCAAGTTCCTCGGATACTTCCACCTGGGTACGTCCACATTCTAGTTGTCCAATAATTCTACCATGTAAGCAATCATCCAAATGCTTCCTTTGTGCCATAAATATGCGGTTATTGCACTGAAAGGCATTTAAAGCGCCTGTGAACAATTTTACTTCTTTGCCACCATTCCTTATACACCCCTCTCTTACAGTCTCGTCATTGTGACGTACTATCCGCGCCATCTGGTGGTTTCCTCTAATTTGCATATTCTTCTTCAAGATGTGTGTGATAATTCTACAGGTGAAATTTTTATTTTAGAGTTCAATTTCTGTGTGATTCTGAATTATCCTTAATTTATGGACATGAGTGTATTTTGCATGCTTTGAAATACTGCCCGTACAACGCCTAAGCATACTGAGTATCTCATTATGAATCTGCTCTTGGGTAAGAATACTCCACTCACCAAGCGATGCTCTCCGAAGTTGAGGTGCACATGTAGAAGGGGGTTGACAGGCTGGAACTCGTCGGACAAGGATGTTCGACACAAATCATTTGAGAATGTCGGTCATTCCATACGGACTACCCTCAGGGTGAAGGCATTCGTTTACGATGTTTGCTCGATGAGAACGGGTGTTATAATAAGGTGACCAATCGTCCTCCCTTTATATGTTATTTCCTTCCCCCAAAAGTGTCCTCCTTTTCAATATTTTAAAACTGATCTGTTAATCTGTGTATTCAGAGATGAATCAAACATGTTTCCAAAATGTCGAAGAATTGTCTAAAACAAATATTACTGGAAATAATAGTTTTCAATGCTATTTTTTGACTTCATCGCAAATAAATTGGGCAGATATAGAAAATTACGTTGAGTTTTTATCGAAAGAAATGCCTGATATTAAAATCGATGTCAATTGTCTGTTTTAAGTAGAAAGAAGACTGAATGTACATTTGATTTCTAATAAATTAGAACAATTGTAAACCCAACATGCTGAGAAATAGGTAAAATATGTGTGAAATTACTTAAACCATTTCAAAAATGAATACATTCCATATGAAAATGGAATTATTATTGTTGAATTTACGTTGTGCTGCCCTGGAACTAATGCGCCAGTTTTTTTTCGATTGGTAATGATTTTTGTGCAGTGACTAGTGAGAAATCAAAATCGAATGTTAATTTTTTAGCTACAGTGCTTACCGTAAAATTCAGTATGAAGGATATTTTTTGCCCCAACTTTCTGATAAATTAGAAAATGATATGTTGACAAAGAAAAATCATTCAATAGAAAAGTACCCTTTTAAGATAATAATTAGGAAGAATGTAAGCGTATTTTTGTTTGAATTAATAGAATGTTTTATATATTTATGTTGTAACTTTTTCTTGAATTTTTCGTCCTCCTTTTCATTGTAAAAAATGGCCATCTTAGTTATAATCCATAAATACGAATTCTGCGCTTATGGCACCTCTAAACACTCACACATGTTGCTTCAGAATTATGTCCTGATAGATTTAGTATGTCATGGTTCTGATTGGAACATGCTGATCTGTTGGTGACCACTGTATAATTTACCTTTCAAACGAACAATCCTGCAACACCATAATGGTGCCATTCGATGACGTTGTCTTGGTGCTAACGGTCATCCATATGAAAATCCGATGTTAATCAAACATCTAACTAAAAACTCGGACTCTTCAAAAAATACCACTGCAACCATGTTCCCCACCTACATGCATTGCGTGTTCTTTACCCCAGGATAACCGCTGACGAGAGTGAGTTGACGTGAGTGGAACCCCTATGATAGGCTTGCGAGAATATAGACCATTATATCTCAAAGGTCTTTATACGATGTCCATTGAAACTGTCGTACCTTCGGCTGCAGACAGGGGACGGCAAAGCCTTGAGATGACACACTTGGGGTAATTCCCAGTTCCTTGGATATTTCCATATGAGTACGGCCAAATTTCAGGTGCCTGATAATTTTACCACATAAGAAATGATGTGCATGCGTCCTCCGAGACAAAACTATTCAGTTATGACACTGAGTGGCTTACAGAACTCTTATGAACAATTTAACTTTTTTTGCCACCATTCATTATATAGCCCTCTCTTACATTTTCGCCATTGGGACATATTATCGACGCCATCTGGGGGCTTACTGTAAATTGCATATTATTCTTGAAGATGTGTGTGATAATTCTACAGGTGAATCCGTGTGCTTCTGAATTATACTTAATTTATAGACAGGAGTGTATATTCAAAAAATATTTTCGATGTCTCTAGTTTAAAACCCTATTTTATAATATAAATTTAAAGAAAGCTACGATGACATATCCAATTTCAGCATAATCAGTGGAATTAAAGAATTATAACCTGGATTACATCTATATGCAAGTGGACATTCATAAAGGATTTTGACACAGTAAAAAGGGAATTTGATAAACAATATTTGCTATGGTACCCAAGGTCACATCCATTCTGATTAATATAAAAGAGTCAATTGAGATGTAAACAATGAATGTTGCAGAAACCCATTAACCGAAAGAAGAAAAATACTCAAAAGTAGAATCCAAATGTGTCGATGTGCAATTAACACAAGCTAAACACATATTTTGTCACTTCTTGATTGGACGATGCAACTTTATATTCACAGCCTCATTTCACCCGTTAGGGAGACATAAAAAAATGTTTATTATTTTGTTATGTTGGCTATCCCTGAATATGTAATAGAGACAATTTTAAACATTTCTAGTAAACACCGAAAAAATGGTATTTATACTTGTGACTACCGGTATTGTACAAATGGCTCAAAATAACGCGTTATCCGGTATCCTGGTATTGCAATCCCTATGTAAAATATGTCAATAAACCTATTCTGTTTTATTTCTTTCAACCTGTTTCTGTTCTTTTCCTCAGCACCATAGCTAGAAACTATGGCGGTTTCGACTCTGCGTTCCTATGGGATTCCTTACAAACCCCCTGTAACTTTTTCGATCTGATTGTTTATATGAACACATACAGTTTACATGGATGATTTCTTTTTTTTTTACTGCACAATTAATAATCATTCATTCCTGTAAAGAAAAAAAAAATAAAGCTGCGTTTAAAACGTATAAATAGCCTTAAGGAAGGATACCGAGAAGGGATGTGGCTTATCTAAAAGAGAATTCAATACAAAGAACAATGGAATTAGTAACAAGTTTTTTTCAATAATGACCAATTTTGAAGAAATAGTAAATATATCGATTATAGAAAGAAGAATAAAAAACGACAGAAAGCAGGCAAGGGTACCGATGTGTAATTACATGTAACAAATAAAAAAATGTCGTTGTTGTTGACTAATTCCTCCTGTCTAGCCGCAGGCTAGACCAGGTCCATGAGCCCAAGAGTCCTCAGGAAATCGTACACCAAAAGAGGACTTGAATAGATGTCCTCCCTTTCAAGTCCTGCACAAAACAAAAGATGATCTGGAGAGTTGCCTGTACCAAATTACATTTAGTACAATTCTCGTAAATTTTCTGGCCTAAGTTAAAGGAAAGGCCTCTAATGTGTCCACTTGCAAGCCTACTAATAGTTGTTTGGACGACTCTATCCGCCTTGATGGAAAGGGCACCACCTGGGGCCTGCCTATTATACCAGGGGTGAGTCGGAGGAGTCTTCCATAGTTCTTGAATCAAAGATTTCGTTTTAGAAAAAATTTCCGAGAAAGTCAAAGTTCTTCTCGACATTAAATTTTCAGTGACACCTTCCTTGGCTAAAAGGTCAGCTGTGTCATTGCCAAAGAGACCAATGTGAGATGGAATCCATTGGAAGTAAATCTCATGTTGCTGGGAAAGTTCTTTAAGATTTTTAAGAATTGAGACCGATGTTTTGTCTCCAACATTTGTCCAGTCGCTAAGGTGTTGGATAGCACTTCGGCTATCACATAATATCCATATTTCATCAGAGATGTCATCGTCTTGATGATTCGGAGAGCTTCATCAATGGCAATTAACTCGGATCTAAAACAGAACAAAAGTCCGAATTCCTAATTTTGATATTATGAGAACAATTAGAGCCTTTATAAAGATGCCACTGCCACATGAGTTTTGTTCGTCTTTGCTACCGTCGGTATAAATTTGCATTGCAGTAGCTGGAATTTTGTTAATAATCTCCAATGCTAATTGACGTAAATATTTCAGGTGGATCTTGATTTTTGAAGTATGAGCTCCCATTTCTGATTTAAAATGGACTCTAGGCAATCCCTCCTGAGGGTTAAATACGTTCTTCAAAAAATGTTCTTCAATGTCCTGATCTAAAAGGTCCATCGCTTGCATTCGAGAGAAAGGACTGTCTCTTTTTAGTCTGTGTCTGTTTGTCCAGGATATGAGATATGCAGATGTGCGGTTATAATCTCCGTAACTGTAAAGTTTACAAAAGTACTTTGAAAGCAGTAATTTTCTTCTCAGATCCAAGGGCATGATATCAGCTTCGAAAAGAACTAGATCTGTGGGACAGCTATGTCGCATGCCAGTGATAATTCTAGCAGCACTTGATTGTACTCGGTCCAGTTTCGCCAAATTAGTACGTGATGCACTGAAATAAATTTGAGAGCCATACTCTAAGACAGGTCTGATCAAAGAGGTGTATGTCAGTCTGAGAGTACCAGCATCAGCACCCCAGTCCCTTCCAGCGATGTATTTCAGTAAGTCAAGTCTCTTCCTGCCTTTGTTTATCACATAGTCTATATGCTTGTTGCTAAGTTGTGACGAATCTATACGGAACTTTATCACTAACCTTCTGAACCGACCTTTTTAGGGAAATTTAATTCCCTACCTATTTCCAATCAACTCCAGAAAGCGGACAGGATTCCTTATTATGCAGATTAGATTCAATATTTAAGTCAAACGAAATAGTAAAGTTTGAACAGTAGGAGATAGACATTGTGACATAGAGTTATAGTAATTTTGAATTGGAATATTGTTGATAATTTAATCTCAAGAAGGATTGAGACTACGAGTGGTAAATATAAAATTATATTTAAAGTCTCATTAAAGTTTTAAGAGTGAGATTAAAGTTAAATGTTCTTTAAGAACATTATTGAATATAATTCTGGGATCTCTTATCGTGGTAATTTCTGCGTGATCGTTATTTAATGAATTGATTAATTAGATTATTAATTAATTGAGTTAATTTAAAGATTATTATAATTAAAACCTCGTAATATTTGTCTTGTCGTTGTTAATAAGTCTTTGATTCTATTTGGGAAAGATATCTAAATAAAGAAAGTTATTTATAAAAATGGCTACTGGTTCATTTACTTCTCCTAATTATCCTAGTTCTCAAAGTGAGGTCCTTAGGGATCATTACAATGGCGCAACCCGTATAAATCCCGAGAATAGAGTCGGATCCAGTTTTAGAATCATTCCGGAACAATATTTTTCGGGAATTGAGAACATAGATGATTTTTTGGAGAATATTGATCATAATCTCGCATATTATGAGATACCTGCACAACTGGCATGTGCTTACTTGAAAGGTCATCTCAAAGGTCGAGCACTCGACTGGTTCGAAGTTCTAGGTTATAGAGTCATTGAAGATAAGACAACAGACTACGCGCACTTAAAACAGGCATTGTCAGAACAATTTCCCGTGGTCAGAAACAGGTCAGAACTAGAAACGCGATTTTATTCCTCATCACAAAGACGAGATCAACAGCCTTCGGACTTTATTTATGAATTGTTGAAAATTCATAAAATACTTAAACTAGAAATGTCGGAGGAAAAATTAATAGATCACGTCATCAGTCGATTAGAACCCCAAATTTTGGATTATGTCGAAGTTAGACATCCACGAAATACTGCCAATCTCCTACAAATCGTTGATAAATACGAAGAACGTTTTTATGCATAGGCAAATCAGAGGTTCGAGTGAGGGATTTAGAAGTTCAGGCCCTCATGAAAACAATCGTTTTAATACCCGGCATAGACAGGAAATTGAGGGAAAACAGAAATAATGAGAGATACGCCAATAATAGCCGACCACAAAGAGAATTTAATCGGTTCGAAAACCAAGGTTTCACAAATAATCGCAGATTCGAGAGTAGACGCCAAAGTGGACAATCGGATCAACCATTCCACAGTCAAGGCGGTCGACAAAGCGGGTCGAGAAATAGTTCATTTCGAGGTCAAAATGAACGAAGTGGAAATTTAAACTTTTAAGCGATCGATGTGAATATGGAGGTAATCGATCGCGAGGTACGGAAAATCCTCCAGTTTGGGATCATCGGCCTATCAGAGTATCCTCTATAAGAATGACCCCAGTCGAATTACCGTATGTCCCTATTCTATTAAATGAAACCTTTATTACAGCACTATGGGATACGGGAGCAGAGAAATCTTTTATTTCGGAGGAGGTATACCGCAATTATTTTCATACCGACCTCGTCAAAAGACGAAAGACAGAGTCGTGACAGCACAAGGAGCCCCGTGCAATCATTTGGGTAGAGTCGAATTACAAATTAGAATCAGGGAATTTCAGAAACCCTGGGAATTCCATATACTTGATAACATGCAGTATCAGTGCATTCTAGGGATTGATTTTATGAAGGCGTCGCGATTAACATTAGATTTTGATCAGAAATCCTTAATCATTCCCGATCATCTGATCAAACAAACGCCTAAAGAGCCGAAACTCGTTGATATTGATCTCACAGAATCGAAACTTGATGACGAGCAACAGAGGCAATTAAAAGCCTTATTTAATAATTTTAAAGGGTTATTTTCCGATCAACCGGGATTAACGCATGTTGTATATCATGAGATAGATACTGGAGATAAAGGACCGGTAGTGTCGAGACCATACAAGTACGACCGGGTCAAACAAGGCATCATCGATTATCACATAGATAAAATGTTACGGGATGGTACAATTTGTCCTATTAATTCACCCTATGCATCTCCAGTTGTATTAACTCGAAAGAACAATGACCTTCCTCCAGATTCTCCCGAGGCGTATCGTTTCGCGATCGATTATCGGAAACTAAATGCAATACCAAATATCCTCGATATCCATTACCGGTTATTGATGACTTACTCACCAATATACCTCACACCAACGTTATGTCCACTCTAGATCTCAGAAGTGGCTATTTTCAGTTGGCGATTAGTCCAAAGGACATAGAAAAAACCGCGTTTATCACTCGCAATGGCACTTTTGCATTCCTACGCATGCCTTTTGGTCTTTCTGGGGCGGCGCCTAATTTCCAAAGAGCTATCGATATAATCCTCCAACCTGTTATTGGGCGTTTCGTGTCCGTTTATATGGATGATGTTATTATTACATCTCCATCGTTCAAAGACCATCTTGATCATTTAACTCAGGTTTTTACCTTATTACGAGACGCAGGGCTAACGTTAAATAAAGAAAAATGTCACTTCGCTCGTGACAAACTCAAATATTTAGGCCTAATTATTAGTAAAGAAGGAATCGAAACGGACAATAAGAAAATTCGGGCGATTACGGAAATGAAACCTCCCAAAAATAATAGAGAAGTGTCAAAATTTTTAGGGATGACGGGTTGGTACCAAAAATTTATTCCGCGATACGCAGATATATGCGAACCATTGTACCAATTAAAGAAAAAGGGGGCGAAGTTTAACTGGTCGGGAGAAGCACAGGATTCTTTTGATCAGATCAAACGCACACTAACGGAGGCACCGATTTTGCAATTACCAAATTTTTCTGAACAGTTCAATTTATTCACTGATGCAAGTGGGGTCGGAATTGGTGCTGTACTTCAGCAAAATCAAAAACCTATTGCTTTCGCGTCTCGAACCCTTAATAAAGCAGAACGTAATTATACAGTTACCGAAAGAGAATGTTTGGCGGTAATTTGGGCTCTAAATAAGTTTAAAACTTATTTTGGACCCCTACCTGTGAAAGTAATTACAGATCACGCAGCGTTAACGAAGTTAACCAATGGTAAGAATTTATCAAGTAGGATGATCCGATGGGCATTGAAATTGTCAGAGTTTAACATAGAATGGGAGCACAGACCTGGTGTTCAAAACGTGGTCGCAGACCTTTTATCAAGAAATCCAGTAGACAGTGTCGAAGGATCACAAATTTCGTGCGCAGCTCTTAGAGCCCTCGCAATAAATTCCGTGAACAATTCATTAAGGAACAGAGGGAAGATCCTGAATTAGGACATATTTATCGATACTTAGAAAACCCTGATGACGGTTATGTTAATGCGACGATATGCGAGAGTTGGTCCCGGGACTTCAAGTTAATAAATGGTCTCCTCTTTTACGCGAAGTATTTTTTTCTAATCTGGGAGAACTAAGAGTTTATATTCCTGGTTCTCTTCGAAAAGATATAATGAAAGAATTTCATGATCTGCCATTAGCAGGACATCTCGGAAAAAGGAAGACATATCTTAAACTTCGTGACACGTGCTATTTTCCATTTATGAGAAAATATATATTTGAATATGTTTCAACCTGTGACCGGTGTCAAAAGTTTAATTATAAAAACGCGCTACCAGCTGGTCGTTTAATGCCTATAGTTTCGAAATATCCAAATGAAATTGTAACGCTAGACTTAGTAGGTCCCTACCCCGCATCCCGACCCGAGAGATATAAATTCATATTAGTTATAACTGACCACTTCACTAAGTGGTGTGAGCTGATTCCTCTTCGTAAAGCTTCAGCCCAGACAATAGCTAATGCCTTTTTTAATAACTATATAGCGCGTTACGGAGCTCCGATTTCTTTGATAAGTGATAACGGCCCCCAATTTATTTCTGACGTGTTTGAACATCTCAGTCACAGGTTGGACATCAAACATATGAAAACGGTAACGTACCGACCACAGTCTAATCTCACGGAGAGAGTGAATAGAAATTTAGTTCAAATGATAGCTTCTTTTGTTGAAGAAAATCATGAAAACTGGGACCAATTTCTACACGAGTTCGCTTTCGCATTACGCACGGCGGTAAATGAGACGACAAATAAAACTCCGGCTGAGTTGTTTTTAGGAAGGAAAATCATAACTCCGTTTAGCAAGCTCATAAATGTTAAGGAGGATGCGAAATATGTTGGTAATAACATCGAAAGATTATTCGATGAGGCAAGACGAAATATGCAAAAACAGCATAAATATTGGGAAAAACATTACAATCTCAGAAGGAGGGATGTTCACATCAAAGTGAACGATTTGGTTTTACTTCAAACACATTTCTTAAGTGCTGCGGGTAAGAAACAAGTGGGAAAATTTATGCCTAAGTTTGAAGGTCCCTATAAGGTTTTAGAAATAAAAGGAAATAATTTAGTTATTTGGAAAAACGGAAGAAATATAACTGTTAATATTGATCAGGTTCGAGTGTACCGACCTCGTCAGTCAGACACGATTAGTTCAGATAGTCCGATAGAAACTCTATATGACGAACAAGAAGTTAGTCATGGGTCAAATAGATCAAATCAAGGACAGTTTAAAGAGCATAGGAAAACCTCTAGTCAGGAAAGTGAGAGGTGTAGATCACGGCAGAGTAACACCACACGGGAGATCCCCAGAAATAAACGTAAAATTAATAGTACGGCGTCGAAGGACCCAACTATAAAAAGATCAAAGATATGTAGGAAAAGATCCCGACAAGGATCTGATCATCAGGACCGGAAAAGACACTCTCCTGAGCAAAGGCAAGGAATCAAGAGGTCGATCCCTTCCTCGATCTCGTCCAAAAATCACAAATTAAAAAAAAACCTAATACCTCTTCACCAGGAGTACAGTCCATTGCAGGTCCATCAAAGTTGCCTAATCGCAGGAATGCTACGACTACAAGTAGATCCCGAATGGAAGTTAGTGGACGTGATAACCAGACCCGTCAAACCAGAGCGACAACGAGAAGACACAACGAACAAGCGGAGAAAACAGTCCCGTCAAATCAAACCAATACAAGACCTTGCCCATACTATCTACGGAGCCGTGTACAAGAAAAAGACAGAATCCATGAGAACCTCAACAACATCGAAATCAACGGCATACCTGGCAGCATATTCCGCAGAAGAAGCCTCAGTATGGAAGCGATGAATGGAGATCCAGTGCATAGGATTTAACAGACAAAATCCAGGTTGTATTGTTTCATTATCTTCGCGGTACGAACAAATGAAGAATTTTTGCAATTAAAGCAAGTCACGGGCGGACTCTAAAATTAAGAAGACTGACAAAAGTGGACACTACATTGTGTGTGTTTTTTTCTATAACAGAAAAAAAAAACGACTTTTGTGTTACTTTTGTATTTTGGAGAAAAACATCTGTAAATTTTGCATTTGTTTACTTCGATGTATGACTTCGCTAAGATGCGACAATTCATTTGGTTGTTTGTATTATTTGTTTATTACAAAATGATTATTATTATATGCTATGTATGTTTCTATGTATGTTTTGTTTCACATCTGGTGCCTTATAGCGCGGCGAAGTTAGATAGGATTAACCATTAACACTAACTAGCGCATCAAGTTTTTCGAATGAGAAGGCAAAGGAACCAGATATATATTGTATGAAATTCATGTAACAAATGTATAACTTCATGTATACTTTTACCTACTTCTCAAATGGATATCAATCTTTCAGGGTAGCTGACCCTGAAGTCTTCAATGTTCCAGTGCCACAGAAGATTGTATTGTAATTCTTTGTATAATAACTTAGTAATACTCTATGGGGCTGGTTTTTTGCCACCACTAGGGTGGTTTTTCCCACGCCCCCTTGCCGAATGGATAGAGTGCAGGGATTAATTTAAACTTGTAAAATATTATGAGGTTTGTCAATTAATTCTAAATCGTAACTTTATTACAGAAGATGTTTCAATAATATTCCGTTCGAAATTAATATCGTCGGTACTGTAAGACAAAGATAAGATTTACGTAATTTATTTTCAGGACATTTGAGTCCTTCGAATAAATCCCGTTTTCTTTTTGGAGGGGGTTGTGACGAATCTATACGGAACTTTATCACTAACCTTCTGAACCGACCTTTTTAGGGAAATTTAATTCCCTACCTATTTCCAATCAACTCCAGAAAGCGGACAGGATTCCTTATTATGCAGATTAGATTCAATATTTAAGTCAAACGAAATAGTAAAGTTTGAACAGTAGGAGATAGACATTGTGACATAGAGTTATAGTAATTTTGAATTGGAATATTGTTGATAATTTAATCTCAAGAAGGATTGAGACTACGAGTGGTAAATATAAAATTATATTTAAAGTCTCATTAAAGTTTTAAGAGTGAGATTAAAGTTAAATGTTCTTTAAGAACATTATTGAATATAATTCTGGGATCTCTTATCGTGGTAATTTCTGCGTGATCGTTATTTAATGAATTGATTAATTAGATTATTAATTAATTGAGTTAATTTAAAGATTATTATAATTAAAACCTCGTAATATTTGTCTTGTCGTTGTTAATAAGTCTTTGATTCTATTTGGGAAAGATATCTAAATAAAGAAAGTTATTTATAAAAATGGCTACTGGTTCATTTACTTCTCCTAATTATCCTAGTTCTCAAAGTGAGGTCCTTAGGGATCATTACAAAGTATCTCAGGATCCAAAATGTAGCCCAAATATTTAGGGTGTTTTTCATAGAGAAGGGATTTGCTTTCCATAAAAATTTGAGGTTGATAATTGTATAAACGTCGGTTAGTCGTTCTTCCATCTAATAATTATGCAGTAGGGATGGCGATTCTTTCCGAAAAAGATCGATTTTTTTCAAGTCTGCATTTACAATGTAAATATAAATCCATTTTATGATAAACAAGAAAGATACCATACTAAACGATCTCTTATCAGTAAGATCAGGGAATTTTATTACCCTATCAAAGTATAAGGTATAAAAGAAGACGTTTATTTTCTAAATGTATTTGTTGCATTCAAAAGTTTAGGAAATAGTTCCCAATCTGTTAAGTCTACAGGGATCCAAGCGGTTCCGCTCATCCCTTGCGATGTTGCCGGCACAAAGCACACATTATCCCATGATACTTGGTTATTGAGTGAACGGGATGATAAATAGATTTCCAGTAAATTAACCCTTTAACTCCCAACACCGCAATATAATGGGATAGTGCATACCATTAATTGTAGACAGTTTTTCTGTCTTTGATCATACTTCAGGTGCCAGCGATAAATAGTGTTTGAATTCTTCCTTTAAACCCTGACATTCCGATGCATTCAACTATTTGTAAATAATTTTATGGTTTTTACCAAAACAGAAAAAATTCAATGTCTGTCTTCTAGGATGAAATATTGATTCACTGAATCGATTCAGCGCTACATATCGATTTAAAAAATCGATTTTTTGGCACGAGAAATCAATTCTTCGATTAATCGATCTCAGATCGCCAACCCTATTATGCAGCAGCATATGTTACTTCATTTGAAGAATAAAAAAACAGTCCTGTTTTTTTAAATTTTTGAATGCATTTGAAACAACATTTTTTGCTTCCTGGAAGCCTTGTTTGTTATTTTGAGGCAAAACCTCCGAAATTTGTTTAACTGACTCAGAGGATTCCATACTTGGAACCACGGGGATAATACTCATAAGCCTCCATGGTGTTTCAAAGTAAACTTGGAATATATTTTCTTCGAAGCAACTTAGTTCGAAGTAAAAGTAAGGAGTCGGCAATATAGTCCAAAAGCATCTTATAAATAACGCCTCAATTCAAATCAATTTATATAAAATTTCACATATGCTTATTACATTCCTTCCGTTATAAGATGCAATTCAAAAACCTCAATAACATTTAAGAAAAGAAACCGAAGACAGTTTTTAGATGGAAATGTCATGAGATGTCAATATCATGGACTGGAAATTACATTACAATGTACTGAGAAAAGTACATAAGAAAAGTTCGCTTTTTCACGTGTACGCATAAGTTTATACAAAAACACACAATTGCAATTTTATACGAAAAAAGTTACTTTTTCAATACTAGTTAAGGGAGTTTCTGCAAATAATGGATGAGCGAAACAAGCTTACTTAAATCCCATGTCTTCTGCTTTGTCCATGGCCCATTCCAGAAGTGTGGTCTTTCCCATTCCTATCTGTCCAGTGATCAGAACGAGGGGAAGCATTTCACCCAAGTTTTTGATTTTTGCACCCAAAGACGTCAGGCAGTTAACAACGATTTTCTTCTCGTTTTCTCTTCCGAGGCATTTCACTGTATGCGTAAGTCTGAAAAGTTCATGATGTTACTCTCCATTCTACTTAATATCCGATACATGTTTTCAGGGAGGTTACATTCAAAATACATTTTAAGTGGATTATAATTTCAAATTTTCTTATAAATTACTTAATTAGTTTTAATTATTTAATTAAAATACCAACACATAAATAGTTATTTGTAAAGTTTTACTGAGAGAAAAATGCTTCCGCAGCAGATTAAAACAAGAATTCGTAAAAATGAACTTTTTCTTATAGTTTGAAATTTGTGCTTATAATTTGTTCTTTAATTGAAGGACTTGCATCTTGTTTCAGTAGCGTTTAAAGAATAAGGAATGCATTGAATAAGATTGACGTGAATTTATTGAATAAACAATGAGTTGAATAAATTTCATGAGTTTCTGCTGAATAAAGAATGTGTATGCTGAATAAGGTTGAGAGAAATGTGTATTTATTGAATAAAGAATAGAATAGTTAAGGTTGGTGTATTTACTGAATAAAGAATGTGCTGAAAAGATTGATGTGTAATTATTGAATAAAAAAATATGAAAGATAAATAAGGTAGACGCGTTGGGACTTTTACAAGCTGTACCATAAGTTCTCACACAATTATAAAGAAGTCAATTTAAATCTTTATAATCAAATTTAAAATTAAATCTTTTTAAAGATTTAATTTAAGCTTAAATTTAATTATTAAAGCTTAACTTAATTATCTTAAATTCAAATTGATCACTTTTTAACTTCATACAGGCTTGGAGTCCTTTTGGAAAATGTGCTCTATCGAGGCCCACAGGGAAGTCTTAAGATTTCTTGAGACTCAAGGCCAATACACAAAAGTAGACCCTGGGTCACTTGAGTAGATAGTTTTAAAAGGACCCTGTATCAAAAATTCGATTGGGGCTCTTGTTAGGGGCACCCTAACATCTTACGATTTCTTGCTTACACATTTTGGGGTCCCGTATCATTGATACGTTGATTGCGATGCCCCTGCCCTAGACCCCTACGCAAATGTGGGCCCCACATATGACCCTTAAATTACAGTACATAGCATACGTTGACAAATAATCGTACAAACCATAACCCGAAAGAAGTAAATGTACAGGACTTACTATTGCACAAACCGGCTTGACCGACCACCACCTTTTGACTGCAATGATGGTGTATGGTCGTTGGACTAGGCCCATGCATGGACAATGGTTCTGAAATGTAGCCAGTTGACAATTCGGTCCAAAATTCCCAGTTTTTTGGAGAATATAACCGGAAAAAACATTTGGCCGTTGAAATTATTCAAACCATTATCTTACTAAGGTTGAGTCAAGAACAAGACGAGGCCCCCAATGTGGTCGAGGCTCATGTATTAAGATGTCCCTGGAGGACGTACTAACTCATTGAGAATTTCCACCACTGCTCTTCTTAAAGAATGTTTAAGACTATTTTAGCTGAGATGCCGTTTTTGAAATACCTTTGCTTCTAATACTGAAACAATTTGTATTCGAATCCCGCCGGCTAGAAGGCCAATCTCTTTGTCTTCTACGATGTTGAGCACGTTCATTCATGGGTTTCCCTACTGGTTTTATGATAACCTTTAGCGTGGGTTTCACACAGTTCTGGCAAAAATTATCTTTGACAGGCCTTCCATTCAGATCAGATTAATGATTCCATCCAGGAAGAAAAATGAAGAGCTCTTTGCACGTATATTTCTTTTTTTTTAATTGTTTGGGTAGTCCTTGCATTTATATAATCGTATTGATAGTTGGAAGATTCGTCAATATAAAAGATTTTCTCGTCGTTAGACATAATTCATCTGTGACCTTTATGAGCTTGCCGTTATAGCAGTGCCTTTGCTTTAAGGTGCTTCTGGGTATTTAATTCCTTTGTCAGAAAATGGCCAGTTATTTTCGGGAAACTCTTAGACTAAGGTCTTTGTTTAATATGTTTATGTTTTTTGGCACGTTCTACCCCTGACTGCTATGGCGAAAACTAGTGTTCTGATCTCGCGTGGACGACCGCATCTATTATGGTCAGCAATGCTGTTGGTCTCAGAAAATCTCTTATTGGTTTAATAATAAAAAAATAATCTTTCGATTTCTCAATGCTTATGAGCCTTTACTATTCCCCAAGGGCTTTTTTTGATAGATAAAAATATTTGAAGCCCGCATTTGTCTTATTTAGAACATGAGTGAAAGATAACAACTGTCTGATAAATATTACACACGGTCCGTAACGACGAAATTTAAAACCTGCTGTTGCTTTTGAGTCTCAGCAGATCTCGATTTTTACTATCGAAACTTATACTACGACTAGAAATTTGTAATGTAAAGAAATTCCTGAATCACACACACACACATAGAGAACAATAATATCTCTCCAAAAACATTTTAGGTTTTATGTGCAAACAAATTGAGTTTTACACAAAGAAACATCTTTCCTCTAATGCGGTGGTGCCTAACCCGCGGTATGCGTGCCACCATGCGACATAGCTGATTTGTAGGTGTAGCACGCGAAGATTTATAGAAAATTTTTAAAAATTTAAAAAGATAATAATAAATATTAATTTTTTTACTGTTTTATTGAAAGGTGGTTGTCTTGGACAAAATAAAACACCTACATTTATTTTAAATTCACTTAAATAAGTTACAATAGAAAATTATGTAGACAACACTCCTTTATTCTTGTGCGTGTTGGTTTTCCAAAACAAGTGGAATTGGAGGTAATCTGGAAAAAAGACAATAAATTGCCTAGTAAGTGCTTGCTTCTCAAGAATTGAGATAGATTTTGAGATTTAGCTTTTCTTATCAATACCATAAGATATTTAAATAGTTTAAAATTTAAAATAACAAAGAAAAGATTGTCCATTCCTGATTGATCCTATATCTTCTTTTGTGAACACACTTTTGCTTATTCTGTCTCTATTTTGGAGAAGACAGAGACATTCATGCACACCGAAATCTTAATCCTAATGTAGAGGGCTCAATAAAAAATGTACAGAATGAACAACCACATAAAGAAAATACTGGCTGTTTAAGAGTTAAATTTTTCTGGTTATACATTTTTATTTTATGCCTAACCTAATTGATTGAAACTGAAAAGAAAAGTTTAACAATAAAACTTGATTTCGTACTTTTGTCTTTTTAAATTGCCTCTACTTAAGACTTGCATAAAATATGTTCTATTTTCGTAAAAAATTCAAAATATAAGTAACTTTTTTTCATATTCTTTTGTCGGTTGGAAAAGTTTGAAGCATAACTTATTTTTTTATTCCCAAAAAGGTTGACTCCTTTGCTCTAATGTATTATGAGTTATTATTAATCAACTAGTTTTTCATTAACAAATATAGATCATTATTAATCAAAAATAAACCTTTTCTGACATTTTTTTGGAATTATTATTAATTATTTTTCGTTCAGTGCAAAAATGAATCGAGTCTAAAAGTACATCGTATCTTACTTTTTTGGTTCTGTTTTAACTTCATAGTATGTCGAAGGATGGTGCTGGATCTGTCTCATCCTCCTTTTGACTGGTTCAAAAACTTCTCCTACAAAGCGCCGAGTGAGGAAATATGTATTTAGACAACACAGGATGTTGTAATCACTGTATTCGAATATCAGCTCAAATGCGACAGTATTTGGCATACCTATAACTGAAAATGTTGACGAATTCTAAATGTGGCGAGAAAAACAAACATATTCAGTTGGACTTGCGAAGAGTAAAGGTCCTGCTCCTCTTTGATTAGTCGCCGCTTCTCGTATTTTTTTTTTTTTTTTTGTTATTGCTCTAAGCACATTAAGGGCATATGATAAGGAAAAGCGGCAGAGTACAGATATTAATAGATTTTAGTTATTATATGAACTCAGTCTTTGTATTTTATGTTCATGCATATTTTTAAGAGATATTTCTTAAGATAACTAGGACGTGAAACTGCTTTAAATTTTGCATTTCTTTATTTTACTTTTAAAAAATAAAGGGCACTTTTCTGCATTCCTAGATGCGTTATTTATGAAAATGTGATAAATAGAACGCTAGAAAATTGAATTTTAAAATTGTAAGCAAATGTGATGTAAGTATGATTCAGGCACACACTTTCTTCAAAGTCCAAATGTTCTTCAAAATGCATTTTGTATATAATATGCATTGTAAAAACTAATTTTTCTATACAAAGAATGTAATCCTTCTGTATTATGTGTTCAAATTTATTGAAAATTCTACATTTTTTCTGCAAAAGTTACGGAAAATTTAAATCGTTAGTTACAAAATAAAAAAAATTTGTTTTGGATTTTGAAATGTTAATTATGTTTATACTTTCTACTCAGTGTAGTTCTTAAATTATAAATCAAGTGTATTTAGTACAAAGTGGCTAAGATTATTCTAAATTAAGTGCACAGCTTGTAAAAAAGACATTTTGTTTTTCCTAACTGCTTATTGTTAACATTCGAATACTCATGAATAACTCTATATGTTTATATCTATTGGTCTTACTTTAAAAGAAATATTCATATGTTTGAGTAAAAATAGAGATTCTTTTGTTATAATTTTTAAAAACAGAGTTCCATTTAAATAAGACATCAAATTAACTTTTTAAATTAATCAAAGACATTTTCTTTGTGTATTTTTATAACAATAAAAATATATATAAGGAATTCTGTAATATCCTGAAATGATGATGTTCAAAGTGAAGTAAAAATACTAAAACTTATAGTTATAAATTTTTGGTATTTTAAACGGAAGAAGGTGTGAATCGTTGACAACACGTGTTGATGAAGTAAAGAACGAGTAATTAAAAAGACTACTAAATATAATGTAGAATTTTAAACTTATATATACAATTTAAAAACTGAGAAATGATGCAGAATAATCCAATTAATTATGGTATGACTTTATATTACATTGAAAAATATTATTTTACAAATCATAGATGAAAATATATTTATTTGCGATTTTCTCAAAATGATTTTTTTGTTCATTCCGGTACACTTTTCTCAAAATCAACTTTACTTATATTGCTGATATTTTGCATATTATAAGATCCACAAATTTTCAAAAAAATTCGTTTTCAAATAAACATTCACAAACTTTAGATGTAGCACATTTTTTGCGTAAAATTTAATGGATATTTGAATCACTAAATTTAAAAGTTTTTAAAATTTTTATAAATTTATTTTTAAAAATTTCATTTTATAGATTGTTATGTTTGCAAAAACTCTGTAAAATTTTATAGCTATATATGCAGTGAGCTTTATGCAAAATGTACCTAAAGGTAAGAACATGTCTCGAAAATAAAAAAAAAAAGTGGCAGATTGTTTATTGCTCATTGAGATTTAATTGTAATTTAAAATGAAATTTTTTTTACATTAACAGGTGCATAAATGTACAAATATTTAAACTTAAAAATTTTACTTCCGTTGCTTTTAATTTAAGTAATTGAGTTCTATTTAAATTTGGTGTAAGAAAAGTTCATTTTTCGTTCTCGCAGACGTCCCAGTTACCTCAACTATAGACATCTTGAAAAATTCTAAAGTGCAACGGATCTATGTAAAGTAGCATTTCCTACATTCAATGAAAATAAATGCAAAGAAAGACGTATCCCATCTATTTTATCTATATAATTAGCAACAGAGTCATTCTCTTCAGAAAATCCTGATTCACTATCAAGTGGGATTCTAGATTGGGAAACTTTCTGGATGACCTTCATGATATGGCAGCAATAGATAGTTTTTTAATCGTTTCTTTTCCATTTATTTTTTTAAAGAAAAAGTTGTTGATATGTTTTCAAGGATCTCGAATGCATGAAAATGTATTATTTTTATGCATTATTATTATTATTCATTTTATATAGAATAATTATTTCATGTCTGATTTAAATATGACCAATTAATCTGGTTGAAAAATATGCCTACTGAAAGACTCTCTGATATGCCTACTATCTGATACTGAAATGGCACGCTGTATTTCCTTAGTCATTCGAATGTTCAAAAACATATCAATAAAATTTCTACAACAAAAGCAATGTATTCAGCAATATTTCAGTTGCTTATATGCATCGTTAAAGCATATTTAAGGAAAGAAATTTTAAGAAAGGAAATAACTCTTACAACAGCATTGCAACCTATTTGGTGTTCCGAGGATTCCGCAAAACATCGTACCAGAAGAAATGCCGATAACGACATCGCTGCGAAAAATTAAAAAGAAAGGAAATTTACAGTTAAAGCGAAACAAAGATATCTTTTTGAAATAAAAGAATTATTAAAAATCAGGTTGATTCTCATTTTGAGATATATAAATAACAACTTTTAACTCCCAAACTGGTAATTGATTTTAAAGTGATGATTCTTCCTAAAATTTTAACACAGAATGTTAATTATTTCCATAAATATGTTAAACCATACTGTAATAGTACGAGAAAAGGGTGATCCTTCTCTCAAGCGCCCCACATGACTCAACTAATTGTTATGTAAATAGAACTAAGAGCTAAAGAACTATTTTTCAAATTTAATATTTTTAATTTGGGGGCTCATTTTCTCTTTTAGTGCCTTCAGGTCTGCGAATCCTGATCTTTAAATGGTTTGATTTTCCTCTTAATGAATAAGACCTATTTATGATATCCGTTTGAGGCGGCGATACGCAGCCTGTGGCCTTTTTAAGTGTCTTTGTCAAGAAATCAAATATATCAATTTTGCTCTTTGCTGTCGGTGTCGTACGGTGTCTTTTTCTGTTTGGAACGGTTACGGTTACTGATAACAGTGGAGTAGCGACCATTTTATGGGTGGAACTCATTTTTAACTATCTTCCATATCTTATAAGCGAAAAATATTCAAAGAAAATACATCGTTTCAAGGCAATCGGGAGGTAGGGTATTTTGTAGTGAAAAATAATCAGTAATTCTTTGATTTGTCACAAAAGTGCTGTATTTAAAAAATACCAACAAATAGGAATCGTTCAAAGACACATTTCCTCGAAGATCTCTTTCAAGAGGTGATAAATTGGCTTTCTTGAATAATCTTTGCAACAGAGCAACAAAGTGTTTTGTCAGTGGTAATATCACCGAGGTAACAAAGATATCCTATGAACTTTGTTACACTATTGGTAATCGTATGGAACCGTTTACTGATGCAGAAAATGTGAAGGAGAGTTTCTTAAATGCTTCTAATTTAGCGTTAGTGACAAAAATAAAATATATAAAAAATAATAATTAAAAAAGCAAAACAGGTGTTACAATATTTTGATTAATTTTCCACATTTTAAATTTCCAATGTTATCTTGATTTTAAAGCATTTCTCCCTCCTTCATTTCTCCTCCTGTTGCGGCACTCCTGCAGTAGCTGACATATCTATGCGGCCCAGCAGAAAATAAGGTTGAGTACCCCTGGTTTGAGGTATTATACTATAAATTAATTATTACGGGTTGATTCTCATAAATAGTGTGACTAATTTCAGAGGATCATAAATTTTTATTGAAATAAGGTATATACATGGAATTTTCAGTGTGGTTTCTTCTCGCACAGTATACTTTTCGTAAGTTAAAAGAGTTTTTTCGATCATTTTTGGGGTATTTTTCCAACTCCCTCTTAAATTGCTTTTTGAAGCTATTGAAGAGCTCTTACTTTACGTCAATTTAATTGTTTTTTAAGTGTTCCCATAAAAAACAATCGCAAGGAACACAGACAGAGGATAGTGATAGCCTTTTATCACAGAGAAGGCAGAGAATATTTATTTTTTAATCTTCAGCCATTTTATATTTGATTTTACTGTATGACTTAGTGAAGAATCTTGGTGAAAAACAAAGTTTCATCTGAGGGTAAAGACGTTTACTTTTTTTTAATCAAGTATTTCAAAACTTCATTCTGATATTATTTAGCACCAATTTTAAAGTTTGGTTCTACAAAAAATGGTTTTGTTAAGCCTTGAGAGAACATTTCTGTCCATACCATAACACCTAACGGCCAACTTGTATTTTTCAAAACAGCTGCATCTTTGCGACGTTTTTTGCTTGAAATATATTGAATCTTCGTTTTGCCAGTTGTGAATGACAGATGAAACAGTGCTTTATCAGAATATATCCGTGCTTTGTAACATGTAACCGTACCTTTGCGTAACATTAAATACAGGGGCCAAGAATGTCTTCTTCATTTTTCTAACAGACATTTGACGATAGACTGGAAAATTTACTTTTTTATAGCCAATTTTCTTTATCTGACGATAAATTGTTTAATTGCTATGTATATATTTTCTTTGCCATAGGTTTTTGAAGCAAAGAATTTTCTACAGTAATAATTCTTTTCAACTTCTTTTTTTTCTCTTTCATTAAGGACACTTCCTTTCATTCACATTTTTTTATTTCTTTTTGAAGTTTATATAGTAATACAATAGTAAAACCTCTTTTTTGATTTTTAAATGCTTTATTATTTACAGAATTTGAACAACCATCCTTCAAAAGCTGTAAAATTTCGTTCTGGGTTTGAGGATCTAATTTCAGTACTATAATTTACCCCCACTCTTAAAAATGGTTAGATTAGTAATTTAAATGTTTCATTTTTCAAATAAAACTGGTTGTGAAATGATAGAAATTCGTTATAAATAGTTATATGCTTTTAAAATTGTTCATACTTGTTTTGAATCAACTGGTATACACGCCAGAACTGATTTGTATAAAATAATTATGTGTATGGGCTCGAACTGAATACTTTATGAATATACATGTTTTCTTCTTATTGTGTATATAGGTATTTTAGGTATATCTCTGTATTTTACATTTATGTCCCCAGGGGCCTGTTTGCTTACCTATCCACTTAGAAAATAAATAAATACTTGAAATATGAATTTTTATATAGAAGAATCCATTTATAGTTAGAGTTTCGGAGGAAAGGTAGCTCTTAAGATTTATTTCAACTAATTTTTTTTGTTCGACTTTCAAGTTTTTTTTAAAAAAGAAATAAAATGTGTTTTTAGTGAAAAAGGAGGGTTAAAAATTAAATTTATTTGAATGTTTGTTTTTCAAAAGACGAGTAGTCAGATTTAAAATTTGCTTTTGTAAACACTAAAAATAACTAAAGAAGATAATTAAATTTTATCCTCCAGTAATAGCATTTTTCATAATAAAAATGTACAGTATCTCTATTAAATATGTTAAAAAGTTTTGTTTCTTAATTCCGTGTTTACTATGAATTATTCCGAAAATTGGGACGGTTCATTAGCAATTATTAAGCAACTTTTCTAACCAATATTTTGCTTTATCTTAACAATGCAAACAAACTGTATTTGTAAAGTATTCATTAAAATTAATAAATTATATTTTTCTTCTTCGATGTGTTCCAATAAGGAATAATGCATTCCCACTGAACTACTGCGGAAGTTTCACGAGACTTACAGATGGAGCTCCTCCAACGTCTTGGAGATTTCTTGGCTGAAGGATATGCTTTCGAGGGCGTCGTTCCTCTGCCTGAACCCAGGGTATCCGAAGTAGACGGTGACAATTACATCCTGAAATTAAGATGGTTTCTCACAATGATTGGAATTAGACTGCATTAAAAATTTAAAAATATTTACAGCAGTTTATTTGATGCTGCACACATTACGGTAGGAAATATGTTTAATGCTGAAGGAATACATTTAAAGAAAAATGATTGACAATGTATCTAATCTACTAAAATTCTTATACAATAGCGAATCAACCGAAGACGCGGAGGAATATATGCCAAAAAGTGACTCACTCATTTAAAAGATATCCAGATCCCACAGATTTTAAATTTGGAAGGCATGTTTCTATTGTTAAAAGAGATCAGTTAAGAATGGGTTCTGTAGAAATCAATCTGAAAGGAGGTGCGGGGGGGGACGTGCAATAGATACAGCATTTCTCTTTTTGAACTATTTGATCTACATACTTTTAAGTTTGGCTGTCATATTTCATTTTTAGATTGGAGAGCCGGTAAGAATGAAATCAACTCCCAAGAAAGAGTTACAGAGACGTAAAAGAGGAAAACACACGACTGAAATCCTGTTATTTTAATTCGAGAGCTATGAGAATACAATCAAAAGTTTAGTTTAATGTTGGGATACACACGGCAATGGCATACATGAGGAGAACAATCATGTGACATGAATACTCTAGAAAGGGTCCTAAAAACAAAGCAATTTATTTTTTGTGTAAATAATTCTTGCTAAATGTAAATTAATTTCCAAAATGTACAGTTTTAGTTTTTTATACATAAAAATTGACTTCTATAGCAACAAGAAAGCTATTTGTTACAGACCTCGCAAGTTTAAATCACAGTGAAATGTTGCGGACAGCCCCTGAGCTGTATCCCACTCTCCAAACTTTCACACAGCATGAGTAATTCTAGTTTTGATCATCAGCTTGTCTCAGACGACTTACACTGCAAGTATTTAGATTCACAAGGGAAAAATCTACTACTCAACGCAACCAAGACTACTCCGCTATCGCAGTCACGGTGTACGAAATTCTTCTACTCTAACAAGTTCTAAGTTATGAAGTATATTTGTCGAATAACTCGTTTTATTCAACTTTTTAAGAATTCTTTCCTTTTTTCTTTTCCCTTTTTTTTGTTTAAGGAAAACGAATTAAAAATCATCACTATTTCACTTACCGGTTTTAACATAAGACTTTTAATGACACCTATTGAAAGGAAGAAAAAAAAAGTTATAAATTATAAGAATACGAAACTAGTTAAAATCCCAGTTTAGTCCACACTTTGGGAGATGGAGAAATAAAAATGTCGCTACATTCTGTAGCAAGAGCTCGTTTTCTGTATTAAAATACTATGCAATATGACGACAATAATTCGCCAAATTGGCGATAAATAAAGACATGGACTAAAATAGGATTTAACACAAATTCTTTTAAAACATGTCAAGTAACACAAAAAAAACGTGCTATCAAAACTATCGACATACACTGATGGAAATAAAACTCCCAACACCAAGAAGGAGCTGTGTTAGATAAACAAAATATGGCAGTCGTGTTTATACATCTGAAACGATGACGTTGATTCAAATTTCTCGCTAGGCACAGAAATGTAGTGATAGGTGCCACTATGAGCATGCGGATCATATGTACTTTAAATAATAACTATAAAATTTGGCAGCATTTTTTATCGTTGACGTTGTTCAAGAAGGAATTTAAGAAGACGTAGAAGACATTATCAACAGCTCACTGAGATTGAACAAAGTCGCATAACAGGGTTAAGAAAAGGTGGATTTTCTTTAGAGAATATTGTAGAAAGATTTGGCAGGATTTTGTATTCACTTTGCATGACATAAGGCAGAAGTGGTCAAGGGAAGATTTTGCCGCAAGAAAATTCGATTCTGGCTAGCCAAGTGGCATTACTGAGAGGGAAGACCGTCGTGTTCGGTGACTGGCTGGCATCGTACTGCACCTATAGCAGAAATTCGAGTTGCAATTGGCAGCGCAATGACACACCCAACTGTTATAAATTGGTTTCTTCAAGGGCAGCTCTGAGCCAGACACCCTGCCTGACCCCCGACATAAAATCACTTGCATCTTCAGTTGTGTCAAGCTCACTTAAAATAGGAGTAGAGATCTGTTGGGTTTTCTGATAAAAACCGATTATAACGATGCCAGCGTTGGCTATATGTTAATTAGAAGGTCAGGTGATAACTTGCAACTAATACGTCTGTAGCCTAAGCACAAAGGATCCGCCTTGGATCTGCCTGGTGTAGGAGGATTCTCGTGGCTGTCCCACTCACTTTGACTGCAAATTTATGTCAGACTGGTGAATAAACCCTCTGCGTTGCCATTTACGAACATTACTCAAGATGTGGTTTTCAAAAGGATAACGATATCCTTCAAATCGTTATTGTAACCCCACATGCTCTATAAAGGGTTGATGTGTAGCCTCGACTTGTTAGATCACCAGATTTTCCCCTAATCAAACAAAAATGGATTATCATTGGATGATAATTCCAACGTCATTCATGGCTTCCAATAACCGCCCCTGTATTGACCAATCGAGTGTAATAGAAATGAAACTCCCTTCCCCCATCAAGTACGCTTCTGTACTATAAAATCATACATGTGTGCAAGCTTGTATTAAAAATTCAGGTGGTAACACATTTTGTTAATGTATCATCATTTCGCATTGAGAGGGCTTTTCTGGCGTTTACATGAATCTGTGATCTTGAAATTTTAATCAATGAAATATGTTACCTAGATATGTGTATCGTTAAAATTTCATCAATCTACAATAATTTCTTCTTGTTGTTGGAACTTTTTTCATATCAGTGTAAATAAATCCAGAAGAAAAATTGAAACAAGATCAATTTCAAAACATTCAGATGTAAGAGCAGTTTAATAAAAAAAAGTATCGTGGTTAGATTTTTATCCCTATTTGGGATGTAACCTTATAAAATGTAGTTTCTCTAAATTTTAGTTTGTATGAAAACACTTGTTTCAAGAAAAGTAATCTAAATGCATTCCAGTGACTTTTTCTATTTGTTTGGAGTGGTCTTATTGAAGTAAAACTGCTTATATATAATGCACGCTTGACTTGGAGAGTAAGCTGGCGAATGTGTGACGAAAAGTGTGATCGAGTGAGGCGAACGGAAGTTGAGACGGAGATATAAGTAAGTGAAGGTAGAATGAAAGAGCTTTTGCTAGCGTTACGCGAACAGTGTGATTTCTTGATTATTTCTTAATTCCATTTCGTTCTTGAACAGTTTTATAATTTAATATTTTGTTCAATACATTAAATATTCTACGTTTGAAGTGAATAAAATTGTAAATATGTTACCAGTAGTGATAGACTGTGCGCAGTGAACGCCCATTATCGTCGAACACAATAGAAAGAACGATTATTGGTTTCACGAATGATAGAAAAAGTTGTCCATGGTTACTTTCAATAGCTCAAGTCTCAGAAAACAGGTGTCGGACTGGAGCGATACCATAAATGATTCAAGCAATATTTCATTTCTATCAGAAACCTGGTCAAATGATGATGAAGGCATTCTGAATTTTAATTGTATTGCGAAATTTAATGTTAGATCAGCAGGAGAGGCAATTTATCTGATGCCTCGAATATAGTAACTTCGAACATGGACACATTTTATTACTATATATTCGTGAAATCGATATTGGTCAATCATCAATTGGTGATATAAATGCTGCTTACTTTGTTTTGGACGATGGAACAAACATCATAACGGTAGTTGATTACATTTCTCCCAATAACACAGTTAAAATATTATAAAGTTTTTATATAAGAGACTTAGGATTATATATATAACGGTTGAGAAGGCTCTGAAGAATTAGGAGAAAACTATAATACGTTGCCACTAAATTTAGCAAAAAATATTGTTAATTTCGCGTCCGAAAATGGCTACTTGGTAAACTTTTTACAAGATAAATTAGAACTACAAATGAACAAAATGAATAATAACCAAAATGAGCCTACCACAAGACATGAAACAACAATCGATGCAGTTTTCTCTAGATATCTTTCTAATTTTTATTCAAAAACATATGTATCTTATTTCTCATACCATAAGCATATTGTCTCGGTCTTACAATCAACCACAGTAATTACTGATACATCCGATCATGTAAATAATGAATAAAAATAAAAAATCTATTCAAGAAGATTAATTTATCAATGAAAAACCATAATAAATTTAAATATTTGTGGAAAATTCACACACACACACACACACACACACACACACACACACACACACACACACACACACACACACACACACACACACACACACACACACACACACACACACACACACACACACACACACACACACACACACACACACACACATAGGTAGATGGAGCTAAAGAAGTTTTACTTCAGTCGTGTGGTATAAAGCACACTTGTTTTTTTTAGCTAAAAAATCTGTCAACATCAAATTTGACATATGCGTAAAAAAAAACAGACTTATTGGTCTTTTTTTATGTTACATTTTTTCATAACTTTATAGGGAATATTATATTTCTATCATTCACACACACATTACAAACTTACCATTCAGGGAAAAAAATGGTTACCTGTTCATTTCATTGATCTGTTGAAAGCACAGAAATATTTCCTTAACTAACAATTTTTAATTAGATTGCTCTTTGTCATACTTCGTAATTAATTCAATTATTTATACGTCAAACTGTATAATCTACCCGAATGATCTGATTGGTAATTAAAATTCATAATCATATCACGCAATATTATACGAGAATAACATTACTTTTGGTTTTATTTTGGCGAACAAACGTACTGTTTCTGAGAAATGATCTTATTTCGTCGATGCAGATAAATTTCTCTCATGCAATTTCAGTTTCTTTGCAAAGTAGTATCAGTGTAATATATATTCTCTCTTTACTCAATGAAAACTAACTATAACATGAGCTCAGATGGGTTTGCAAATTACCTGTACCCATTCAAAATTCCTTTGAAGATAATGAAGACGATGACCGCATTCAAACGGTGTCAGTAAATGGAGCTGCTTTTCCAGCAACATGACAATTAGATGGAAATAAAAAACGATTTTTTTGTGTTAGACTATTCTCCAGCTGAAAATCATCCGTAACTTGTAGCAGTGTATACCATGAAGACAGGTGTGGTTTGGATGCACGGAATTTTACAAAGGCAGAATAGATGAACGAGTTGAAGAAAGAGCATTTTGGGTGGACCACCCTCCTTGCAGTTCTAATCTTACACCAGGTGATTTCCATCCCTTCGGAGCTTTTGAGAAACACTTGGAGGTCAACATTACAAAACCGATGCTGAGGTTAAGCAACCCTCTTGACATGGTTATTACGATGCTTTTTTCGAGGGTTTGGTGTACCGATAGAGCAAATACCACGATAATAATGATGACTATGTAGAGAATTAATATGTACCTGTGCTTTTCTACATCGGATAGATATTTTTATTTCCTGAAAAAAAAAACGTTTACTCTGAAGCAACTTGTTACGATACTTTTTGAAACCTCTACGTATATAAAAGTAATTGAGATTAATTTAAATAATTTTTTATGTGATCCTAGCCAAATCAAATTATTTTTGTCTCTTTTAAATACATTTCAAATTTGAATTTTAATCCAATTTTTTAGTTCCGCATTCTTTTAGCGAAGTTCAAATGATTTTTTTATAAATATTTTTAATTTAAATAATATTGTTGAAATAGCTGAAAGAAATTTTCATATTTGCTATAATCTGGACTGATTCAGACAATTTTTCTTAAAAGTAATTTTCTCGATTAATGTTTTATGTTTAAATAATTATTTGAAATTGAAATAGATGAGATTTAAAAGCACAGAACGCGCACTTTCCATGAATGAAACTAGACGTTTTTCAATCACATCAATGCATTTCCTTAGACACCCTCTTGATTAAGTACCTCTAACGAATGGAGATTTAATAATAATTTACCTAAATTGGTAAAAGTATCGGCAGATTTTTCCCCCTGCAAATTAGTTTTTTCGTCAAAATATTTCTCAATGTAATGATGCAAATACATTACCTCGATATTTCTCAGCAATTTCCCTGATAGTCTCCACTGTTTTATGCAGAGCATCAGGAGTTTGCATCTCCAATTTCTTGATCAAAATTGCTGTGCACACCATTTCAGACATAGTACTTATAAACTGCATCTGTTGTGTTGTTTTAGCCTGAAAATATGTAAATATGCAAAGCGGAATTTCTCCATTTTCTTAATCTGTTACGTATGAAGAGTAAATTAACTGAAATTATAACTTACTTTTCAAAAATGCATTTCCTATACTTTGTTAAAATTGCTAATATTTTTTTTGAAGATAGCAAGAAAAGAAATATTATATAAGTGTGCTGACCATTTTGCTTTTCTACATACAATTATTATGTATTCTGTAATACTGATGTCATGTTTTGTCATTATACTCTAATACAGTCGTTTATATAAAAGGCATCAAATTTACCTGAAAAGGGAATTAAATTTCAAGGTGTAGATTAAATCATAGAATTTTTCAACATAAAAGGGAAAAAAATGGTTAGAATAGGCCAAACCTTTCAATTTGTTTGGTTCAATATCAATTTTATTCTAACAGATAACTAGACAACATTAGGTATTTTGGGGGAGGGCTAACCTCATAATTCTGAATCATGGTCAAGTGAGCTGGCCCTTCCCTCTACAAACTACCACACCATGTCAATGGGAGGATTTGGAGCCCCTCTACACGGTGGTCTTCAGTGGCCCAAACTCATGTCACACCAGCTACAAGCTCGTGACCATCGCCGCTGAGTAATCGCTGTCACACAACAAAAGCAGAGTTTTAAGCCTAATTATTATTTAAAATTATTGTTTTCAATTATTTTTTTCTTTCGATAAGAGATTAATTTTTCAGCCAGTTCTTTAATCTGTTGTACCGCATGGCGGTTGACCGTTTTCTTGTTTCAACGTATTTGTTTCGCTAGTAGCAACGCCAGCTTTTCAATTCCTACTATGAGTTCACTATCTTCCTATATATATTTATTTATACATATATCATGTTCAAATTTTCAATCTTTAATAAAGATACTTTTTATTCGTCCACTCAAGTTCAAATACATTTTTCTTAAAACTTGTAGTGGATAACACTTGATGTTAATAAGAGTTTTTTCAAATATTAATTCATTCATTAAAATGAAATTTTTCTTTGTTGACCTAAGTAGGAATTGACTTAATTTTTTTTACATCATTTGTTCTATTACAAAAGCTCGCACCAACATTTTTATGGCGCTGTGCAACGCCAGGCACCTTGTTTTTTATTTTTTAAAATTATTTTTTTGTATATAAAGGTTGATTTTTAATGTTTTATTAATGAACGTTATTTAAAGTTTTGGAGTTTTCCTCAGTTGAACATGCTGTTACCTTAATTTTCACACCATAATATATCTCCGACTTTTAAGTTTCATGAACGTATAATATTTTCGAAGCTGGATTTTACCATATAAAGTTTTGAACCTGTATGCATATATACATTAGTTTGAAATCAAAATGAAATATAATTCGTGGATTGGTGATTTTGACAAAGTTTAAAATAGTTTGTTTAATTAGCTTAAGGGTTATCAGAATACTTAATATTTATAAGGGTTATCATTTTAAAAGGTTTTCTAGAATAAATTCATCATGGAATTAAGCACGTAGCTCATATACTCGACTTTAGTCTCTTTTGGCAACGTATCCTATTATGCTCCCCCCAAAAAATAGCTAACTATCCACTGTGGAATTATTTACAATTAAATGTGACCTATTTATTTAATAACGAACTTTATTGCATGCTTTTTCTTGCCGTACATATTCAACTAACCACAAACCGTAACCTCAAAATTTTGAAAACCTGTGGTTAGAATACGAGGTCCACACTTGAGCTGTGCCATTCATTCTCCATACCCACACCATACTAAATTTGAGACTCAAACTTGCAACTTGTCCCTCGATGGATTTATAAAGGAAATAAGTCAATGGCATCCAAACTTAAGAATGCATAAACATTAAAGCATGTAAACATATCCCGGAGTATTAAAATTGAAACAAACATTCACACAAAAAAAGGAAGGAGGATACAAACATCAAAAATGCAAGAAAGAAAAATGATGCAGACATATGTAAATGATAAGTACAATCAAACGATTCAGGATGGTAAAACGACATTTCAAACTCTGAATAGAAGGAAAGTAATGTAAAGGTTTTCTCGTTCGAAAATCGCATTTCATGTTGGTTGCTTATGAAAAAAATCATGTTCTTCTTGTATAAAAAGGAGAAATGGCTACCATAACGTTTTGGAATTCAATGTATATAGGATCATGACCCATCTAGAAAGCGTTCAGTGGTATTGCTACTCACATTGGCTGGAATCTAGTGTTTGTCAGACCCATATGGAATGGATGAGTTCTGGAGGGCAGAAACTAGTCTGACAGGAGAGACACGGTGACAAGTCAGCTTTGACCCATCACAGATTTTGAGTTAGGAAGTGGGACTAGTATTCACATAAACAGATCTGGATTATTTGCTTGACAATGCATCTTGGCCACAATAATGCATCCAATGAGTACAGAAGTGACAACACGAGTCCTGGTTCTAAGAGCAGAATCGCGCTCGTATCCAATCCTTGAGGAATCGGGGAAAATGTACGCTGCCTACTTGCATTCTATATTTTAATATGGGCCTCGTACCTAATGGGATGGTTTGGGTAGTTTTTATGTACATCTTCAAGTCGTTCCTAATTTGAATAGCTAGCATTACATTTCTCATATCATAAGGTTGGTCACTGAGCTCCGTTTTTGAGATCTCGGAGACAAGGTAATGCCTGAACGTACGTTGCTCATTGTATCCTGACCTACCCTGACACAGAGGGTGTACGAATGTTGCTCTAACCAGGGTGTTCGCCAAATCTTTCGTTTATTGAAAAGCATCTGATCATGTATTGTCATGACTATTCAGCCACAATAATTCAATAAGTTTGACATATAGTCTAGAGTCAGCATGGAATTTCTTGCCCCCCTATTTGATATCCAAGCTCAGTTCGACAGGATGCCTAACTGGGTTAGATCCGTTTTACCAGCCAGAAGCGGCAACTGAGATTATTGATTTCAAATCCAGTATACTTTCAAATTTGCCTATAATGGTAATTTTGGCCTTACTACGCTGTATATTTACAACTAGTTATTTCACGTAAAATAACGGACTACATCTTTTTGAAGTGTGAAAAGAAACCATACACCAAAACTTTATAAAAAATATATATAAAAAGTATGTTGTGGATGATAAAAATATGTTAAAGACTCTAGCAAGTATCCCCGTTCATATCTTGCCTAAACTAAAACACATAGCAATTGAGTATAAAGATAAAAATTTAGGTAATATTTGGAATAATTTTAAGTAAGCGAGTGTATATGTGTGAGTAGCTTTTCTGCTTTGAATATACATAGCAAAGTTTTGCTATTTGCTGTCCTTTCAGGTTTAGCGTTTTAATTCTCAGCACTGTATTTTGTTGATAATCATTATAGCAAGTCAAAATAAATTTATTTAGGGCATTTTTCTTTACATAGCCGAGTCTGGAATTATTTCTTAACCGAAAATGAGTTATATTTAAATATAATTACATGTCTACTTTAAAAATCCTTAAAGTCCTGTCCCAATATAAATATCAAATTGTTTTAAATTCTAACTAACATTAAAAATTAAAGAAATATATGATTAAACTGAAAAAAAATTATTGAATATGTCTATATTTATGAAAAAAGGATGGAAAATTAAAGTTAAATATATATTACATACTAGCGATCCCGATAGTCATTGTCCTGTACACACGTCTTAAATCCGAAAATTACAAACATTTTTGAATAAGTTGTAACCATCTGGACCGTTTTGATGAAATTTTTTATAAAGAAAGTTATATATTACAATACCTGACCTCATCACAGGTACAATTATTACTATTCGACCTATCGTTTGCGTGAGAGTATGTTTTTACTATGAACTAAGTTGAATATAGAAGCTATTCTAAATAGAAATTTAAACTTGTTTTGATTAAAGGGTAAAAAGGATAAAACTCGAGCAATTTTCATTAAAGGTATATTTTTTTAATGCACAAAAAGTAAATTTACTGTAATGCCATTGAATGTACAATGTTTTTGGTTAATCCTTGAGAGGTATAAACAAACAAATGCGATAGTTTGCCAAATCTTGGACATGCAACATATAATTGGCCGTGTGAAAAGCAAGAGTTTTCTAAATCCAAGCCACAAATTGTCATTGTTTGACCTCGTGACTTATTAATGGTCATAGCAAATGCCAAGCGAATTGGAAATTGCAAACATTTGAATGGTCTGGTGAATCTGAAATAATCATTGGGATCTGTGGTAGAAGTATAACTTCACCTTGAAGTTTGCCGTTCAAAACAGTGGACTCAAGAATATTGCCCATGATTCTTTTATGAACAATCACGCGCCCTTACATAATTTTGGTGCATTTTTAACTAATTGCGATGTCGGACCGAATTGTGAATCTAAATCATTCTCGAATCCATACAAAAAATATCATCCAAATCGGTCCAGCCGTTTAGGAAGAATTCAGTCACATACACAAGCACAGAAGAATTATACATATAAAGATATATGCCGTATCGTGGCGAAATGAATAATCTTTCCGGTTCTGTAACTATTTTTTGTCTGATTTTGATAGAAAAGTTAGATTGCAATTTTAAAAACGGCGAAAATATCGAAAAATTCTCCCCTCTTCTTTCTTTTTTTTTCTTGCCGCTTATTAGCAGAATAAACAACTCAGAGAGGTAAAACAATTATGCATTTTAAGGTTTTTAACTAATTGTGATATTGGACCGAATTGTGAATCTAAATCATTTTCAAATCCACTTGAACCCACACAAAAATTGTCATCAAAATCGGTCCAGCCGTTTAGGCGGAGTTCAGTCATATGCACACGCACAGAATAATTATAGATATATAAAGCTTATTTGAAAGGATATTAATTAAAAACGCTAAAAAGCATGAGTAGTATGCATTTTTGTAGCAATAAAGACCCAGTTTGGCTGAAAATTAATTTTTGACGACAACTTACGTCGTTTTTATAAAAATCACGTTATTACAACAATGCAGGTGAATATTGAGTTGAATGTTTTTAATTAATGTCTTTTTAACTAATGGCGATATCGGACTGAATTGTGAATCTAAACCATTCTCGAATCCACTTGAACCCACACAAAAAAATCAGTCCAGCCGTTTAGGAGGACATACACACACAGAGAAGATTTTTATATACAAAAAGATTTCTTGTTATTTCAATTCATTTATTACATTTTAGTAAAACATTTACCCTTTTATGAATCGGTCCAAGATACTGGATCAGTTCTTCGCCATATTGTTGCTCAAATATTTCCAAAGATTGATCCATGGATGTCTCTGTAAATGAAATGTTTGCATTCATGAGCTATTGCTGTAAAAACCAGTTGGGAAAACCTTCAGGGTGAGTACAAATGATGAACTCGATTTTTAAAAAATCACATCATCCAAACCACTGCACATATCACAATAAGGGTTCTTTTTTCTGTTATGTTCGGTGTGTGATCCTCTAGTGACACGGTCCTATCTGTAATTCGGTTCGTTCCATACATTTTGCAGCATCCCTCTGTCAATGATTCGTAATGCTGCACAAATGCTTGCTTATCGTCCTCGGTAATTTGTTGCGTCAATTGCAAGTTAAATGTAATTTTTTCCGTACAATTTTCTTTGCCTTTTGGGGGGGTATTCCAAGTTCATTGCAGCAACTCTTGGAGAGTTTCGTAGACTTGGTACATAACTCTGCCTCAACCTACCCGCTGCTTCTTCCAAGACGCTTGGTAGGTTGCTGCTTTTCTTTTTACACAAGCAACCTGTTTTCTTAAATTTGTGATCCTTTCTTTGAATGTTCTTGTTGGTTGGTGCTCCTTTTCCGTAGCAATTTCTAAAAGCGCGTTTTACCGAAATAGCTAAAAAACGTGTTCATACTCTAATAAGCAAACACTGTCATTATCGTCATGTCTGTATTTCAATCGTAGCGATATCGAATGTGCTGTTAATCATTTCTCTTTACATCCCTTGTTGTAATGTATGAAGTAGTTTCGAAAATACGATTTTTTAAAATCGGGTCCATCGTTTGTACTCGCCGTGTATTCTCACACAAAAAACCTTTCTAAAACCTCATTTACACCAGCACATAAATGACAGAGCATTTGAGTTTTTTACATAATCGAAATTAATATCACCGGCTTCTTCTTTTCAGGAAGGCTATTCTAAAGAGTTGCAGATATTTGTAAATAGACAGTGGAGGCTAAGATTCACTTTAACCTTTTTACAAGTGATGTTTTAATCTGTAATGTCACATTATAATTGCCCTTTGTTCCTCCAGTTGAGAAACAACCCTTTAACAAGAAGAAAACATCGCAATTGTCACCCCCTTTATTTCTTTAATAGCACCCTTGATTTTCAGACCAGCGCCAATACACAGACTGCATCAGCTCTCGTTTGGCTGTTTCTCCAATACAGTATTGGGGTGAATCCTAGGAGGATTGGCGACAAGTTTTTGGTGCCAAAAGATTTGGTGATAAACCCTGCTAAATGGTCCAGTTTTAGGCTAAAATGGTAACCCTATAACCGCTCGAACACAAAATCACCCCATTTCGGACAGTGGTCATTCCACTCCTGACCTTGCCTGCTTCTGCTCATGGGACGACCACCATTTTTCTTTTTTGAAGCTCGACGAATGGATATTTTACCTTTTGAATGAAAGGGGTCAGAAAGAAATGATTGCTTTATGAATGAGGGAACGATTCAAAGTATTTCAGCAGGATTGTCCAAAATATGAAAATAATTTGTTTGAGAGAAATGGAGATCGTTGTTTCATCAGCCTAAAGCATTCACATCGGATTTCCCACTGTTGTGTTTTAGAAGCGACAATTTTTCAGTTTTTCTTGTAGAAGCAGTTTTAGAAATCGCGTTTTCTCCGTAAAAACATGACGAATGGATTTTATCCTGATTAAAAGGTAAGAAAGTAATGATTGTTCTTTGTATGAATGAAGGATAGATAGAATCTTGTTATGAATGTCTGAAAGAATTTGCATTCGATTTCTTTGTCCATTTTAGAAACCGGGTTTGACGCCGTTTTGAAAAACGTGGTTTCTTCCGTGGTACCATGTGGTAAAAAACTTTTGGCACCAAAAACAGCAGTGTGCTGTTCTAGTCCCAGTATTGAAAGGATTATTAAACTTAACTCAATAACTTGCCCAAACAAAAGTTTGGAAAAATGTCAGCCCACAAGAGGCACTAAGTTGTTCGCGGAACGAATGTTCAGCATGAACATGTATAAGGCTCATTATCGAGATGTCTCTCCTCACTCGAGAAGCGAATCCCTATCTGACCATTTTTTTTACTTCTTAAGGGAGATTCCTCTGCACGGTGAAGCTTATTTCAAATAAAACTCTGATCAAGTGACACGTCAAGTTTTGGAGACGGCAGACCCATCTCTCTTTGACATGGAGTCCATACTTAATGAATAGCAGTTTTCACTTGACTACATATGATGAAAGGGAATCACTTTTCAAAGTATATGCACTGTCGAATGTTGTGAGCATTAGTGTGGGAAAACTAATAACGAAGTATCTGAATGTTAACATGTTCAATAGAAACTATTGGACTTTTCAACAAGACTGTGCTCCTGTTTTTAAAACGAAGGGGTCCCTGCTGTGGTTGGAAGAGAATGAATCAGACTTCACAAAGTACAACAATTGACCTTCCCAGCCATCGAAATTTAAATCCACTCAATTATAAATTCATCCCTTCAGTGGGTCTATAAAGGACTGCCAAGCTTGCTTGGTAATTGAACACTGGGAGTTTCGCGTCAGACTGACCACTTGACCGAAACGTCTGCACAGCACCTAAGGTCATGTAAACTGAGATGGGCACAGTAGGCCTTCGTCCTCATGGGCTGTTGTGCCACTAAGTTGAGTTCAATAATAAATTGTGGTCAGTTTTGGAGGCAAAGGTATGCCAAAATCAGTATACCTTAATTAAAACAATCTTTAAGTAAAGCAGCGATGGATAATTGACCAGAGAGATGTAAGGCTTCTGTGAAGTCAGAAGATGACCTGAGTGAGTGTTGTGTTGAATGGCGCAAGAGCTTCAGAAGGTGACCATTTGGAATAAAAATTGCAATATATTAAATCTAAAGGCAAAATAAAACTTTAAGAACTAGCATTAAAATTGATTACATAATTTTTATTTTTCCTTTCTGCTTGCATCAGAAATTACGGCGCAACTTTTCAACATTTTTGTTGTTGTTGTAAGATTCATTTACACGACTAATGTGTTGAAAACTGTTTTCGTGAATGGCATTAAAAGCTCCTACCTCTAATAGTAGTGATGACTTGTGTGATTTCTTCAGAATGAGGCTCTGAAGGTGATGAGAGTGATCGTAATGAGAAAACCTAAAAACGCAAAAAGATACATTTATTTAGTTTTTGTAGAAGGAGATAATAAACATGCTACTTTCAATGTGAAACAAATCTATTTTCGATGATTTTCTAACTGTTTGCTTAAAAATACCTCCTTTTATTGTGGCTGCTTCCAGTGTCTATTACTGAGCTCGAAGTAATAAAGTGCGGGGAATTTATAACGGCTATATCATTAGCATTGCTATAACCTTAGTATTAAAAAGACAGTGAAGCTTCTAAGAGTTTCAAAATAATAAGAAAAAGTAATTTCAAATATTTTGCCTAAGTGCTTATCATTGAAATCACCAGTTTTACATGAAAAATTTAATAAATACTTTTTGACCAAAAACTAAAATCAAAAACCCATTAGTGCTTATCAGTAAACATTGAGTATACACTGGTGTGCAAAAATTAAGGACGAAGTCGAAAAATTAGCATATAAGCTGAACGATGAGGCAGAGCGGACAGAAAGACCAATCAGGAGATTAAGTAAGGTGACGTACGGTAGCACATGCGCAGATATGCAGGTATACGTAATGGGGGAGTGTCTGAGTAGTATAAAGCATGTTGTCGGTGTAAGATCAGTATTTCTGGCAAAGAGATTGCACGCCGTATAGCAGTTAAAATCATACCGAGTTGCTGCCTCAGCGAGAAATGGCGAATAATCAATCTGTTAGACGACATCTGGATGCTTTTACCCGAGGTCGAATCATTGGGAAGTTGGAACGAAGGCTGCAGTGTGACAAGTGTGGCTGCAGAGTTCGGAATTGCTCACAGCATCATTTCACGACTTTGGAGACAATTTCAAACTACAGGAACAGCTATACGGGGGTTCAGTAGTGGTCGTCCACGAGGAACCACACCCTCAGATGACCGGTACATTGTCTTACAGGCCAGAAGAAATAAGCGGCAGACAGCGGGAGAAATCGCTAGACACACAACACAGGCGACTGGACGACCGATATCGCGTTTTACCGTGGCCAGAAGACTGCACGGTGGGGGTCTGTTTGCACGACGCCCTGTACGGTGTGTACCTTTAACGCCTGCCCATCAGAGAAGGCGTTCTCTGTGGTGCCGGGAACACCGGAATTGGAGTACAATGAATGGGGACGAGTACTCTTTACAGATGAGAGCAGATTCAGTTTGAGTAGCGATTCTCACCGCATACTCATCTGGAGAGAGCGGGGAAGCAGCAATCATCCCTCGAACATCATTGAAAGGGACAGGTATGGAGGTCGCGGTGTTCTCGTTTGGGGAGGCATCATACTTGGTAGTCGTACAGACCTTCACATCTTCGACGCAGGTTCAGTCAACGGCACCCGTTATTGTAACGAGATTCTTCTTCCATATGTGCGTCTTTTTAGAGGCGCTATGGGTCTGCAGTTCCTTTTCATGGACGACAATGCACCATGTCATCGCACAGTAGCTGCCAAACAGCTCTTAGAGAGTGAGGATATTGAACGTATGGATTGGCCGGCACGATCTCCGGATCTCAATCCCATCGAGCATGTATGGGATTTTCTAGGCAGACCCTTGGCAGCTCGTACCTTACCACCAGTAACGATTCGGGAGCTTCGATTGGCGCTGCAAGACGAATGGGCAGCAATGCCTCAACAACTCATTGACACCCTCATTCTCAGCATGGGCAGACGCTGTGCAACCTGCCTAGCAGTCAGGGGAGATCATATCCCCTACTAAAGACCGGATGTTTCTTGCTGGACACCCATCACAGAAATGTTTCGTCCTTCAGTCGCATTGCGCTCCATGCTACTTTTTCAATCAAGCTTCTTTTTATCCCTCTGATTTCTCTTTTAGTAAGTGTTGCTTACATATTACACATGTCCTTACGTATTGGGGATCTTACGGTATTAATTGTGTTGATTTGGAAAGCTTTTGTACAAAGTTATATTGAAAAAACCATCTCGTCCTTAATTTTTGCACACCACAGTGTATATCATCCTACATGAAGCTTACAACCGTTAGAATTTCGTGGACCACTCAATGTATAACGTTATATTTGGAAGGCCACCACAACTGTATTGTCCCTTACTTATGCGTCTCTATTTATATTTCTATATGGCTGGATAGGAGCTTCATGAAAAGCAAGAATAAACCGGTAATTCAAAGCAATATCAACAAACCGAAATATTGTGTCGTCAATTTACTATGGTTGTCAGTTCACTTTCAAGTGTCGCTAGATACACCAGAAAATGTAGCTAAAAATCTTCTATTCTCAGAAGGCATTTCGATAATAGTAGCGCTTAACCTTTTTAAAAAAGCATAATCCATGTTTCATAGCACTTGTTATTTTTGGAACTAAATGTTCTTAATGTCAATTTTTCAGCAGACCGCCGGATCTTCGCTAGAAAAGTAGGGTTTAAAGAGAGTATTTCATTAGACCCCCAAAAACAATCCTTCAACTGGGAAATTTATTTTTAATCATTTACATGCAACAAATTTTGATGGGTTCCCTTACTTTTTTTATATAGATTTTTTATTATTTATTACTGAAGAATGAAGGTTGGCTTAATAGTTTGATGTTTCAAAAAAAAAGATTGGTTAAAATTTATTAAGTCTTTTGTAAATTTAGTTTATTAACATAACAGTAACCCTTATATATATACAATGAAAAAAAAAACGCTCAGCTCATACACAAATAACTGTACACAGTTCGAGAACACGATGATGTAATTAGGAGATGGGGATGCCAGCTCAGGTGTCGTCCTCATTACTTGACCATGGTTCAAAATTACGAGGTTCGTCACCAAAAACCCTCGTGTAGCTGAACGTTAATATTCACTCACTCGAGGACACGATAAAGAAGTTGCCAGATTCACTACTTTAAAAGTACATTTGTAATCATTAATATACTTTCCTCCTAGCCGATACTTCACTTCGAGGACATGTGACAGTCCATGATGTGGTTTCAGGATCTAGCACAATTGTCATCCATACTTCTTTCCTGTAAGTGCTGGATTTTGCAGGATGTAGCAACAAATAAAAACGTAGAGTGTGTGCGTAGAATCTCCAAAAACACTAAAAATCCACGGAGTAAACCATAAAAATTTCAATTCTCAGTTAACATAATTTCTGCACATAAATTCAGTCAAAGATATAAAACTCTTCCGTTCTATTTGTGACGTCAAGAGATAAAAAACGGCTACTGTAAAGAGTATTCAAGTGTCTATTCATTTTCAATTAATAAAACTTCTCTATTGAAATTGGTTTACTTTAACTAAAAACAAATAATGATTGCTTCCCAAACATCGGCATACAATTTGTTAAAATATTTTGAAATCACTAGGATTTATTTTTGGCTCTTTTTTTAAATTAATGTCTAATCAAACAATTAAACTGATTATACATTTTGTAGTCTGCCGACTTGTACGCCTTGATTAATTTTGATTGCTAGTTACTTGTTTGGTTGAAATAAAATCTGCAATCCTTTTCGTTGGTTTGAAGAAATATTTGCATTTTCACAAGAGAAAAAAAAACAAGATAAATAGATCTCAGGTGCTTTTATTAAACATAATGGTTCTTTTTATTTAAAAAAACATAAATTTTATTGCCAAAGAAATAATTAATGAAAAATCATTAATAAATTTTTCACACAATGTATCAAAGGATCAACATATGGGATACATTCCCAAAGGTATTATGAAGAATATAACTGTTGTAAGTTCTCCAAAATCACCGATTTAAAAAAGAAGAGTCATAAAAATATTACAGTACAAGTTTGACAACAAATGTCGCTTATATATTATAATGCTTACTGTTACGAATTCATCTGGTAGTGTCTGGTACATATAATCCTCTTTAAACTTGATGCATTTCCAGAATTCACGGGATACCACGACTTCACTTTGTCCACATTGAGAAGTTGAATAAAAGGAGTCCATCACCGTTTCGCCAACGAGAGTGTAATAGATTGTCTTTTTTCCCACAAAGAAACAATTGAAATCTCCACACGCAATCCCTGTAAGAACAGTAATGCTAAGAAATTGATTCCTGGACACACAAATATATTTAACCAACAGATTCTGAAATTATTTATTTTCACACCACATTAATTCAGCGCTTCTCTAACTTTCAATATTGGCGACCCAAAATTCAATCGTAATTTTCATCGCCCCTTCCCACCATACAATAACAATGTATTGAGTATTATAAGCCTTGACGAGAAGCTACAATACGACTTAAACCTCTCAAGTGCCTCCGGCGTATATAAACGTCTTGCTCAGTGAATGCGTAAATTTCCCCAGACGAATAGCTTTGGAATGCAATAAAATGACGGGTGCTTACGAAGGATTTCAGAGGACTTATTTATTCTTGTACTCCCCCCTCATATGCACGCCTACGTAGGTAAGGGAAGAGTTTCACCAACCGTTGAATGATTATCAAGGTAAGTGCTGAGTTTTTGTACATAATCTTATTCATGACAAGCCCTTGGGGCCACGTGTAATTATTCTTAACTTAGTATTGTTAAATTAATAATCAAATACATTGAGCTATATTGATACATTTATAAGCGTACATGTGTATTTTATTATCACAAAATGTATTAATAATTTTTTAAAACAATCTTTTGTTCTCGATATGCTTGCAGTGTTATCACGCCCCCAAAGATTGATAAAAGATATCACATTTTAAAAGGGAAATAAAACTCTACAATGTTTAAATTTGTATATGCTAAATTTATCTTTTCCTCCACAAATTCAACTATTAACACTAAACTATTTTAGTCCAAGAGGCCCTTTTACCTTTGAGGTGTGTAAGAAGGAAAATTATACATAGTTAGAAAGATGCTTTTTAGGACTTTTTTTTCAAAAACTTTTATTGAAAAAATTGGACAAGAGCCTTAGATATTCATCCTCATTTACCAAGAAATAATATTGGTACGTACTTATACTCTGATAGCAAGTGATTGAGGAAGACTTTTGCCGAACAAGGGGATACGGAGAAGTTATGTGTGTAAACTAAGCAACGTGGCAATCCTAAATATCTTCATGTAGTCAGCAGAACAATTGAAGATAGGAGGAATCCATATTCTAAATGATATTCCTTTTATGATCCATTCATAGACTAAAACTGTTAAGATAGAATTGAATTAAGCCTTACAGGACCATGAGGTTGCTAAGAGTAAATATCAGTGGGGAACTGTTTATTTAAGTTTGTTTAGATGTAAAATAAATAAAATTTTTAAGCAAAATGAAATCTTTTTCTTTCTCTGTAATTTTTTTTACAGTTCTACGGAAATATAAGTGAATTTTTCCCATAGAATTATCATGTCATTATCAGGAAATGGTTTTTATTAGTTCACATATAATGTATTATAGTACAAGATAATATTTACCGAAAAACATAAAACATGTGAGAAAATGCTACAATATTCTCGTATTATTACACAGCAAAATAAATTGAAAAGAATAATAACTGAAAAATTACAATCCCCAAAATGGGGCCAATTTCTTTTACACCCCCTTCTTTTTTTGTAAACGTTCCCATTCACGTAATTGCGTTCGGCATGCGTTCTCTTTTGACATGCTGTAATCAAAATGGAGATAAAGTAATAATTAAACGCGAAAGTCATTAATTTTAAAATGGAAGAAAATTTTTCCGTTAGCTATGAAAGATTTAAAAATTTAACTACCAATGGCAAAAGTGACAAGCTAAATTTATTCAAGATTCAATCCTTCATACACTGTCTACTGATTCAATAGTTGTCAGAGCCTCTACTAGAGGCAATGTGTTTGGATGACGAATAATGGCATTTTCTTCCACTCGGCTTGGATAAGCTACGAAAGTTCTTTCCCGGATTTTGTACGGTTGCTGCACGCCTTAATTCAGCGATCCAACTCGCCCCGAAGGTTTTCTATAAGATTTGAGTCTGTACTCTATGAAGGCCAGCCCAGTCGGTTGACCTTATATCAATCCCTGATGGACATTCTGGAAGTAACAATGATCCAACACGTAGAATTGCCGCAACGTAGGATGCACTTAGTTGTCTAGGAGTAGGCGTTGATCAACAGCTCCAGTCCATAAGACGAGAAACATCTCCACTAAAACTTACTGTAGGCACAATGTATTCTGGCAGAAGACGTTCTCCAGGCATATGCCCAATCCATACTCTGCATTCTGACTGGATTAATCCCTCTAGAAAGCCTATTTCCACTCGTGGGTAGTTCAGTGCCTTGCACATCCTCAACCGAGCAGTGCGGTTAGATTTTGTTATCAAAGGCAGTACTACTAAAGGAAATCAAAGGAATGTGCTTCCTTGTGGATTATATTTATCGAAAAAAAATTCATGGATGCTTGTTGGCCATCGATATTTGGGGTGGTTTTTCCAAATTTCATTGGACAACATACATCGGTCTTTATCTCTAAGTTTCGTGTGTCTGCCGCGTAGAAGCACATTTCGACAACTGACATTTACCTTCCACTTTTTAATCCTAAAAGCCACTGTCAATTTTGGATTGCTTAACTCGCTAGGTATGTCCCTTAAAGATCGGTCATCTTTTTATGATATCCAGTGATTATGTCTTTCTCGAAGTCAGTTAATTTCGTGGCATCTTGTACGCGATAAATACCATTGATGTTTCCTACGCGATATTTAAGTACAAGAGGCGTGACGTAGAGTAGTAGCGCATATATCCGTATTTGCATGGGTGCCCATAATTTTATGGGTGGATAGTGCATAAATTCAACTTCAAGGATTTCATTAAAATTGAGAATGATTATTTTGGTTCTTGTCCCATAACCCATTCTACAATCGAAAAGTGGCAAGGAATCAAAATACAGTTAAGTTGAGGCAAAGTTTGCCCCTTGTTTTCCACTTGCTACAGTCCCTTACTGGCAACATCTTAGACGTGTGCATTTTTACAAACTGGTAAGAAGTGTAGCCTCAGAATAATTCTTTTGGTACTTTTTATGAACATTTCCAATTGTAAAGAAAATAAAAGCTTATCATATAACTTCCCAAAAAGTCAAAATAAAAACCAAACATATCCATACAATCTCAATTAAAATAAACTAACCTATCAAATTTCGAAGAACTCTGCCAAATTTCGTTTCGGTTTTTCCGAATCTTTTCTGTATGAAAAGAGCTGCGTTGAGAACTTTTTGTACAAGTTCCTCCATGTCTTCTTTCCTGGCCAACCACATGCATTGGACATATCCAGCTGACAAAAATATGTTAAATTCACTATTCAAAGCAGATTTTTTTCTATGAAATATGTCGAACAAAATTTAATGAGAATGAAATTATTAATTTGTAATATTTTCAATATCATGACACATGTGTACTTTTTGATAAAAAAATATTTTCTGATGGTTCTTTAACAAGTGATAGCAGAAAAAATGAAGTTGCTTACTAAAATTGCTAAAAATACAAATAATCAATATGCTGAACATATATGCGGAAAAGATTTTTTATTTTACCGGGGATGACCATTTCTCTATAAGCAGTCAAGGATGAGGATTCATACACAAGATGTTACCAGTAAACCTCAAACGACACATCTTGATAGATTTAATGAAATCTGCTTCCTCAAATAGCTTATATAGTTCAAAATTATGTCTTGGTCTCCACAATTTATTCTCAACCATAGCATCAAACATATGGTGGCCGAAAAATTTACGCTCAAAGATGGTTGGCTGTTCAATCTGTGATTGTTTTATATATCGTAATTTTTGTACGTCATTTAATCAATATTTACTTTAAGAAAGCTCTTAGACCACGAAGACAGCGATTAGAATCGGTAATATGTTTTTTAATTTCAGCACCAATGTCGTTTAGAAGGCCAATGTTTGAACCCAAATAGGAAAAGTTATCAGCCACTTGAAATTTATAATTTTCAGTCTTTAGATGTTTAAAACCTAGTGGAGTTTTTGTAATTGGCATTCATTTAGTTTTGAGTTAATTAATAATGAAATAGACTGTTAAATAACATGATAGAATTTTCATGTAAATGCCTCCATGCATTTCACCTAATTTTTTTATGAAGATATTGCAAAGTTTATTTTGATTCATGTTGCTTATTTAATCAACTTAAGATATGTTCTAGACTCTCTAGTAAGTCACTTCCATAAGCTGTTTTTGTAAGAACAAAAGTGAGAGAGAGAAATATAGGTCCTGTGCCAGATGCAGCCCGTCTACATTTTTTATCTGGCACACAACATGAATAAAACACAAACGAATTGAAATGTTCCTGATTTTTATCTTCCTTCGAAAGTATTTTACTACAGACCTCTTTTAACCGATATAAGTTCCAAAGTGCTTTGGTTCGATCGGCCACCAGGTTTGAGGATTTACTGTCATTCTTGACTGCCCAGTGTGAACAATATCAATGTTTGTTTACATTTGGCTAGTTATAATTTCATGTGTGAAAATTCGATAAAATACGATATGTTTCGAAAAAAATAAAATATAAAATGAAAATTTATGATAGCATACAATTTTAAGGTTCAAGAAGTCAAAAAAATACTTTTTTCAAGTCATGTTTTGATGTAATGATTAGTTTACATCAGTGCTTCTCCAACTTTCAGTAGTTGCAACCCAATTATCAGTCTTAATTTTCATTGCCCCTCCCCCATACGATAGTAATGTTTTGAATGCAATAATAATATATTATATTTTGATGCTTAAGCTACAATACGGCCTTAATTATAAACCATACAAATTACTAGGGTAAGTATTAAATATTTGTATATGTTACTTTTCAGTAATAGATATTTTAATAAAGTTACTTTTTTAAGTAATAGGATAAATATTATGTTATGTTACTTTCCTTATTTTTAAATTGAAAAAGATTGCAAAAAACATGCAACGTGAATTTTATTTTTTTATGTGTAATAATGTTTGGATTGATTTCAGTAAATTAATAATTTTTTGAAATAATCTTTTATTTCGGTCTGCTCGCGCTCCGCAGGTCCAATGATCACGCTACCCTAAAAAGGCGCTCACCACAGTTTGAGAATCAATGCTTTACATTTCTTGGCTGTATTGTCCTTCCCATTCAAATGTCTAGGAGTTTAAAAGTTTATTTACACTCAATCAAAGATTTAACATAGTTCATTTATTTAGATTCAATTAGGTAACGCTTTGTTTGTGTAACTTTGTTGTAAATAACAATCTTACCTTCTATCATTACGACATCGCCTCCTGCTGACATAATATCTGTAAATTAAAATAGCACAGATAAGAAAAATTCACAGGTAAAAAAATTTCAACGTATAGAAATGATTTGAAATAATGTAATGGTTTAGTTGTTTTTCAGTTTATTTTGCTTTTATAATTTTTTTAAATAAAAAGGGTTGATACCACACACAGTTAAAAAATTCAATTTTATTTGAAAACATTTAAGATTTGACAAAATATTCATAGATGATTTTTATGAATAAGCTTTCACAATCTAAGCACACACATATTGAATAAAAAAAACTTATGAAAGATTCTAGTCAAGGTATTTTTCACTTTTATTTGTCCGAAAAGATTCTTTTCTCTTATCCATCAAAATATTTCATTTCAAGCTGTTTTATTTTCTTTTAAGCTTCCAGGAAGGTTCAGCCTTTGGGGTGATCTTTCTTCCATATGACTCATTTATTGCTCCAAGATTAAATAAACATAAAAAGATTTTAATGAAATTTTTTTTATTTAAAATCTCTTTGGGAGGATGAAAAAAAAGGATTGTCGATGCAAAATTTTGTTGTTTGCAAAATGGGGAAAACATGACTAAAAAATCTAAACAAAATTTTGGAAAGAACAGATAGTTAAACCAATCCTATAATTTGATTACTAAAATCAAATTTTTACAAACAAAATTTTGAAAAGTAGATTTAAATTTCAATTGAATACAAAATATATTTTGTTTGTCAAGCAATCTAATTTTTTTTCACTCCGATTGAAAACGATACACTACAACACTACAAGTACGTTTCTATCAAAAGATTACATTGAAGTTATCGGAAAACAATTTTCGCCAAGTCCGATGCCTTATGAAAAAATTTTCATTTGGAAAGATCGCTTGACCCAAAAATATGCTTAGTGATGAGTGCGTATGAGTTAATATTAAAGTCGCACTATTCAGCTACTCGAGGAATTTGGCGACGGACCTCATCATTTTGAACCATGACACCTGAGCTGGCACCCCCTCTCCTAGCTTCAACACCACACCAATCAGAGGACACTTGAGCATCGACCCCCTCTACACGGCAGGATTTCTGCGGTACCATTTTTCGAATTCATGATGTGCCAGCCACGAGTTAGTTACCTTCACCACTAGACTCTTGCGTCACTTGTATATGTTTGAGGATTTTCTGCATGGAATAAAGATTTATTGGAACTGTTATTTTTTTAAAAAAAATTATCAAAGTTAGATATAGTTTCTTTTTTTAGTGTTAAACACGAAACAATTGTAAAAATAAAACTATCACTAGCGTAATATTAATCCTATGTACGGAACACCCTCTAAAACAAGTAGCACCTTGTCGGCTATTAGTTTTACGTAATAGTGATGCTTTAACAATCTTGGAGAAGTGCGCGCCAATCTGATAATCTTATTTAGCAAATATATGATTTCTCAATAGACAAAATAAAACTGTTTTTAAACATGAAATATAAGTATTTTTATATATGTAACAAGCTTCACGCAAAGACAACAAATATCACATTTAATGTATCATCTCATACCTTTTTCTCAGAAACTATTAAGGTATCCGACTACCGTAAAATCATGATTTTTTTTTCAAAAATTGACAAGTTTTTTCTTGAATTTATTTTGTAGGTTACCTTATTAGCTTAATAAAAAAACCAAGCTTTTTGTTTTCCATTCTCTAGAACAAAAACTACAAGTGTTATACTAAAAGAAGGTGCCATAACTTTACACAAGATGTCAAACTTTAAAACGCGTTTTACTTGAAATGTGTGTGTTTTTTTTTGAAAAACTCAAACGAGGACAGCGATTGCTCAAAAAGTTTTGAAAATAATTTGCTGAAATTTATTGTGAATGTTTTGTATAACAGTAGAAGTGTTTTGACTCTCAGATTTATCAATCACTGTTTTATTTCAAAATTTATAGTCCTTTATGTGAATTTAATCACTGTCTTTTTAAGCAATTTCATATAGTCACTAAGATAGAGTGCTCTAGTTTTTGTAAAAATTAAACTATCTATTATTCTGAAGGTCAATTCAAACATAAATAACAAAGTAACATGTTAAAATTAAAAAAACTGAGAATTTGTTGAAAACATTTTTGTACAGAGCGGGCCCCGTTTATGTAATTTTTTTTGTACATTTTCACCAGTTTTTCCCTTTTTAATAATAATAATTTGTTTTTCTATTTTCAATTTTACGATTTTTTCCTTAAAATATACTAAATAAATCTAAAAATCACAAAAAAAAAAAAAAAAAAAAAAAACTCCTTACTTCATTTTTTCAAAAAAAAGTTGTCGCGAGTAGTCGGATACCTTAAACATAAAGACTCAAATTTTTATTTATATTAATTAGACATTATATTTATACTGAAGTGAATTTTTTTAAAATATATTAATTAGTTTTTCTGAAGACAAACTTTTAGTTCACCGAACAATTATTATTATGAATTTATAAAAAATTGTCATTTTTTGTTAGCTGCTTTATATTTAAATGTTTTATGAATATTTCAAAAATGTCACTTAAGTATACACAATTGCATTTGAGAAACATACATACAGTAAATTTACAGAATTTTAAAGTTATAAATTTTAGAAAACAGAAATTTTTATAAAAGATTTTACCTTTTTCACAATTTTTTAATCCAAATTTCTTATGCAGAATTCTTAAATTAGCACACAGTTGTAACTTCAAATATTTTAAAAATATTTTTAACTCTTTACTAAGCCTTCGCGAGTTTAAATAATCAGTAATAATAACTAATTAATACTAAATTTAAATTGAAGAATAGCCTTAAATATAAGTAAAATCACCAAATATTAAATATGACATTCAAATTAAAACCAAGCTTCCAAATTTGGCTCCAAAATTTTTTGCATGTCTAACACAGTTAAATTTGCAGTTACTATACAGGTATCTAATGCGTATGAATAAAAATGAATTGAGGCTTTGCAACTTTGCCCCAGATTTAAAAAGACAATGTTTACATTTCTATCTGTCAAAATGGGCGTGGTTCACAAGCTGATTATTTTTAAAAAAATCATTTTAAAGTACTTCTAATTCATATAATGGCTTGTATGTTACATCATTGGAAAGGTGCCGATTTGGAGATTTTAGAAATATCAAAAACTCAAAATTGATTTTCGAAAGGTTATTACCCTACTGACTGCTCTTAAGGTTATCATATGTAATCGGAATGAAAAACAAAATGATTGACTTATAGACGATATAAACTAATTTCCATTTTCTCATGACCTGGATTTTGGGATTGATTTATGAGTTAAAATCATGTTTCACAAGGCAATTTTCAGATATTTGTTCATTGTCCGACACTTTTTTGGAGGGTTGAAATTTATGTTATTTCTTCGCCTTTAGTATTAAAATGAATGAGGAAACGTAACTTTTGATTCAAATTAGCTACGTGCACAATTTTAAAAAAATCTTAAATCTGACATTGAATTTTGAAAGCAAGATTAATTTTAGAAAACTATATTTGAACTTGTAATAAGTAAACAAAAATTACGTATTAGCATTTCAAATTCAAAATGTATAAGTCAATACAATTATTAAATGGTTAAAATGTTTCTTACTTCTGATGAGATTAGATAGATGAGAGTTGAGCACGAAAGCGATGTCTTCAGTTGGGTATTCGATGCTCATGGAATAAAAGAACACAACTTCAGAAAGAGCTGAGAATAAAACACATATGAAATAAATTAAAATAAAAAAGAAAAGTAAATTTTTTTTTCAAGCTAGTAATTATCTTATATGGCAAACAATGATGTTCTAAAGCGCAGTTAACGAAACTATTACAAAATAAAAAAGTTATTTTAATCGGAGAATCGTACCAACAGATGGGCCAAAAAATATGATCATTAAAGTTCACAAGATGGTTAGAGTAGTTATGGACGCTGACTTTTCCTTTACATTCTTGGGCTTGAAAAGGAATGTATTTTTATGAATGTCTGTGTGGCAGGGGAACTTCAGAAGCTTCAAGTCTCCTCTTGAAAGATTGGTGGTAGTCATGGTCACGAACTCTTGGCCAGTGATACCGAGTCTCGGATACGAGCCCCAGTGTCACTGAAAATCAGTCCTATAGAGAACATGCGTGTTAAAACCGTCACTTTAAATCTCCCTGCTTAAAAAAAAAAATCAGACGAAAATCTTTTCAGAATCGATAGACTATTCATTTCATAAGAATATGTTGCGTAACTTCTTGGTTGGTATTTCTTCAATAATTCCTTTGAATCGAATAATATTTGCACTAACAATTTTTATAAGCAGCTTTTGACTATTATGAAGGGGCTGCGGTTGCCCAGTGGTCAAGGTGTCGGATCATGGCAGACATATCATGAGTTCGAGCCCAGTACCACTAAAGACCCGCCGTGTAGGTAAATCTGTCGAGAACTCAAACGTCCTCCCGTTGGTGCGGTAGTTGGGAGAGGGGGGGGGGACGACGCGTCGTCCTCCGTCCTTGTCCATGATTCAAAATTGCGAGGTCCGTCGCCATACAATTGATCACACAATTTTCTATTGCAATCGTATAACTTACAGTTTTCTTGAAAAATATGACGAAGATGGTATATCATTCACAACAGAGATCTAAGAGTTAAATTAAAATATTATAATCCTTTATATTTTATCGGTTTTTCAAAATTAATTTATACAAATGCAAACGCAGTTTAAATGTTATTCTTAAAAATGCAATTATCTTTCTAATCGAAATTTTGGGAATATTTCTAATTTTTTTCTTTTTCTTTCTCAAAAACTGCCCCAATTTTATTTTTTAAAATTAATACTATTTTAATTTTTAAATATATATAAAAATTTATTTATTTCATATTTTAGTTAATGAACTATGTATAACTTGAGATGAAATCAATTTTCTTAAGTGCTGCATAAAAATTCGTCTTCCAATAATTACAGGCAATTGCCTGTAATTATTGGAAGACGAATTTTTAAGGCGTCATATTAATTAATACTGTCAAATTTACTTTATTATTGAATTTTTTTATACAGAAATAGTTGTGCTTCACAATGAGGAAAAATCGCTGTCAGAAATTCGCATGCTATAAGCAAGCAGGAAATTTTTCGGACAAAATTTTTTTTATTTCAATCCAGATAGTAAATACATTTTAATTAAATTGTTCCAAAATCCATTCAACAGTTAGTTTTTTTATAGATATTAAACACACACAAAAGAATTATTTTTCTAAAATGAATTTATAGTATATGTATAGTAATTTTTGAGTCATCTAAAAGGAAGTCAACAGTTTTCACACGAAAGAAAAATTAAATCACCAGTCTTAACTTTCATTATTTTCTTGATTTCAAAGTAATTCTTTCGTATTTTTGATTTACTATCAGGATTCAATTTTGTTCAATATTCTGGTATTTTCTTTTTGGGTAATTATTTTAAAGGAGGAAAGAAATTCCTTAGTATTGTCCTCTCTATACAAGAAAAGGAAAATGTTTTGTTCGTCTCCCCATTCAAATCATTTCCCCTATTTTTACATCTATCATGTCTTCGTACTGGGGGAGAGATATGGATTCATAGTAACTGGTTCCAGTCTATTTTAAAACTTTCTCATGTAATTGGAATTTTCTTCCTACAACTTCTATCTTTCATTGCTACCGCCATAAGGGTTAACTTCTAAAAGGGAGGCTCTGTCCATATCTCTTCGTGACTCTTCGGGCCCAACCGTGACTGACACAGAACTCATAACTACATAGTACAAATAGTTTTAATACTTAAATTTAATATTTTTTTATACCTTTATGTATTTAAATTAGTTTAATGTTATTTCTTAATAATTTAAAATGTTTTCCCTTTGCTATGATAGTTTTATCAAATTTTTTCACTTAACATTTTTTTAAAGTTAATTACATCTGAATTCAGTACTGGGTTAAGCAAAAGCTTAAACCAAGTTAATTCAAAACCATATTGACAGGAGGTAAAATTTCCTCTAGGAAAGAGGTAGATTTGTCTGTAGATAATAGCCAATAAAAACTTGATTAATAGCATTTGGTGAATTTTAGGATTTAAAACGGGAATAAAAAGTAACACAATATCGGATAACATATATATCACATTCGATTCTGCTATATACAATATCCAGAAACTGAAGTAACGTTGAGTTTTGTGGATAGAATGCAAAAATGAGAAACTGGTAACCGTTTGAAAACTTAACTGTGTGTGAAACAATTATATATTTGTTTTCAATTCGTAAAAAAAATTAAAAAAAGAAACATCAGCTGATTTTTTTTGTCATTTAAAAATTTTGTATGTATATCAATATTTATTGCAGTTATAGTAAATAGTATAGCTTTCCACAAAGCCAAAAAACGTTCCCGAAGTTTAAATTCTTTATTATTATTACTTAAGTCAGAAACAGCTACAATATTTTTAATTTTACTATCGACAAAAAATCCGATACACTTATTTAAATTCTTAATATTTCTATCCTCGTAAAAAATATAATCATTTTTAAGACTTAAAAAAGTCAAATCCTGAAAACACTAATTTGAAATAAAACTTGAATAATGACCAACATAACGATTCAAATTTACTTTGCACAATTTACCAGTAAATAAGCACAAAAAACTATTTTTGTGATGGCCTACATGTTCTTTAGAAATTTGATACTATGTGAATATCAAACAAAGTGTTAGAAAATTTGGAGTATGAAATGTTGCATAATTTCTATGTATTTTATCAAATGTTTATGTTTAAAAGTGCTCTGATGTTAAAAAATGCCGAAGTAAATTAATTTGTTAAAAAATTCATTATAATAATACCGTTCCTCCCAGTGCCATTTTTTCCATTGGGCACTTGGTGGGGGCGCCCGGAGGGGTCCAAGAGAGCCCGGATAAGCTGGACTTAACCAGATTATTTAGGTATAAATTTCGATCCTCCAGTGCCAAGGGGGCCTACAGATCTTTTGCGCCTAGTGCCCGAAATAAACTTGAATTCGCATGCGGTCGCTCTCTTAATTTTATGAAACCAAAAAATTAGTATACATTTCTTTTTAATTTAATAAAATTTAACGTATAGAATCAAAAAGGTTAAATAAGTAAAACAATTCAAAATGGGATAATAGCCTTTGTCACTCCATATCCCACATAAATATATTGGCAGTAACAATTCAATGACCTTTCAAATAACCCTTTGGAATATCGTAACATGTATTCGCTAGGCAATGTATTTTAAAGTAATAAGTTACATTCGGTCAGATAAAGTTACTTCCACTAGTATAAGCTAACTATATATATATATATATATATATATATATATATCAATATAAAAAATTCAATATATATATATATATATATATACATATATATACATATACATAAATATATAAACGAAAATATAAAAATAAAAATAAACAGATAGTTATAACCTAAGATAACTAAAATTAGGAAGAAGGCACAGTAGTAATGACAAACTCCTGGCCTTAGGAACCAGGATTCCTGGTTTAAACATGTTTTGCGGCCAACCAACCTTCATATATATATATATATATATATATATATATATATACAGATAGCTATAGAACCTAAGTATAATTATTCTAGATAGGAAATATTAGGCACAGTAGTACAATAACAAACTCCTGGCCTTAGGAACCAAGATTGCAGGTTTAAACAAATTTTAGGGCTAGCCAACCTACACCTTTAATTTGTCTATACTAAGTGCTAAGAGGAAAGGAAAGAATAATATTAGGAGAGATTTAAATATTATAAATAAAATCACTATACTAATAAAATATAACGATAAAACTATAGCCTACTAGTATTCACAGTACAGATTTAAAGTCGATGCAAAAGGAAGATACTAAGACTTACTTCGTGAGTGTATCAACTGGTTATGTTTCCCTCCAAATACAACAGAGGGATAACAGTACCACATAAAGGTAAAATTATGATAAAATAATATAAAGTTATATATATATGTACGTTTAAAAAATCATAAATATATATTGATATAAATATTTGTGGAAAATAAATGAATCCAAGAAAGATTTGTTAAAATAATTAATTTAGACCTTATTTTTTCCCCTCACATAATATATTGCTGCTTCCTGGTTTAACTCTTAGCCAACATTTCGAGTATATTTTTTGGTTAATTTCCTTTTTCTTTTTTTTCCTCTTTCAGCAAAAATATCTTCAATTAAAATCAATAATTTCTCTTCCCCCCCTTTTTCTTTCTCTTTATTTATTTGTTTATATTACCCAGCTGGTCTCGAAAAAAATAATCCTGTTCTCGGTGTTTTTCTTTAAATATCAACAAGAAGTGATGACGCCAACTGAAAATAGGATTCATAAAAACATTTTATTTTTCATTACTTTTGTTTCCTGTCTCTCTCTCTTTTTCTTAATCTTTTTCTTTTGAATTTGTAAGAATAAATATATTCTTTTTTCCTTCTCTTATGCTCCTTATGTTATTATTATTTTTCTTGGATTATGTTCACGCACATGTATGTTCCCTTTATAATTGTATTTTCTAATGTTTATAAAATGTAAACTTTGATTTTTTTCCAATCAAGTCTGCATGTGGTTGTTTCCCGAGGGATCAGTTTGTAACTCTAAATCCTTCTCGGGTGAGCTCAGTTCCTTTGGGCATTCCCCCACCTCCTTACCTATTTACCTTTACAATATTTATTTTTTGTAACATAAATAATGTATGATTTGTGACGAATCTGTACGGAACCTTTCCACTAATCTTCTTAGGCATCTTTTCTGGGGAATATAAATTCGCGTTTATTTCCAATCAACTATGGGATATTTAAATTAGATAAGGTATTTAAGTCGAGAGTTGCGACATAGCAAGATTAAAGATTTATTTTAAACTTAAATTTAACATTAAAGCTCAACTCTTAATTATCTTAAATTCAAATTGATCACTTTTTGACTTCATACAGGCTTGGAGTCCTTTTGGAAAATGTGCTCTATCAAGGACCACAGGGAAGTCTTAAAATTTCTTGAGACTCTAGGCCAATACAGGAAAGTAGGCCCTGGGCCACTTGAGTAGATACTTTTAAAGGGGCCCTGTATCAAAAATTCGATTGGGGCTCTTGTTAGGGGCACCCTAACATCTTACGATTTCTTACTTACACATGTTGGGGTCCCGTATCATTGATACGTTGATTGCGATGCCCCTGCCCTAGACCCCTACGCAAATGTGGGCCCCACATATGACCCTTAAATTACAGTACATAGCATACGTTGACAAATACTCGTACAAACCATAACCCGAAAGAAATAAATGTTCAGGACTTACTATTGCACAAACCGGCTTGACCGACCGTCACCTTTTGATTGCAATGATGGTGTATGGTCGTTGGACTAGGCCCATGCATGGACAATGGTTCTGAGATGTAGCCAGTTGACAATTCGGTTCAAAATTCCCAGTTTTTTTGGAGAACATAACCGGAAAAAACATTTGGCCGTTGAAATTATTCAAACCATTATCTTACTAAGGTTGAGTCAAGAATAAGACGAGGCCTCCAATGTAGTCGAGACTCATGTATTAAGATGTCCCTGGAGGACGTACTAACTCATTGAGAATTTCCACCACTGCTCTTCTTAAAGAATGTTTAAGACTATTTTAGTCGAGATGCCTTTTTTGAAATACCTTTGCTTCTAATACTGAAACAATTTGTATTCGAATCCCGCCGGCTAGAAGGCAAATCTTTATCTTCTACGATGTTGAGCACGTTCATTCATGGGTTTCCCTACTGGTTTTATGATAACCTTTACCGTGGGTTTCACACAGTTCTGGCAAAAATTATCTTTGACATGCCTTCCATTCGGATCAGATCAATGATTCCATTCAGGAAGCAAAATGAAGAGCTCTTTGCACGTATATTTCTTTTTTTGAATTGTTTGGGTAGTCCTTGTATTTATATGATCGTATTGTTAGTTGGAAGATTCGTCAATGTAAAAGATTTTCTCGTCCTTAGACAGAATTCATCTGTGACCTTTATGAGCTTGCCGTTATAGCAGTGCCTTTGCTTTAAGGTGCTTCTGGGTATTTAATTCCTTTGTCTGAAAAGGAACAGCTATTTTTACAGCTATTTTCGAGAACCTCTTAGACTAAGGTGTGACGAATCTGTACGGAACCTTTCCACTAATCTTCTTAGGCGTCTTTCTGGAGAATATAAATTCGCGTTTATTTCCAATCAACTCCAAAAAAAGATATGGGATATTTAAATTAGATAAGGTATTTAAGTCGAGAGTTGCGAGATAGCAAGTGAGATGATGGTAGGCTATTGAGCCAGTAACTTTAAACGCATTACTAGAAGATTCAAGGAGATTAGATTCATGAAGACGTCGTGCTGCTAGATGTTCTAGAAAGTTTATATAATCCAGCGGTAAATATAATTTACGTACGCTTAAAGTAAGCGTCAGTTTGAGCGACTTAGTTAAAGTTAATGACAGTTAAGAATTCGAATACGTGTGTTTCTCGGATCTCCTATTTCGGTAAACCTTATCTGAGTTTGAGCTAGATTATTAATTAATTGTATTCTTAGTAATTTAATTTAATATAAAGACAAATCCCTTTAAGCGCCGTAACATTATTGTATTATATGTTATCAGAGATTTTTGTGAGGAAATTATAACAAATAAATAATATTATTATTTAAAATGGCTCTTGGTGATTCTTTGCCTCAAATTAATTTTGATGTTCTAGGTGTGACTCAGGGGGGTCATCACAGTGGCACCCAACGAGTAAATCCCGAGTTTAGAGTCGGATCTAATTTTCGAATCATCCCTGAGCAGTATTTTTCGGGAATGGAGAATGTGGTGGAATTTTTGGAAAATATGTATAATAACTTAACATATTACGATATACCCACATAACTCGCTTGTGCATATTTAAAGGGTCATCTCACAGGACGGGCACTAGATTGGTTTAAGGTTCTAGGTTATAGGGTTGTTGAAGACAAGGTGACGGATTACGCGCACTTAATTCAAGCGTTGTCAGAACAGTTCCCCGTGGTTAGAAATAGGTCGGAGCTAGAAACGCGTTTCTATTCATCATCTCAAAAGCATAACCAAAAACCGTCTGATTTTGTGTATGATTTGTTGAAGATTCACAAAATCTTAAAACTCGAAATGACGGAGGAAAAATTGTGATCGATCATATTATTAATAGGTTAGAACCTCAGATTTTGGATTATGTAGAGTTTAGGAATCCGCAAACCACATCTAACCTCCTACAAATTATTGATAAGTACGAGGAACGGTTTCTAAATAGAAATAACAGAGATTCGTGTTGGGAATCCCGAGATATACAACCAAACGAGAACAATCGTTTCCCTAACAGGAATCGACAAGAAAATTGGAGGGAAATGAGAGGTAAGAACAGATATGCGGACAATAGTAGACCACGGTGAGAGTTCAATAGATTTGAGAGTCAAGGTGTTGTGGATAATCAGAGATTTGATGGTCGACGCCGAAGTGGTCAATCGGATCATAGACTCCACAATCAAGGCGGTCGACAAGGTGGTTCGAGGAATAGTACTTTCAGGGGTCAGAATGATCGAAATGGATATTTAAACTTTTGAGCGATCGATGCGAGTCTGGGGGTGATCGATCGCGATGTACGGAAAATCCTCCAGATACAGAACACCAAACTATTAGGGTATCCTCATTACGAATGACTCTAGTAGACTTACCATATGTCCCTATTCTTTTAAATAAGACATTCATTACAGCCCTTTGGGACACGGGGGCGGAGAAATCTTTCATATCGGAAGAGGTCTATCGCAAATATTTTTCGTATCGACCTCGTCAAAAGACGAAAGATAGATTAGTGACGGCGCAAGGAGCCCCGTGTTCCACTTAAGTCGGGTCGAATTACAGATTCGGATCCGAGAATTCCAGAAAACCTGGGAATTTCACATTCTTAACAATATGCAGTATCAATGCATTTTAGGCATTGATTTTATGAAGGAGTCCAAATTAACTTTAGATTTCGATCAGAAATCGCTGATTATTCCAGATGACAAAATTAAGCAGTTACCAAAAGCGGAAAAGCAGGTCGAGATTGATCTATCAGATACAAAGCTTGGTGAAGGACAAAAGCAAAAATTAAGGAATTTATTTAATGGTTTTAAAGAGCTATTTTCAGATCAGCCGGGGTTAACTCATGTTTTATACCATGAAATCGATACTGGGACCGGTATGATAAGGGACCGGTAGGGTCGAGACCCTACCGATATGATAGGGTCAAACAAGGAATAATCGATTATCACATTGAGAAAATGTTGCAAGAGGGTAGATCCATCCTATTCAATCCCCATACGCGTCACTAGTAGTTTTAACGCACAAGAATAATGGCCGTCCTCCAGATTCTCCTGAGGCGTATAGATTCGCGATTGATTATCGCAAACTTAATGCAATAACTAAATACCCCCGATATCCATTCCCGGTGATTGATGATCTAATAACAAACATTCCGCATACCGGAGTGATGTTTACATTGGATTTAAAAAGTGGCTATTTTCAATTGGTGATTAGTCCAAAAGATATAAAGAAAACCGCGTTTATCACTCGCAATGGCACGTTTGCATTCCTCAGAATGCCTTTTGGCCTTTCAGGGGTGGCGCCAAATTTCCAAAAGGCTATTGATATTATACTCAAACCTGTTATTGGGCGTTTCGTGTCGGTATATATGGACGATGATATCATCACATCTCCATCGTTTAATGAACACATAGATCATTTGAATCAGGTATTTACATTGTTGAGAGACGCAGGGCAAACATTAAATAAGGATAAATGCCACTTCGCACGTGACAAATTGAAGTATTTAGGTCTCGTAATTAGTAAAGAAGGGATCGAAGCAGACCATAGTAAAGTGAAGGCAATCACAGAAAAAAACCTCCTAAAAACAGCAAGGAAATATCGAAATTTTTAGGGATGGCGGGGTGGTATCAGAAATTTATACCCCAGTATGCAGACATATTTGAAACATTATATAGGTTGAAGAAAAAGGGGGCTAAATTTAATTGGTCGAGAGAAGCACAGGATTCGTTTGATAAGATAAAACGAGCATTAACTGAGGCACCAGTTTTGCAATTGCCGAATTTTACAGAACAGTTTAACATATTTACTGATGCTAGTGGGGTCGGAATTGGTGCTGTGCTTAGTCAAAACCACAGACCTATTGCATTCGCGTCTAGAACCCTAAAAAAGGCGGAACGAAACTATACTGTTACTGAACGCGAATGTTTGGCTGTGATGTGGGCCTTAAATAAGTTTAAAACTTATTTCGGATCCCTGCCGGTGAACGTAATCACAGATCACGTGGCATTAACAAAGCTAACGAATGGGAAAAACTTATCTAGTCGAATGATTAGATAGGCACTCAAGTTATCCGAGTTCAACATAGAATGGGAACATCGACCGGGGGTTCAAAACGTTGTCGCGAACGTTTTGCCTAGGAATCCAGTAGGTAATCCGGATGGATCACAAATTTCGTGCGCAGCTCTTCGAGCCCTAGCCTTAAACTCCCGAGAACAACTCATTCGAGAGCAAAGGGAAGATCCTGAGTTAGGACACATCTATCGTTATTTAGAAAACCCAGACGACGGTTCCGTTAATGCGACTAAATGCGAGGGTTGGTCCCAGGATTTTAAACTTATAGATGGTCTACACTTTTACGCGAGAGAAATATTATACAACTCTTGGAGAACTAAGAGTGTATATTCCTGGATCGCTTCGCGAAACAATAATGAAAGAATTTCATGATCTGCCATTAGCAGGCCATCTAGGAAAGAGGAAGACACATTTAAAATTACGAGACACATGTTATTTTCCTTATATGAGGAAATATATATTTGAATATTTATCAACCTGTGACCGGTGTCAAAAATTTAATTACAAAAACACGCTACCAGCTGGTCGTTTAATTCCGATAGTATCGAATTACCCCAATGAAATTGTAACGTTAGACCTATTAGGTCCCTACCCCGCATCCTGATCCGAAAGATATAGATTTTTATTAGTAATAACTGATCATTTCATTAAGTGGAGTGAGCTTATTCCTTTACGAAAAGCTTCGGCCCAGGTTATAGGTAACGCCCTTTTTGAGAATTATATTTCACTTTACGGAGCTCCGATTTCTTTAATTAGTGATAACGGCCCCCAATTTATATCAGATGTATTTGAACACTTAAGTCACAGGTTGGACATAAAACATATGAAAACGGTAACATACAGGCCACAGACGAATTTAACGGAAGGAGTTAATCGCAATTTAGTCCAGATGATAGCCTGTTTTGTAAAAAAATCATGAAAACTGGGACCAATTTCTTCATGAATTCGCTTTCGCGCTGCGCACTTCAGTGAACGAAACAACAAATAAAACTCCGGCTGAGTTATTCTTAGGTAGAAAGATTATAACACATTTTAGTAAATTAATAAATGTCACAGAGGGTGCTGAATATGTAGGAAGAAACATTGAGAAATTATTCGATGAAGCGAGGCAGAATATGCGGAAACAACACAAACATTGGGAAAAATATTATAATCGGAAAAGGAGGGAAGTGAACATCAAAGTAAATGATTTGGTGTTGGTACAAACTCATTTTATAAGTGCTGTGGGTAAGAGAGTGGTTGGAAAATTTATGCCTAAGTTTGAAGGGCCATATAGAGTGTTGGAGGTTCGGAATACCAATTTAATTATTTTAAAGAGGGGTAAAAAAGTAACAGTTAATATTGACCAGGTGCGTGTGTACCGTCCACGACAATCCGACACGATTAGTTCAGACAGTCATGTTGAGACACTGTATGAAGGACAGAGGTCGAGTAGATCGCAACCAGGAAAATTTAAAGGATCTAGGAAAACCTCGAGTGAGCAGAGTAACGGTCATAAATCAAGTAAGGGTAATGCCGGATGGAAGAATCCGAGATTGAAACGTAAATTAGGGTCAAAAGGATCAGGGGACAGGAAAAATTTAAAAAGGTCCAAAATTTGCAGAAAACGTTCTCTGCAGGGGTCCGAACATAGAGACCAGAGTTAAGTTTAGGTATTCGTTTGTAGACAGGATTAAAAAAAAAACTCATTAAAATGTATAAACAGTGAGAGGAGGGGGATTACGTTAACGTCGCGCTATAAAGCAACGAGAGAGTTGTTGGCGAAAGATTCGGTCAAGTGACGAGGACGACACATGAGCTAGCAACCCTCTCTGCTAACTACGACACCACAGCAACGAGAGGACATTGAGCCTCTACAGGACATCGGCCTTCTCTACACTGCGGGTCTTTTGTGGCACCAGGACTCGAACCCGTGACATTCCGGAATCAAGTTCGTGACCATAATCACTGTGTTACAGCAGCCACTATTCAGAGTGAAACAAAATTATTTAAATTTTTAAAAATCAAATTTTGAAGTATACGTAAAAAACACAGACGTTGTAGATTTTCCTAACATTTAACTAAGCATAGTATTTTGTATGTATTAGCATAAAATGAACAGAAAGTAAATAAATAACATTAAAACATTTTATACTAAAATGGTTAATATATTTTTGTAATAATTATGTTAAGCAGAAAAAAATGCATTTGATGACTTAATAAATGAGTTTTAAACATTTATCTTCAAGGGATTGGCATGAATAGTTTCATCAAGTAACTGCAAAAAGAAGGAAAAAAAGCTCAGAATTTATTAAAAAAGGAACTGACACACATTTCAAAATGAACACTAGTAATTTATTTTTTCTTAGAAAATGCAAATAAATGTGTGTGTAAAAGTCTTCAAATAATATAAATTTGATTATTACGGAGCTTAGAAAAAAAGTGTCATCTTAAAAATTTGAAATAGCATTTTATTTTCTTATGAATATATGTATACTAAGAAATTAAGAAGTATATGTTTTTTTTTGATAATAAAATTCAAAATGTTGCCGATATTTGTAACTAAGTAGTAATAATCAAGAGAAAAAAAGAATTCTGATTCGTATAGAGCTAAATATAACAACTTTTATATATTGCTCTCATTTTTGCATCCTATCGTCAAAATTCAATGGTACTTTAGAACCAAGATATTACATATGACAATTGAATGTGGTATGTTATAAATGATATTTTACAATAAAAAAGATTTACAAATAAAATGATTTATATATTTATATAAAATAACTTTTTAAAAAATCACAAAATTTTTTTTTTACTACTTATTTTTATTTTAAGTTCTAAAATTAACCAAATGCCATGAATCATATTTTTATTGGCTATGGTCAATAAGCAAAAAACTAAATTTAATGCTATCATTTCTTAAAAATTGGCTATAATCTCTGAACAAATCTAAATCGTGTTAATTAAAACATTAATTTTTATTTTGCAAGGAAAAAAGTTACACACTTTAAGACAAAGTTAAACAAAGACAAAGAAAGGAATGCTTACATCTTATACTTGTTTAGAAAATTTTTGCATATAAAATCTTACTGGGCACATAAAATTTTATATAAACAGATGCATATAAAAATGTTTTATTAAATATAATTCAAGAGCTTTAATAAAGTTTTTCTTAAGTTGATACAATAATAAAAACCATGTAGGGTTATAAAACAATGAAATTCCTCACACAAAAAGACATTAGCAAATTCTAGTTTTTTTTGTTTAATTTATTTACAAAAAAATGCTAAAATTTTGATATGTTAATTTGATAAATATATTTATATTTCCTGTCCAGTCAAGTGGTTCAAATAAGATATCATTTCACAATCACCCCTTTCAATAAATTCGATGTTCTAAGAGTTGTGATGTTTAGGTTGTTGAGAATTCTAGATTTTGTACGTGGATAATGAAGGATTTATTTTCATAACATTTACTTAAAGAATTTTATTATTTGGAGCAGAAATGAATTTTCTTATATTATTCACTAACATGTATATATATAATATCAACAATTTTTTGTAAATTACTATTTTTTCGAAAAACTATAAACGAAAAATGAAAAGTAATGAAAAATATAAAATAAAATACATTACTCTGCAAGTATATATTCGCTTCCAAATTATATCTTTTAACTATTACATCGAAAAAAACCTCAGTAGGAAATAATCTCTGTTGAGTATAATAAATCAGCTCTGAATAAATATAATGATGGAAAATTCAGTAAATATTTGTATATTTCGAAAAAACACGAGTGATTATCTTCTTTAGAAACTTAGATAATGATAGAAATAAAACAAATAATAGATTTTTTTAGAATAATAAGATATATGAAATTTTTGGATTAGATAAATAATTACTTTCCTTAGAACCGGCAAAATATTTAAACTACTTATAATTTGACATGTATGTCTTGTATTTGTAAAATTAATGTAATTTACCTTCGTATTTAAATGATAATAATTGTTTGCTTTGAAGAAAAAAAACTGAAAAATTTAATTTAATTGAGAAAGGTCTGATTAAAAAATTTTTTCAAAGTGAATTCGAGAAATCGTTAAAACTACTGCTGAAACTACACTGGTAATACTTCCGGAGAACATGAGCTTTAAATAATTATCAGAAATGCAGTGTATCACTACGCGGAGATTCTCCTGCGAGGAGAAAGATATAGCATATGGTTACTGCAAACCGGTTCCTTGGCGATCCACCTTTGGCTAAAAAAGATTTGCCGGTGGATAAACCCAGCCCACGTTATTGAATACTTCCTAATTTCTTATACAAAATAATGATATTTTGTATTTTTTTTTTTGATTTTTTAAATGTAAGTTGACTATGACACGTTTGAACCACCCTCTATCTCTTTTCTGATTCTGATCGATCGATCAATTTGAAGTGAAACAAAGCGCATGCATTCTTTTACCGACTGATTTAAAACATTGGACTCCAGTTACTTTCCTTAATTCTTAAATAAAAGAAAATGTAGCTCTTTACCTGGTATGTGGCATGTCAAAAGGATTCCCGACAATTTTTTTGCGAGCGGAATACTTTCTTGTGCTCCGGTTACTTCACCCTGATTTTTAATAATTTTTCTCACGTATTCAGGTACAAATGCAGCATTGCAGTAAGTTTCTTGAGGAGGATCCCCTAAAAATGTCAACTTGTGTTAAATTTGAGTTAAAGAATCAGATAATTATATTATAATTCAATTACATAACCTGTCTAGTATCTTACCCACCGGCTTCTTTGGGTATTTCAACATAATGTATGAATATATATATTTTTTATTTATATTTAAGTTTTAGCTTTAAATTTTAACTGCACTCAAACCGTTTGATAGCTCTCCGCACTTGATTTATCAGGTTGTTCCATAATTATTGACCAAAAATGAAGCTCAAAATAAAACATGAATCACAAAGAAAAAAATTGATTTTATTCAACAAAGTGGCCGCTATTGGCACAGATACACTTCACCCAACGAGTTTTGAGTGAAATAATGCCACGATGGCAGAAGTTGGCGCAACATTGGTCATAGGCATCTTGGACCTCCTGAATCAAATCATCCTGGTTCCTGGAATCGCTTGCATCTCACACACCTATCCAACTGGCGAAACATGTGATAATCAGTCGGAGCTATGTCTTGAAAATAAGGAAGGTGTGGCAAAAACTCAAACCCCAACTCCTGGAACTTTCGCCAGATACCAACTTAGACATGGGGTCAAACTCCACCATGCAAGAGTATTGGACCTGATTTATTTATCAGTGTTGATTGACTGTATCAAAAGACTGTGGGTCTACAGAGAGTTCGGATCCTCTCTGTCGTACCGTTGACCGGGTAGGTCCCCTTTACACTGTACTGGACAACCCGCAAATGTCCAAGCGAGAAGTCGTGCTTAATTATGATTCGTATATCGCGTTGCTCCATCACATTCTTAAACGTTTCTAGTGTCCCCGACTAGTAATTATATAGTGTGCGGACTTTTTCACTTCACATTGGAGAGGTGGTGTGGTTGATAATGCAGTATTACTGTACTGGTCGGAACGATATGTAGAAGATGCATAAATCGAATGCGGGTAGTTATGGAAACACCTAGTAAAAATAACAGGGATTGAATTGCTAAAACGAAAATTATAACTATATTATAATCTTCCTTTACCCCTCTCTCCAACCGAGTTGATTTTTACAAAACCCATTCATAAAGAGGATCTCTACACCATAAGGAAACTTGCTTGCCAAATACCAAGTCTGTACGTGTAATAGGTCGAAAATAGGAGTTTTTATCCATGATGCACATATAACCCTCCCTTTGGGGGAGTCGATTTCCTCAAACTGTCCTTAATCATTACCAAATCAAAAGATGTCGCCGAATACAGCAATCGTTTTCTAAATATAAGCAGGAACGGTTTTTCACTATTGGCTGTATATTACGGCATTTGGAGATTTCACAAATGCACTCACACATTCTTCCATAAGCAACGAGGTCTTAGAAAAAGTTCACTAAAAATAAATTTGAAAGTTTTTACAGGAGAAAATATGCTTGCAGTTTTTTGAAACATCAGCGAAGCTCCCTGCAAAATTTTAAAACGATACAATCAACGGTGTGGATTTGTATGGGTTATAAATAAATATATACCGGTATTACATGAGGAACTTTTAAATTAAGCTTACTCATCCTTTAGATTTCCTTTTGGCACTATTGATACTAGAAATTGGATTCAACACCAAACATAATGAAGTAAAGTTTTTTATTTTGCTAAATACAATACATTTTAGTTTAAAGTTTCACAATGCCGTCTCCCCCTTTTTTAAAGAAAAAGGAGACACACACACAGCAATATTTCAAGCAATTAAACATTTTTACTCATTTTATATTATTGAAGGAATTCGGAAAAAAGTCAGTTTAGTTGGACTATTCAATTCAAAATTAATTGATTTTAATCCCTTATGTACCGACGGTACTTATAAGTACTACTTACTTTAAAATTACATAGAATAAAAAAAACCATTTTTACGAATACTCTTACGATAGCAGCAATATTCATTGAAATTCACTCTTCCAAGGCACATGGTAACACGGGTTCAATGATGAGTATTTTAGCTGGGAAAGCGAATAGTTTATTAGCAGAAAATGCTTTTTTTAGTTGACGGCGTTTTCAGCGCATTGCAAAGATTGTCATTTTTGTTCCGAAAAAATAGTTAATGTCAAAATTTAAGTGTCTTCGTTTTTTGAATGTAAATGAAGGCCTTTGAAAACGATTTGACTATTTATTTTAAGTGAACAGTGTAGATAATTAATTTTACTGTTGATTATCTTAAACTAATTAATTAGCTCTAACAGGTTAAATTTCCCAAAGTTGAGTATTTTTTTATGTATATCCCTTAATTTTCAATGTCGTGATAAAAAAAATATTGCTTGAAAAAAAATTGCAGTAAATCATAGTGCGGTACATAAAGGGTTAAAGGGGAAAATCATTTGGGTATTGCATAATTTGGTAAAAACAACCAAATTAACAAATTTGGTAAAAATTGATTAACTTATGTCCTTCATTCCAAAGGTATGTATACAACCTTTTCTTTTAATTATTGGAAAGAGATTGGAAGATTGAAATTTATAAACATGACATAGTGGGTGATAATATTTTAACTGAACTGTTTATCAGTTAACTTAAGCAGATTTTGGGGGTTCCTTAACCACTTCATATATCAGTTAGTTGCTTGTGTTTTGCTTCTTGAGACACCCACTATCATTTATTTCATCTGTAATAAAGACTTCAATAAATTGATCAAATATGGATTGAGTTGAATTAACTTTACTCTGATTTTTTTTCTGTGAATTAATAAAAATCCAGCTGGGGGGAGGCGTGGTTGGTTTGTCATTGGTCTTCTGCACCCAAGGTTGTGGGTTTCACCCCGGCCCAAGTTGGCGGATTTTCATGATGCAGAAAAGCGACGGCATCCATGTCGTATGATTATACGGTATGTAAAAGATCCAAAGAGCGTCTCAGCACAATTAAATTCTGGTACATCGTCAGAGCACAAGTGCATTTCTCTAGGGAGGAACTGGGTGTCAAAATTACCTGCGGCGATTGGTATCCGCCAATAGGGCGCCGTACTAAAAAGTTCCGGAGGATGTACTAAGTCTGCAATCCGCAGCCCATCAGAAATAAAAAGAGTATTACTGACAATTTCATACTACCTTAAAGCATATACTTAAAAGAACTTTCATATTACAGCATTCTAGACAAAATATCAAATAGAATTAGAAATTGCTTGGTAATAACATTATTGATAATATAACGATTTTAAAATGAAATAAATTCACAGATAAAAACGTGCCAAGTTGATATCACGTGATGAGGTTATAAACATTAACACGTGCATCACGTTAGTACGTAAAATAACTCTGTACTTGCGCTGCTAATCTATTGCATTTTACCTTTTTCTTATACAAGTCTATTATTATTATATTCTTTATACATTATTCTCTCTAATATACTTATTAGAAAATAATCTGAAATTTTTTTTTCTATATAACTTTTTTTTCATCTGGTTAATTTGTGTTATGAAGTGCTTTTGTGCCAACCATCTTATAATGCCATTTATAGTGTTAGTGTACTTATTTACAGTACTTTTAGTTCCTGTGCTTATTTTTTGCATACCTATTATACTAGTAGTAGCAGAGTAAATTAGCTTCGGAGGGGAGGTACATAAATACTTTTCTGTTTTAATTACTGTACTCTTTTACACTATCACGATTATACGACTATAATTTCGTTCATATCTTCATTTAACTCAATCTTTCCAAGTTCAAAATTGGTTTTTAATAATATTAATATTATTCAGCATTATATCAAAACTGGATTCTAAAAGAATAAAAGTAAAGACAAATTTTTCCATTAAGTTTAGTAGCTTTTTTAAATGCCCTAAAAAGAATATGAATGGTCAAATCGTTATTTAGTATTCCCGAATAATTTATGTTAACATTGATTAGAATATATATAAAGTTGAAGCATTTTTGTTGTCCTCTAGTTTTCTTGAAACATGTGGTCTATAATCTCCTAAAATATAGTAAGATCTTTCCGAGGATGCAATTTTTTAGTAACATTTCAAGTAAGCTTAGTTATAAATATTTTTAAAAATATGACGCAATTTTACTAATATTTAAACCCAAAAAGTCAAGGAAGGATTTTAGCCAATCTCGTAAAGCGATTAAGTTATCAAAGCAATTCTTTCAGGTTAACGAAGTTGACAAATATTTTAAAAACTAACCGCAAAATAATGCTTACATTTGCAAAAATATAATTAAAAAAATAGTTACAATTATTATTTAAATTTTAATCACAGGTTCATTTCGATCAGGATTCCGATACTCACATGTATAAACACACAAAAAAATGGATTAGTTTTGCGCTCACAAAGGGAAGCTAGACTAGCGGGCTTTTGCTCTGTTTGGCAAAATAAGTAAAATGGCGCCAATCAGTATGTAATTCAATTAATGTACTTAATTTTTTTCTTACCTGAATATTTTCCTTCCTTTGAACACATTTCAAACTTTCCTTCTTCGGAAAACTTTTTTTTACAGCCACAACAAATTAAAAACTTTTCTAAAGTAGAGGGTTCCTTATAATAATGCGATGTAGAATCTGATAAAACGTAAAATGCTATATGAGAACAATAATTAGAAAATGAAATGGGAAAGCGATCTTGGCGAAAAAAAAATTAAATATATTAGACCCGTTACAGACGTCATTTTGATAATCGTACATTGCAAATACAATAACACAATTGAATTGTATTTATAATCTCTGAATTAGGAAAAAACATGCTGTTATTTAATAATTGAAATGTATATAATACATTTTTAAAAAATTCATTAAGTTTGCTTAGTATAAATTTAAATAATTTGTCACATTTAAATAGCATAGTTTTCCCCCTACTCTGCAATTAATGTGGATTGATATTAATTATTTTTCTTCTGCCTCTTTCAAATTTTTATATTTGTTACTTTTGTGGTATTACGATCTTGGCGAAAGTCACATGCTAAGAACGCTAATATGGTAAACATACGTCATTAATATTATCGATGCTAGTTGCCGTTTATAATTGGCACAAAAATATAGGTTGGAATATAGTGTTCTAAAATCGGTTAATTCAAATAAATCTTTCATTCTGCCATTTATTTTTGTGGGAAATATAATTTTTTCCCCTGTTTTATTCCGTCGGTCTCAAACATTGAATCTATGGAATCTTTTGCATTAATTCGAATTAGTTGTATCCTTGCTCAATTACGGAATAAGCCTTTTTTTATACTGTAAAATATTTAGTTTTATTTAAATTTATTTTATTTCGTTTTAATTTTTAATTAACTATTTAAATTATGCAGTATTAATAGACATAATTGAAAATTCTCTTCCATGTTATCGTCTGCTTTAATTCAGTAATTCATGTAACTCTGAATTTAGTTGCTTACTTAATTTTTTTGCTGATACACATAATCGTTTGTTCTGTTAATGTTATGTTGCTTAAGTTGGCATCTCTTGTAATTATTCTAAATTTGTGTTAGTTCAGTTGGATAAAAAAAACTAATGCGTAATCGACGCGCTGGTTGAACTTAATTTTTGTATACTTTCGAGATATTATCTTTCATCTGAAAATATTTTTGATCATTTGAGACACTATATGAATAAAAGGCGCCCATGGAATTAATTTTTGCAGCTAATTATTTATAGCATTTTCAACTATGAAATTCACACATGGAAGTATAAATTTTGAATCAGAAACGTTTGTAAAAAGAAATAAATCGTAAGTTGTTAATTTATATTTTGTCTTAAAAACACATTTAAGTTTTTTTTTTGAAAAATTTATTTTAATGTAATAAATATGTGTGAACCGAAATGCATTTGCTTATCTATTTTTATCGAAGTTAATTTCGAATAGTGAAGTTAGGTAACAATACACGAGAAATTCTTTTCATCTTCTAAATGTTTTGTATGCTTAAAATATTTGCATTAGTTTAAATATTTCAATGTTATAATTTTGTAATATTTTTCATTTCTTTTGACTACAAAAAATAATTAAATCTTTTCTCCATTATTTCTTTTGTATAAATACGTAATAGATGAAATGTACCTACATGATTTGTATTTCAGTAGTATAGTTAAAAGGGTTTCATCTATATATAATCAGTTTTTATCAAGACCGCTAAAGCCATCCGTACATAATAGTAATATTTCATTATTAAAACTCCTAATTAAATTCTCATTCTGATTTTGTTTTCATAAACTACAAATTTTATAACGTATCAAAAGTATTTTTCGATTGCATGTACTATATGTTAGAACACATTAAAGCAAAATCTCAGAAGCCACATTACATAACAATTATTCCATTTTTCAGCATTATAAAGGAATTGTTTCCCGAAATTCTTTTCTTATTTCAAAGATTTAACTATTGACTTAACAGCAAACTTAAACATTTCACTATATTCAAAAATCAGTTCCATTATAATCAAAAATGTAAATTTTTTATCACTTTAATTTTGGTATTATTACTTATGAAATATATAAATCTTTCACATTAAATAGTCACTCAGAAAGCCAAAAATGAAATTCTGATTTAACTTTACTGTTTCACTTGTTATTTTTAGCAAATAAAAAACAATATAAATTTTTGGCGCTAAATCATTTAATTACTAACCAAGCGAAAATATGCGAAAAAAGCGAACTGCGCCAAATTTTACTTATCGCCAAATACTTTTTTTAATTTAGTCAAGCGATTAAGTACTAGCTGACCCGTTATTTATTATTTGTTCCGCGCCACGAACATCATTCAGCAAAGTACTATATATTGAATATATCAAGACATTTTAAATTTCTCATGATGCAACTAGCGAACATATCATTTTTTATAGCTTTTCGAAATTTTATTAATTGAAATTGAATCCCATATGTATTGGGAATGTAAATTTTTATTAAACTTAATTTTCGGTGAGGTTCTGGACTAGCTGTCGCCAATCGAAGGTCCGTGAAAATTTTTTGATGACAATTTTTTTTTTTGTATATCATCAGAAAAATTAGGACATTATTTATATTTTTACGAAAATTCTTTTTTTAAAAAAAAACAACATAATTATTCGATAGCTTTGCTACTATAATTGGATACATTTTACTCTAAGAAAGCAGAATTTTTCTCTAATATCTTTACTTTTTTTTTCTAAATTCATATCAGTCGATAGTTAAACATAAACTTTTATGTTTAGTGTTCCATGCAGTTCAAAAGATTGGCGAACAATGTTCTAGACCTGTCATTATACAATTCAGAAAGTAAAACAAATTACAATTTTATGTTAATGCATACAAACATATATAAAATGACGAAATAATACTTCAACCATATTTTAACTTTATGTAGATTCGCTTGTTTTTTATATCGCCAAGGCCGCCTTAAAAGAAAATTTATGGATATAGTACTTATTCTGTATTCTATTGTAGTACTGATTGGTTCAATATAATACTTGGTTTCATATTAACTTCATGCTAGAGGTTAATTGCAAATGAATTCGGGTTTATATATGTAAATTTCGTCAATATTTTTTATTATTACTTTTCATATGTTTTATAGTAAAACAATATATATAACTAAAGTCTGATAAATAAAATACATTTTTTATCATGCATTGATCATTATATTTAACGTGAATAAATACTTAACCATGAATTTTTTTGAGAAAGTTTATTAGATGAATTTTTTGCAACTGATGTTAGTTTATTTACAAAATTCGATTTGAGTATACAGTAAGAGTTAACAGAGTAATAGAGAGTACCGTAATAGTTATACTGTATTAGTAATCGCATTTTTTTTCACACTGGCATGTACTGGTCTTTGACGCAGTACATGCGTCCAAATTTTAATTATTTTAAATACCTTTTTTCTTTTTGTAGATAGTGTATTTTTTTACTATTGATCTTTTTAAATACCATCGATAATAATTGATGATCTTTTATTTGCATTTAAATCAATTGATTTTATTCCTTAAATTGATTTACCGCACTTTAGTTTTGTACACACTGCCTACATGCCTGAAATTTATTCCTTTCATTAGATATATGTAACAAAAAATGAAATATTTTCTCCACATTCTAAATAAAATTCTTCATAACAAAAAATTAATTTTGTTTTTCGAACTTCAGCTTCGATATTTTTCTAAATTTAAAGAATTTTTTCAACCCATAGGAGTTTTTTTTTTGTACAAGTCCTAAATGTTCAGAAATAAAAAAATATTAGAAAATAGATTTATATTGTCTTACATGATGAGTTTTGGGGTCGGTTATAATAGGAACATCCGAAATTACTTTATCCAGTAATTTCTTAAATCTAACATGATCGCCCAGAAGGATATACGCATTCCGATTAAAACTCGCTAAAATAAAAATAATTGCCAATAGAGATAATATAACAACTGGGTTTCCAAACATTTCTTGTAAGTTGTCTTCGTTTTCAAAAATAAATTCATATAATTTATGGGATATGTACAATTAATACTTCTGGCATATATTTTTGCCAAGTCTATTTCGGGGGGTATTAGTCTCTAGTCTACTGCGGTCATAGATGTATTTTTAATTTTTGGTTTTATTCATATTTCCCCCCAAAAGTTTTGGTTCATTGTTAATTTTACTTTTTTGACTGAAATAGCATGTTTCCGGATTTTTTGATTTCAAGATGTCTTAGTAAACGTAACAAAAAGAAATGCAGAATAATTCTAATTATATTCCATGTTCTCTATTCCTTATTGATATATAAACAAATAAACAATATAGCACTCTTTTTGCTTGTTAAAGAATTCCTTCTTCGATTCTACAACGAAATTTGAATTCATTTTCCTTTAATATTTCTTTGGAATATTAGATCCGTTAATTGTATTCTGAAAAGTGTATTGCTCCCAGAACAGCATATTTTTCGTTTCTTTTTTTATGACTTTGAGTGAAAGCATGTGTAGTTAAGTGATTAATGGGTAAAAGTGTGATTGCTAATAATATGGAGATTTTGTTTTAACAAGAATACATTTATTTGGAATGAGTGACCGGACTGATGGATTTATTTAAGAATGCAGTAAGAAGGAAAGATGGAAATTACAGTAGATTTGCGAGGAAGAGTACCTGGTTTGTAGAAAGATAGTTAAGTATATATGTGTGATCGAGGTTTCAATACTGACAAATTCAGGAGTTCGAAAGATATAATCCAGATTTCTTGAGATTCCTGTCTCGAAAGAAAGTGTCACAGAAGACACTTTACTTAATTCCATCAAGAAAAATACAGTAGTACAAAAAATTGAGAATACACTTTGATAAATTGAGAATACAGCTTGCTTTTACTTGATAAATTTAACTTTCAACATAAATTGCTGAGAAGTGGGGACAAGTTTTTATTTTTTACACAAAACAAATGGTTTAATTTAAAATAAAATGAAGGACAAGGAACAAAAAACTAAACTTGTAAATTAAAAAGTTTCAGAAGCATTTTAAATAAATATATGCAGTTTTGCCTCAAAAAATTGAGAATATACTTATGAAAAATATGTTTATCTACTATTAAATGTATTTTACTTGATTGCTATTTTATAATCTAATGTTGCATAATCTCATCTTTAACCTTTTCAAGGATAATTTTTGGGTGATTAAGTTTTTTGGAGGAACTTGAAATTAAAGTCAAATCGTTAACTGGAGTATGGCTTCTCGAAGAGAAACCAGTATTGATTTAAGAAAAATCGTATTACTTATAAAAAAAGAAAGTCTAATCAGGAAATAGCTGAAATTGTGTTGGTGGAAGCCACACTTGTGTCTAGAGAATCATAAAATTTAAAAATAACGAATTGATTGAAAATAGATCTAAGAAAGAGAAAGTTATTGTGAGTGATGTCGGATAGGCAGATCATAGACAGTATAAATAATCAGTATACTATCGAGACAGTATAACATTCAGTAAATGTTGAAACTGTGCGAAATGTAATTATACGAGCTGTATATAAAAGTCGAGTTACTAGAAAGAAGTCGTTCATCAGCTTGTAAAATCAGAAAAAGCGTTTGGAATCAGCAAAAATTAATAAATTGAAGATCAATAACTTTTGGTAGAAAGTTATATTTAGTGATGAAAGTAAATTAAACATTTTTGCCAGTTGCAGACGTCACACTGTACGGAGAAAGCCCAACACTTTGGATCCAAAAAATTTACGTCCGACAGTTAAACATGGTGGTGGTTCCATCATATTTGGCGTTGTTTGGCTTCATCCGGGGTAAGAAATTTAGTTTTTATAGAGATGGTATTATGAATCATATGTTTAACTTGGATATACTTCACAACAATTTATAGGAAAGTGCAGAAAAATTTCGATGAAGATAAAAATCTCCTTTTCCCGCAGGGCAATAACCCCAAACTTACTGCTGGTAACGTCAAAATGTGGTGTTTTTTGATTGCAAAAGCAGTTACACATTCCACTACAGTCCCTCGACATCAATGCCATTAAAAACCTGCGAGCCACAATCGAGTGAGTGATTGAATATTAACGTTGAATTGTTCTGCAGGCTGCACGAGGGCTTTTGGAGACGGACCTCGTAATTTTGAACCATTGTCAAGTGACCAAGACGTCACATGAGCTGGCACCACTCTCGTAACTACCACATCACACTAACAGGAGGACGTTTAAACTCTCGACAGATTTAACGTGCATTGCTCTCACACGGCGGGTCTTCGATGGTACTGGGCTCGAACTCATGACACTCCAGCCACGTGTCCGTTTTCTTGTCCAATGGGCTACAGCGGCCTAGGGTCTCACTCGAAACAGCGGTCCAAAAACTCAAAAAGTTAGAAACGAGGGTTGTAAGATGAATGGGATAAAATAGCTTCAGATACTACCGAAAAGTTGGTCGAATTAGTACTTAAAAGTTAAGAGGCCATAATCAAAGCCAAAGGACATGGAACTAAATATTGACACTTTCTTTGTATGCGAGATATTACAAAAATTTTATTGATGTATTCTTAATTTTTTGAGCAAAAAATTTGTATATGTTTGTTTAAAATGCTTCTGAAACTTTTGAGGGGAATTTTCCGTTGATTGTTCTTTATTTTCACTTTAAATTAAACCATTTTTATGCATAAAAATAAACAATTATTTGTATTTTTTGATAATGTATCATTTGTATTGAAAGTTTAATTAATAAAGTAACAGTAAGGCGTACTTTCAATTGTTTGAGCCCTTGAATATTGCTTTATGGATATGTAGATAGAAGAAACGATTGGATTCTCCCCTTTTTTCGAAACTCATCCAAAAGATGTAGAAAATCATTAATTAAATGAAAGATTTTCCATCGTTTTAATAAGGTTTTTCGGGTACAGTATAATTCTTATTATATATACACTATCTGGCCAAAAGTATCCAGGCACCCCTTAAAAAGCGGTTCTGGCGAGTGACGCAATTTGATACGCAATTGAAAGCTATAAAAGTGTTGGTAGTGGGTTGTCAGATTATATTTATGCGTTTGTGAGGCAATGAGTAAATCAAAGAAGCTTAGTGAGTTTGATCGTGACAGTGTAGTGGGTTGCCACCTTTGTGGGAAATCAGTTCGTGAAATTGCGGACATTCTACAGAAGCCTAAATCCACTGTGAATGATGTAATTGTGAAATGGTAACGTCGAGCAAGTGAAATAGCAGAAAAACGAACCGGTAGGCCAAAAATACTTGGTGAACGCAGCCGCAGAACTCTGAAAGGTAGTATAACAAAATCGCAAGTCCTCGTTGGTGGAAATGTCTCAGGAGTTCCAAAGTTCATCAGGAATTAGTGTTAGCAGCTGGTATGTCCGTCAAGAGTTAAAGAACTTTGGATTCCATGGTCGTGCAGCCGCTCACAAGCCAAACATCACTCCACAGAATGAGAAGCATCGATTGCAGTTGTGTAGAGCTCACCGTCATTGGACTGTAGATATGTGGAAAACTGTTCTTTGGAGTGATGAATCTCACTTCACAGTCTGGCAGTCGGATGGATGCGTCTGGCGGATGTCCGGCGAACGTTTCTTTAGTGACTGCATTGTGCCGACTGTTAAGTTGGGTGGTGGAAGCACAATGGTGTGGGGTATTTCTCGTGGTTCGGCCTGGGTCCGTTAGTTCCTGTGTTAGGAAACATGAACTCTGAGATGTATGTGGACATTCTGGAATGGACAAGGTCCATTTCTTTTCCAGCAGGATAACTGCTCCATTTACACCTCGAGGCTTGCACATACGTGGTTTGACAGAATGGGAGTTCAAAAACTGGACTGGCATTCTCAGAGCTCCGATCTAAATCCCATAGAACACCTTAGGGACTAATTAGAGCGCAGATTACGTAGCCAGCCAAATCGACCCTCCTCACTGCAAGAACTCACTTCAGCTGTGATGGACGCCAGGAAGGCAATTCTTATGGTCACCTATCAAAAATTGGTAGAAAGTCTTCCCAAACGTGTGCAGGCTATCATTCATGCAAAAGAGGGACCAACATCATATTAATATGTTGCTCAGGACGCTCTAAATCCATACCACTGAGTGTCCGGATACTTTTGGCCAGATACTATATATATATGTGTGTGTGTATGTGTGTTGAAATATTTTCTTTAATTTTCTAAAATCAAATAAATTTATTTTAAAAATATTAAAATTTGTAATTAGCATTTCTCGGGTGTATTTAGCTTCAATATATTGTAAATATCGGACAATTATAGACAGCTCCTTATATTGGTGACCAATTTCAAAGGTTACAAGAAAAATTATCAAATTTCCTTTGTTTTACTTTAACCTTATTTTCTAAAGTCGAGTTCAATGGTGGTAAGTTAATGAGAAGATAAAGTTATCAGTAGCGAAAATGTCCGTCTTTTGGGTGACCACTGAAATCATACGCCAAAAAATCGATTGTTATCCCAAATTAGAAAATGACAAAATCAAATGCACTTTAACTACCCCCACCCCCTAATTTAAAATTTTTTAATAGATACTTAGATGATTTAAGCAAATTAAGGGAAAATTTAATGTTATGAAACAAGAATTGGCACTTTTCCATTTCACTATCACCAAAATCGCCATGCAGACTTGTTTGCCGACATATACACATAAAAAAACGGGATACTTTTCCTTTTCTCCGGCGCAGTCGATAAATTTGTGAAAAATGATGCAACCGGCACCAAACGGAACATTGCCGCTAGTAACTTTTTACCACCACATTTTTTTTATATAAACGAGGTTTTTCCTCCACAAAAAAACGTCTTTTTGGTAAATACGTATTATTGCACCCTTATTGGCAACATTACGTAAAACGAAGCCCATTGTTGGCGGTTGCGACACATGAGAAATCGAAGCTACCAATTTGGCAAGTTACTTGAACGTTGGCACTGTCGCGATAGTATATAATACATAGTCTTTTTTTATAATACATAAAATAGAGGAAAAACCAATGATAACTAATATTCATTAACATTTTTATGTGTATATTACGTGTTGTAACCAATAAAGCCTATTTGGCGAAACGGAAATGTACCAAAAATTTTAACGTATAAATGTTAGTTCTACAATTTTTTTCACTTCGGATGAATATGATTTTAATATTGCTTTGATTGATATACTTTTGAGATTACCGCTGGAATCTCAAAAGTATATCAATCAAATCCTACTTCAAAATCAAACTCGTACTCTTTTCGTAAACTGAACATTTGATAGTATTCGAAATCAAGTGTAGTATACGAGGGCCACTTTGGATTTGGCGATTTTTCTTGAAATTTAGCGATTTTTATCAAAATGTCATGGTGAGATAATGTATTCTTTCTAAAATAAATAATAAATAATTCCGAATAAAGTATTTTGGTGACCGCTTTTAGTTGCCAAAAAAAAAAAAAAAAAAATTGCGCCAAGTACACTGTCTCCAAAACTACACTTTAACCCAAATTTTAATCAATGCTTCGTTGCATCATATGTGCTCTTCCCTTGCGTTTTAAAATTAAAAAAAGAATGTAAGCTATATTTCTCAGTCATAATGTTTAATAAAATTAACTGGAAGTACACTAACAATAAAATAACATAATTTAGATATGATTATGTCCATGAGGTCATTTTTTATTAATTTCATCATTAGATATTATTATGATTCGTCCATGATGTCCTTTTTTTAAACACGGGTTTTGGGCGCCATTTGGTGAAAAAAATGGCGCCAAAAACAGCAATGTGCCCAGCTAGGATTTTACCAGTTTTTCGACGAAGACAATAAAGTATTTGTTCAGAAAAAAAAGTAATATTTTTTATAAAAAAAAAAAGTCTACCGATTTTTTAACAACGAATAGAAAACAGGAATGGAACACGTGACCGTATCTAATAATAATAATTTTGCGTATCAATGCATGAGAATTAACAAATTGAATTGGACAACATAATTGCCCCCATGCTACACTTTAACCCAATTTGGCCATTATTGCATAAGAAAATCTAACAAAAATCGCTAAATCAAAGGAGTACTCTGTATATATTCTTCGCTTTAACCTTATATTACTGCAATTTCTTCGGACTATTTATTTCGTATATTTCGATAATTCGTCATTTTTTGTTGACGTAAGTTATCATCATAATTCATGTATGTTAAAACTATACACATAATCTATGAATAGAATTAAAATATATTTTATATTAAGTTTCATTTGAAACTAAATAGCCTAAAATTTGATTTGAAATTACATACCTGACATATCGTACAGTCATATTTTCAAGTTTTCTACTTGTAACTAAACGAGTAACATTGTAAATAACCACGTATTATAAGCGAAGCACGAGTAATATATCAAATAGTCTCGTAATAAAATAACCTTCACCTACAAAAAATACCATTTTGGCTGTTTTACAGACGTTGTATAATGTGGTGCACGAGAAAATGCTTAGTGGGAATGGATTAAAATTTCTTTTGATTGGATGAAATCTGTTACTACTTTGGAATTGACAAACCACTAATGAGGTATTATCTTTTGTTAGAATGATAACTTAGCTTAAAAATGAATAATTTTTAAATACCAATAAAAAACAAATAATGAGGATTTACCAATGAATAGTTTTTAAACGCGAGTTATTATAAAGTCTCATTATAACAACCTGACGAGTTCAGTAACTCGTAATTTTAAATTATTGATATTAATTAGTACTATATCATGAGCTTTTGTGATTAGATACTTAATAATTTTCAGATATTTAAAATATCAGGTAGCATACCGAGATATTTTGTATGATTATCCTCGAAAGACTCCAGGCCTGATTTGAATTTTACCCCAATCCATTAAGACTCTACTTCGTCATCAATGCTTTCCCATTCAGCTAAATCATTTGAGTTTCCCTTCTTCTTTCCTATTCTTCATAAAACGAAAATTTCACCTTACAGATCCAAGCACATACTATAATAAATTCTGATGCTCATTCAATACGGTTTAAGGTTACAAATGTACGTGTAGAAAATGGAATGCCAGTTCAGATGTCGGCTTTGCCATCGGCGATTGTGGCTCAGAATTATAAAACGAATAGGCATCTTGTTTATTCATAAAACAAAGTTATTCTTCAGCGTCCCTATCAATAAAATGTATGCATTATATTTTAAATATATTTTACGAATTTATACACAGAATAAATTTTGTATGTGTTACCTAAAATAGTTTCTATCTTTTGTTTTAGCTCAAAAGACGAAAAAAATCAATGCAATTATATATTACAATCTAAATACAATAGTTTTATTTCATTATTATGCCAATTATTTCCAACCATTGCACATAATAGTATTATTAAAAACTGCAAATTTAGAGAATCAAACTTACTGCTTATAAGATATTTCAAAATAAGTTGAAACCAAGAATAATTGCTACTTATATGAAAATCATAACTTTAAAAAATGCATTTAAAATATAATAGCTTCTTAAATAGAATTAGCGAGCTGTACATTTTAAATCGAGATAAACAAATAATCTAATGAATTTAAGAACAGAAATGAATAGTTTTGAATAGATCATTAAAAATAGAATTTCGACAGAAGAAGAATTTTAGTGTTAAGAATTTCACAAGATATAATGTTTCAACATGCCTAAGTTTTTCCATGTTATGATTCGATTAAGAACATATCGCGAAATCAAAACAATCAAATCTGTTGCCAGAAACTTTACATTTACAGTCACACGTGACAAATAAAAGAAATAGTTAAATACGTCGGTGCAGCTTCAGTTCGTGAGCCAACACAGCTAAAAAACAGCACAAATCCGCAACACCTAATCGGGGGGATTCTAGGGAGCCTATGTGATGTTATGGTTTTGCAATCCTTTGTAAGATCCCCGGCTAGGGGCTCACTTTGCAAGGACCCTAATGTTCGCCATCATGCCACTGGTATCATTATAAATACATGTTAATTTTTATTTAAAAAAAGAATAGTTCTGAATACGATATTATTTGGGTTAAATAATACTGTATTTAATCCAAATAAAATCTCTAATATTTGTGAATTTTTCCCACTCATAATTCTTACTCTTGACAAGATTAAAAAATGGGAGAGGGACCGTTCTACACAAACTTTTCAGAGAACGGCTTTTTCATCAAAAAGCTGTGTTATATATACCACTAGTTTCCATTAACAAATCTCATAATGAGCGTTGTTGAAATTTGAAAAGTGGTCATATATAATAATTTCCTGATACTAGAAACAGTAACTCACTAGCGGCAAAGTAGTTATTAAAATTCCAGTATCTATACATAAATAAAGTTAGTCTCACTTTAGTATTCCGAAGAAGAATCTCTCTTAGTACTACAAAGAACAGTAAACCCTCAATAGAATCGACGTCAAATGACAAAGTCAAAATCTGAATCAGCATTGTTGTATTCATGTTGGCATCTGTTAAAATAATTAATATTGTTACGTAGATCCGAGGGTTCGAGGATTTTATGCAAAACAATCACAACGAAAATAAACAGTTCTTTAAGAGCGATGTGAATTTATTATCGAAAATCCAATCCTTTAAATACAGGATTCATCAGCAATATTCTCAGGGTAAATATCCGAAGGTCTTCAAACCTTCAACAGCAATCAAACACAATTGTCAGTGTTTAAAAATACACGTAAGTAAAGATTATTCACAAGCACAGACGAGCTAATCACTAGTCAAAACAATCCTCACTACTCGCTGGCTTAATCAAGACTCTCCGCCGTACCGGCGAGCATCCTTTTTATATGCGTGACAGAAACTTCTAGAAATATAACCACTCGTGTCATTGAAAGTGACTCTAGTGGAGAGATCTACTACTTTCTAGAAGATTCCAGAGGGTTCCGAACTCGCCAACAAGGTCGTAAATGACGCCAAAATGGTAGCCAAAGTCGCCAAATTGACCGCCAACTTGGTCGCCAAAAATGATGCTAACTTGGCTCTACCGCCAAGATTTCGCCAAGTTCTCATTCAATCTCCATTATAACGTAAGGGGCGGCACTGCTTGTGAATAGTACAATTTTAACATGAAATAAATATAACATAGAGTAATATAAATGCATTAAACACTCAAATACAAATTATTTACACAAAATTGGTAGCAATATATCCTAGATTTGCATTTATAAATCCGCTATCTGATGATGTGGTTATCATCTGAAAATGTTTGGTGTTACTACGTTATTGTTGAAATTCTACGAGGATATTTATTCCTTTAAAAATTAAATATTAATTCTATATGTTTTGAAAAAAAAATAATTGATCCCACTGTTTTGTTTCAATATTTAACAAATTTTGAAGAAATTTCCATGACATTCTCATACATTGCACAGTGTAAATTTTTCATTATATAGTGCATTATATTTTTTCTTATTATAACATTCTCATTTCGATTCGTAGAATACAAATAAGTTCAATTATATCACGGGGTTCCATTTGCTATCCAAAGCGATATAATTGCTTAAGAATTAACAGTCATGAAGATTGTATTCAATAGATGGCGACACCAAAAGAAACTTTTCAGCTGAATTTTTCAATTTATTATGTGGTAATATTTTCCCCACCCTTTATTTATCTAAATTAGTTGTTTGAGACTCAAATTTGTTTTAAAAGTATGTTACATTATCTGCTTAGACAAGGTTATAATACTGACCTACTGGATACATGTATACATATATCCTAGCAATATTTATAATATTAATTACGAAATGAATCTAGTATAAAATTTTACATTATGCTTTTTTTTAAGGAAATTAAGAAAATTGTTTTCCCCATTTTTAAGAAGAAATTAACAAATAACTTTTATTATTAGATGTATCTAAGCTAAATTCATTTTACAAACATTGATTAAACTATCAATCAGCCGACAAAATAAAACGAATGATATTCGCAATAGGTTTTGGAGGAATAATATTGCTTTGTTATAAGCTGGAACTCGCTTAATATGGCAAGTACATGAGTTTTTAACATTGCGAATAAAAAAGAAACATAGTTCTGATGTGATTTATAATCGAGTTTACGTATAAACTCTTTTTTTCATCTTCAACAATCAAAGAAATTCCAACTTTAATTTAAATTCATCATCAACAGATTATTAAATCTTTCTGAAAATATGACATTTTAATTAAAATATACCAATCAGATACTTGAAGAAAAATAAAAATGTCGCATTCTTGGTGATCCTGGAGAGATCATGGGATTGAGAGAAGGCGTTATTTTTAGTTTATTGTAATTCCCCGAAATACTTTTTCGCTACAGTTTACAGGAATGGGTTTTAAAAATGCACGCGTTTCAGAGATAGACGATTTAAGTTTTAAAATTAAATTTCGAGTAAAGTTTACATCAAGTCAGAATCCGATATTTCTAGGTCTGTGAAAGATCGTTGTTCTGTGTATGGTAGACGCGTCTAGCTCTAGTGACTGTAAAATTCAATATATGTAGCAGGAAAATGACGGAATTAAGAATTTCATGAAATCCCTAAGGGATAGGATCAATTGCCGGGAGATGTTAAAATAACGTCTCTCTCTCTCTTCAAGGTCAATTTCCATGATGAAAGTAAGTGATTTTATCAAACCCTGAACTGTTTCAGTGGAATAGTGAAATGAACTGGCAAAATGCTGTCCAGGGGATGGGTGGGAGACACCTGGAAATTGAGTCCTTGTACTTCCTAACCATACAGGTAATAGTAGCAATTCCTTAAATATCAACCTCATATCTTTAAAAAAAGGGCACCAACGCATTAACATAGGGATTGATATTTTAGTGTGTAAACAACCGAGAGAAAAGGTGTTACTCATAAAAAAATACCAGCCTAATTTCCTAATTACTTGCTAATTAGTTTCGAATAAATAATTTGTATTTCACAGTCTATAGTTGTATTACTTACTTCTACGTTTAATAATGTACCCTATTTGTAAAATAAATGCTCTTAATTACTTGACAATATTATTTAATCATTCACTGAAACATCTCATGGATTTGTTCAAATCCCTTACTTTTATCAAAGACGTCATTTTAACATTTCCCTTAGGGATTTGATGAAATTCCTAATGCCACCATATTCCTGCGACATATATAATCCAAAACATAAAAATACACAGATAGTTAGAACCTAAGATAACTATACTAAATAGGAAGAAATAGGCACAATAGTACTATAACAAACTCCTGGCCTTAGGAACCAAGATTGCAGGTTTAAACGAGTTTTAGGGCTAGCCAACCTTCACCTGTAGTTTGTTATACTATGTACCAAGAGGAAAGGGAAGAATAGCAATCGGAGGAATTTAAACATTATAATAGAATCACTAAACTAATTAAAATATAATTATAAAATTGTAGCCTACAAGTATTCACATTATACATTTAAATTCGATGCAAAACGTAGATAGTAAGACTTACTTCGGGAGTGTATCAACTGGCTATGTTTCTCGCCAAATACAAGAGAGGGAAAGCATTTCCGCGTAAAGTTAAATTATGATAGATTAATATAAAATTTATATATATATGTACTTTTAAAAAATCATAAATATTATTGATATAAATATTAGAGTAAAATATAAATGAATTCTAGGAATATTTAAATATTATTCAAGTATTAAACATGTGGCGCCATCTATTTAATAATTGTATAATTAGTTTTAAAAAACCCCATAATATCAATAAGTTATTAATACAAATTGTATAACATTAAGAACTATTAGAAATATAATTGTAAAGGAAGTTAGCAGGGTATCCATGTCCTATACATTGTTTGATAAAGTTATTAATGTTTAAATAAATATTAGCTTTATCACTAACTAAAACATTATTACTATAAATATAGTCAAAAATAATATTTCTATATATAGATATTGCTAAATTTGAACTCCATTAAGGCACTTTAAGAATGTTAAAATTAAAGGTATCTCTTTTATCATAAATATTACTATGTAATTTCAAATCCTTAATATACAATGTTACATCTAAGTAATTAGTTTGAATTGGATTATTATTAATTTTAACTAAGTTTAAGTAATTCGGATAAAAATTAATATTGGGTTTAATATTATCATTATTACCAAAAATAATTAAATCATCAATATATCTAAAAATGTAATAGTCATTATTAATAATATAATTATATTCATAAAAGTGTAAATATAAATTAGCCAAACCATTGCTTGCTGGGCCTCCTTGTGGTAGTCCTTTGTATTGTTTATATAAGAAACCATTAAAAAAAAAGTTAATGTAATTTTCTTTTAAGACAGTAATGTAATTTTCTTTTAAGAGAGTTTTAAATTTGTTAAAATTAATATTAAGATTATAAATACTGTGGTTTTCTAAAATTACTTTAATAATATCATTGATATCAATGCATTGAAAAGATCTTCAAAGTCATAACTATGAACTGAATAAATATTTTTATTTTTGAAAAAATCTATATCTTTACTATTTTTAATTATAGCTTTATTATACAGTGCTGATTAATAAAGTTTTCTATAACATTATGAAGTAATTTGCCTGCAGTGGTAAAATATGTTTTAAAACCATTTGTCAGAGTTCTAAATTTAACAGGACTTTTATGGAATTTTGGTGTTAAAAATATGCATGGATACTTAATTTTAGGAACACAAAGACCTAATCTTTATATATAAAAATCTTCTGTGCGTGTGTTTGTCACTAAACTCCTCCTAAACGGCTGGGCTAATTTCGATGAAATTTTTTGTGTGGGTTCAAGTAAATTCGAGAAGGGTTTAGATTCACAATTCGGTCCGATATTGCAATTAGTTAAAAAGATATTAATTAAAAACATTCAAAAAATACAACTCAACATTCACCTGCATTGTAACAACGCTATTGTTATAAACAAGTGATATAAAAAAATGAATCAATTCCTACTTAGATCAACCAAGAAAAAATTTATTTTAGCTACTTTTTATTAAATAGTTGCAATTAATATAAATATGTATATACATATGACAGAATCACAACATTAAGTGGTAATTATTTTTTATTCATTTTCATTAAAGTATCGTTTTGTCATCCAAAACAACCGTGTATATAAAATTTCCTTTCAACTGAAGGCTTAAACACGTGAGAAATTTTTTTTTCAGATTTTGACATAAGTCGCCAAAAGGGTCGCTTAATCACCAACGTGGCTGTATTCGTAAATTTTTAAATAATTAGTTTTAATCAATTATATTTAAATTATTGTATTGTCATCCAAAATAATCATGTACATTACATTCCAGTTCAATTGAGCGCTTTAAAATGTATTTTATTAACGATTGAAAATTCCACCAAGATAAATAAATAAATAAACAAACAAAATATATAGAGAGATCGTGAGCTAATAAAGAGTGTTTTTTTCCAGGTATAGAAGTTTAAGTTGGCATTACTTTCCAAGATGGCGACCGATTTAACAGCTGTCCAGTGATTTATTCTCAGTTTGGTTTGGCAATTCATCAAAACGATCATCAAGCAAGGCGTAGATTCGTCGATTGGGCCCAAAACGAGATTGCCGTTGTTCCCGATTTTCATAAGCGAATTTTGTTTAGCGATGAAGCGCACTTCTGGTTGAATGGCTACTTCAACAAACAAAACTGCCGCATTTGGAGTGAAGCTAATCCACAAGTGTATGTCGAAACACCGTTACATCCAGAAAAACTGACTTTTCGGTGCGCTTTATGGGCTGGTGGAATCCTTCTTCAAAAACGATGAAGGCCACAACGTTACAGTCAATGGTGATCGGTATAGAGCCATGATTACTAACTTTTTCATTCCTGAATTGAACAATCATGATGTCCAGGAGCTGTGGTTCCAACAAGACGGCACAACATGTCACACAGCTCGTGCCACAATCGATTTATTGAAAGACACGTTGGGTGACCGCCTAATTTCACGTTTTGGACCTGTGAATTGGCCTCCAAGATCTTGTGATTTAACACCGCTGGACTATTTTCTGTGGGGCTATGTAAAGTCATTGGTCTATGTGGATAAACCACAAACGCTTGACCATTTGGAAGACAACATTTGCCGTGTTATTGCCGATATACGGCCACAAATGTTGGAAAAAGTCATCGAAAATTGGACGTCCAGATTGGACTACATCCGAGCCAGCCGTGACAGTCATATGCCAGAAATCATATTTAAAATGTAATGCTACAAAATTATCTTTCGAATAAAAAAAATTCATGTCAATCGAATAATACATCGTTGTTTTATTGCAATTTAAAGTTCTATACCTCTAAAGAAACACCCTTTAGTAGGAATTGAAAAAGACGTTAGTTCGCGTCGAAAATTGATTTTCAGCCAAACTATCCAAACCCGGTCTTTACTGTTACGAAAATGCAGACGCGATTCACACTTTTTAGCGTTTTTAATTAATATCTTTTCAAATAATCTGTATATATGTAATTTTTCTGTGCATGTGTATGTAGCTGACCTCCTCCTAAACGGCTGGACCGATTTTGATGAAAGTTTTTGTCTGTTCCAGTGGACTCGAGAATGGTTTAGTTTTATAATTCGGTTTAGAAATGTTTATTTAATTAATTTTTTATTTATAAATTGTTGATCTTGGAATGTATTAAATTGAATCCGGCAGACTGTGCTATGATCGCAGTATCGAATATTCAAAAATCTTTTATTATAATTCAAGTTGGTCCCGACAGTTGGTGCTGTGATCATTTGAGGAAAATATTTTGTCACTTCGTGTTATTATTTTGTTGAAATAAATCGTGTGTTAATTAAATTACTACATTCAGATGTAATTAGTGTTTGAAGAGTTTTGAAGTGTGCATAAAAAAGTATACATTCTCCAAATTTATTATATAATTGAAGTGAGTATTTTACATGATTTTCTATTAAATTTACACGTGCGTTGACAACAATTATCCTAACCTACAAATCTATTTGTGTAGCTAATTGATTACACACATTATTAAACTTTTTTTTATTTAAACTTATTTCTTATCGGAAATAGTTTGTGTCACTTCTAAGCAACCCAGAAGTATAAAACTTGGTACATAATTACATTGTAATAACTTTTTAATAGAAATTTTACTCAAAACGGTCCAGATTGTTAAAGCTTATTCATAAAAATTTGGAATTTTTGAATTTAAGATGTGTGTACAGGACAACGTCTGTCGGGTCCTCTTGTTTTTTTTATAAAAAGCAATAAGATTACTAATTTCATTATGTGACAAATCAATTTTTTTAAAAGATTCAATATTTAAAAAGTGTTCATTAAGCATATTATAATAAAAATACTTACAAATCACAGCATAGTTACCAGGTACTTTATCAATGTAAACTATGATAAAATTCTTTTGTAAATCATAATTTTTCTGTTTTATATCTTTAAAAGTAAATTCATACTGAGAATGGTAGCTAAAAATTTCATAAGGTCTTTTAAAATATTGTACTTATACACATCAAATGCCTTTATAGGTAGTCCATATTTAATTGCAGATTTTGTAATAAAATTATCAATATCTTTATTAATTTGTGTTTTAACAGTATTGATGTTATTAGAAACAGTTATTCTGAAACTAGTGCCTTTACTCATTATATCCCTTAAAATTTTGTCATTGATTATGTCTAAGTTGCCAGTAATTCCATGTTTATGATGACCGTCAATAAAATCATTATAGTTTTTACATATACAGTCTTCTATGTTAATAGAAGGCGAACTATTATTCTAATTAACGATAAATCTGCCCATCGTTTTTTTATATTTAAATGCTTTCTTAACAACCCCATTTCTAACAGGAAAAAGTGATAAATGTCTATTAAATACATTAGAAAAATTAATTTTGTCAAGTTTTTTCATGAATAATAAAGTTCAGTACTCTGTAATAGGCTGATTAATTTTCTCAACATTTATTTTGAATTTATTAACCAGATAATTATAAATGTCTTTAATAATGTGTACTGCAAACAAACCTTTATGGGATTATTATTTAAGGTTTCATTTAACGATACAATTTCATTTTTTACTAAGACCCAACATGAAGTATTTGATGTTCTTGATATTAAAGTTTTTTTCAAAATCATCAATAATAACTTTAATATAGTCATTTAGAGATTTTTTATCTCTATTTTTCCTTTTAGTTCTTTTAATTCTAGATTTTCTTTTAGAATTATTTAAATTGTTAATATTATAAAAAAATTCTTTATTATTACTCTGTAATAGTATTAGCAAGGTATTTTTTGCAAAATACATAACATTAAGACCCTATGGATACATTGTATTAAAACTCTTAATAAAGTGATTTTCCCACCCTAATCTGTGCTTAGTATTTGGAATAATTTTAATGATAGACAATGCAACCTTTTTGAAATCATGCATAGGAAAGTGTCTAAGTTCAATTTTATTAGAATTATTGGAATTATTAAAGTATTTATATATAACATCATGTATATGTTGATTAATCCTGATGTTAATAGTATTTTTGAGGTCTGTCCAATATATTTATACTGACAAACTTTACAATTTAAAAGGTAAATACAATTAAAAGTTTTAGATTCACAATCCTATTGATCCTGATTTAACATAGTACAAGTCTTACATCCATTATCTCTACATTTATTGAATTTTAACTTAAGAATATTATAAGATTGAATGCTTTCATGTGATTGTAAGAATATATAATTTATCTTTATTTCCCTGTAAGGCAGGACTCTTAATGTAGCTTTTATTAATATTTTGTCTAATGAAACTACTAGAATCTAACATATTTTGTTTAGTATGACTATTAATGAACTTTTTGTTCCAAAATATTCTTGTCTTAAATTGTTTAATATTAGCCTTACTATTACAATCATTAAATTCCTTAAAAGAAATTGATTCCTTTCCCAAATTCTCATTAGAGAATGAGTTAAAAAATTCTTCATCCTAATAATTTAACAAGTCAGAATGGCTAAATATTTCTGTATTTAAACCAGAAATGGATACCAAGTCAATAGAGGTGTGCGCCAAAGCACAAGTTAATTTCTTAAAAAAACGAAAGTAATCTCTTAAAGGCAAGAGCAAGATATGCTAAAAGCAAAAACAAAGCTAAGTATAAAGGCTCCTAAAAACACCACACATATATCATAACAGAAAGATGCAAATAAGTAATTTTATAACGATTCTGTACCTACCTCATCAGTACACCACCGAGCAAAGATCAGCTAGAAGCTAACCTAATTGCCAGTCGCTAACACAAAGTAAAACTAAATCATTAAAATACATAGATGTTAAAGAAAATTAAAAGTGCAGTGCTATGTAGACAAAACCCTCATCACCTCAAAATACCAAATAATATCAATACAAACTAGTTTGTACTTACAAAATATATAAAAAAACGATAATATAAAAAGATAAAAGTAAAGAGAGACTCTCTCTAAGGCTAATGCTAATATATATATATATATATATATATATATATATATATATATATATATATATATATATATATATTATATATATATATATTTATATATTTAAATATATCTCTATATATAAAGGAGAAAAGCCACTCACTCACTCACTCACTCACTGACTAATCACGATATCTCCGGAACTATTAAACCTACAGACTTGAAACTTGGTAGGTAGGTTTCCTTCATAGAGTAGACGTCAGCTAAGAACGGATTTTGCAAAGTTCGAACCCCAAGGGGCGTAACGGGGGTTTAAGGGGCGTTATAGATAATTATTTCCATTACTAAACTATTAGATGTACAGTCGTGAAACTTGGTACACAGATTTCTTTCATAATGTAGAGATTCCCTACATAATGATTTTTACGAAAATCGACCTCCAAGGGTCGTTGAGGGCGCTTAAGGGGCGTTATATATAATTATTTCCATTTTTAAACTATTAGACGTACCGTCTTGAAATTTGGTAAGCGGATTCCTTTCATAGAGTACAGATCGCCTACAGAATGGGATTTGTGAAAATCGACCCCAAGTGGCGTTATGGAGAATTAAGGGGCGTTGTAGGCAATTAACTCCTTTTTTAAACTATTAGACGTAAAATCTTAAAATTCAATATAAGCAGATTTCATTCACTGCGTAGAGATCCGCTATACGATGGGTTTTGTGAAAATCGTTTCCTAAGTGGCGTTGCGGGGATTAAGGGGTGTTATAGATAATTATTTCCATTTTTAAACTATTAGACGTACAGTCTTGAAATTTTGTAAGCGGATTCCTTTCATAGAGCACAGATCCACTGCAAAATTGGTTTTGTCAAAATCGACCCCAAGTGTCGTTGTGAAGAATTAAGGAACGTCATAGGCTATTAACTCCTTTTTTAAACTATTAGACATAAAATTTTGAAATTGAGTAAGCGCAGATTCCATTCACTAAGTAGAGATATGCCGTAAGATGGGTTTTGTGAATATCGTTTCCTAAGTGACGGCGCGGGGGCTTAAGAGGCGTTATCGATAATTATTTCCATTTTTAAACTATTAGACGTACAGTCTTAAAATTTGGTAAGAGAATTCCTTTCATGGTGTAGAGATCCGCTACAAAATAGTTTTGGGGAAAATTGATCCCCAAGGGTCACTGAGGGGGATTAAGGGGCGTAATAGATAAATATTTCCGCTTTTCAACTAATAGAAACACCTGCTTGAATATTTGAAGGTATGTTCCATTCATGGAATAAAGTTCCTTTTGCAAAAATTTTTGCGAAAACGGACCCCCAAAGGAGTGGGTTTGCGAGGGGTTAAGGCGCGTTATAGAAAAATTCCTGTTTTTGAATTTAACTCATTTACTTGAAATTTGTTGAGCACTTTTCTTTAGTTGAATATAGTTCCACTAAGAATGGATTTTACGTAAATCCACTCCAGGGGGAAGTGGGGAGAGTTATTGGGGCGTATTGATGGACAAAATTCCCGTTTTCGAACTGCTAAGACTACAATAATAAAATTTGGATTGCATGCTTCTTTTGTTGAATTGGAATCCGCTAAGAGTGCTCTCAACGAGGTATTGATAAAAATTCCGTTTTTGGTCTGTTAGATTTAGTCTTGAAATTTAGCACGCATGTTTATTTTATGGAGTAGAGATCCATTGAAAGTTGCTTTGGTGGAAATCCACTTGGTTATTAGGTTAAGTGAGCGAAAAAAATCTTTCTCCTTCTATTTTAGATATAAATAGAAATTAGATATTATAATTTATGTTCTTTTTATATCAAGGAGCGAGAGTGTAACAGCTATAAATATATTTTTCAATACAATCGAATTCTTATAATGATAGATATCAATAATTGATATATATATATATGTAAACAGTATACATATATAGAACATCGTGAAATACCCAGTGAAGTGGATGGGTAACGGCTAGTATACTATATACGGTATAGTTATAATTTTCAATGTGAACGTTTAGCTTAGGTGTATTTACCTCGTGATTTGTCTTTCATTGAATACTAGTCAGAATTATTCTGTTAATAATAAATTCAGTTAACTGTATTGATAACAAACAAAATTCTTAATTTGTTCACTATTGTATTACACCAATTATTACAGAATATTTTTTACAGAAATAAAAACTACTTCCTTCCGTTTGACTCCTTTTCTTTTTAGGAATTTTTAATGTTTTCGTGAAATAACGATTCCCGTATAAAATTAGAGCATAGTTTTAATAAGGAAAACACAACTACATTACGTTTTTTTAACTAATACATATTAAACTATCTTTTTTTATAATTATAATCGTTAGTAAGTCTTTATAAATAAAGTACGACACCCTTCTTTTTTGTAAAAAATTTTGTTATGTATTATTCCATTATATGTAGTTTTTTTATGTATAATTAAATTCTAAAAATAAAGATTTATTTCTATACCGTGCTAAATTAGCGTTTACACTGTAATTTTTTTAGACAATTTTATAGTTTTTTGGTATTTTGAACATTCATATATAACTTTTGAAATATCTTTATTCATATTTTAACACGAAAAATAAAAATGTCAACAACTCTTGCCACATACAACTCAAGACTTTGTTTTTTCAAACTGAATATTCCATCTCCTTATCTATTGCCATCGAAAGTTAAAGAACTTTCCATAATTAAAATTACAGTTAACTTTTATAAATAAAAGCACGAGCATTAATATAAGGCATTAATATAAAGCACGAGAGAAATAAATAATTACAATTTTTAACACGCTGGGATGAATGGTTAAATCATTACAATAAATAAATAATAAATATTACCATTTGTTACATCCTCCCCCTCTGGTTCCGACGGCGTTCCGACGAGGAACCAGGAGTCTGCGGGACCTTTGGTGGACGGCCACGTTTACGAAGAGGAATAAGGGGTTTTACTTTGTCATTATTACAAGGAGTTAAAGCAGAGTTGTGGTAAACAGCAAGAGGTTCCCCCGGATTATCAAGACTAGCAATCTCGTAAGATGATGGTAATCTTTGTGTTAAAATCGCGTAGGGACCGTCTTTGCGTGGCATTAGTTTTGCACTTCTTCCTTGCGCAGCGTTGCTCAGTGGATGTGATGCTACAAAGACAAGTTCTCCAGGTTGATATGTTGGAGCAGCTTTTCTCTTTTTATCAGCGTAAAACTTCCTACTATCCTGTTGCTCTTCAACCACCTCTCAAATCTGAGTGGAGTTTTGAGATAGGGAGTTATCTCTGGCACAAAATTATCGTTCTGGATGACGACTCGGATATCATTAACAACTTCACTTGGAGAGCGTAACTTTCTACCAAAATTCAGAAAGGCTGCCGTCTGTCCTGTCGTTTCACATTTGGCTGTGTTGAGAGCAAAGGGGATTAAGGGTAGCTTCTCTGACCAACAGTCATGCTTGTCTTGGACGAGAATTGCCAGCCGTGGTTTCAGATCCCTATTCTTTCGTCCAACTGGGTTAGCTTGTGGATGGTATACAGGTATCAGGGATTGATGGATGTTTAATAGGTAGCATATTTGTTGCATCACTGCTGACACAAACTGGGTTCCATTGTCACTGATAAGGCGGCGAGGAATGCCATACCTCAGTAGAACCTCTTCAATCAAGGTAATGGCACATTATTTAGCTGTGGCATTGGGTAGTGCAAACAGTTCGACCCACTTTGTGGTACAATCCTCAATGATGAGGATCCATCTTTTACCATCTTTACTCTCAGGTAGGGGCCCGAAGGAGATCAATGGCCAAGGTTTCAAAACGTTGGGCTGTCACAGGTACCTGTAATAGCCCGGAAGGCTTCTGATTTGAAGCTTTGTATTTAATGCAGTCAGGACAGTTCTTTACAGGAGACATTCTGTATGGGGGTACAGAGATAGGAGAACTATTCCCCGTGTTAATGTGGTGCTCCAAGATATTTGTTGTTTCTCCCCCTGGTTATAAGACATTTTGGAAGGATTACAACAGGAGGTTAAGTTTCTTCTTCTGGGCACAGAGGTCAAACTTTCACCTTCCCCTTCTCTTAATTAGCAGGTGTTGCTGGACATCTTCTCAACTATGGATGGGGGGTCCAATTCTTCACCAAATGGATACTTGTGGGTAGGATTGTTCCAGAAGTACCAGCAAGTATTCTTCACACCTAGAACCAAACCAGCAGAACTAAGGAAATCTGTTCCTAGAAGTGTTCTATTTCCCTTTGCCTTTGGGAGAATTATGAATTTGGTCAAGAATGATCTCCCCTCAATTTCTACCATTACTTGGGTTCTGAAGGCCTCCCCTGTGGTCTGTTGACCATATGCTAAGCTCATTGTTAATGTGGTTTCCTGGAAAGGAGTCCCTTATCATTAAATATCTGGAACATCCTTTCCCCAGCAATTGAATGTGAAGATTCTGTGTCTGCTCATACACGTCCCTGTATTCCACAGAAAGTTATGTCGATTAGGGTCAATCGAGGGCTTCTAGTCTGAGCTGTGTAAGCATTGATGTGATTGGTTGCTCTGTTCTATGTTAGGCGTTGAGGTTGCAGGTGGGGCACCTAGATTTTATCACTCCTTGTTTCCCACAGCCATAGCATTTGAGAGGGGATCTCTCATTTGGTACCTGATAGGAATATTCGCTTTTGGGAGGGCGTTCAGGTTTCCTGAATGATACCTGTTTTCCATCATTTACGGTTTCACTTGCCTTCACGTGTCTGCTAGGTCCACTGGGTAGGGAACGTTGGATGTTGTCAAAAGCTTCCAGCTTATCTGCTAACATTTCTGGGGAGATAAGTTCTTCCCAGGTATCCAGGTAATGTTCCTTACACTCTGGAGAGCATCTCTTTTTCATTTGATTGGCAATCATCAAATTCTTCAATCCGTCAAATGAATCAATTTTAAGCTCATTGAGCCAACCTTCAAAATATGCTCGGATTTCAAATTAATAATCCTTCCACGTCCCATTTGGGCTGTTTCTGTGACGTGAAAACAACTCCCGGAATTTTTCTGTGGTTAAATTGAACCGTTGCAGAAGCATTCCTCGAATGTGGGAGTAATCCCTGCATTTCTCCTCATGCTCACGGGCAATGAGGGAGGTTACATCACTAGGTAGAGCACCAATGAGATACACACATCCGCAGATCTTCACCAAGATCTAATAGCTTCATTTGCCGTTCGAATAAGGTGAGGAACAGGTCCATGTTATCAACTTCAGGATTGAATGTTGGTAGCAATTTTTTTAATTCAATTTTTGTTTGGGGTAGGGTTTGTGGACCTACGACTCTTTGAGTCTCATTTTGCAGTCGTATTTTCTGCAGCTCAAATTCACGCAGTGTTTGCTCTTTTTGTTTGTTTTCCTCGTCTATCCTATTTGATACAATTCCCTCTAAGATACATTTCACAAATTCAGGGTCTTCCTTATAAGCATCATTTGTTAAAATTTTTGTCCTTAATTCAATTATTTTTAGCTCTTCCCCATTCGACTCACATTCACCTAACTCAATAGCAAGCTTAATGAGATCAGCTTTTTTCCCTTTTCCCAGAAATGACATGACTGAGAAATTTAAGAGTTGCAAATAAATAAAATAAATAACTAAGGTCCAGGCCTTATTGTCCACCAAAGCTCTTACAGATATAGGAATACACTTTAAAATATGGCTAGCTTTAAAATCTTATAAATTATTATGCACTTCAAAATACAATTAAAATAGGTAAATAAATCAATAACATATTCAAAATACCAACAAGGAACATTAATTCAAATAGTAAAATAATATAAAGAAAATTTAGGAATCATCAGTTGTAATGATACAAAAATTCAATGCAATGAAAATACTAAACAAAACTAAAATAAGCAGGCATGTAATGCCACCTAAATTCAATAGGAAATCAGTAAAATTTCAAGCAAAATAGTAATTATTAATGTGCCATTCACAAAATATTAATCAGGAAACGTTATATTACAAGACATAAATTAATATGCAGCAAAATTAAGAATTATCATTGCATAAGAATACCAAAAAATCAATGAAATAAGATAATAAAATTATCCCTAGCACTAACACACTGTAGCAGGATTGCTATCACTTGTATATGAAAAATGCACAAAACATTTTTGCAAAAACTTTTAACAGGAAATAGATTTTCTTTTTTTTTCTTCAGACAATTGAAATCAGGATGATTCACTTTGTCTCTTTTGATTTCCAGGGATTTTCTCTTGCTTTAGAAGGATTGCGGCGCAATACCAGTAATTTCTTCTGGGACAGTAAGGTTTACAGAGCCGGTTAAATTTTCATTTTCCTGCGGCGTTTCGTCACAGCGGAGGTTTCTGCTTCTACGGGGTCATAGTTCTTAGGCCACGGGTAGGAGCGCCAGTTTTAACATGAAAATAAAAAATGTCAACAACTCTTGCCACATATAACTCAAGACTTTATTTTTTCAAACTCTCAATATTCCATCTCCTTATCTATCGCCATCAAAAGTTCCAGAACTTTCCATAATTAAAACTACAGTTAACTTTTATAAATAAAAGCACGAACATTAATATAAAGCATTAATAAAAGAATTAATGTAAAGCACGAGAGAAATAAAGAAGTACAATTTTTAACACGCTGGGATGAATGGTTAAATCATTACAATAAATAAATAATACGAGTAAATATATTACCATTTGCTACAATATTTATATAAATCAATATAATGAAGATAAACTTTTTGTATCGTATTCTTTTATGTTGATTAACTCTTTATACGGCGTAACACGCACTCTCGTTTTTTTTCGGGGAGGGGGAATCTTCACATTGTTAAGCTCATCCTTACATCAAAGCACTTGTTAAGTTAAGAAAAAAAATAATTATCCGTAAATTGATGCATTGTGATGCCGGAATATTAGCTGATTATTTAACTTTTTAATCAGTTCAATCAAGCAATATTTCTGTTCATTTGATTTAAAAAAATCGTATCGATTTGCAAACAAGGCGAACAATGTCGAGTTCGTATTAATTAATTAGCGAAGTTTTTTTCTCTAAATTTTAGCTTAAAAATGTTGAAGAGTTACTTAATTGATAGTTTTTTATACAACGCACATTTTTAGACTTTTCTGATTTGAAGATTGTGGAGTTATTTCAAATTTTTCTCGTTTTTTTTGTAGTAAAGAAATAGTTATTTAAAACAAAAAAAACAGATTATTTCATAAAACTTTTAAAATTTTTAAAAATGTTTTATTGTCTATATTTCAAATTAAGTTTTTCTTTAAAAGGTTAAAATTACTATGAATTTAGTGAGAAGATTGTAGCACTAGGAACCTTTGAGGAAAATTAAATTAAATGCTTAGAACGTTGCGCAACTGTATGAATGGATCATCGAAACACATGAAGGAAGTCTTTTTTTTCAAGAATTCGATTTCTTGGCGAATTTCTTTTATAACTGACGCATGAATTTGAGACATATTTTGTAAAATGTATAATATTGTAAAGAAAAAGCTTTTTAAGTATCAAAATGGGAAAAAACCTAGAGGTAATTTCTAAAAATAGTTCTAATTAAAAAATAAACAAATAATTATAATAATCTGATCAAAAATTTAATAAATTATCTAAAAATTAATAATGATAATCTAAAATAAAAATTTTTCAATGCGGCTCTCACTGAACAAAAAGTGATTGAGAACGAATTTTTAATTTTCCAACATTTATACATTGCAGTACTATTCGGTTTAAAATGATCATCAAGATAGGAGACATTTAAATTTGAAAAAAAAAAGAACTTATTTCGGTCACAAAATGAAAATTTTAGTAAAAACTCTTTTGTTACGTACTCATATAAGTTGATGAATATTTTGCAATCTAGTGATTTTTTTTTAAAAGTCTCATATTTTTTCGGAAAAATGCATTTTTACAGTTGATATCTACTAGAAGTGACATTTGCTCTTAGTAAATCACTAAACCGAAAATAATAATAATAAAACTTAGAATATTTTTGTAAACCTAATAAATATAGCCCTACATAGTAGACCATAAAAAATTTTTGTCATTTAAAATATAGATAACATAAAAAATATTTTATAATACATTAGAAATATCCCACAAATCATAATAATTTGAACTAGTCACTTTGCTTGAAGCTTTCAACTTTAGAAACCATTAACTTTTTATACAAAATCTCAAGTGAATCCAATATGGTTATTTACTGACAATAATTGGCTAAACAATTCCCAAACTCTATTTTGTTTGGTAAAAGATCTCGTTTCGAAGATTTTTATAAACAGACCCCAAACCATAGGGGATGAATACCTACTTTATAGCTTTATTTTTTAGTTATACAGAAATCAAATATCCGTTCTGTACTCAAAATATCAAAATTCTTTTGAGGTTTCTCCTTACAGAAAAAATAAAAAAAATAATAAAAAGATCCCTGACCTCTATTCCTTTATCTGTAGCAAAAGAGACATAACTCGATTTGATTTCCGGTTTCCCAGCGTGTAGGAAGTTTATTGTGTGAAAAAAGTGCTGAGAACGTGTATTCCATGGACGACAAATCTTTTTAAAATCTCATCCCCAAACATCTCTTTCCATTGTGCTTGGCTTGCACGCCATAAATAATACTTCTCATATTCCTTATAACTGAAGAATTCTCTGGTTGAAAATATCGCAGTTTATCGTTGGAAAGAAGAAAAAAAATATTGTATACTGTGCATCTCTTAAGGAGTAATGCTTTTGCTTAAAAATTGGAAAAGGATTGTTGGCTTTTTTTTAAAACGCAAGAATAGAACTTTTCTTTTACGGCACTTTTTTTCATTTTCCATCACTTATCTCTCTATATAAAAATGTTGTGTTGGTTTGTGTATGCGCGCATAACTCAAAAAGTTCTGCATGGATTAATCTGAAATATTGACACAACGTTGCATTTGTCTCTGGTCAGGATCTTATGTACTTTTTATTTTGAAATTCTCTCTAAATTTTTTTCAAATTTAATTTTTAAGTGATGTTTTGGTGTTATGACGTCATACGACGTCATGATTCGCTCTGAATGCGAAAATTTAAACTTTACGCTTAGATTTTCGAAATTATTGTATAACTCTTCTATGGTTATGTTTATGCGTTGTCATATTTATCTATTGATTGTCCTTTGATACGTAATTGGGATTATTTTTCGAATAAATCTTTTTTTAAAAATTATTCTTTCAAGAACTCAAATTTTGTTTTGTAGGTTTGGCAACAGTTGGATAGCATTATCGCGGGATGTTTACGACTTTGATTAAATTCTACATCGTGTTTTTTCTCTAATTTTAAGCTAAATTTATTTCTCTGTATTAAGCGAAAATGAAACTAACATAGTTGACTTCTGTACGCTACTTATTTTTCTACCAAATAGTTTCCGTCAACCATTTACCTGAAATAAACAGACGTAGCCAAATGCCACGATATAACACACATTCAATGTTTGGAAACAATATTTTTTTCCCACTTGGAGATATTTTAATGTGACGAAATTAATCGACGGAGTTTTTAATAGGAATGTTTTTTTCTTTTTTAGAGAACTTTTTAAACTTCATTTGATTCTTACGTATTATCGCCAACTTTAATGATAACTCGCAAAGTTGGCCATTCCATTTTCGCAGATGTTGTACGCGCGGAATTGGCAATCGTGCTTCGTTTTATACAATATCGCTAATAGGTTGCGATAATACGTAAGTACCTTTCATTTGATGTTAGTATTGAAATACAAATGTTAAAACTAAGATTTTCTGATTTTGAGACATCAAAATATTGCACCTTATTTTGTTTTTCATTGCTTTATAAGATTATTACCTTCTTAAACAGATTCCATTAGTAATTTGTTAAAAAAAATACTGGAAGTTATTATGGTTTGTTTTTGTCAGGGACGTAGAGCTACCGCTGTATCAATGATGCAGGAGCCCCAACGAATGTTATTACAATTCCACTTACATGGTGCTCATATCTGAAAAAGGGCCACAAAGGAATTCAGATACAAGGCCCACTCAGAGCTGGTTTGTAATTTCATATGTTTTTCTTTAAACCTTCACTTTAACTGCAGTCAATCGGCTTGAGTACATAAAATTGTATTACAGAAACTCGAACTTAGGTCCTCATACTGGCCAAGCAAACGCAGTGCGAGGGATAAATGCTGATCAAATTAGAGTAAGCATCAGTAAATGAGCAAAACAGACAGAGGGCTCAAATACATGTTGAGGAAGCAGGTTGTTATAAGTTTGTAATTATTTTTTCAAATTTTACTTTCGCGTTGGTAAAGATAGTTCAGCTCTTTTTATGTCAATTACTGTTCGTATTGTATATCATTTTTCAATTTATTTTTAAGCACAGAATATTTACTTTGGATAATTTTTATATATAAAATACTAAATTTAATTCTGTACACTATGTATGTGTTTAGCGAGTAGTATACCGATTAAAATCTTCCACCTACCGTAAAATCCGGCTTATAAAGCGCACTTTGAACACAAAAAATAAGATCGAAATTTACAGGTGTGAGTTATACGCTGGGTATAAAAACGAGGGCTTTAAAAATTAAAAAATAAATGAGCATAAAAAAGTTAAACTTCTAAATATTTCTAAATATTTTTTATTTTAAAGACATGACATTCTTATTGAACTTAAAAGGTGGTAGTTCTAAAAGTATACTATTTTTGCAATTGCTTAGATAAACACCTTGAATAAATTGCTACTAAACATAACAGCATTGCATTTGTACATTTCAGGTTTCTTCGTAAAAAAGGGGTGCACATTATATAGCGAATATACCTAAAATTTAAAACTTGCAGCTTGAAAGTATGGGTGTGCGTTATATGCCAGACTTTACGGCATTTCATCTTTCTCCAATGAATCTAAATTAAATTAATATAAAATTTTTTATAGTACTTATATTTTTTCTTTAGACGGCCATTTACCTAAAATCAAAAGACATCGCCAAATACTGCAATATGCATTCAATAAGGGAAGAACATTCTATGCCTGTTTGTGCACAATAATAATACTTTTTTGCACTTGGTAGTGAATTTTTCCACGAAATAGTTATTGTAGTTTTTAATAGTTGGGGCAATAACATTAGACTCACGAAATATCTATTTTGTATAATTTCAAAATTTTATTTGGTGTTACTGTGAAATATAAATGGAAAAATTAAGATTTTCTGATGTATATTTTGTGTTTGTTTTGATATTTATGTATTATCGCAACCATATTGGCAGCATTAGCACTTAATTACCAACTCACCGTGTATGATGCGAACAAAATCGGGGTTGATATAGTTGCAACAGTACCCAAGTACTTTTGTTTGCAACTTTTTTGGTGATTTTATCAAAATGATAATTTGCTGTTAATAATTGGTTTTTGATAGCTTTTTATCATTTAAGTTTGTTATAGCTAGCTAGCTGTATCCAATCATGTTTTCATGTAGCTCAGTCTGGTTAAAAAGAAAGAAAAGAGAAAGCACACATTTCTAAAATCTTTAACTGCTTGCACTTGAGGTATGATTTTTTTTATAAAAAAATGTGGAAATATACATTAACAAAACTTTTCTAAACAGATTTATTTCATTTGTAATTTGTTAACAGAATACTCCCAAGTTATTATGATTTTTTTGTCATGGTATGAATCTAAAATTATTTGCATTGTCTCCATAAAAGAGGTGCCAAGTTTGAAAATAAATTAAATGACTCTTCTTGAGGTGAAAGGGTTAATTTTACAATGCTTATGAGTAGACATTTTGTGTTGCTTCATTGTCTGTATATATACAGAAATTGTCTGCTGTTCCTTCTTTAGAGCAGTAGTTGCCATTTTTCAACACTTCATGAACCACTTAATGTATAACTTTATAATTAGCGTTTCACTAATAGGATTGACCTCTATGTGGTGGAGCACTACAGCTATATTTACGTCTTTATTTAATCTTCTATGCCCTGAAAATAAGCGGTAAAATCCTAGGAGAGCCCACACCCTTGGCGACAAACCAAAAATGGCGCCAAATCGGAACAAGATGGTGCCAAGCGAAAGCGACAATTGTGGCAAGGAAATATAGCGGGATAAAGTGGATGCATAATGAAAATATATGTAAGCAATACAGAAATTAAACATTTGAGATAAAAAATATAAAAACAGCACTTACTTTCTTACTGCTGATCTTTTCCGAGTGGAGGGGACAGCGTAACAACAGATTTTAAAAAAGTCTCATCGCTAAGCGAATGATCGTGTGAACGCCGCCATATTTATTCTGCGAGGTAATGATCGAACATACATTCGGCGTGGCTGGCACGATTTCGAAGAAAGCGTTTTATTGCCGACCATGTTACATCATGCTGATCATTACATTTAGGACATTCATAACTCGAAGCAATCAATCCTTCCTTCATACACCATTCAATCAATTCTTTCTTACCTTTCGCATTCAACAAAGTAAAAAATTCTAAAGTAGATTCCCTCACACATGCAACCAGCCCGGAGACCAACAACAAAATGAAATTCGAAATGCGCGCCCACAAATTACGAAAATGCTAGAAATAGTTAGGGTTGTCGTATGTAGTGTTTAAAAAAAAAGTAGGGTTACCAAGATGGCGCAATTATCGCCAACCAAAGTAATTCACGCCAAGGCTCTTCTAGGAGTGAACCAAATAAGCTTCATGAAAAGGAACAGTCAACAAACTAAAATGTTTTGCCTACAATTTTCCAAAAAATGGTTGAGGTTACCAAAAATCGATAACCTCAGGAATTATGTTTTTTTGTTTAGTTATTTCAGTAACTAAAAGCTTTTAGTAAAGAATAATTCGTGTTCCGTAATATGTTGTTTTTGTTGTTCATCTTTTTTTAAACTGAATCTTCATAAAAGTATAAATAATTTCCCAATTTTTCTGCATACCATCCAAAATTTTTCACGCATCACCAATTGGTGACTGCTGCTCTGTAACACACATCAGTAATTATGTATTAGCATCACTGTAACAAAATTGGTGCCATGTATATCGTACCTTAATATCTAAACACTAAAGATTCTAACATTTTTTTTATGAAAAAAGAAATGGAGGGAAAATGTTGCGATTTGCATGGCGGCAATTTGGCTGTGGTGATGCTAATATTTAAGTACACAGATAACAAATAATTGTCCATGTGAAAAGCTGTCTGTGTCTAGATATAAGCCACTCTGTTTTTAAGATAGGCCCTTAACTTTGTTGATAACAATTGCTAATACTAATCCAATTGCGAATTGCAAAAATACTCCCATCATTATCAACACTTAGTCGTAGTTTTCTGCTGCAAAATCCGTGTTTATATTGGAATTTTCCTGGCGTAATCGATTAAAAATACCTTCAGCCTCTCATTGCGTTGAATTTCAGCTGTGTCAATTGATGCACGTTTAAAGTTAAATATTTCATTAGCATTTTTTTATTTTTTCCTTTTCTTTTTGTTTCTGATTTTTCTTTTTTTTTTTTTTCATGTTTTGAAATTTTATATGTTTTTGTTTTAATTTTCTTTTCTTTTAAAGTGTAGTTTTAAGTTTTTAAGAAATTTTATATACTTTGTTTGAATTTTTTTCTTTTTAAGTGAAGTCAATTGGCTTCACTAGATAAAAATAATGCCTTACGGGAAATCAAACTTAGGTTGTCATACTTGCAAGGCAAAAGTACTACAATGAGTGTAATTGCACATCAAACTGAGAAAGAATGGATATCAGCAAACGAGAAAAGCAGACAAAGAATGTCACAAACACAGGCTGAGGGCGCAGCAAAGCAACATGCAGCCAGACTTGAGGAAGCTCATTTGCGAGCACATCATTCGTGTTTTACAACATCAGAAAGATGTTAACCAACACATCTGCGTCAAACATGACTTTGTGGTGAGCAATCACACAACAACAGTCAACTTGCATTCCGGTACAACCCAGTGGAAGATTCTAGGTTCAGGCAGCATGTTCTCATTTACACAATGATGGAAGTGTGTCCTTATTGCAATGTTCTGGAATTTAAGGGAGAAACCAAAGGAATGTTTTGTACCACTGAAAAAATTAAACTGTCTCAAATCAGAGAACAGAGCCATTACAAATTTTGCTTGCTAGATATACTGCGGAGTCAAAACATTTCCTATATGACATCAGGAAATACAATTGATGTTTCCAAGTGACATTGTTTGGATAAATGTGCATAAGTGAACACACCTCTGATTTAATAAAAATATCCATAAGCATTGTAAAACTAACCCAATTCCCTCAATGAATCCAGAGTGGAGCCATTTAAAATTTATCTTCAAACTTGAGGTCGCCACTTTAAAGACAATGTAAATAAATTTAGGTTCATAACATGCCATAAGGACAAAAATAAGCTGTAATAACTTCAAGCATTTGGTTAACAAATTATAAATATCAGTTTAGGAAAGTTTTTCGTATATATATTTATACATTTTTTTTATAAAAGATCATACGTGCAATGCAAATTATTTAACATACTGAAAATATGTCTTTTCTGTTAAACAAGACTGAGCCGCAGCAACGCGTGGCAGGGTACAGCTAGTTGTGAATAATTAGTTTTAATGGAATTTGAAATAGGACATTTTTTTTTACAAATGGAAAAAATCCTGTTAGTTGTGTGTTTTTCTTATTTTCCGTTACTTAAAGTAGTTTTTCTTCGATTTTAATTCATAGATGTATAGCTCCGTGAAATATATGAAGCATCATATTTTATAAAATTCATTCAATGGGCTAAGCTTACGAAGGTCACAATCGCAAATATAAATGCAATCGTCTGTTTTCTAGTGAATTCCAAACTGATATTAAACTTGTACTTGTTAGTCTACTTATAAAATTTGATAATTTTCAAAAATTAAAATTAAAAACAAATTATAAAAATAAAGCAAATTTTCTTATTTGTGTATTTTTAAAACTCCAGTGCATTTTGTTTACATATGCATTACATTATTGTTGACAAATATGTATATTTTGATGAAATGTTTCTGCAAAAAGCAAAAGGTGGCAACACAATAGCGCATGAATTGAATGGCGGGAAACTCGTGGTTATATTTATCATGTGACTCTGACGTTGCACGAATTAATGAGTTAATAGCTGGAAACATGTGATCGAAACTACGATTACGAAGTTAGGGTGCCACATGAAATTAGAACATTATGCTTTTACGCATATGATTCTCTCTCGAAAAATACGTTATGTTTAAGGAAAATTGTAAAAATAAATCGCATAAAATATTGATTAAAATGATTTGAGAGATGTGAGAAAAGCAACACAAAAAAAAACAACCTTTTCTCCCCTCAATTTTGACAATCATCGTTGAATAAAAGAAAGGAAAGTATTAAAAAAATGTTGAGCACATTTTTCTCTTAAATCGTGTTTAAAAACGTACGTGTGTGGAAGGAACTTATATTACAGTTTAAATTGGTCATTTTTTTCATGCTAGAAATTGGTTCAATATTTGTCTACAATATTTAAGCACATATGGTAAGTACAAGATTATTGAGTAATCGAAATAAATACAGAGTTTTTACTGATATTTCATTTATAAAAATATTAAAAACTGTAGATGGATTCAGCGACCTTCACTTCACAAATGATTTTTTACGTTTTTTCTTAAATGTGAAGTATTAGAATAAGGAGGGGGATAGGGGTATTTATATTGAGTTCGAATTAATTAAAACTACAATGATTATATACATACATATATATTAAACATTTAATTAAACTAAATGTGGTTTCTCTATTATAGGAATTAACATAATATGGAATAATTTTACCGATTTAAATGTACTCGTTTTTATAAAGATAAAAATAAATTTCAGTATCCGCTCGAAGGATGTGGGTTTTCACTACTGATTGATAATATACTGACCTACAAAAGTTAAAGTACAAAATGTTTTCCGAAACTTTCCACCAAAAAATGGCAGCAACAATAAAATTTATAGTTTATTTGAATGATCATACTGAATTTTTAAAACAGAAATGATTGCTACTACTTTTATTTTATAGAAAAGAACAAGCAAATATGAGTGAAAAAAAATGTGCGAATATCAAGCTTTCGTAATTTCGTATGTAAGTGTTGTCAATTTCAGTTGTTGTTAATAGTTTCGTTCACAATACTTATTACAGTATTGCAATGTATAAAAGTCGTTTGCCCGATTTGTTAAGGTTGCAGGCAGTCGGTGGGAGAGAAATGGGGGGCTGTTATACATCTCAATATGTCTGGCAATGTGGTCCAACGACCGTAGGATCAATATCAATCCGATGATTCTGTGCCTAGATGATATGTTCCAGGCCAACCACGAGCTACAACACCTGCAGAAAACCGTTTTCTACCTCTTTCGGTCAAAAGAAGAAGAGCCACTACTGCACCCTCAGCTCGTTGCAGACCATTTTGTAACATTAAGGAGAAGAATCTCTGCTAATATAGTGCAAAGATGCCTTCAAAATGCATGTCTCTAGGCAAGATGACTAGTCGAATGGTTCCCCTTCATCGGACAACACAAAAAGGGATCCTTATTTCGGGCAAGAGAACATATTTCTTGGATCAGACAGTAATGGGCTTCTGTATTTTTCACAGACTGGTCAATATTTTGACAAGAGGCGTCTACTGATCTGGAGGGAACAACGTACCTATCAATCGAACGCTGTTGAAAGACACAGTTATATGAGTGGTGGAATCATGGTTTGGACATGGATTTCCATCGGTGGTTACACTTACCTGCATGTGTTCCATGGAGGTGTATGATATGGGGATGAGAGAGATTCTTGATTCATATGTCTACCCATATGCTGACATCTAATGGGTGATAATACACGAACTCACCGAGCTGAGGTTGCTTAGGACTATTTGAGGGTCATAGTTTGGAGCGAATGAAACATATAGGTCTATCTTCAGAACCTGAATCACGTAGAACATCTTTGGGGCTATCTTCGTAGACAGGTTGTTGCTCTAAATCTTCCTCCAACGTTGTTACATGAGCTGTAACAAGGCTCACTGAGTTTCTGATCTTTGCTTCCCATTTTGATGTTTGACATCTCAATTGACAGCACGAAAAATAATGTCATTAAAAGCATTCATGTTAGCGGTGGACTCATTCCTTATTAGAACTCTATTTTGTAATATTTCTGTGACATTTCACTACATAAAATTGAGATTTACTGTTTTCTCCAAGAACGGATTTTTAAGTCAAGAGTTCTTTTTTTGTTATAATTCATTTTCATATATATTATATAAAGTATATGTAAATTTCTATGGTGCATTCAATAACTGTTTAAGTACATTTCTTCCAAATTCGTTGTTTATGCATTCATTCATTTGCAAATTAGACGCAAGAAAACCGGTTCAAACTTAAATTTGAAGACCAATGGGATTCAAGTTCCATTTTCAAAACATTATAAAAAAAAGTACCACTGGTCAGAATGACTTCAAATTTGAGCTACTTGAATACTTGAAAAGGCGAGAAATGGTATGTTATAAGTAAAAAAAGGAAAATATGAAATAAGGGTTCCGTTCAATTTAAGCTCCTTAACCCTTTATCGACCGCATTATGATTTACTGTAGTTTTTTTCATGCAATATTTTTCTTGGATCCTTACATTGAAAATTTTGGGATATACACGCAGGAACATTGAAAATAAAGACCCAAAAAGGAAGCTAAACACAATCGCGAAACTTTGCAAATAAGTACAGCGTAATGTGATATGCAAATGATCCAAGTTTTGTGCCAATGCGCATGCTCATACACGCCGAGGGGGCGCTACAATCAGGAAAAGGGTGCTATATAAGCCAGCGCAAATTCGAAGATTCATAAACTTGACGATTACCCGCCGATTGTAGGAAAACTTTGGTAAGCGAAACATGCCAGGTAAACGTGCTAGAAGACATTTCCCACAGTTAAGAGAGTTTGAGAGAGGCTTGATCATCGGGATGAAAACTGAAGGCTGGTCGACGCGCCATGTTGCTGGTCAGGTGGATCGTTCGGAGTGTGCTGTTAGAAATTGTTGGGAGCAGTGGACACAAGAAGGTAACCACGCGCGGAAAACCGGGTCTGGAGCTACCAGGAAGACCACGAGGAGAGAAGATCGTTCGGCAAGCACTTGTGGGCCCCACAGTGACTCTTTCAACGATACGAACAGACGTATGCTTAGCACTTGTTAAACAAACAATTTCCAGGCACCTTGCAGAAGCAAATCTTAAATCCAAGCGCCCTTTCCGTGCACTCCCTTTAACACCGGAACATCGGCAACTGCATCTACATTGGTGCCAAGCCAGATCAATGTGGAATGTCACAGATTGGCAAAAGGTTGTGTTTAGTGATGAATCCCGGTTTGTTTTGGGGACAGATGATAACCGTGTACGGGTGAAGAGGCGCCCCGGTGAGCGGTACAATTCCCCTCACACTGTTCTACGCCACACTTCCCGCACAGCTGGTGTAATTGTCTGGGGGGCCATAGCCAATGATAGCCGGACCACTTTAATTGTGATGCGTGGAACCTTAATAGGAAAACGTTACGTTGATTATATTTTTCGACCCCATGTAAGACCTTTCCTAAATGGTAACCCAGGGGCAATTTTCCAGCAAGCTAATGCTCGTCAATAAAGCAAGAGTTGCTCAAGACTTCCTACGTCATTTTCAGACTCTTCCATGGCTGGCCCGCTCCTCCGATTTGTCCTCTGTAGAGCACGTGTGGGATAGGCTAAAACGGCAGATGCCATCGTGTCACTCTGTACATGATTTAGAGTTGGCAGTTCAAGATTTGTGGGCCCATCTGCCTCAGGACAACATAAGGTGTGTAATCAACTCAATGCCGAACCTTGTGGCGGCATGTATTGCAACTGGAGGTGGTCCAACGCGCTATTGAAGTTGCCCAGTATTTGTGTCGTTGCACACCCTGTATTCGTTTAGTTGTCTTGTTTTTGAGATCAAGTGAATCTCTCTTCTGTGTCATTATGTGTATTAAATTTCATTTCAATCCGATGCTTTCTTCTTGGGTCGCTATTTTCAATGTTCCTGAGTGTACATGAACAAAATACTCAATTTTGGGAAATTTAATCCATTACAGCTAATTTATAAATTAAAGATATTCAACTGTAAAATTAATTATATACAATGTTCATTTAAAACAAACAGTCAAAGCGTTTTCTTAGGTGTTCATTAACATACATAAGAAATAAGACACTTAAATTTTGACATTAACTATTTTTTCCGGACAAAAATGATAATCTTCGCAATCCGGCGAAAATGCTTTTAGCTGAAAACGCACTTTCTTCTATAAAACTATTCGCCTTCCCCGCTAAAATACCCATCATAGAAACCGTGCTGCCGTATATGTTGGAAGAGAGGATTTCAAAGAATATATTCCGTAATATTCCGTACGTAAGAACATTCGTAAAAATGGTTATTCTATGTCATTTTAAAGTGAGTTGTATTTATAAGTACCGTTGGTCACAATAAAGGGTTGAATAGCTCTTGCTACTTTCCTCTTTAAGTGTTAACTCTATGCGACATCCAAAACAGTAAAAATAATAAATGTTTTTTTTTAAATCACATTTTTCATCCGATTTTCCTTAAAAATATTTTATTTTACAGATTTATGCATAAAAATTATCAAAATATTTTAAAGTCTTAAAATTTAGTTAAAACTTTCAAGTACACACAAGAAAAAGTGTATTTTACTTGTCGAAAGTATTTAACTCCATTTAAAGAATTAATACATACGTCAAGATTAGATGCAGGAATTATGAATCCTACTTGATAAAAATGGAGATCACGAATGTATAATGACTGACAATGTTAGGGAGTTTTATAACAATTAATGATTTAACATGTATGCCCTGTTCTGCTAAATTGTGCGAAGAGTTGAAGCGTTCTATGGAACAGCTTATTAAGTCAGCAGTTTCTGTACTAATAAACGTAAGCTGCTAAGACAGTTTTTTCTCGTCTCTTCCCAATTAACGTGAAGCGTGAACACTTTTACATGCATTTATATTTTTGGAAGCAGTAAAAATGATTACCCCATGCTTCATTAAAGCTTACAACCATTATTTGTGATACTGAACAATATACTTCGTGTATTTTTCGGCATTTTTTTCTTTAACCCAAATTCTTTATTCTCTAAGAAAAATCCTTAATTACCGGTAGATGGATGCAATCTAATAATCTCGCTTATTATTCGTCTTATTTTCCCGTTTATTATAACGCGTCTTTATTTATTTATTTTTCTAAATAATTTATTTTTAAAAAAGTGCTTAAGTTTGAGAATTAGGCTTGTTATATCAGGTATCCATGTTTTAATTAATGTGGCAACCTTCTTCGATTTTTCGATCGGAAAAATAATGAGGCGTTGTAATCAACGTTTGCTTTGCAATGCATATTTTTTTTTAAAAAATAATGTCACTAAATTTAAAAATGCGAAAATCTTTAATGACATCAGAATTATTTATTGAAAGATTTATTTTCTTGAAAGCTGATCTTATCCGTAGAATAATTTTTTTATTACGAGATCGAGATTTAAATTAGTTTTGTAATTACCTATTAAAATAAAAGCTGCTATTATGTGTGATTTTTGAAAAAGTTGAAGTAATTGTAAATTATATATATACACACTCGCGAAAGTTTAAATTTTGAGGGATTACTCCATCTCTCTTGCTAGCCTTGATGTATGGGACGAAGGAAAGGAATACCAGACATATTTAAAATCAACTCATTTATTGATCAACCGAATTATCAACATTGGTTCCCTAAAATTCAAAAGGAGAATGTCTCAATATGAACAATAACAAGATGCTCAAATTATACGAAGACTATGAATTTAGACCACTTTAATTTAGGATCCATTCAATTATCCCAATTAACCTAACGTTAAAAGTAACGTTATGGTACTAAAGTCAAAGTGACTAAACTTAGTGACCAATCGTCACTTTAAATCTTTGTCTATTTAATATTTGAAATATTCAATAATTTGTAGTGATATCTGATCAGTAACAATCTCACTTGACTCCTGTCTTTCTTTCTCTCCATCTCCTTTTTACTAGCTAGAAAACCCTGACTATATATAGAAGATTTAATTTGAATATCCCGGTTTCTTCATCAAAATGGTTGGTTGTGAATAAACATGTGAATGATAGCCCAAAGATTTCCCAAGAGCATTAGCGGAAGGAACACGCAAGTAAATCCGTCACAAAATATATTTTATTAATCTCCAAGCAGCTATTATTATAGATATAAATAAATCAAGGTATCGGACTACTTCTAAAATTAAAGTAGTACATCATGTAGGAATACCCGTATATAAAAATTTATATCGGCGTTTTTGAGCCACTCTTCAGGGAATAAAGGATTCATTACTGACCAACCGAAAGGCAAAAACGAATTAAGTTTGTATTCTTCTAGAGCTTCTTTCCACAATGATCCTACTTTATAAAAAATAAAGAGGGAAAACAAAAACGCATTCCACAGAAGTGCTTCTCAAACTTTCAATATTGTCGATTCGATTTTCAACCATAACTTTCTTCCCCCCCGCAATAAGAAAATATTGAATGCAATACTAATGTACTTTTACGCTAAGGCTGCAATACGATCTTAATAATGAATCGTACAAATTATTAAGATAAGTAATACATTTTATGTCCGTTACTTTTAAGAAATATATATTTTAAGTTACATTTAACTAATACAGTGTTTCTCAAAGTGTGGGGCGTGAGTATATCGAAGATTTCATGATTTTTTTTAAAAAAAATAACCGGAAAGAGAAGTAAAACAAAATACTTCCATAATAAAAAAATACACAGCAACACTGATAAAATTTATGTTTATCATCTGGCGCTTTTCCGTCATCAAATAGCTATCTTTGATTCCAAAACCAAATTAAAGAAAAAAAAATTGTTTAAGGTAACTGGGACGCCCTCGACAAGCAAAAATGGGCTTATTTTACATCAAATGTAAATTGTTCTCATTTACTTAAATTAAAAGCAATGGAGGTAATATTTTTACAATGAATTATCAGTACATTTATATACATGTTAATGTGAAGAAATCTCATTTTAAAATATAAATAATTCTATATGAGCAATTAATAACCAATAACTATTTTTTTATTTTTGAGGCATGTGTTTACCTTTAGGTACACTTTGCATAAAATCCACTCAATATATAGCTTCAAAATTTTACATAGTGTTTGCAAATACAACAGTCTATAATATGAATGAAATGGAACTTTAAAAAATAAATTTAAAAAAAATTTTAAATTGTGTGATTTAAATTCCCTTTAAATTTTGTACAAAAATTGTACTGTATCTAAAATTTTTGAATGTTTATTTGAAAAAAAATTCATTCACTTTATTGAAAATTTGTGAATTTTATAATATCCAAAATATCAGAGCAATATGTAAAGAAGATTTTGAGAAAAGCGTACCCGAACCACCAAAAAATGCATTTTGAGAAAACTGCAAATAAAGATATTTTCCCCTATAATTTGTAAAATAATATTTTTTAATCCAATACAAAACAATACCATAATTGAGTGGATTTTTTTGAATCAGTTTTCAGTTTTTAGTTCGAAAAAATTTTAAATTCTAGATTATTTAGAATTTTTTTTAATCACTCTTTTTTTATTTAATCGACACGTATTACCAATGTGATTCACAACATCTTCCACTTAAAATACCAAAATTTATGACTTTAAGCTTTAACATTTTTACTTTACTTTAAGCATCATCATTACAGGATATTACACAATTCTTTATACATATTTTTATTGTTATACAGATGCACAAAGAAAATGTCTTGGAAGAATTTAAAAATTTAATTTGATGTCCTATTTAAATGGAACTCTGTTTTTAAAAGTTATTACAAGAGAAGTTGTTTTTGTACTCATATATATTAATATTTATTTACTTTATATTAAAAACAACATTTATAAACAAAGCATTATTTACGAATACTTAAATGGTACTAATAAGCAGTTAGGAATAACGAAATATTCCTCTTACAAGTCGTGCAATTTATTGAGGATTATCCTCAAGATCCACTTTGAGCTATTTGATTTATAATTTAAGAACTACACTGAGTACTTAAATATAAAACTAGATATGGTTAACAATTTAAAGTACAGAACTTAATTTTAAAATTTTGTGACTATGCATTTAAATACTATTTAATTTTTGTACAAAAATGTAGAGTTTTCATAAACTTGGAAAATATAATGACAGAAAAATTACATTCCTTGAACAGAAATATGAGTGTTTTATGATACATATTTATGCAAAACAAATTTTGAATAAAGTATATCTGAATTAGAGTGTACTTACATAAAAATTCAACTCGAAAATGTACAATTTTGATTCACAATAATTTTTAAAATAGCCCAACACTGTAATCGAATTGGTTAGATTGCTCCAAATTTTTTTTTGTTTTGTTTTTCCCTTTTGTTTCTAATTCTACCCTCTTGAGATGCTTTATGGATAGCAATTTCTGCTTCACAAACCCTTTTGTTATATATAAAAAAAATTCGAAGTGCCTTTCTCATATAATGGCTTGGTTTTATACCAATTTCTTCCAATACCCTTATCCTACTATGAGCACCATCATTGAAAGTTATCACCGGATCCATTACACCTATTTTCATTGATTCAATGCTCAGAAATGTGGTTTTCGGCAAACGTTCCCATATGCAGTGATTGAAAATTTCATTGGGATTTTCCCATAAATACATTTTTCTAACAGTTTTTTATCACTTAGCGATTTAAAAATGAGCTTTATGGCAAGGAGCACGGGTTCAGAAAGTGAATGCTTATGTAAATAGGCTTCTCCCAACAATTTAGCTTTGTTAAACCCACACCAAGTATCCGGACTAGTTGGGCATAAACCATGCTGTGGGACAGAATCTGTTAAGAGTTTATGAAAATAAATTGTCCATACAGCTTTAAACATATCAGACACGGAATTCATGTTTCGTCGAATAGCCAAACCATAATATTGTTGCAACTTCGAAATTTCATTATCTGTAAGTCTTCCACGGCCAGATATGCCTTTACCGTCAGAAAGCTTACGATATTTCATGCTATTTCTTCAGGCATGTAATCTACCCCCCATTCGTTTTTGAACATGCGCTATGCATTACAACTTTTTAACTTCAAAGTCATTTCTGTAGACTTTTCCTTCGGATACAGTCTTAAATGCCTTGGAATCACCATCACCCAGATAATTGGCATATTTAACATTGCGTGAAATTTCGGAGCGTTGAAATTTTTTTAAAATTCCAGCTGATTCCATTCCTCCACTGAAACCTTCAAAATTTTTTTCGCACTTATGGACTTTATTAATTTTGTTTTTGCAAACAAAAAATATTTGCTCAGGCATTCGAACTCTAGAACTTTACCGGTTTCTAGAGAGATGTCGCAGATACGACTCCATTCAAAGATGTATGGCCTCGTTTCTGCCAACTCACATGAAATGCTGCAGGGATATCTCTGTCGCTATTGTTCATCTCTCTACCATTTCCTCCCCAGCTTTCTTCATAGATGCATCACTGACCTATGAAAGACTTTCCAAAAGTATTCCATTATAGCGCTGAAATTTTGCAGGTGGTGGTGGCAAATTCATAACAGCACAAAATGTCTTAGCGGCACTGCTACCTTTACCTATACAGCGCAAGCCATAAGCTAATCTAACATTTATGTCGTAAACTCCGTTTGTTGAGTTAGATGACATTGAGGTAGAAGCTTGTAAACAAAAAGTGCACTGCAGAGTTAAACTCACACATAATCCTCTGCGGCTTCTGACATCTTCAGTAATGATAAGTGAATAACACTTATCGCAATATTTACATCTTGCCATACTTTTTAGTAATTCAGAAATTATATTTAAATCAATAACAATATTTACATAACTCTGAACATCAGCGGGAATGTCATCCAACATTTCTGAAGCACTCTCTATTTTAAATTTTGAGGTACAAACCTTTTGATTGTTTTCATTGACTAATTGTTCAGCATTATCTTCATTTTGTCCATAAAAAAAAATCTACGCTTTCCAAAAGCTTTCGTTCGAGGCATAGTGAAAAGAAAATTATTGAAAATTATGAATAAAAGAAAGATATTCAGATATGCAGCAGGCTACTATAAGTTGCAATAATATATATAACAGAATGTAAAATACTATACTGTAAAGTGTAAACAAGTTAGTTTTAATTCAGTGAAAGATACAGTTAAGGAAACATGAAGTTAATCAACTAAAAGTTTTAAAAATAATATTAAAAATAAAACAGAAAAATAAATTTCCAAATCAATGTACCACGCCTCTTTAAGAAAAAGGTGTGGCACATTTGTTTACAATTTTAAATTTCAATTTTCGAGCGTTCTAGTTACAGAAATTTCATAAATAATGCATCAATGGATGTAGCAAAAAAAAGCCCTCTATTTTTCAAAAGTAAAAAAAAAAAAAAAAAAAATTGCAAAAATGCATGAATTTCACGTCTCAGTTACCTTCATTTGCTGTATTTCCTCAATGAGAGATTTTTTATTACGTTTTTTTTAAACATAAAATATTACACTCTTAAAGAAAAAACGAAACCCAGACCCTGAAAAAAATTCTAAAAAGATAAACAGTTTAACACTGTAATTATTATTGAAATATTGTCCATTTGTTGTAGAAAGAAAAGGAAGACATGATTCACTTTTCAGCTAGGCAGCATAATACATTTGCTGATCATTTGATTGACCTTCAAACTTACTGGTATGGTTAGTTCTACATTAGTTTCGTCCCATCTTTTATGTGTTTTTCGCTTAAGGAAATTGTAAAAAATAAAGAGTCTTACGATATTTGGAAAATAATTGATTGATTTAAAGGATTATTTGGCCAAGATTTATTTTTATTATTCTCAAACATATAAAGTATAGTGAAAAAAGTCATAATCCTTTTTAGAATATCCGTATTTTTTTCTGAATGCACTTTTAACCAGGGTGCGGTGGCGCGGGGCATCTGTGATTTCGAATGAAGGAAGTTGAAACTGATCAAGCAAGAGAAGAACTCGATGAAAGAATGCATGCTATTCATGATTGAGAAACGCGATGAACATGAAACGAAAAGAAAATTTTCAAATGCTTCCTAAAGAACTCCATCAACTAAAATATGAAGCCATAAGTTTACCAAAAGGTTCAGATCCCCTTGTCAAAAAGACACAAGAAAGAAAAATTTCAACTTGCTATTTGTTGATCACCAAAGGTGTCACGAGTTCGAGCCCAGTATCACTAAAGACTCGCCTTATAGGGGACAGATGCACGTTAAATCTGTCGAGAGCTCAAATGTCCTCTTCTTGGAGTGGTGTGGTAGTTAAAAGAGGCCAAGTATCGTCCTCGTCACTTAACCATGGTTCAAAGTTACGAGGTCCGTCTCCAAAAGCCCTCGTGTAGCTGAACAGTGCGACGTTAATATGCACACACTCTCTCTCTCTCTCTCTCATGAAATCTCATTAAAACTACAATAACTTGGAACAAAATATGACAGCTTTGCCAGAAATAACATTTCTGTAATATTAATGAAAAGTGTCTCTGATGTGCGTCCTTTATTAAGGTCTTGCACTTTTGAATCATTTTAGTTCAGTGTTTTATTGGATTTTTTCTCAAATCATCGAAGAAAAGTTGAATAGTCCTTGAAAGCCGGTAAGTATACTTTCTCTTAATTAAATTATTTACTGGAATTCCGATTTGTATCGTGTACAATAAAAATAATTATAAATAAAAGATTGGGGTGACTGAGTCACCCCGTACTACCATTAATGTTAGTATCGAGTGCGTGCCTGCTCCTGGGTTCAAACATTTTGAAGTCTTCTCACTTTAAATATTAAAAAGTAACAATTATTCTTCATCGGATAATTTTATATTCTTTTTCATTATTTAACATATTAATTCTAAATGCTAATTCTGTGAGGTGTAAAATTACAGTTCTTTTAAACAGTTATTCACAAGTATAGCATTTATCTAAAAAAATAATATTACATTTTTGTATACAATGTCGTTTACGCAGTTTTACTCTCCTTACAGTTCAGCTATTATACCAAGAATAATGTTTTATTTTTTTAAAAAAAAGAACTCGTGTTTCAGCCAGTTTACGTTTCATGTATCAGTACTGAAGAAGGTATTTTATAAATAATTTTTTAATACTAAATTAAGAACAAGTTTAATAATTATTAGTGACTTCCATGGTCTTGTCTTGTAGAGCAAAGATTTTCAAAGGACGGTTTAATATCAGAAATTGACACTCTGAGTTATTTTTCTATATTTAGCTGGGATCTATATTTTGTCTTCAAAACAGCCACCGCAGAAAATCCGTTTTCACAAAGGTAGAATGTTGAAAATGGTAATAGTATACGAAGTACTTTTATTTTCAGAGCAGAAAATTAATCATCCACCTCTACCCAAAATTCAAAGAGCGATTTATTACAAAATTGCCTTTAAATTTTCACTGGATGGGAAATCGATGACAATTTCTTCTTCGGAAGTTCAGAACCCTTCTAGAGTATTAAGAAATAAATCCCTAACCCACTTGTAACTTGCTACCAAGTTGTCCTCATCAAGAAAATACTTTTTAAAATTCTTTGCCAACATGGCTAAATCATTTTACATGGTTTTAAAAACAACTTTCACATGTTGTTCTTCAAATTTGTAAGTTTTAACACAAATCGAGCTGGGGGCTTTTTTTTGCCAGCATTTACTTCAGTAGTGGTAAATCCAAAATTTAAGTATTTTTGAGATGATTAATGATTTAATTTTCGAAACCATGGTCGTCTGTGTACTTGTTGATCCTTTGTAATCGTCAAATACTCGCTTACGACTTAAAAATGTATGCATGATTTTGTTTTTATCTACTGCCATAAATACTTAATTACCGTGAATTACAATTAACAAGCAAATTTAAAAAATGTACATTCAAGGTATTTCGGTAGCTATAGAAGTATCGAGTCGACCCAAACTGACTGGAATTGTACGAGGTTTTACATGTTTTGCGCAGACGTCCGATAGGTTGCCCAGACTCACGCAAACGTACCCTATAATGCCAGTTGCACTTTGAGGAATGAATGGATGCTGAAGGAAATATATCTTTAACTAAATGTAGCATTTTGCGATCTGTTCTAATTTAAAAATTAGAGAAAAAAAATAACATAATAATAAGAGTAAATAATATATATATATATATATATTAAATAATTTTCTTAAAATTTATTTTAATTAAAAGGAACATATACAAAATATAATACTTATACAATTTATAATTGAGATCGCATGTAGCTTTAGCGTCAAAGTGCATTATTATTGCAGTAAATACGTTATTGTTGTACAGGGGCAGGGCGACAAAATTATGATTGAAAATTGGGTCGCCAGTATTGAAAAGTTGAGAAACACTGAACTAATAGGATAAGTTCTTCTTAGAATGTATTTTGTTTTGTTTCCTTTCAGTCAATCAACAGTTTTTTTAAATAATCTTTTATTTTAGAAATTTCTATACGGTCACGCCTCCATGCAGGAGTATCACGACCACCTTAGGGAGCACAGTTTGAGAAACGCTGTTTTACACAGACTGGCTAGAAGTAATTACTTTTCCTTATAGCATGTTTATGACTCAAATTTTGTGATTGGATGCAACATTTTAAATGAATCCTATGTTTTTATTTTTTGTAACTCAACTTAACTCATACTTTCATCTTATATACAATATATAAAGGGATGTTTGTATATTTATTCGGGACTTATACAAATCCACCCAATTGTCATATTAAAAGGAGCTGTTACGCAAATAAATAAATAAATTGAGTGGATTTTTTTCTAAAACACCCTTGCTTAAGAAAGAGAGTTCGTATTCGTATGTGCAAAGTGAACAAATCACTTGATACGTAGCCAAGAGTGAAAAACCATTTCTGATCATGTTTAGAAAACGATTACTGCATTTGGAAACATTTTTTTTATTTGGTGACGTCTAAGAATGGATTTTTCTAAAATCGAACCCTAACGGAGGTTGTGGAGGTTTCAAAGATAAAATTTTCCGTTCTTGATATTTGAAATTTGCAAATTTGGAAGCATGTTTCTTTTGCTTAAAAGAAATCCGTTGTGAACGAATTTTGCGGAAATTATTCCCACAAGGGGGAAGCTGTGGGGGCGTTATAGATTAAAGTTTCCATTTTTGAACCTTGGTCTAAAGATTTTAACAAATTTTTACAAAAAAAAAACACGTTTGTGAAATTTCAGGTTTGTTGGCCTAGACTTTAAATTTCACAAACTTGTTTTTTTTTGTTGATTAAAAATTCGTTAAAACGGGTTCTGTGGACATCAACTTCTAAAGGGGAGGGGTTGCGGGGCTGTAAAAGACAAATATACTTGTACACACTATTTTAAAAATTCAAATCCTGTCCTTTTTAAATGAAGTGGTGAAGGATATAAGAAAGTTTTTGAATACAATCGGATGCATAATGCCAAGAAGGACTTAGATATCAATAACTTGGAATACATTTATATTTTGCCATCAATTATCATGAAATATTCAGAAAAGTGCGTGGGTAACCGTTTGTAATAATATAATAATTCGTATATTCGTACTTTTTATAAATTTTTGTTTTTAGAATTGAAAAATGAAATATATATGGTTAGTAAAATTTTTTTTAAGCCGGAACCGTTTTGTCACTAAATGTAATTCATCACCAGGGGATTTAGTTTTAAACTCTTATACAACTCGGAAAATTAAGTAAAATTTTACGAAATTTGAACATTAAAATATTTTGGATCGAGAATCAAGTATGTGATAACGAAAAACAAAAATACAACGAAAGTTCTGTTTTGAAGTTAATTACAAGTAATTTTAAAATATCTTAACGTCATATCGTAACATTGATAGCGATAACGATTTTATGCAGCCGTGCGTATTTTAATAAATAATATTTAACCAAAAGAACCTTTGTAATGATGTGAATATCTCCAACTAAACTTTAAAAGTAGTTTTAAGGCCTCTGATAGATACTTTACAAGATTATATTATGTACAGACACTGTTTCCACCACCTTATTATCACGTACGTAAATCAAGTGCCTTAAACCAAGCTGTGGCGAATAACAATAGTTCTCCAGGCAACAACCCGGCTCCTGGTTCGTTGTTCAGAATGGGATCCCAAAAGCCTTCCCGTGTGTGTTCCGGAATTCTATTTCCTCACAATCAGCAGATAATTGAATGGCACTTCCGCTGAGGAAAGACGCGGTAGAATGCTGATATATGTGTTTACTCTTTGGGTCAAGTTTTAAATTGGCGACATTTTTCTCGACGTTTCAAAATGTATTCTTGCACAACAGAAAGATAGATTCAAGTAATTGATTTTTATACAAATATTTTTCCAAGTACTGCAAGAATTCTGGTAAGTGTAAAAAGTTAGTTGTGTTGTTAACACATTTGATCAGTGATGTTATTAAATGAATTAGTTTCAATGGCATGTGTGTGTGAAGAATTTGATTTTTTAACATCAGATTTTTTTTGGAGGCTATACACTGCTCAAATGAATTAAAGTATTTGAAAAGAAGGTTTACCTGTAACACATTTCAGATACATTCTTTATATTTTGAAATTTCTTTTTAAAAAGGCTGATATTAATATGTGCAAAAGTAAACTGCTTTTGAATTGTATTCCTCTCTTCGTCAAGCGTTATTTAAATGTAATACAACTCTGTTTGAAGAATTCCTGATGAAAGCTTTTAACTCCAATATCAAGTAACGCATTTTTTTCCGAATCCAAAATTATAGTTCTAACAGGGCTTCATACAAAATATGAAGAATAATTTACGATTTAAAATTGTCACTAAATTACTAGAAGTGATTTGATTTTAACTTACGTAACGATCTGAGGTAACATAAGGGTTATCGACAACAGTCCTCGTAATTTAAACCATGGATGACACATGAACTGACACCCCCTCATCAAACTTCCTTACCTCGCCAACAGGAGGACTTTAAGCTACGACTGATTTAACGTGCAACGGCTCCTCTACATGGCAGGGACACTAGAACTCATAACCGAGACTCGAAAATGCTGGCTATGGATTCATGACAGCGATCACTCGTCTGCCACAGCCCCAACTAAACTATTGGCAGTTGTGTTAGTGGCCCAATGGTAGTGGTCGCCCATTTGTGGCCAGCGCTGTTTCTTTGTTCAGTTTCTGCTGTTCAGTTTCACATTGCTAATGAACAACAACTGTTTACTGAGGCCCTTTAGCTCTAGGTTTCACACTGATAGGGTATTGGAATTAAGAGAGTAAAGCTCAGGTGTTGTTCTCGTCACTCGACCAAGTTCCAAATGAAGAATCCCATTGAAAAAAAGGAAAGGACATGAATATAAAAAAAAAGGAATCGCTTTCCTGTTGGAAAAAGAAACTCATTTACCGCCAAATCCTGCGTATAACGCACACCTGTACTTTCAAGCTGCATTTTTCACACACACAGTTTTTAGGTATACTTGCCGTATAACGCGCACTTTTTTAAAGAAAATAATTTGAAATACGCCATGGTCTTATGTTTTGAAGTCCTTTATTCGAAGTATTATTCCAAGCTTTAAATAAAATAGTGTACTACAACCATTAAGTTCATAAAAAATGTTATTTCTTTTAAATAAACAGTATTTCGATGTGTATAGAAGACTATTTTTTTCTAAGATCTTCTCTCTCTTTTATTTTTAAAGCTCTCATTTTTATACTCGGTGTATAACGCACACCCGTAAATTTCGACCTTATTTTTCGTGTTCAAAGTACCGGATTTTACGGTATATGAAATAGGAGAAAAAGAGAAGAGTAGGGGGTGGTGGTATATTAACAGGAAGTAGTGGCATTATTTAAATAAATGATTCATCTGAATCAGTATTTTAAAACAAATTAAATTTTATCTTTGTTCTGGTACTAAGTGTGCATTTCTATTGGAGGTTTGCTCAACACGTTCTCTTTTTAAGCAGACCGATAGTTATTTTTTTTCTCTTACCCTGCATTTTTTTCAGCTTCGTTTCATGTGTATACCTATGTTTTTTTTAACTTTGTAATTCCGGTCTTAAGAAATTACATTAAAACTTGCTTGTAATCTAAAACTCCTTGTTAAAACTTGACTGTAAGCCAGTGCTTCTCAAAGTTTTAATATTTGCTACCCAATACTCAACCATAATTTTCATCGCCCCAGCCCTCCATACAATAATAATGTTTAAATTCATTAATACTATAATTTGACGCTGAAGTTACAATACGACTTTAACCTATTCAGTGCTATCGGCGTATATAAACGTCTTGCACAGCCAAAGCATTGATTCCTCCAGACATACATGTATGTGCCTTTCAGAAGTACGACATTTTCTATGCACTGCTAGCCATAAAACTATCTCGAAGGCTTTGAAATGCAATAAAAGTGTGAGAACCCCCCTGGGTTCCACCCTGAACACTAAGATTAACTTGAGACAAAGAATGACCAGACGCCATTTGTATAATAACAAATTATATTTATTCAATAGATTCAATTAGAAACCTTCTAATTACAAATATTAAGCAATATGTCTACGTCAAAGGGATTTACCTTTACTATTAAATTAAATTACAAAATATGAAATTAATCAACTACTAATCTCAATATGGAACGGGTTTACCGGAATAAGAGGACCGAGAGAAATAAACGCAACTAGAATTATTAACCTTCATTAAATTTTCGCTAACTTTATTATATACTAACTCTTGTGGTCAGAAAACTAAGTTATAATATATCACCTGACTGTGATGTCGTTCTCTCCAGGTAGATCAATCCTTCTAACTCTACTTCGCTGAATAATAACAGCAATGCTCTGAACACGCAATCCACTTGAATTCTATTAACTTCTTTCTACTGCTCTTGGCTCAATCACCTTCTATCTGCTAACTTACAACGCTCTCCTTAAATAGCTTAGTTCATTTACATATCCCATTTTCTTCTTTTAGAGCTGACTGGAGATATACAATCCCCAAAGATGCCTAAGGGTATCAGTGGAAAAGTGCCGAATCGATTCGTCTCAAAAGGACCTCGACAGTGTTTGTGAAGAATTTACTTATTTTTGAGGATTTGCTTATTTCTTCCTTTTCTCTCCCCCCCAATACGTCACATAGGCTCACCTACGTGGAATACTGTGACATTGGGGAGTGAATCGCGTAACTTTTGATGGGCAGTTAAGGGATAAACGAAAAACCGTACAAATAATTTTGATAAGTTTTAATTTTTGTATATAATTTTATATTTGATAAGCCCAGGGTGTCACTAGTAATTATTAAACTCGTTCTTAATTAAGTATTGTTAAATACATTTTGCAGTACTGATCCATTTACAAGTGTATTATATCAGTGTGGATATGTGCTTTATTCTTTATTATGCCAGAATGTATTTTGTTTGTTTACTTTCAGTAAATTAATAATTTTCTTCAACAATCTTTTGTTTTCGACTTTTCAAAATCCTAGTGCTCCCCTTCTGTGGGGCGTGGCCAATAGGTGGGCACAGTTTGAGAAACGCTCCCATGTAAAATTTCCTTTGTGCACGTTCCCTGCAAAACGACGAAAAAAGAAGTTTTTGTTCAGTGAAGGATGTGAGTGTAGGGGGTTGTTTCTGGAGGGCTGGTTTGTAGCTCTAAGGCCTTTAGGTTGAGCTCGATTGCGTTAGGCATTCTACCACTATCCTCCTGTAGTGTCAACTTTGATTGATTAATCGATCAATCAAACTAAATTTTTATTTTAAATATCCCTTAGTATCGTATTCTCCGAGTCTACTAAAACATTGAAGGTTAACTTACTAATATTAAATCATACCTTTTCTAAAGCTATATTTCAAGAGACATGACAAATATTTGCGTTTGGAAATATGGAATAATTAATAATAGAAAACTTATTAATATGAAGTGGCATACTGTTGTCGTATTCAGCTTTTTGTAATTATACTCCCGGATCGTAAGTCTTAACTTTCAATATTCGTTAACAGTCTAATAGACTGTTTCGCCTTTTTTAACCATGAAATTCTGCGATTGTTCCTTGATTTTTTTTCTAAACAAGGTCACAAACTAAGAATTACTGAACTGGTGTTGTTTTTATTACTTTTTTTAATATCTACTATTAGTTCACACTCTCCTAATATATATATATATATATATATATACATATATATATCTTGTTCAAATTTTCAATCGTTAATAACATAATTTTATTCATCCACTCAAGTTCAAATACATTTTTTTAAACTTGCAGGGGATGAAACTTGATGTTAATACAGTTTTCTCAAATATTAATTCATTAATTAAATTAAAAAATGAATAAATAGTAACAAACGAACAATAATATTCAAACACCTTATATAAAAAAGAAAACCGCTCCCTGTGTCGCTGTGGACTTCTAACCTAAAGGTCCTAATTTCTGAGAATGTGATTTCTTTTTACTATACTATTTTATTGGAACAATTAAATTAATTAAGGATTTAATAGTAACAAACAAAAATATAATAGTCCAATACACTTTATGGAAAGGAAATTGGAAAATAGCGAAGAAAATCGCTTTCTATTTTGACACTTGATAGTTTGTTTCTGTCATATGTATATACATATTTTTATTAATTGTAATTATTTAATAAAAAGTAACCAAATTAAAATTTTTCTTTGTTGACCTAAGTAGGAATTGACTTTATTTTTTTACAATACTTGTTACCGATTTAGTTCTGTAATCTTGGGAGTATCTTAACATAGATATGAAGCTATGTTCAAGTATTGCTATCACTGACATCTGTACCGTTGTACTGCAATTAATTAAATATAATTAATGGATTAATATTTTGAAAACTATATTAAAATAGAGTGTGATCCACTATAAGTTTAAAAAAATGTATTTGAACTTCAGTGGATGAACAAAAAGTACTATATATATATATATATATATATATATATATATACTGGTGGGCAAAACTTAAGCAACAATGTAAAAATTAAGCAGATAACCATGAAATTGCAGAAAAGGAGGTCTGGAGATCAGTACAGTGAACACGTAAGTCAGTAGAAACGTCATGCGTATGCAAATACCAGGAACGAAACGTCAGAAGCGACGTGAGCGTACACAAAACGCGTGATGTCGGCGCGCGCTGTTCAACAGTAAAATAAAATGAAGGACGCAGACGCAATTCAACATATTCGCTGCAAGTGCCAGTGAGTCAGTTTGTGAAATATGGCTAGAAGAAATCACGTAGACGACTTCACACGTGGAAGAATGATTGGAAAGCTGGAGGAGGTGCGTACCGTCACCAGTGTAGCTCCAAAGTTCGGAATCAACAAAAATGTCATTTCGCGCACTTGGAAAGCGTTCCAAACCACAGGTACAGCTGTTAGAAAGGTTAGTGGTGGCCGCCCGAGAACGACAACTGCAGGGGATGAACGATATATCATCCTGCAGGCGAAAAGAGGCCGACGCAAGCGTCATTGTTCAGCAACTCTCTACAGCAACGCGGCGACAAGTGTCTCGGTTTACTGTGGCCAGACGCCTTCACAAAGGGGGCATATTCGCCCGCCGTCCTGAACGAGGCCTCCCGTTGAAAGTTGACCACCGACGCCACCGTTTACAGTGGTGCAGAGAGCACAAAAACTGGACAACTGTCAATGGAGTCGTGTCTTCTTTACGGATGAAAGTCGGTTCACTACCAGAAGCAATTCTCAACGCATTTTGATTTGGAGAGAGATAGGGACACGGTTTTATACCAGTAACATCAAGGAAAGACACCCTAACGGTGGTCCTGGAGTTCTTGTCTGGAGAGGCATTATGCTGAACGGGCGAACTGAGCTCCACATTTTCGATAGATGGTCTGTAATCGGGGATCGCTATTGTGAGAAAGTACTTCTTCCCCATGTGCGTCTGTTCCGAGGTGCCATTGGCCCAGACTTCATTTTTATGGATGGCAATGCATGGTCTCATCAGACTCTTGCTGTTGAGGAGCTGCTGGAAAGTGAAGATATCAATCGAATGGATTCGCCAGCGTACTCCCCAGATTAAAATACCATCGAACATGTGTGGGATGCTTTGCGGTGATGTATTGCAGCACACTTACATCATCCAGAGAATACTCAACAACTCAAACAGATGCTGATTGAAGAATGGGCACTCCTACCGCAAGAAATGTTGCACCAGCTGGTTCTGAGTATGCGGAGACGGTGCGAAGCAACCATTGCAGTGAGGGGAGGGCATATATCATATTAAGAAACATCTGCTTGTTGTTCTTCCTGTTGGATAGACCATCATGAGTCACGATACTATGCGTTCAATAAAGCTTGTTTTTGTTTGATTCCATACCGTATGCATTGTATTCCTTTTTCAGCGCCGATGCTTTCGTCATCCTTGAAGTACATAATACTCTCCCTCATTTCTGAATTTCATGTCTCTCAGATGATTTTTCGTGAAGTTATGACAATAAACCCACCTGTTGCTTAAGTTTTGCACACACACACACATATACATATATATATATATACATATATATATATACATATATATACATATAGATATATACATATATATATATATACACATATATATATATATACACACATATATATATATATACACACATATATATATATACACACACATATATATATATATATATATATATATACATATATATATACATATACATATATATATACATATACATATATATATATATACACACATATATATATACATATACATATATATATACACATATATATATATATACATATATATATACATATATATATATACACACATATATATATGTGTGTGTGTGTATATATATATATGTGTGTGTGTGTGTATATATATATATATACTGCTGGCCACCGTAAATGCAACACCAAGAAAGACAAGAGATAGCACAACAAAATTTATTTTGTAGATAACATGTTGACCAAGTATCAAATGGTTCAATTTATAGACTTCTGTGAAGTGTGGTTCCTTCCAGAATCAGTAGCAAGAGTAGCCGCCATTGCTGGAGATAACTGCTGCCACACGCCTCGGCATTGATTCAAATAGACTTTGGATGTGTTCTTGGGGTACAGCAGACCAAGCAGCTTCCCCACGTTGTCAAAGTTGATCTGGTGTGGCAGCTGGGGGTGTAATTTGGGTCAATCGTTGAGCAACCGTGAACCACATGTTGCTATCGGTAAAAGATCCAAAGAGCGAGCCGACCAGGTAGGCAATTCAATCTGGTGATTCACGAAGAACCTATGGACAATGCGTGCCACGCGTGGTCGCGCATTATTCTGTTGAAATATGGCTGTGGCCAAGCCCTGAAGGTAAAAAAGGACAACTGGCTCCACAACGTCGGAAATGTAGCACTGGCTGTTTAAAGTACAGGCAATGAGTACTAGAGGAGTGTGAGAGTGATATCCAATACCGCCCCATACCATAATAGCTAGTGCAGGACCAGTGTGGTGGTGCATAACGCAGCTGTTCAACATCCTCTCTCTACGGTGTTTCCAGACTCGAATCCGACCATCGTGGTGTTGCAGACAGATGCGTGACTCGTCAGTAAAGACAAATTCATTCCATTCTGCTGCCCACATCCTTCTTTCAAAGCACCATTAATGGTGGAGACGTCTGTGGTTCTGCGTCAAGGGTAGACCAAGCAATTGACGTCTTGTGAACCACTCTGCTGTAAATGGCGTCGAATGTTACGCGCATTTCTGAAGGATGCGTTAGAAACTCATTGTGCTGTGCTACGGTTCGTAATGTGACTGAGCGATTCGGCACTGCCATGCGCATAATTTCCCTGTCCTCACATGAAGTGATGGACTGAGGTGAATGCGATCGAACACGTCGGTCCACCGTACCCCCTGCATCTAATGGTCACATATTCGCATTACAGTTGTTTGGTTTCGTCCAACGCGACTACCGATTTCCCTGAAAGAATCCACAATCTCGGCAGGCCTCTATCCTTCCTCTGTCGAACTCGGATACTTGATCAAAAGCTGATCGCTGTTTTCTACGAGACATATAACTGATCGTTTTTTTTTAAAACCACAAGAAAAACAACTTGAAATCATCGAAATCTCTAAGCGTTAAATAGCGCTTTGAGGTGGCGCTACAGGCGCGCGTGATGCGTATCTGCGCTGAAATTCTAATCATTTGCATATCTCACCTCCGCTAATGCATGTTGTAAATTTCCTGTTATTTGCATGCTTCCTTCAGGGTGTGGCATTTACAGTGGCCCAGCAGTGTGTGTATATATATATATAGGGAGAGTGAACTAATATATATATATATATATATACATATATATATATATATATATATATATATATATATATATATATATATATATATATATATATATATATATATATATATATATATATATAGTAGGAATTGAAAAAAAATCTATATAAATTTACATCATTAATAATGTTATCATATATAGCTATAGTTCTATATAATACACAATGCCAATCTTTTTTTATTTTTTTCTCTCCGTAACGATCTAGGGAATTTTGAAACCCTCTCTGGTATCTGGAGGTAAGGCTGTCAACAAAATGTATAATTATATTAAATAACAAAGTCTATGAAACCATTCGTTCGTTTAAAACGAAAAAATAAATATTGTTCATTTGTTTGTCAAAGTAGTTATTGTAGGTAAAAAGTAAGGATATTTTGCTATTAATGACTCATAACGAAACTTTCATAATTCCGTCTTCGTAACGCTATGCAAATAAATTGCATATTGTCAAACTTCAAACTAAACAAAGTTTATTTCACTTTGAACTGTTTTGAAATGCGAAAATCAAGTGAATAAATGAAATAACTAACGATAATTCTTACAATATGAGAGATAAAACAAAACCACGAGGCATGTTATGAAATTTATTTAATAAATGGTTTGAATGGTTGAGCTACGAAACGAACTTGGTGCGTCGAATGACTTCCAACATCAGCATTTTACGCTACAATTTCGTTTTCAACACAATTACCTTTCATGTTTCTTATTACAATGATAACATGAAGTCTTCAACTCGCTACTTGGAGATGCGTAGCAATAATTTTGTAAATGCAGTTTCTGGTATTTCGGTTGTTGGTGCTTTCTTTAAAAATTGAATTATAAAGATTACTATCTCTGTTTATCTTTTGTATTGTCTGCATTGTGGAACTTGGCTGGAGCCTTTACAGAAGCAAAGAGTGAGTGATAATTAAACAGAGATTTATGAGCTCTCGTTGAATTTCCGTTTACGAAAGCCTGTAACCCAGTGTTTTTTAAACTGTGGGGCACACCACTTAAGGGGGCGTAATAAAACTACGAGGTGGAGCATATCGAAAAGTAAAAAAAAAAGATTTAAAAAAATTACAACTTTACCGATAGGTAGCAAAACAAAATACCTTCTGATATAATAAAACATTAAATACATATTTACACCGATATAATATACATTATAAATGTTTTTGTACTTTACAATGTATTTGATAATGCAGCAAGTTTAACAATTACTAGTGACTCCCATGGGGACTTGTCATTTTCAATATTATAAACAAAATTTAATACTTGATAACTTAGACGGTGTATGATTAAAATCATATTATGGATTTAACGTCAGAGTACATTATTATTTTATTAAATACTTATTGTATGAAGGGAGGGGCAAGGAAAATTATCATTGAAAATTGGGGCACAAATATTGAAAGCTTGATAAGTAGTGCCTATAACCAGTAAAAGAATAAAAGAACATGTTTGTACAAAAAAAGTGATTCCTAATTTTTAAATACATATTTTTAATAATGCATGGTGTAGTTTGAAAAGGATATATGCAGTAAAATGAATACATTGCATAAAAAATCCAAAATGAATACTTTGAAACTGTTCCATTTTCTGTACTTCCAAAGAGTAGCACTAGTTACTTAGAAAGATTTATTCACATGATACAATTTTCATTTCTTTGGATTTCCTGAAAGAAAAAAAATAAAATTGGAATCTTTCCTTCCGAAAGAATCTCCTTTTATAAGCTCGGATATAAATCGAACAAAACCTTTGAATCTTATTTATGGCTAGCAAGCACATCAGAATGAAAAGACTCGCTTGGAGATGAGGTTTCAAAAAGATTTAGTGACCACAGAAAACACGTTCTCAGCACTTTTCTCACACAATGCGTCTCATATCCGTCAGAAAATAGGCAACTAAATCGAATTATGTCTTTTTGTCACCCATGCAGAGCAGGGTCAAGGGCAATAACTTATCTTAGAAAGTGGACATCAAAAGAATTTATGTTAGAGACTAGAAAGTGATGGGGAGGCTAAAATAGAGTGGGTCTAAAGAAAGAAATTAATAAAAGAGTTTCTGCAACCTTATGTAAGGTGGAATTGTGTTTTTGAAAACGTAGCTCTCTGCCACATGTACAAATTTCACTCCTCATAATATTTCTATACCGGGGGCTTTATATAAAAATCGACTTGTAAGGAGTAAACTCTAAAAAAGAAATATATATATATATAATAATAATAAAAATTGAAAATTCTATAAATTGTTGCAAAAAGACTTTTTTTGCAACTATTTAATTTTTACATATACAAATATTAATCCATGTTCGCAAAAAAGTTAATGCAATATTTATTTAATTCTTCAATTACAATTTTTTTTGATATTATATGCATAAGAAATATTTGCAGCTTGTAGTAAAATAGTTTGTGCTGGCTTTTATTTGTAGCGCGTGGTCTGTATAAACTTTAAGAAAAAGTAAAATTTTTCAAAAAACAAATGATAATCTTACTTTTGATCTCGAATGTTAGTTTAGAAAAGGAATAATAAACTTAGGTATACTTTCCGATTTCTGAGGAAGATCACATTAGCCAAAACTCTTCGAGAGGTCTTAGAGACTTCTCATGATAACGAAAAATACAGAATGCGAGCATTTATTGACAGACATTTATTGATTGGAAGATAAATCAAGCTTGTAAAATAAATAAAACTATTATGTATGAATGCTTCTTTAAAATAAAAGAATATAGTGAAATTTAATGAAAAATCTTCTCCTTTTAAAGGAATGCTTTTTTATTCACTGCAAACAAAGATCAGAATATCTGTAGAAATGTATGTCTCAAAACGGTTTTTTCTAATAGCTCTCATTTTTTCATTCAAAATGAAGAATATGAATATAGAAATTGTATCCTTTTCAAGTATGATGAGACTGGTGTAAATAAACAGAATGTTGTTTGAGAGGAGCAGATAAGAGTGTAAAAGAAAAGGATTTTACGCAAAGGAAGAAAAAAAAAGAGTATCAGAACTTAGCAACAAGAGGAGAACGGAACGTAAAAAGAATATCTTTAATACTAAGCAAGAAAAAAGAATGTTCCCAGAATTAAACAAAGGCGGGCTACAAAGTATTTTACTCCAGTAGAAAGTTGACTCTAAAAAAAGTGGATATTCTTTTATTTATAAGGAAAGAAGGGATAAGAGCGAATCACAGTTAGACAGATAGTGTTCATCCAAGTATGGTGTGTTTTCGATTAAAAAAATTTCCCGTAAAATTTTTTCCGCAAATACTTTATTTTGCGTTTGTGTTTCTATATTTTACTATGCTTTTTTTCTGTTTGATTCTCATAAGACGTTTTTTCAAACTTTAATGAATCATAAAAACAGACAAACGTAAGAAAAGAAAGAAGAAAAAAAACTTAAAACGGAAACGCAGTTACTTTTTCACATAATAACCATGCAGATTTAGGTATTAGTTATATTGTTAAATAAGTTTTCTGGTGCATTTTTCGAAACACAAAAAATATTTCCACGAGTGATGTGAGAGTCGGACCAGAACTCTCTTTCGAACTCTTCACTGATTCGGAAGCTTTGGGTACCAAACCAGTTCTTCAGTTCAGGAAAGTGATGAAAATCCTTTGGCGCTATCAGACTATTTGTCGGCGGATTTTTGTGGTTTGGGCCCTCTAGAAATTTCGTGGCTACTTGAAGATAATAGAGATAAGTGGGACATCCAACGACCATATTTTTTTTTGACTCCCGTCTCTATTCGGACGACTTATTCAGTCTTTCATCTTGAAAGCACAGTTTATGCTTAGAAGGGTAAATGTCATAAAAAACTTTCGCAGACTGACGAAACTGATAGTGACTTACCATATCTAAGCACATATTCGCTTCAGAAATACGGACAGATCTCCAAATGTAACATTCAAAAAAAGGGGCCGGGCCACCAAAAGTTTCTCGGTCAGAACTTGTAAACAGAATTTTTGTGAGCTTCGTCTAACCGCTCAAAGCTAGAGTAGTTTGTGATGAGAACTAAGCAACCTTCTACTAAATTCATTACAAAAAGGGAATTTTTGTATTGAATTCAGCAAAAGTTCTTCAGTTGTGTCTCGTTGCTGGACTTTCGGCGAATCTAGAGTAGGTTGCTCGTGTCACAACTCTAAGCTGGTTGTTTCACGCAGAACACGTACTCTATTTCAACAGGTCCAAGCAGGACATGTTTTAGTATCAGACAAGTGCTTGCTAGTCACGGGTGCATGCAATGGAAATTCGTTATTTCATTTTTATTCTCTCATTTTTAATGTTTGTTGTGTTCACGTGTAAATTAAGCCAAATATTAATTTATTGCTACACCAGATCACTTTTTTAAAATTTTTGATTCAATCTGAGGTCTATCACAACTATCTCAATAGCTGACGTCCTTTCTGTTGCAATACATTACTGTTTGTTTTATGTTATGTTACAACTGTACTTCTTGTAATATTGTATTCAAGTGTAGGACTCAGTATATGATGTCAGTTTTGACTCTTCGCAATTGTCATTTTAAATACTTCTACTAATATATCTTTCTTCGGTAATAAATTATATTGCTAGGAATATTATATTATGATAAATGAAGGAATTAACTTTTATTATTGATGTAACCAATGCAATTTCTCTATCTACACAAGGGAAATTTAAAAAAAGAATACATTTCGTATCCGTTTTGAAAAAAAAATTTTTTAAACTTGTAATACATCAAGTGGTATCCCAAAAATTATGACTGGCTTCTAAGCAAACCTCAGTCGAAAAAGACATTAAAAGCGATATTTTTAAAAAGAATTGGTTACCACAGAGATTGTAGTCCTCACATAGTATTCTTCAAACGCAGAATTGGTATCAGGAAAGTATAAAAATAAACAAATCAATAAATAAATCAATAAATAAAAAACCCAATGAAATTATTTATTTTGTCGCCAACTATAGAAAGAGACAATAAATCTTTCCTTCCTCTCTGTTGAAGAACGTGCTAAATGAATATTATTTAGGTGTAAAAGATACTTTGTTGATACAACAAATTGTGACGTCTTACTAGAAAACAGTCTTACTAGAAAACAATCTCAGAAAAGAATCCGGATGTACTTCACAATCTCATGTTAAACGAAATATAATTTTGGAGTATTCTTTTATCTAGTAAATATATACTGAAAGTTTTTAATTAAGAAAATCTAATGATTTAGCGTCTAAAATTATAAAGCTTCTTAGAGTGTAAAAAAATGTTTATTTGAGCTAAAATAAAATTTACCTTTTATTTGATATCCTATTTGGAAATGATAAACAATTTTAAATTTTATTAATTATAATGTATCCAACATAAAGGATATGTCAAAAGAAAAAAAAAATAATATTTTTAATAGAATTATAGTTTCTAAAAGTATGGATACACAGTTTGAATATTTTTTTTTAAAAAAAGAATTCTCGTATGAAACAATAGTATGAAGCAAAATATTGAATTTCTTTTTTCAGTGAATTATACGGATTAGAAAAATTCTTGCATATTTTCAGTTCTCAAAATATTTTCAAATAAAATTAACACTTCCGAGACCCCTTATTGAACACTTATAGTCCAACAAAATTGCTGAGTATGATACATTTTTTAATCTTATACACGTCTTCGACCTTTCAGTCATAAGTCGTTGAGAAGTCCAAAACAATGTAATAAAAAGTCAGCAGATTATTAAGAAACTTGCGCGTGAATTTTTACCTTAATTACAGACACGATACATATGAATGCTAATAAAAAGTGGTGTTGAATAGAATAAAATACACAGGGGTACAAATTTAAAATTTTAGAAAAATACAAAATATGTTTTCCGTGACTTTTGTATTATTTAGTGTGCTAATTTCGAAACTGACTTCAATTTCTTCCCATCACGTCAGGAGTTTTTTGTAAAACCGGTATCAATATTTTTGCTAAAACCTTATTTGAAAAAGAATTATCTCGAACAATTTAGCCTGGACAGTTTGGCATCAGGAGTTTTTATTCAGTTAAATCTATCTAAATATTTGTTCTTGGAGTAGCAAATTAATTTTTCAGCAATTAGATGAAAATCATTGTTTCTGGATCTCACAGGCTGTCTTTGATTGTGAGAAAAACAAGTATTTCCATTAAGATTTATGCATTTTACACCAATTATGATATAATTTCTGGAAGAAAATCCCCAACACATCGTTTTAATTTATTTTTATTGAGGTATTTACATAAAATGGCCGAGAGGAGCAAAAATTATGCTTGTGTACATACACGTGTGAAGCCTACTTTAAAAATGCGCAAGAAAGCAAAACATAGTTTCTCCTTTGAAACTTCTTTTATATTTAATCTCGTTTAACATTCAACAATTGCAGGGTAGCATGTCCATTCTTCCTTGACATTTTCGTTCCAGTTATTTGATACTTTAATGGAACCTTTCCCTTTTTTTCAATGACTAATCCTAAATTGTCGGGGGAAAGTCTACATGTGAGTGAAGGAAATGTATTTTCACATTCGTGGAGCAAGGTAACTTTAAAATTTCTCCAGCTTATTCATTGCAATTCTTTTATAGTCAGGTTACTTGCAATTTACAAGAAACATTCTGACGACACATTTGAAAATAACTCATGCTTCTTTTTCCTTTGATGTCATGCAAATCTTAAATTCGTTATCCTTCATAAGCTTGCGAATATCTGGACCAAGAAAGATTCCCTCTTTCAACTTAGCTTCGGATATACCTGGGCAATTCTTGGATGCAAAGACAATGGAATATTAGATCCATGAGGAACAAGGTGTATGGCCGATGTATTATTATCAGGATAAGATATCAGCTTTTGATTTTTGCGGTTATACCTATGGATACGACATAAAAAAAGTAACAATCATCGGAGAGGATTTTCGGCTCCCTCTCTGTCATAAAAACTTTAAATCGTATAGCAATCTTCTTTCCTTTACGCCATAAGTGTTGATCGTTGAGGCAATTTACAGATTTTATGATGAGCCTCTGATTTGGTCTCCAAGTTTCCTGCCAAAATACGAAAGATAAAGCTATTTTACATGGTCTGTAATGCTTCTCATGATTTTAATTACACTATATTCACCGTATATGTAACAAAAGTCATCTGGCAAATTTTCGCAAAACGCTCAGAGAAAAATAGAACTGTTAAAAAGGTTTCTGAGATGAAGTTCCCATGTACGCTTAGCATGCACTACAATAAATTACACATGAAAGAAACATTGAAACCAAGTTCGAAATTTCAGCTTCTTGCGTTCAAAATCAATATAGAGGAGAGAAAGTTCCTACGATATCAAGCCCAGATAAGTGAATGATTCGCGCGACGCTATTGGTAGAGAAATATTGTGACAGGAGGAGAAAAGAGAGAGAGAGAGAGAGGAAGGCAAAGTGAAGATGTCACAGTGTGGTATTCTGTACTTTTCACCAAGGTTCAATAAAGGTCAGCCACGGAAGGAAAAAATTCAACGCCGTACAAGATTTTTAATAAATGTGCATAAAAATCCATGTAAAATTAAGCTTTTCAAAAAAAAAAAAAAAAAAAAAAAAAAGGAAGAAGGAAAAAAAATGAAAATTTTCATTATTACTTCTGAAATCAGCAACCGAAAAATACATTAAGTTCAGCTATCACTGTTCTTGTATGTTTTTCGTTGTAATCCTGTGATATTTATAAGAAAAAAATAAGACATAACTATGGTAAAGTTATTATATTATTATAAGATGTAATTCAAGAAGGAAAGCAAAAAAGCGTGAGAGTGCTTTTCCCCCTAATAAACAGTGAAAGAATACAGGAAAATTAACTTCAGAAACATTGTATTTTATTAAAGAACATATGAGACAAGAGAAAAAGAACACCAAGAAAAAGAAAATGTCTACAGTAAAGAGATTAAACAAAATGTTTTTTCGTAGAATTGAATCAAATCTATCGAATTACTTATAGACATAGTTTATGTATACATATAAGAAGGGAAAGAAAAAAGTAATACAGGTTCCTCGTAAAAGTGTCGAGACTTGGTGAAAACCGTGTACGCGTTGACCCAACAAGATAAGCACCAGAGAAAGTTATTTTGTGTTAAAAACATATAAATAAGTTCGACAAATATAAAGAGAATTCTCTAAGATTAGATAAGAAAAGAAGGAATCCCCAGAATTAAGACAAGGACAGTAAATAAACACGTGCAAAGAAAAAAGGGGACATTCTTATATTTAAAGAAAAATAAAAGATTCATCGTTAAACAGCAAATGCTCTCTACCCTAGTTCTCAGATAAATTTTTCAAATATTTCTACATAAGAAGATTCTTAGTGATTACAGCTTTTCCTCGAGTAGTAAAGTATTTGGCGTTAGAAAAAGTTATAAATACCTGAGAGTAGAATTAAAAAGAAAACATTAGACCGCATTGTTTAGACTTAAGAATAGTGTTAAAGTTCTGATGAGGAAATAAAAAAAAGGTATTAATATTCTCACTTTTAAAATTATTGGCATTATTTGACTGATTTTATTGGAGGAAAGAATGTTTATTAGCCTCCTTATTACCACTATAAAACAAAACGAGAACTATTAGCGACGGACCTCGTAATTTCGAATATCAGTCAAGTGACGAGGACGACACCTGAGTTGGCACCAACTATTTGAGAACCAATGGGGGGACAGCAGATAAAACGTACGCCATCCACTCTACTCGGTGGCTCTAGCACTGGAACTCCATCCACTCTACTCGGTGGCTCTAGCACTCGAACTCCATCCACTAGTTCGTGGCCACAACCGCGACCCTCCTGATTTTACAACTAATCTTTTGAATGATGGTACTTATTATAGAAGATTTTCACCAACCGTTGCTACACAGTTTAAGCTCATTTAGATCTTTGAGTGTGCACACTTATAAAATCTAACTTCCTAAATCATTTCGTTGGAACATTGTCATTTTCCATTTATCTATTTATCATTAAAACTCATCTACTTAAATAATAATGAACTATTTGAGCTCGTATCACTTCTCTTGAAGTTTTCTAATTACTGTAAATTATGAGGATAAAGAAGCTACAGTAGTTGAATACAGATATAAACTATTACTCAAAAGGCATTTATAAACAGTTACCAGTCATTTCTCCTTTTTGCTCATTTTGCTATAGTGAAGATTTGATTTATTATGACATCCAGCTGTGTGTGTGAAAAGAAATTTCAAAAGATTAATATATTATTAACTTTTTTTTGCTCTTTATCAAGCCTAAAGTAAGAATATCTTTCATAGATAATTGAACAAAAAAGGTAATAGAAAAAGATAAGGGCTCATCTTCAGAGAACAAAGATATCTCTTTTTCAGATCATAATTAGAAAATATTGTAAGGGATCCCATAGTAAACTTGTTTTGATTCTTTCCTTTCTCTCTGACTCCCTCTCAGAATAATCTACACTTATGATAGTTTAATTTTAAATGGAATTCGATTTATTTTAAATTTTTTTATATTTCTAACATATTTAAAGTAAAAGCAGATCGAAAACTAAATAATAATAATAATAATGCACGAACACAACATTTATTTTCCCCTGAATTATTTTCAAAAAAGCATTTCTTGTAATATTAACGTTTCTTTCAAATTTGATTTTTATTTCCAATGCAGGCAGGTCTTCGAAAAACAGTCTTATTCGTTTTTTTTTCTTACTGAAACTTAAATGAATGAATAAATAACTGGAGCATTGTCCTGTTTGTACTCACGCAACTGTACAATGCATTTGGATTCGAAAATAAAACTCTTACTGGGGTCTTTTTCCCGCAAGGAAACAAACTATCTTGAAAAAGATAAAAAGCTTTGAAAAGTAAATGAAAAAATGAATACATATTTGTATTCTTGATCGATAAGTTTATAATTGGACGTTCTTAAGGGTTAAAAAAATTATGTTGGAAATTCGATGTTGATCAGATTAATTCCTCTTAAAGTATTAAATAAAAAAAAAGAAACTATCACGTATTGAAACTTCAAATTAGTCCAGCATGCTTCCGCCCACACGTGTATGTGTGCTAAAAATTTACATGCTGTTTGTGCTGCAAACACAAATTCATTTTGGAACCCAACGTTAAACAAAAATAAGTAAATCAATGAATAAATAATTGTAATTCATATATTGGCATTTAATACAACCTGTGGCCAGAAAGTTGAGTGAATGAATTTTTATTCCGAATATAGCATTGTACAGACACAAATAAAATTTACTGTCGTTCAAAATACTCTTCATGGATGGTAATGCACTGTTGGGAACGAGTATATAAGACCTGTAAAACAGTTCTTTCGGTATGGCTTTCACCTCAGCCATCACATAGCTTTGAATGTCGGTAATGTCCGTAAATCTCTTTCCCTTCAGGGCTGACTTCAATCTGGGGACAAGGAAGATGTCTGCAGGTGCCAAATCAGGTGAATAAGGAGGGGGGTGATCAAGTGTCACAACTCCCTTCGCGGCCAGGAACTGCCGAGCACAAGGCGGTGTGTGCGCCGCGACATTTCACAATTCCCCTTTCGCGCTCGGCGTTAAACTAACAGTGAATAATCACACTTGGAACCTTGCTAATTACAAACATGTTCAAACAGATATTGACCCTCACCACGCGCGATGCGTTGATATTGTAAAGGGTGTTTTTTTTAGAGGTATAGAACTTTAAATTGCAATAAAACAACGATGTATTATTCGATTGACATGAATTTTTTTTATTCGAAAGATAATCTTGTGGCATTACATTTTAAATATGATTTCTGGCATAGGACTGCCACGGCTGGCTCGGATGTAGTCCAATCTGGACGTCCAATTTTCGATGACTTTTTCCAATATTTGGGGCCGTCTATCGGCAATAACACGGCGAATGTTGTTTTCCAAATGGTCAAGCATTTGTGGCTTATCCGCATAGACCAATGACTTTACATAGCCCCACAGAAAATAGTCTAGCGGTGTTAAATCACAAGATCTTGGAGGCCAATTCACAGGTCCAAAACATAAAATTAGGCGGTCACCAAACGTGTCTTTCAATAAATCGATTGTAGCACGAGCTGTGTGACATGTTGCGCCATCTTGTTGGAACCACAGCTCCTGGACATCATGATTGTTCAATTCAGGAATGAAAAAGTTAGTAATCATGGCTCTATACCGATCACCATTGACTGTAGCATTGTGGCCTTCATCGTTTTTGAAGAAGGATTCCACCAGCCCATAAAGCGCACCAAACAGTCAGTTTTTCTGGATGTAACGGTGTTTCAACATACACTTGTGGATTAGCTTCACTCCAAATGCGGCAGTTTTGTTTGTTGACGTAGCCATTCAACCAGAAGTGCGCTTCATCGCTAAACAAAATTCGCTTATGAAAATCGGGAACAACGGCAATCTCGTTTTGGGCCCATTCGACGAATTTACGCCTTGCTTGATGATCGTTTTGATGAATTGCCGTTGCTATCTTGGAAAGTAATGCCAACTTAAACTTCTATACCTGGAAAAAAAACACTCTTTACTAGTACAGCAGCGATCACTACAAGCTCATTCGCCGAGCTCTCTGGCCACAGGTCGTATTTTTATTTACTCACATTTGTATTATATATTTTACAATGTTTTTCAAAAATAACATTTATTTTCCATTGTAATCCAAAAATTTTTAAATAAAGAATGTAAAAATAGTAGCATTGAAAACCGGAAGCGTTTATGATAAAATAAATTAAAGAAAACGTGGAATCCTTCTGAGAAGGCAAACAGCAAAATGTTTTTTGGTAGCAGAAACGTTTTTGCAGCTGACGTAGCAGTATCATATTTAATTCAGAAATATATTTACAATATAAATTCTACGGATAAGAGCGAACGAGTGTGCGTTTTTTAGAGTGACTCGTAAGATTCAAAGAGTTTTTATTTTAATTCGTATTCCTTTTATTTAGAAACACATCTCAAATAAAAAGAAATGAATTTTTAAAAGGATTAAAGTAAATAATAAAAGGGAATGATATAAAGAACTATTAATGAAAATGGAATAAAGGAATACAATTTGCGTTAGAGTAAAATGTTAAAATTTATTTTAATAAATACTTTGTATTTTTATCTTGATGATTAAACTACATTTACAGAGAGATTTTACCTAAATACTAAAAAAAGTCACATTTAGAATAAATATGTGTTGGTGAAAAAAAACTGATATAAAATATTTGTTTGTAAACAAACTTTTTAAAATTCATGGAATTATGAAGTTTACTGTAATATCTAATTTCTAATTTTTGGGGAGGGAATGGAAGTAAAACAATACGCGATTTAAAAACAATATTTCAGAAATCATTTTGAAATAAGCAGACTATAGTTCTTGTCTTGAAACAGAACAAGATTTTAATTCTGCATAGACAAAAGGAACAAGCTTTTCAAAACAAACGTTTTAAAATAAAATGACCTTGAAATATACTGTTGTAATGGAAGACGTGTGAACGTCAACAAAAGAAATATATTTTATTGATGGAAATACTATTTAGCTTCTTTTGCATTTTTTCGAACAGGAGAATTTTACGAACATGATTGATTTAAATAAAAAAAATTAATTTTAAATTTAAATTTTTCACATAACCAAAAGAAAAAAACACCCCGAATTTCTCAGTTTCGGCTCTACGAAGATCATTGAAATTTTTGAGGTATCGCTAAAAGATAAAAGTTTAATTTTTCGAATTTTAGAAGTGTTCAGAATTATTCCCTCTATCTTCAATTCTTATACATTTATTTTTCAAACATTATAAATACTTCCTGCCATTTATTTTTTAATATTTATTCATTCCTGGTAGAAGAATATTTTTGTAGTCTTCTCTATATATATCTCCTTTTTGGAAAATATACCAACATACCCTGCATTCAATTGCAAAAGTTATCCCGGTTTTTTTCCCCGTATAGCTCAGTACTTGTCACACTGTAAAATGCAATAAGTACTGTAAAACTATTTTTACATTTTTGGTTACAAAGTCCGTGGATCAAATCAGTAAATATCCTATGTAGTTGATGCTTGTGTAACTCTGATATAAAATCATCAATGCGAAGGAAAAGCAATTTTTATGACATTCAAAAGTCATTCAGGGTTGTAGGATTCTGCCTAGCTTGGGTATCTCAAAATGTGTTGAATGTAATAAAAATTGATGAAGAATATGATACACACATATTATACATTCACATTCAAAGGGACATGGTAAAATTTACGTAAACATTTTTAATTTAAGGATTTTCAAAATTTTTTTGGTTGTCTTCTATGTGTGTATACTATGTAAAAGAGATGTTGTGCTCAAAATTAAGTAAAAATCTACCCATTTAGTTTTATAAGGGAAAAAATTGTGCAGTGACTTTTTTTAAATGCTACTTCTAAAAAAATTATGTACATGCATGGAATTTGATTTACAAGTATGTCAAAATATGTATAACAAATATTGGTATGAGTTTTGCGATGTCATGATTGATATTCGTACAATACTTCTTTTTATGAAAGCTTATTGAAAATTCATTAAAAAATGCATAAATTCTGAGTTAAAAATCAAGTTTTGCTTTGGTTAAAAAATGCATACCAACTTTTGTTAGATATAGTATTAGCAATAGGTAAAAAAAATTCAAAGCATTAGGCACAATAGAGAAAAATCCTTAGCATTTTAAATGAAGACAAATTAGACTACTGGCCACCGTAAATGCAAAACCCTGAAGGAAGCATGCAAATAACATGAAATTTACATCATGTATTAGCGGAGGTGAGATATGCAAATGATTAGAATTTCAGCGCAGACACACATCACGCGCGCCTGTCTCGTCACCTCAAATCGCTATTTAAGGCTTGGAGATTTCGACAATTTCAAGTTCGGCAATTCTGTTTTTCTTGTGGTTTTTTAAAAATATGATCAGTTATGTCTCATAGAAAACAGCGATCAGCTTTTATTCAAATATCTGAGTTCGACAGAGGAAGGATAGAGGCCTGCCGAGATTGTGGATTATCTTTTAGGGAAATCGGTAGTCGTGTTGGACGAAACCAAACAACTGTAATGCGAATATGTGACCGTTAGATGCAAGGGGTACAGTGGGCCGACGTGTTCGATCGCATCCACCTCAGTCCACCACTTCACGTGAGGACAGGGAAATTATGCGCATGGCAGTGCCGAATCGCTCAGTCACATCACGAACCGTAGCACAGCACATTGAGTTTGTAACGCATCCTTCAGAAATGCACGTAACATTCGACGCCATTTACAGCAGAGTGGTCTGTCCACAAGACGTCAATTGCTTGGTCTACCCTTGACGCAGAACCACAGACGTCTCCGCCATCAATGGTGCGATGAAAGAAGGATGTGGGCAGCAGAATGGAATGAATTTGTCTTTACTGACGAGTCACGCATCTGTCTGCAACACCACGGTGGTCGGATTCGAGTCTGGAAACACCGTGGAGACAGGATGTTGAACAGCTGCGTTATGCACCACCACACTGGTCCTGCACCGGCTATTATGGTATGGGGCGGTATTGGATATCACTCTCACACTCCTCTAGTACGTATTGCCTGTACTTTAAACAGCCAGTGCTACATTTCCGACGTTGTGGAGCCAGTTGTCCTTTTTTACCTTCAGGGCTTGGCCACAGCCATATTTCAACAGAATAATGCGCGACCACGCGTGGCACGCATTGTCCAAAGGTTCTTCGTGAATCACCAGATTGAATTGCCTCCCTGGTCGGCTCGCTCTTTGGATCTTTCACCGATAGAAAACATGTGGTTCACGGTTGCTCAACGATTGACCCAGAGTACACCCCAGCTGCCACACCAGATCAACTTTGACAAAGTGGGGAAGCTGCGTGGTCTGCTGTACCCCAAGAACACATCCAAAGTCTTTTTGAATCAATGCCGAGGCGTGTGGCAGCAGTGATCTCCAGCAATGGCGGCTACTCTTGCTACTGATTCTGGCAGGAACCACACTTCACAGAAGTCTATAAATTGAGTCTTTTGATACTTGGTCAACATGTTATCTACAAAATAAATTTTGTTGTGCTATCTCTTGTCTTTCTAGGTGTTGCATTTACGGCGGTCAGCAGTGTAGTTGTTTTATTTTTCTGAGATAAATAAAAGTTTTGGTTTGCCATTGAGATGTGAATAAAAACGAATGTGTAAAACCTATCATAATTCTGTGCTTTTTAAGTTTAGATCTTTAAAATTTTGTGAGAGTATAGAAAAGTATATATATATAATTTAGGCTAAAAAAGTTAGATTTCATTTTTGGATAGAATTTTGTCAATGGTATCGTACTGTGTCCCCTTAAAGTAAACTGATTTAGAGAATGATAACCTTCAAATATGCTCACCATCATGAAAGTTATTTTATGTGTTGTGTTTTTACTGAATAACTAAGTCATTTATTGCAGCCTGAATGCGACATTGACAAAAATGAAGACGGAGAAACAGCATTCTTGATTCTTTCTTACTATTTAAATAAGTTATTTGTTAACTTCATTTTTTTACTCAAAATCTCTAAAAGATTCAGCTGATTGTGGTAGCGTAGAAATTCTAGTCTCACGCTCATTACCAGCGTATCAGGAGTTCGAACCCTATTGCCACTGAATACCCACTGTGTAGAAGGACTGATATACGTCAAATCCTTTGATGCTCAATGTCTGCCCATTGACGGGATAGGTAAACGTGACAGCTTAAGTGTCACCCTCGTCACCTGAGCGTAGCTCGGAATTATGAGTTCCCTCACCAATAGTCTTTCTGGTTGGTTTATTGTGCCCCGTTAATAAAGATTTCACTCATTAAATGATTCAGTACCACTCTCGTTTTATTTACTCTATTTAATCTAAGTATTCGATTGTTGCTTTATATAAATATTTTATGAGATTGAAAGCGAATATATATATATATATATATGCTACCGTTTAAGTGTGAAATCCGGTATTTCATAGAAAAATTAGGTATTTCATGAAATAACTAGACAAGTGAGTTAAAGTATATAAAACTATTGAATTCTACGATTTAACTTGGTGTTCTATAGAATTACGATTACTTGATTGTAAAATATAAAATACCGTATTCTCAAAAGGTCTTTGGAGCGCTTCTAGCTGCTTTAGGAACTGGAGATGGTCGAATGAAACAATTGTACTCCAGATCTCAGAGCAGTGTATGTCAGCGAGAATTAATCTCCATCGAAGAAGTTCCAAACATTGATACGACGCTTCGATCTGTTGCCACAGCTCAAATTTGCGGTGCTGGACAGAGATTTAAAAAGTGTTCGCAAAAAAAAAAATGTGCGATGGTCAAAGTGGGCTTATTTCAATAATAATAAACAGTCGAATCCAAAATGTCATCACAGTAATACTTGATTTGATAAATACTGAAAAGTAAAACAAAGGTATCTCAGAAAATTTAAGTTAACATTTTTGTTTTAAAAAGTTTAAACAATGTTTTCTCTGAAGCAACGGGTTTTCTTCACAGCATGTATTTTTGTTGATAATATTTAAATATAATCTATCTTTTCAACACACACAATCTTTTCCCCCCTTTCTGTTTAACTAATGTTAGCAATATGAGCAATAATAAATTATATCATCTGCTTTCCCTTATTATTTATCAATTATTCATCTGCAAAAGAGATAAAATGTATTTTTCGAGAGAATTTAGCTGTTCATGATCAATTAACTTATAAAAACAACTTTGAAATTGTTTATTTTTTACTTTAATAGTCTATCCTTAGTTATTTCATAGAATAACGAGGTAAAGTATAAAATTTTTCATCTATTATATACTTCAACAGACTTGCCTAATTATTTGATGGAATACCTAGTTATTCAATGAAATAACTGAATTATGCACTTTAACGGTAACATATATATAAAACCCCCACTAAGCAATCTTCGTTTTTAAAAATAATTATTTTTATGCATATTATTTTGTCAAGTTGGCTTTTAATTTGGAAAATCTTTATATCTATGTAGAAAATGAATCTCACACTCCACTATTCTTAATCTTGGAAAGATATTCTATTAATCTTAGATATAAATCAAATAAAATCTTCTCCCCCAAGCAATAAATGAGAATCTTATTTATCCTCAAAAAAGGAAAGCAAGATAGAAAGAGACATTTTGTGATGAGGTGACCACAGGAAATAGAATTTCAACACTTTTCTCACTTAACTGATTTTAAACACATCGGATAATGGGAAACAAAATCCAATTATGTATCTTTCGTCGCCAATAGAAGAGAAGGTCAAAGGGTGCATTTCTCAGCTTTCCTTTTAAAAGCATGTCAAAACAATTTTTGTCACATATCTAAAATAGTTTTTAGAAATACAAACACTTTTAAGTTTTTTTTTTTCGGAAAATACCAGGAGCATATAGGGTGTTTTAGGGTTAAATGAAATGGACCAAGAAATTTTTCCAGCATTTTATCACGTATAAAAAGTTTTACTGAAAGTTTGAAACGTGGATCAGATAAGGAAACTGAAATACAGTACAGTCCCGCTAATCCGAACACGGCTAATCCGAACATCCGGTTAATCCGAACGTCTCCGTGGAAAAAATTGTATAATTTTAAGGACGAAAAAAAAAATCGGTGAATATTTCAATATAAAACAGTATAAACCTTAATTCAAAACAGTTCTTTATTTAATATTCACGCACTGTACATCAAGTTATGGTACAAATTTTAAAATGGAATAAACTACAGAACAGAACCACTAATGTTTAGTATGAAAAATTGTACAACATAACCCGTACTCCCAGTTCAAATAGTGATTTCGCTGTTACTCCGGCTAATCCGAACAATCACGTAATCCGAACAGGGGTCGGTCCGATATTGTTCGGATTATCGGGACTGTACTGTACGTGTAACATGATACTCTTTGTCTTGATTTAAATTTTTTAAAAAAATAATAACTTTCCTAAAATTTTGAAAAATGAAAAAAATATTTAAGTAGAAAAACCAGATACTTTTCAGGACAAAAACTTTCATTGAAGACAACAAGAAAAGCAAAAAAGTATGGACTAAAGTGTATATATAATTTAAATACACACATAAGGAAAATATTTCTTTAAATCTTTTGATTTCATAAAGATTAAAGTGGTAGATACAGCGTTAAAAGATATTTAAAGAACATTAGTAATTGGGTTAGAGAATTATTGGAATTTAATTATTCACAAAAATTCTCTTTAATTATTCACAATTATTCATCTCTTAACACTTTTTAGCGGGCAATGGCTGATACGTCCAGCCACACAATAAAAATATTTTGTCCAAGCGGGTGATGGATATTTAGTTATACCACATGAGTTATTTGAAGCTAAAACGCATAAAAATCAATACAGATGGCAGGACGATACCTTTTTTACCAGCTTTTATTTAAATTGCAATGTAAAATGTTCAGGTGGAATCTTGCAACTCAATTTTGAAGCTGATGTGTTCAACCGATTCAGCTGAAATTTTGTATACACGTTTAGTTTGGATGACAATGCATGTTTTGACCATTTATATTCCGATATCGCAATTAGTTAAAAAGAAATTAATTAAAAACCTTTTACCCCTGTTAGCTTTTTATTCTGCCGAGCAGCTTATCGGATTGAGCTTGAAGAAGTTCCGATTTTTCGACTTTTTTTTAAAAAAAAAACCATCATATTCTTTCTATTAAACTGTTACAAAAATGGTTACATAATCGAAAAGATTGTTTATTTCGCCACGATACTGTATAATTTTTTTTTAAAAAAAATAATATTTTCTATTTTGTATGACTTTTTCTAAAATGAGTCAAAATCGATGCATTTTCACGAAAATGATTTCTAAATCGTTCCGTATCATTTTTTTTGTGTTAATGAATCGATATTCTGCACTTAGAAAGTTCAGGCTTTTCTCTTTTGGAATCAGTCATTTAAAAAATAAAATGCCAAAAACTTATTTTTTTACGATTTTTCAAAAAATATTCAAAATTTCAATAAAACATTTAAAAACTTCGTCATTTTTAAAGGTAATCACACGAAACATTTTTTTCGTTTGTAGAATTCTGCACAAAGATTGAAAAAAAATTGGTTTAAAATTATGGATATTTATTTTAAAAATGCGTTTTTCGTTTTTAATATAGTATTATACTAAAAGCGAGAAAAGAAAAAAAAGGAGTTTTAACATTTTGATTGATTTTTCTTTGTCCAATGTTGTTTTGGTCTTACAGCGAGTATCCCCTCGTCCATTATGCTCTTGTTACGGCCTGAGTGAAATATCTATCACATGAACGTGGCCTGGCGGGAAAGCAGACTGAGTACCTCTAAGCTAACCTGTTCAAAATTAACCGGCAAACGACCTTGCAACGGTACGCGTTGAATGAGACAGACTGTGATCATGTGACAATTTTTGCTTAACGTAGATTTTTAGTGATTGTTATGTTACCTCTATCATTAAAATTTTTTTATAAATACATTTATTCAAATATTTTTTTTCTTTGAGACAGAAATAATATTGTTTATAAAATAAAATTAACCTTTCAACATCTGTATTGTTTTTTGACAACACGATTTGTCTTTACAGTATTTATTTTTTTCTGTACTTTTGAGCTAAATATTGTTTTCTCATTTCTCAACCAACTTTGGTGGTAATTTCTTTTTCTCAGTTTGCATTTGAGTTAAATTAACTCCAGGGATTTACTTTAGAAGGTTTTGAGATTTATTTTAGGATAATTTTGTATTTTCTTTTCTAGCTTAAAACTTTTTGATTCATATCATTTTGTATGCTCGGATCCTATTTTTAGTTTACTCCTTTATTTCTCTTCTGATTAGCGAAATAACGTTGCTGTATTGGATGGAACTCCAAACGATGCAACTCAGCGGATTTTTTACCCTCCGTCGTTAAAGGTGTGGACTAAACTGGGATTTTACTCGGAGCTATTTCTATAGATTTATCTATTTACTACTAGCTGGTATACCAGTTCTTCGCACAGGTGAATTGAAAAATCAAACAATACAGATTGAAGGATAAAGAAGTTTTTAATGAGTTAATTTTACGTGAAATGCATATTGAGCAAAAAAAAACATGTTTGTTAATTTTAAGTCTGTAGATATAATAACTGATAAAAATGATTTTTAAAAAAAATTTATAACACCCCATAACTCTCTTGTGGTTCGATTTTTGAAAATACCTTCCTAAGCTGATCTCTGCTCAGCAAAAGTAACACATTGTTACAGATTTTGTGTAATGGACGCTTAATTTAGTGTAAATAGTTTATATCTAGAAGTGTAATGCGTTAATATTTCTTTTTGTTCTATTTATTTTATGTTAAAATTGTAATATTCGCAAGCAACGCCGTTTCTTAAATTATAATGGCGATTCAATGGAAGCATAGCAAAATGTTGGCGATAGTGTCAAGTTGGCAACTTGGAAATTGATTGAACGGTTCAGAAGTTGATATACTGTAGCACCACCTGGTGGGGTGTGGAAACAAAGAAGATAGCACAAAAAACTTCTGCATAAAAAATGCATATACATGCCATTTTTCATAGTGATCGGTGGTACGATGTTGGAGTGATGCGAGATCATACATAAATACAGACATTTCTATTTTATATATATATATATATATATATATATATATATATATATTAAAAACAAATAGCATTAAGGAATCTTAAACCTTGGATCATTAAAATAGTTTATAGAAAATTTAGATACAGTGAAAATCGTTTAACACGAAACTGAGGAGGTATGGAATATTTTTCCGTGCTAAAAGAATACTACAAAAAATTCCACCAGTTTATATATATATATATATATATATATATATATATATAACTAGTGCCCGCAACTTTGTCTGCGCAGGATTAGTACTTCGAGTAGCTTTTTTTAAATTTTCTTCTCCATGGTCCTCTCTATCTATCTCTATACTAAAATAGCTGGTATACCCGTTCTCTCTCTCTCTTCGCACGCTTGAGTTGAAAATTAAACAATCCTGATTGAAAGAAAAAGATTTTTAAAGAGTTAATTTTACGTGAACTGCAAATTAAACAAACAAAAAAATAAAGCTTTTTGCATACCTCAACTCTCTTGTGAGTCGATTTTTGAAAACACCTTCCTAAGCTGATCTCTGGTCAGCAAAAGTAGCGCATTGTTACAAATTTTGTGTAGTGAACGCTTAAAATAGTATAATTTATATCTAGAAGTGTAATATTACTTTTTGTTGTATTTATTTTATGTTAAAATTGTAATCAGCCTCTCTCATACTCCGCCTGTTCAAGATTTCGCAGTTCCTGGCGCCTGGCGTAGACAAAACAAAATGCAAAGTTTTGCTTCCCACTTAAAATATAGATATATGCTTTCGCGGGATTTTTGGAAGATGGCATAATTTTTTCCTACTTGACAATTATCGTTATATTTTTTGAAGACCACAAATATCGTTATAAATGATAGCCTACGTGTTATTTTGATTTATAAGCTATATTGTTATAAAGTTTTATTAAAATCCATTCTCTCTCTCTCTCAGTTGTTTTTGTGTGAAAGAGTACCAAACGTCCACTCCATAGGGTAAATAGGTGGGTGCCATAGCGTAAAATTACGAGGTTCTTACTTTACCCTCTCAACATAATTTATATAGAAAATAATGTGTGTAAATAATTAAAATTCCATAATGCTTCGTTAGTTATCAAAATTCACTGGAAGTACAATCGCTTAAAAATGTTATCTCTGGGGGTTAAAATACGATAACATTACATTTGACACCAAAGGTCTTTCTGCCACGATTTCAAAGTGACTAAAAAAGCAAGTAACGTTCCCATATCGAATTAGTTCTCGTATTTATATAAAACCGTTCTAGTATTTCCGTTAATGTGGTACATTTTCGTCTTGCCTATAGAAGAACCAGTTCGAAACATTGCAGAACTACGAATCTTACGCTATCAAATTTTTAAATAAGGACTGGCTATGTGCGGTATGTTAACTGAGCCAATTTTCGGTGAATTTTTAAAAATGGTTCTAAAACGTGTTGATTTCCAATTTTTTAAAGATTTATATGAATTAATAGGTACAATTTATTAAATTTTACACAAATATTTAAACACGCAATCAATAAGTATGTTTTGCTTTTTCTTCTTTAACGCATTGAGAAAAGTTTAACCTCCCCACATTTCTTTGACGTATGCTTCGTTACACGATATCGAGGTCTATGTTGAGAAATCTTTGTAGCAGAATTTATGTTGCTGGTGGTTTATTAAGTGAAAATATTCACTGGTGTTTTTATTTTAGTTAGTTAGATATTTCTTGATTGTTTATTAATTAATTAATTTTAAAGCTGCTCTGGGGATAATGGAGATGGACCTCGTAATTTTGCATCTAAAAAAACGACGAGGACGACACCAGAACTGGCTAAGTCCTCCAAACTTCCATACAGAAAAAACTATGAGCATCAATCCCTCTACATGGCGAGTCTCCACTGGCCCTAGGTTTCAAGCCCCAGACTCGAAAACACTGGCCGTGTGCTCACAGCCAGGGCATTCTTGGTTGCTCGTGTCAATTCTGAGAGCAACGCAACAAGACAATTAATTAAATAAATTTCAATGAATGAATGAAGTGTACTACGCTATATAATTTTACGATTTTATAATTTGATTTCGTTTATAATGTATGGTTGACATTAAGTGCCGTAAATCGATGAGTATTTCACAGATAAGGAAGTAAATTATTGTTTAGCTCTTTAACTAGAAGAAATAGCATCTTTTTATAAGAAACACGGACTTCATTTTAAATGCTTTAAACATTATTTCCTTATTAAAAACTGTCATCACACAGAGCAATTAAGAATACCCCCCCTCTCTAGAACAAATTTCCGGAGGACCTTTCACTGTTCAATTGTATTCGTATCTGGGATACACTTTTACTATATATATGTCTCAGTCTCTTACCATTCAGATAACAAACACAGAGTGTACGTTTTTTGGACGGAAGGGAGCCATCAAACTACAAATACTATTCTTTTAAATTTGGGTCTGAGCCAAATAAAAATATGAAAAACATATTTCTCTCTTTCTAGGAAAATATAATGGAAAACGACGTTTGAATGAGGTTTTAAAAAAGATTCGGTGACCACACAAAATGGCACTTTTATTGCACTATATTGTGTTTGATACGTGTCAGAACCCAATCGAATGATTTCTCCTTTGTCATGCTTTGATGGGAGGTGAAAGGCATCTTCCGCCAATGTTTTCTTAAAGATTCGTGAAAAGTATTCCATGTCAGGTTTGGGATGTAAATTTAATAGACCGAAAGAGTTTGAGATATATTTCCTTGGTGGCAATCCAAACGCCCTAAATAGACCAATAGAATTTTTTTTGTGAGGTGAAATCAAATTTTTGAAATCCTTTTGTGGTTGGTCAAACACGATAAATATCAGGAATTGGAAAATTGTACATGCATGTTGTTATGAAGGTTAATATAAGTATCTTTTATAAAAGGACAAAAATATTTAAAATTGTGTGAGTAATTTTCTCTTTTATTTATGTGCTACATGAAACAGATTTGTTTAGAATTAGAGGAATAACTTAAATTTTCCGGAATATTTTGAGAACGATTTAAATAATCTTATTGTAACCCAGGAAATTTTAAAATAGCTATTTATAACCCCCTCATAATATATTAAAAAATTTTCTTAGTGCTGAGTATGTTAAGTTTACTAAAACGGAATTTTCAGAATCTGTAAACATGGTGAGCTCAGGATTGCGTTGCGGGAATAATACGTTTCCTTTTTCAGATTCACTGTTCTTTACTTTTAAAGGTTATAATAAAGGCTTATAATTACATATTTTAAAAAGATTGTCTTTTCTGATTTGAGTTATTTTGGATTTTTTTACGTGTATTTGATATTTTGAAAAATGTCCTAGTTTTTCATATCTTAATGCTAACGTTAATCAAAAATCCTTTGTTGTACAATTTTGCTTTTAGCACCCTACATACATAGTGTTACGGAAAAGTTGGACTCTGCTTCTTTTCCGAAACGGCATTATGGATGGATGGACAGATCATTTGTAGGCCAAGAAATTGTAGGTCAACAACAATAGTAAATAATAGGCAAATAGTAATAGCGTCGTGGTGACAATTGTGGAAAACAGTTGTCTCCAGGTCCCCTACAACAACAACAACAAAAAAAATAGTTGTTTCTACAAAACTCCAGAATATTCTAGTGGTTTTATTTGACTAGTAAAATGTAAAAAGCTCCTAGAAGGTTCTTTCCAACCTATACAAGAGCGATGCACAGAAACAACATTGTCAGACATTTTGACAGACTGCATTTCTTTTCCCTTCTGTGAATTTTGATTACAGTGTTTGATATAGTTGCCTACTGACATAGTTCTGTACGAGACAGACATCCAACCTCTTACTATGAGATTCGTAGTCAACTCATATATGTATTTTAACAAAATTAAAAGCTTTGGTTCCTTCAATCGAACCTCATCTTTCATTTTAAATTGGACAAGCAACCAACGTTTAAAGCGAGACAGCCCACTTAATTACATGCGTAAACATGGTTTTATTGATTTCAATGTGGACACATCTACACCTTTTAGCTGCATCACACCTATTGATTCTTTTAATCATTCGGATACGGGTAGAGCAGGGAGTGGTATTTTTAGTAACACTCCTGGGAACGATGTTAAAATTAGCATCAGGAATCCTGACCACTGTTCCGTCTTTAGATCGGAACTCATTGCTATTAGTGGTGCTCTCGATCATGCTCTCAACTCTTATAAGGACAGTATCTGGATCCTAACAAACAGCAGAAGCTCCATCCAATATTTGAAGAATTGACCAAAAATTATGGACAGTACTGGTCTAGATATTTTATCCAAATTAGTTAAGCTTGGTCAGAGGAAACAAGTATGCCTCCAGTGGATTCCATCACATGTGGGTGTGCCTGGGAACGAAGCTGCTGATGAGCTGGCTGGTAGGGGTTGTGATCTCTCTAACCCCAGTTCCACTTTCTTAACCCATTCGGAAAATCCTTCCTTCCAAAGAAATAAAATAAATTTGACTTGGCGAAACGCTCCTGCTCACCAATGGTACGTCTATCTATACAGTGCCGGAGTTCTAGGGCTTATCAGACGGCCTTGACGTGCTTTGGAAGCGGTCACATGGGTAGTATGACTTTTGTGAAGGGGGTAAAGTTTTTCTTTACCCCCTTCTCATCCCTTCTTTACCCGACCTGCTCATCTTCTGGACTGCTGGGGCATTTCCCAGTGACAGTTGTATGAACAGCGAGACCTGATGTGTGACACTATTACGTTGAAAGGTCAAATGGACTTGGTGCAGGCTTTCCTGCTACAAGGGGATTGGAAACAATATTTGTGTGATTTTTTGAAGTTGCGCTATTGTAGATTTGTGCTTGTTATTTTCTATATATTTGAAGAAATAACAAAAGAGTTCCAGAATAAATTACAATTTACTCTGAAAGAACTTGTATGTTAGTTGTGGGGACATTTTGCACTTTTCAAAGGTTCATAATATTAATTTTATATCAAACTGTTCAAGTGTTATATTCCGTTTATTTTCATAGTACGTTAAAAAGTGCAATAAATATAGTTGAATGAAGAGGCCGCCAAAAGAACCCTAAGTGTTGGTTCGTATTCCTCAAACAGGTAGTACAATGATCCTGCTCGCGAATTCGTGGCCAGCACTTCTGAAGAATGGCAGGCTCGATTCTTGGTGCTAATGAAAATTCATCGTGTGTATTGACTGATACACGTGAAATTTGCAGAAGTTGTCTACGAAGGCATAGAAGCTAGGAGAATGTCAGCTCTGGTGTCATCCTCGTCACTTGACCATGTTTAAATATTCCGTGATCTGCACGTCGGCTATGGTAGCCGAGTGGTATAGGTATCTGATCGTGGCTTACCTTGTCACGAGTTCGAGCCCAGTACCACTAAAGACCCACCGTGTAGGGCAGCGATGCACGTTAAATCTTTCGAGAGCTTAAATGTTCTCCCAAGGTGTGGTGTGGTAGTTAGGAGAGGGGATGCCAGCTCAGGTGTCATCCACGTCACTTGACCATGGATCAAAATCACGTGGTCGGTTTGTTGGTACCCCCCCTGAGCTCCACCCTGGACACCAAGATTAATTTGAGGCAAAGAATCACTAAGAGCCATTTGTATAGTAATAACTTGTATTTATTATATTGATTCAAATACTAGAAACTCTAATAACATATATAATATTTCTGTTACGTCAAACAAAAGAGATTTACCTTTAATATTAAATTAAATTACGAAATTAATCAATAATTACTCGTAAGATCAAATAAGGTCTACCGAAATAGGAGGTCCGAGAAATACACGTAACTCGAATTATTAGCTTTCATTAACTTAAACTAATTTCATTACACTAACGATTGTTTTAAGCGATAATAAACTATATTATATCACCTGACAGTACTTAGGTATCGTCACAAGATGCCTTCGTAGTTTACTAACCGTAACTCTTCAATATCCAATTGAATCCTCCAAACGTGAGGTTACTGCTGTTGGCTCAATAGCCTTCCTCCTTGCTAGCTTACAACGCTCTACTTAAATACCCTATCTACTTTGCATATCCCGTTCACTGTTTGGAGTTGATTGAAAATATACGCCACTTTATACTCCCGAAAAAGACGTCTAAGAATATTAGTGGAAAGGTTCCGTCCAAATGTGTCACAGATTGCCAAAAGCCCTCGTGTAGCTGAACAGTGCGACGTTAATATTCAATCAATCAATCGGTGATCTGCACTAATAGTTCTCATGTTGCTTTAAAGTGACTGCAATCAGTGAAGCAATTAACATGGATATTGTTTTGTATTATTATTTTAAGATCTAGATGAATCCCTTCCGTCTTATTCTCCAAAACTTCAGAAGAGTCTGAAATAGAAACTAGAAATTAATCAAGTATGTGGAATCGTGAAATTCAAAGTCTTCACCAGTAGGCAACTGTGTTTTATTTCCATTATTAATAATGATAACATAGCCCTTTATTAAAGAGAGAAATAGTCTACATATAATAATATTATGTAAACAAAACAACTGCATTTTGCCTGTTTTTATTGGAAAGCTGAACATAGTATAAAATGTTGAAAAATTTATTCAAGAGCTTTGCACCATGCAAAAATAAAAATCTGAGAATAATAGTGAAAAGTGTATAGAAATAACTTATTTAGGCATCTCCTTCCGGAATTCTTAATTACTTAGCCTTAGTGTTTTTACCGACGTAAGCCGAACAATAAATCCGTAAACTTTCCTATAAAAAATCTCAAGAGCTACGGAAAGTAAACACTGTGTCTGCTGGCAGAACAAGATAAGGCCGTAAGAAGGAATCTAATGCAAATGCAGAAAGAAAAGATAGCAAAACAAATCAGCTGATAACCCTCTCCCAAAATAAAAATAATGAAAAATAAAACTCTCAAACTGCAGGTAAAGGGATTAAAACCGTTCGGGAATATGTTTTTAAAAAATCTCGTTTACAAAAGTAGACACTCAAATACGGTAAAAACTAGGGACATTTTGCATTTGCAAAATATAGGATTTATTATTGACTACAAAATATATTTTTCCAGAGTGTAACTTAATCAAAATTTTTTTCCACATTTTTTCTTAAGCTGGGAGAGAAATCTACGTACGTGATCGCGACATAAAGGAAAAAATCGAGAGAAGTAAGAGAATTAATACAATTAAATCAAATTGGAAAGAATGCATTTTGTTTGTAATTTGTCCTAACAAACACATTTATTTGGATATTTACACACAATAACATTTGAAACTCAATTTTAATTTGCCTATCTATCTGTCAATCTTTGTCTTTCTCTGAAGGCTGTGGTCATTGTAGACTAATGGTTATGGTCATGGACTCGTAGCCGGCATATCACGGATTCGAGTCCTTGTGCCATTGAAGATATACCGTGTCGAGAGGCCGATACACATTAAATTTGTCGAGGTTTATGTCCTCCGGTTGGTGTGATGTTTAGAAGTGGCTGTTCCAGCTCAGGTGTTGTCCTTGTAACTCGACCGAAGTCCAGAATTATGAGTTCCGTCGTCAATGGTTCTTGTATTGCTTTAGAATGCAACGTTAATAGAACTCTCTCACGCACTTCTTAACAGTCTCTTAAAATGACGTGTTGGTGGATGATATGGAGCGTTTTTTTTCTTAAATAAAGGCACAAAAAGCTTTTCTTAAATAACAATGCTCATGTAAAGCCCAATTTATTTTTAGTTTTCCAAATTTGTGTCTAATTTTGTAATATTATGGGAAGATATTTTTAAGTAACAAGGCATGTGGTTAACACGAAATATGCGATTATTCCGTTTCAACTATATGGCTTATTAGCAGCATTTGGAGAATTGAAACACATATTTCTTTGTCAAGTAACGTTTAACGATTATATTTAGTACGGCATCAAACATATATTTTTCATTGTCTTGTCGTCTTTTTTTTCAAAAAAGCCCCATGAGATAGGGCTCGAGATGATGCAGAGCGTTCAGATTCTTTTTATATCACCATTTTAAATATTCACTGTTGTAGAAAATTGGGTGCTTTGGGAGCCTAAGTGGCGATCTTTGCAGCCATACTGCTCGCCATCGATAACTGTGCTGTAGACTTACATCAGAATAAGTTTAGTTTCTACTAGACGATATAGAGAGCTGTAAGATTTCTCTATGAAATTTACTTGAAAATAGCCTAATTATTATAATTTAAATACTTAAAAGAGTCTTGGGGATACATACACAAGTCGTGACCAGAACTCTTGAAGCCGAATTTAATAGTTCGTACGATGATTTTCCTATGACGCAACTCTTTTTTTAATTCCTACTATTAGCTCACACTCTATTTATTCGTTTATTTATCTTGGTGGAATTTTCAATCGTTGATAAAGTACATTTTAAAGCGCTCAATAGAGATGAAATTTTATATACATGATTATTTTGGATGACAATACAGTAATTTAATTATAATTAATACAAATTAATTGATTTGAACTAATTATTCAAAGAATTAGAAATACAGCCACGTTGGCATCGTTTTTAGCGACTTTGCGACCCTTTTGGCGACTTGTGTCAAAACTTGAAAAAGTTTTTTTCTCACGTTTTAAAGCATTCAGTTGAACTGAAATTTTACATACACGATTGTTTTGGATGACAATAATGACTTTAATGAAAATGAATAAAAATTAATTACCACTTAATGTTGTGATCCTGTCATATGTATATACATATTTATATTAATTGTAACTATTTAATAAAAAGTAGCTAAAATGAATTTTTTTCTTTGTTGATCAAGTAGGAATTGACTTAATTTTTTTTATATTACTTGTTTTTATATGGATCGCTGTTATGAGCGTGGCGAAAATATTGTATACATATAACGTAAATAATTGTATAATATTATATAATAATTATAATGTAGTAATGTTATAAATTTTTGATGATTAGTGTTTCTCATTCTATATGACTCATACTTTGAAATACCCGGCATTTTTTTATTAAGTATTTAATTTTGCTCCTTATTCATTTTGCGTTCAATATTCTACGTGTGTGTACTAGTCTCAACATGAACAAATTGGTGTTCACTTTGCTGCTAATATAATTAGATTGTACCAATTCTTGTGTCTTATGCCCATTTTGATAGTCGAAAAAATGTTCGATTCCTCTTCAAAATGTCCCTTTTCTATTTCATTAATGTGGTTGTTCTACGGTCAAGAACTGCAATAAGAATTGTTTCAAAGATTACCAACGTTTTTTAAGGTGAATATCTAAAGTTTGAAGAAAAAGTAGACGATTTATTGCTACTTCTTTTCCAATTTAAATCAAATAGTAATTTTTAATAAATTACTAAAATTTGATTTTAATAAGTATTATTAAACATTTATTAAATTTAGTTTTAAATACTTATTTTAAAACAACATTGAATATTTAACTTTAGCTATTTAGCTCATTATTGTTATCAACGTTGAAATAAAGGCGTGAAATGAAGTTCACTTACACCTTTGAACCATGTACGCTTAGAACTTTCCCAAATAGTCCTGACATTTTAACACGAATCCTTCATTCTTGTTTGAGGACGAGAGTGTGTCTCTAATTGCAAAGTAATTACACAAATTCCGAGGCTCCCGATTCCTGCATTAGTCATTCAATCATCCCTCGGGCGTCCGAAAGCAATGTTCCAAACTGCCGAAACTAAAAAAGAAAGAATCGATGTCCAATTAAAATGTCCGGCATATCAGCTAATTTTCGAAATTCCCTCAAGCCCTTTCCTCATTCCTAATCGAGATGTCTGCAAGGTTAATTGTTCTCAGAAGAATTTTGGGTTGTAATGTCGATTTGATTATCTCGAATTTCGAATAAGAATTGAACAAGAATGTTCACTGAACACGATCGAGGTGCAGGGATCTTATTTAGAGAAATGATTCTTTAATGGGATTATAAGTTACATCCACTGGTAATACTGCTCAAACTTTTAGTAGCCCATAAACATCTTTTCTCATTGATTTCAAAATAGGAATTTGAAACTGAGATGAAATGTCAATTTTAATAAATGCTTGGATATTATTTACCTTTCGTAAGGGATTTTCGATTGCCCTACTAATATTCGCTGTTATCCTCGTCTTATCTGGATATTTTCAGACGATCTATGTCTGTATTGTTTCTAAGTTATTGAGAAACTCTTGGAATTAAGGATTGGATTTTGTTGGAAAACGTTCTTACAGCCTTCTGCACTTGAATTACTAAAAGGGAAACATCACTTTCGGGTGAATTCTCTCCATTGTCGAGATCTGCAAAATCCGTTCTGTCCGGGCCAATGCTGTAGTGCGGTGTTAATATAACTTTTCCCTCAAACACACCTCTCGACTAAATGAGTAACGATAATGTTAGGTGGTAAGCCAGGATACGACATACCGATGAAGTCTTGATACTGTTGCCAGTCGGCGTATTGTTCGAAATTCTCAGTTTTTCGGAGAATATGTTCGGAAATAACATTTTAATGAAAAAATGAGGTGTCCAGAACAAGAGACGAGGATCCCCATCCCCGAGGTTATGGCTTGGATGTGGGCCCAAACAGTACAGATCTTAAAAAATCTTTGGCTGAGGAGTATTTTTTTTTTTGGTATTATTGTTTCCAAGACTTTCCGGAGTCCCATTGTGCAACCTTTTGATTGTTTGATATTTACTTGACAACAGCTTCTCCTGAGAGAGAGAGAGAGAGAATGGCCATTTATCCTGCACTTGGAATTGATTTTTTCAAGTTGTGCTAGTAAAATTTCTTTTAGTAAAGCCTTAAGTAAACAGTATCTGCGATCAGCTGCCCAAAATGAACTTGGCGACTTTTTAAATTAGTAAAAGGAAAATACAATTTCGAGAAATACTTTACTTGCCATAACTGATTTGTTACAATGTATTACGTACACCATCATATTTCATTTTTTTAATGATTCAAATATAAATGGGTAAATGGGAATAGTCGATAACATCTATTTTAAAACATTTTAGGTTTAATTTGTCTCGAATGAAGAAAAAGATTTTTTTTTTATATTTCCCCTTTAAAAAACCAATATTAGTTAAACCTGAATGTGTTCTAATTTGAATTTAAAACATCTTTCTTCGTTTTCTACAAAATTAATGTGCAAAAAATTATCAAAATAAAATTTCAATAATTTAAAAAATAAATATTAATCGCACAAATATTTCGATTAAAGATTAATTCCTCAGACCACAGTAGTCTAGTGGTCAGGGTCACGGACTCGTGACCAGCTTGTCGTGAATTCGTGAATTCGAGTCCTGGTGTCGTTGAAGACCCACGGTGTAGGGAACCGATGTTCAATCTGTCGAGGCTTAAAGTCTTCGCATTGGTATGGTGAGGTAGTTCGGAGAGGAGGTATCAGTTCAGGTGTCGTTTTCGTTCACTTGAACAAGGTTCAAAATGATGAGGTCTATCGCCAAAAAATATTTCCCGTGTTGCTTTGTAATGGGACTCATCAAATACTCTCCATTCCAAATTGAAATGGTTCTCTAATTTTTGAAATATTTAAAATGTTTTACATCTACTTTTTTCTAACTATAAGTTGAGAAGATGAGTCATATTTTTATTTTACATTTTTTTAAATCGCTTCAATGCACCATGTTTCTTTGTTTCTTTGAGTTCAGTTTTTTCTGAAGGATTAAACATATTTACTTGCACAAATGATTTTGGTGAGATACATGAAATTATTTCCAGAATCCAAAGAACAACGAAATTTTTTCATTGTTTCAATCGCTTAAGAGTCAATTATTTAAAAAAGAAAATAAAAATAAATCACCCACTAACATTTTTTGTGTATTTAAAAAACAGTAAATGCATTCCCCTATTCTTTATTATTCTACAATCATAAAATAAATGATTATGCTTTTTACTAACTGCATGATACATATTTCTTGTACAATGTAATTGAGTGGAAATTTGAGTTATATCTGCCGTCTCTTTCATGCAAAAGTAGCAACAAAGGTTGAAATTAAAAAATAAATGAAAAATAGTGTCTTCCATTCTACGGAGTACAAGAACAGTAACTTAAAAGTCTATTCACATATTCAGTCAAATGGAAGAAAAGCAATTTGGAGGGTATTCAAATTTCATACACGCATGTGGATTCTTGCCAGCAATAAACTCATCAGATGCATAGAAAAATAACAGGAGACGCAGAAAAGGACGTTTTCTGCCACAAAGCATCATTAAATATTTCTATCAAAACGTCATAAATCAATGATTTTTTCAGTGTGAAGATTGAGATTTTTTTTAATAGAATGTAAAGAAAAGTAATGATTAAGAACATCTTAACATTTTAATAAGTTCGGTCTATTTCATGTAATGAGTTTTTATAATTATATTTGATAGTTAAAATAATAATAATTCTGTTAATATTCTAAAAGCATATTGAAAAATGCTTATTTTGAAATGGAATACTGAGTGTTTGCAATATTGGAAACAGAATCGTTTGGTTTAATTTTGATGAAATTATTATAAAAGAATATTCTCTTATCTCAGTTAAAATGAATGAGATGTAAATTAATAACTTATTAAAGAGGTAACATTCAATCAATTTTTCACAAGCTAGAAGTGATCTGTGAAGCCGTTTTAATGGTCTGCAGAAAAATTTGGACATTTATGTTATCAAAAAAAAACTAATTTCACACAAAAATGACATTAAGTACCATATTATAGAATAGGGATTGTACTTTAAAAAAAATAGACTACTGCTTTTAGAGATATTCTTTCTGAGTTTAGTTATCTTTCTAAGGGAATTGGATGGCATTTGAAAAGGAGTTGGCAACCATTGTAAATTGGTAGCACAAAATGCTTCAGATTTTTGTTACTGCTATGCACTGACAGTTTGTTCTTGCTTTTCGTTACGTTCCTTTTCAGTGATGGGGAAATGTAAATAGAGAGACGTATATGTAAAAAAGTGACAATATAGTTATAGTGTATCATATATAAATATTAAAAGCCATCTTAACCATTAATTAATAAACGTATATACAAGGTTTTTCTGTCTTCATACATATTTGGCTCTCTTTAAAAAATGAATACCCATAACTGATGTATAAAGCAATAAAAAGGTATTTAAATTTCAACAACATATTTGTGCGAAAAGAGATTTTTTTTTGTAACAGCAATTGAAACTCCGTACCGGTCTCGGCATGAAATGAACCCGGCACTCTATCTTGTAGTGACAGTCAAAAATCCCCACATTAATCTCTGAAAACCAGGAACAAATATCACATTAAAATGTGTAATACTTGAAAGAACGTTCATTTTTTTATTTTCGTAAACATAACTACTCTAAATTTGTTACCTTTAATGAGTGCATTACATAATAATATATAAAAAAGTTTCTGATTTCTGTATAAATGCATTTACCGTTCCTTTCTAAATTCATATTAGGGATCCGCCAAATATAAAATTACATATTTTGTGATCTGTGAAGTTTTAAGCTTTTACTACGATGGTAAACGATGTAATAAAATCATATATTGATTTATTTCATATTAAATATCTAAATGAAATATATTTTGGATATCTATAGTTTCTCTTTCAGTTTCTCTCGAATATTATATAAAAAGTGTTTAGTTATAAGCTTATTTTTCACCACACAATATGTAAAGTGATTTTTATTTGGTGTCCGTACTTTTGCTGATGAATTTCGAAACCTTAATTTGCAAGCAATGAAATTACATTTGTTTTGTTGCGGGTTATCCCAACAAAGCTTTCTTTTTTTTGATGCTTTGTGACAGGTCTATCTGCACTCTTTCAACTAATCCTCTTCGGAAATATTATGTCTTTAAAATTTATTCTATTGTATATAAACCTTCCCCCGAAGAAGATGTGAGTAAGTAAATTAAGATTTGTATATATAGATTAAACTTTCAAGTTAGAAGGAGAGAGTGGTTAGACTGCTAACGGATAGCAGGGTTTGATTAAATGTTAAGTGAGATGTGACAGGTCTTATTAGTGTAATATTAAACATTTATGATTTGTCAACTAGTAATTAAATTAGTTTAGGTCGCTCGGAGTTAGAAGATATATTGCTTGCACGTAAGGGATTCTATATATTAAGACTTCTCGTATGTCGTCTACTTCACTATTGCTTTCCATATTTAGTATTTGGGTGCATCTCTTAACTTGGTTAATAGAATTTTTGTTGTTGTTCATTACTGTAAATAAATAGTAATTATTCTGAATGTGGCTAATCTTCCTTCCGACTCTCCCACACTAATTGGACATCGTGGGGCGTCCTTTCCTGCTTGATTTTAGAATACCGGTGAAGGAACAGTATTATATGCAAATGGGTATTATTTTTAGAACAGATCTGAAGTTAGAGTGAGCAGATGGCGATTCAGAGTTTACTGCTAGTTGATTCGACAAGGGCTGGTTATTCTTATAACCGATTGACCCAGTAAAGATTGCGGACTAATTTACAAGCGGTCATTAAGATGATCGCTTGTTTTTCGTAGAAAGTTAAATGACGTTATGTTATTTAATCATAGAATTCAAATTGATGAAATTGATTTTACCTCACATTTACATCATATATATTTTGCTTGAATCAAAAACATTGTAACATTTGCAATGCTTTCTGATCCTTTGACAAGAAGCACTAATATGAATATAGTTTAGGCCATGGTAGCCTAGTGGTTATAGTTATGAACTCGCGGCCGGCAAAACGTCTAAGACTTGCCGTTTAGAGAGGGTAGATGTACGTTAAATCTGTCGAAGCTGGCGTTGGCACGGTGGAGAAGTTTGGACAGGTGGACTCCAGCTTAGGTGTTGTTTTCATCTCTTGACAGGTTCAAAATGAGGAAGGTCCTTAGTCTTTGTGTCACTTTATAGCGCGTCGTTGATAAAAGATTTTTGGAAGAGCTTTTGACCCATTTCTCATCAAAATTCCATTTTTGACTTAAAAAAATATGAAACTAGGGAGAAGGAAGAGAAATGCATACATTATTTATAATAATGTTTTTCTGTAAGTATAAAATAATAACTTTTTTAAAAAAAAAATGTGACGCGTTTATTGAGTTGTAACACATATCACTTTTCTTTTTCTATCTATATTATAAATTATAAAAAAAATCAAACCTGATTTCCTTTCACATGAATATCATTTTTTAAAATTTTATTATCAAATTGAACTCCATGTTCTCATATTTTGAGAAATTTTGGACTCAATTTCTTTGTTTAAATATTTTGTGGCATGAGAAATTGTTAACTGATCACGGAATATTATAATACATGCATTAGAGATACCTTAGCAGTTGACTTGGTGACACAATTTGAGAGCCAAACGTCACTAAATTGCCAAGTTGGCGATCAAAAGTATATATGTAAAAACAATTTACATTTGATTTTCTTATTATTGGCATTACAATATAAAGCAACGCGTAGGATGTCGGAAACGAACTTCGTAATTATCAACTTCACTCGAGACGATAACGACACCCCCTACTCTTCAAATTCCACACCACATCATCATTTGAACATCGACAGATTTAATGTGCCCCAGACCCTCAATTTGGTAGCTCTTCAGTAACATCAGGCTCCAAACCCATTATTCGACAACACTGCAGACTTTGAGTTCGCGGTCGAAAAAAACGTGATAAGTTAAGGATGATTATTACACGAGAAAATTTCTGAAATCCTTGCAAGGGTCACTCCAACCTTTATCAGGACGAATGAACTTTGTGTTATAGGGAATGTTAAGGGTGTTAATTGTTCCTTTGTAATTAAATCTCTCTAGTAGTTACTTTATAATTCTTCATTGAATTATTACTTACAGCGTGACCTTTCTTTACTTTAAAAGATGAGAAAAACGTAACAATAACTTATACAGCGATGTTTTTCTCATTTTCCATAACAGGAAAGTATGTAATATGCAACTACATTAAATTAAATAAACACTTTCAGAGTGCATAATTTATTTATTATTATTTTACATATATTGAGTAGACACAGTACAGAAACATTTATACATCAAGATGTTTCTTAAGGAAAAAAACCCCAAGCAAATACTGCCCATTTATCGTTGAGAGTGCTGTGACTTTAATACAAGACAGCAAACAAGTTTAAAGTGATTTTTAAAAAGGAAATTAAGTATAATATTTTTGGAAAAATATCAATCTCTAATACAATCAGTTTAAATTTATTTACATTGTAAAATTAACGTTAAGAATACTTCTGCTAGAGTAACAAGGAAAAACGTGAATGCTGAGCCGCAATTTCTAAACAAATGAATAATTCTCTTTAATGTCCTTCAGAATTTTAATTACTTTCATTCAAAACCAACAAATTTAACCCTTAACTTCCCACTGTTGGGTTTCTGCAACATGTGATTCATTTTAATTTAACAGACTCAATATTTTTTTTAATTACCTACAAATCATTTATCTGAAAAAAAAAGATTACTGCAACGAAAGAAATGCCGATTTTGTCACTAGATTGAAGTACATTTTTTTCCAGAAATCACAACAGTTATAAGAATCTCTGATGCCTCAAGAACTGTGTTTTTGCTATAAAAAGAATCCATTATATTTCATACTTCATCTTGTTTATTGACGAAATAAATTACCAAGTAAGAAATTTAAACATTTCATGTTCATTTAAAAGTAATTTTAATTTTCGAATGGAAAAAGTTTGAAATAAATTTGATTTTAATTACATGTTGCAGGTCTGCAACATTTCTTTGAATACCATTTTGACTTGGTTAAAAAGCGTATACTAACCTAAGATGAAATTGATAGATATACGAATAATTCGGATGAATTAAGTGAGGATGGTCTTGAATATTCTGATGATTACCTGATTGTGTGTCATCTAATGAAGCGGCACAGATAGCTATTGTGAAATTAATATTGGTTCACACCACACACATACAAAATACAATTCAGAATATAAAAAAAATCCGATAATGATAATAAATTAGATAGAAATATTTCACCCAAAGAGAGAGAGAGAGAGAACTTTTTTTAAATTTTTTGAAGAATAATGAAATATTTTATGGAAAAATGAAAACATTTCATTGAATGAAGAAGTAATAAAATTCTATGGAGATCCCAAGAGAAATTATGGATTCGGAGTGTGAAAAGTGCAAAGTTACAACAAAATCAATAATTGCTTCAAAATTTTTCATTGCATGGAAGGCTAAAGTAATTAATAACAATGAATAATAAAATCCTCTTATAAAAAAAGTTTTATAATTTACTGCGCAATGTTGCACTTCTGCAACAAACAAAACATGACTGAAATTCAATTTAAAACTGCTTGATTTTTTTTTATATATATTTTTTCCTTTTATTATTACTTGAGAATTAGCTGATATAATTTTTTCATAGAAACTTAAAAATTGGAAAGTGAAGTGAAGTGAGTGGGAATTTTAATGGCGCAAGGGCCAACTTTGGTAAAAAAATTGGGAAGTTAAGAGTTAAGCTCCTCTTACAACATATCTTGTGATGAGTAATAAGATAGTGCTCTTATAACTAAAATAACAACGTCTGTTTTTTAACTCTATAATTTTTTTTCTCAGAATTTTGAACGTGGTTATGAAGTACTTAGTATTTGAATTAATTTAATACCGTGTCGTCTAGAATTATTTTCGTATATTTATTTAAAAGAAAGCCAATATGGAAAACTAATCTTGGTTTTTTTATTTTTATGAGCTATATTAATGACTGTGATTTTTGAAAGCTTGAAGTAAATTGATTGTTCTGATTAGCTTACTTAAGCTGACTTAATTTGTTTAATATATGGTCGATTCATTATGTATTTTATCTCATATACAGCTCAATATGATCAGATTTTGTAAACAAGATCGTCTAACTTAACTTACAATTGCTTCATCCAAGTATTGGTGAAATTCCAGGGCTTAGAGTTGCGACTGATATTTGAACTAGAAGCTGCTGTAGGACGCTGTGTTTCTCAAACTGTGTGACACCTCCCTCCCTAAGGGAACGTGATAATTTAACGAGGGGCCTATTTAAAAGTCAAAAACGAAAGATTCTTTAAAAAATATTAATTTACTGAAAGGAAGCAAAGCAAAATATATTCTAGCATTATAAAAAATAAAATACACATGAACACTGATATAATACACTTATAAATGTATTGGTGCTGCACAATGCATTTGATTTTTTACAATACGAAGTTAAGAACAAGTATAATAATTACCAGAAATCCCATAGACTTGTCATATACGAAATATTATAGAAAATTTAACATTTATCTTGATAATTTATACGGTCTATAATTAAAGTCGTATTGTAGCTTTAGCGTCAAAGTAAATTATTACTGAATTCAATACATTGTTATTGTATAAAAGGGGGACGCGATCAAAATTATAATTGGAAATTTAGCAGCAAATATTGAAAATTTGAGAAGCACTGGAATAAAGTGTATCTATTCACTAAAACTGAGAATGGGGGCTCTAAAAATTATCTGGAGTTTAATATAGAGGTTGTATTAAAAATTAAAGTTCACAGAAAACGTCGTAATGTTACTAAGGCCTCAGACAGTCGGACCTTGCTAACACGCAATTCAATAACATGCTTGTATGCTTAACACGAGGTTTTACCATGGTAAGCAATAACGATGAGCTATCGTTTGTATATATATTAATGCTCTCCAAAATTTCTATCGCCGCGGACCGGTCAACGTTTGATAAATTTACAGTGGCCCGTTGAGGGTGGGATATTAGATTGTTTTATTTTCATAATATTAATTAAATTGCATTTAAATATGCCTTCAAAATAAAATATTGTTACATCGAAAAAAATAATAAGGGATTTAACGAATTACATAGTGATTTCCATGGAGAGAGAAATACTCCAAAATAAATAAAGCGTAAATAATTTAATGTTACTTGGACGGTCCAGTAGCATTTGGCCCCCAGGGGTTGGATATCACTTTGGGTTGATATAAATTCTAGTAAAGTGAAAGGTTCCAGAGTTTCACACACACACACACACACACACACACACACACACACACACACACACACACACACACACACACACACAATTGCTGTTTCTTGTACGAGTATATTTTTAAGACTTCGTTTGAGATATTTCTTTTTCGAGATTATTTGTATTAAGTACCTCGAAGCAACAGATATATCACTAATAAGTTATTTTGAGTATCAGGATCTCAGATTAAGACACAGTAAATAATATCTGCTTTGCAAGAGATTAAGAAGAAATAAAATTCAAGTAAGTTTGCAATCAAAGAGGATTAGTTGATAAAAAGCATATTGAATAAAATTCAGCTTTTAAAACATTTTACGTATTAAAAAAGGGCATTTTTTCCGTCACTATGAATATTTCTTTATTTTCCTTCACATAAAAAGTTCATATCTATCTTGGAATTTCTTTGGGAGAAAAATATTTACGCATGCCTAAAAGTAATCGGTTACAATATAATATTAATTTGATCAATATTGACAATTTTCTTGAAACAGCGTGCTTTAGATACAATAGTTCGCAAACTCACGATTACTTCAGACTTGCTTAGTCTAATCTTGTCAAGGTTCTTCATGAATATCAAGATTAGATTATCTGAATTTATTTCAAAATTTCATGTAAGAAATTTCGAGAAGAGTATTGAAATATAATTTTCCATGTGAAGGAATTAAGAAAAACATGACAAGTATCAGAAGGCTCTCAATTAATCATGCACTGACAATTAGCTTATTACAATAAAGATGCCCAGAAATTTTTCCTAGAAGAATATGACAGTTGAAAAATCCATTTCAAACTAAAGAAATTGTGATTCAACCGTGGATTTATTTCAACAACCTTATGCGGAGAATTTCCAAAACGAATACCACAAAAGACATGCTCAGGCCAAGGGAAAGAAGCAGAAACGCTCCTGAAAGATCTTGCACTGACAATGGGTTTATGTTATCGAAGCCTTGCATTCGGCTCTGCCCGAGCTTAAGACGTGCTCTAAAATTATAATGGTTGCTACATTTCTCGTACAGTCCAGCCGCTATTATGGTATTGATCTTGCGGTTTAGATATTCTTTGCAGCAAAACCCCCTACGTACCGTCAGCGCGAGCTGCGTAATGAAAAAATAATCCTCAGATATCGCAGCTCTATCAGCAAAATGATCTGCAAAGAATGGTTTCATAGCTATGACAGCAGTGTTTCCTTCGTCAATTAAATCACCCACACCTTCTATCGATGGTTTTATAAACCAATCATTGTCATCCATAGCCTTTCCTATCAACCGCGTTGTCTCTTTGCCAGAGGCTTCCAGGGCATGAGTGATCCAGGCTCCTCTGAACGTGAAACACCTATAAGTGCCACCCGATATTGCCTTTGAAAGTGCTGGGGCATCGCGAATAACACTGTCTTTCAGCGCCAAGGTTAAAAACGATAGAAGTACAGCGGTATAGGATCGTGAAAGGAACGAAATACCAAAGATCCACGACCCCAGTAAAAAATAATCGCTACGGCCACTCGGACTGATGGTCATCGCCCCACTTAAAAGCGCGTGGAAAACTCCAGAGAATAGTTGCCTAAAAGGAAATTTGATTTTCAGAATATATCTCCACAGGTACGGTACGAGAAAAAGTAGACTGATCGTTCCAATCCACACTCCTGGAGAGAATGGGTACAGATACGACAGGAACTTCGGTAGGAGTCCAGGTAATTTTGTAGCAAATACCACATTGGTCACATCATAGGGATAGCTGAAATCAACTGCCTCTTGTCTGTCTGGAGTCACGACAGTAGAGCACATACCCAAGTCGGCTTTCTTGTGCTGAAGTAGGCCAATCATTCCAGTCCAATTGCCGTCTGGTTGCTTTGTACCCCATTGTCTGTCTTCTGGAATTATCAGTTCGTAATTGAATTTCAAAACTGTTGAAAGGATTTGGAGAAATTCTGCTTCTATGCCATCGGCGATAATTACACGCCCATCTGAATCATGTGTTACATCACATACTCCTTTAATGCTAGTGACAGCAATTCTAATCTGGGCAGGAAATTTCATTGTTTCTTTACTTTTAACTAGGAACTAAACGTAAATTTTTGGAAAAGTTCCAGCTGATCTTCCTTTTTGTTGTTTCTAAGAAATACGAATTTCACTACATTAAAATGTCTCATGCATTTATAAAACGTAAAACCTATCGCTTAAAGCTTCTGTAGTCTTTTTTACTGTTAAAATATTAAAATATTTGTTTGTTTTTTAAAAATAAATATCTATTCACAACTTCGTTTTGTGCAGAAACTCGAAGAAGATCAATTTTCTTGGAGAACTGATAATTTCCAATTCATTTCGTTGCCATTGAAAGTTTCTCAGGAAAAGTGAAAATAAAATTCCTTCCATGTAAGATGTCCAAAAGTATTCATGAAAAGATAATTTTTACAGAATAAAAGTATTCTTTTACACTTTAAAATGCACACTGTTCAGTTAAACACAGGTGGCATGGATATTTAAAAGAGATAAAAAATTCTTGATATTTTAGAATTAAAAACCACAAATCAGTATCTTTTTGAATAATCCATATAATTTTCATATTTGCATTCATGGAAATTAAGTATGTTTGTTAATGTTTGTGAGTTTATTCTGGTCCTTGAACAAGATTAAGGTTGATGCAATAATTTTTAACACTCATAGATCATTTAATCTGTCTCTTACTACTACATACATAACAAGAAACCATTCAAAAGCAGCAGTGAACATTATTTTCATGCATAAAAGGAGCAATAATCAATGTAATACTTCGCAAGAGAATCTTTTCCTGTTGTCAACAAAAGTATTATTATCAAAAGCCGTTTTCCTATTTAAATTAAATTTGACTACATAAATGCAGTTTTGAAATAAAAATGAAGTCACAAATGGAAGTATTGCAAAAAAATATGTCTGAATAAGTCTGTGTGATTCCTCGTCTGGTGGCTCATGTGGATACTAATTTACAGTTGATGAGACGCCTTCAATTGGAGTTGGGTTACATCTGCCCCGCAATGTAGCTAAGTCCTGAAATTAGAAGGAAAAACAATAAAAATATGGAAATTCGGTAGCATAAAGTTCTTGTTGTAATCAAAAATTTTTTTCAATTGCACAATGGTAGAAAAAACTCGGAAGATTTTTTGACACTGTGAAAAACGTTGTGTGTGAATATGCAATGGACTAAGTTCAATACGGTCGCATCATGAATGCAATCAAGTGTTCTTTATTGAATTCAAAACTAACATGAGACTTGAACATGATGTAAATTTCAAATTTGATAATTGGGTAAAAATGCTCAAGCATTAAGATTCTTCAAAAAGGTATTTGAATTTAAAAGAAATATCTTATATTATACGAGTACTTTCAAATCAAGGGTATTTTTTACCTCTGCGCGTTATGATTGTTGATAATTATGTACTTTTTAAAAGAAAATTTCAGTAATGTAGTTAGCCATTTCGGCTAAGAGCATTGCACACAACCTGTATAGTTAACTATGTTATTGTACGTGGTATGATAGAAAACTGTGAGTAGAATGAGATCAGCCTTGAAAAAGAACCACCATTTACTTAAAGCTACGCCTTTTAAATTAAAATCCATCATACCTTCCTTTCGTGTTCATGGGATTATTATTAAACAGTAACGAATAAGATTAATTGTATTCTTAAATTTATTTGTTTATCATTCCCTAACTTGAGGGGACTGATAATAATTGGAACCATGATTCTGTGGTATAGTAATATTTATGAATAGCTATCTTTGCTATCAGTTGATTTAGAATATACATCAGAAAATATTTTAGGAATATTACTACAAGAAAAAAATTATTTAATTGTTATATTTTTGCCAAAAAAAATTATTTTTAAAAATTCTCCTTTTATGCAAGAGGTTTATATAATAATATTTTGTCTACAGAGTGACGATCAATCGAAATAATAATGAATGTTTTTTATTAAAATTATATATACTCTACTCTCATGTGTTTAACTCTGAATGAATCCATTTTAAATTTATATTTCATAAATATTATTTCAGATTCTGTACAGAAGTCTTAGCAATATATAGGTTCCATAAAATTATTATAGAAGGATTTTTTATAATTGGAGAATGTTTTGAAAAGCTGTCATAATTCCTTCACTTTTTGCCAAAAATTACTTTAAAAAGTTTTTACACACATATTCTTAAAACAATTTTCTATGTGATGCTAAATATCCAAAAAATGTCCACGCTTTTGCAAAAGTACGGTTATGAACGTAGTTAGTCCGCTTATAGGATCTGATTACAAATAATAACAGATTTTGCAGGTTTTGTCTGCAGCCAAGGATATGAGAATTGAGAGGTTGGTTGCTCTTCTATTTTTGTATGATTTGAGTTTCATATAAGTTAAGATACTATATTAATGAGTGTATTATTTAAACTCATTTGGTCGACCCTCCGGTATAGTGGTTAGCGATGCTAACTGCAGTGCCGTTGAGACTGGGTTCGAATCCTGGAGAAGACATGGATGTTTGTAAATGTATAGTGCCTTCACGGCATGGGGGTAAAAATAGACGTCGAGCCGCAAGTCCTCTCGTGAGGTTGACCTGACCACCCCCAGGGTGTTCTCCCTCTAAATTGGGGTGAAACCGAGCTAAATCGTTCTGTCACCTCTATGGTGCTCAAAGTTACGGCTAACGACAGGCGTTACTTAGCCCTTTGCCATGATGAATTTCGTGGGCCTTGTTCTGACCTTTGCCGATCAGGTGGCAATAGTAACAACAACAACAAACTCATTCGAAAAGTACTACATGTAAAATACATGCTAAATTTATATTGATTTGTAAGCTTAACAATTATAAATAATTACGTATAAACTTTTATTTAATACATCGTAAGATATAAGGGTAACTTTATTTTATTTAAGTTTATATATAATATTTTTCTATTCATTTTTTTTTATGTTTTCCTTAACAACGCTAGTTCACGTGATGGAGAATTTAACAAATATTTTTTTCAGAAATAGACTTTAATTAAAATATAAACGTGTATAACTTACCACTCTTATATTAACATTAATAACGGGATGGTTTTTTGAAATAAAATATTGCATTTTTATATTCAAAATATAACTGCGGAATTTATCTTTTAGAAATCGCTTGGAGAGAGAAACTCGTAGATATTTAATACTAATGATGACAGAGACTGTCATGTTCTGATGTGTTTGGGTAGTTTGTATTACACTTATACGAAGCTGGTAAATAAGGTATAGGTAAACAGAAGATTAACAGTTAAATTGTGTTATTTAAAATAACTAAGTAGACATTTTCTCGATACAAAATGTTGGTTTTAGAAAATATCGATGTATGTTTTCAGCAAAGCATTATTAATAATGCAGTGTAAATTTTTACTGCTTTAGAAAAGCGACATTATTAAAATGTGTTAGCAGTTTAGGTTCTCTACTTAAATTTTTTGTTAGGAATTGAATATTGTAGGAATAAAGTAATTTATTAATACATTACTAATTATTACTTCTTTTTCCACGAGATTTTTTTATTAAATCTTGTATATATCATAAAAAATATAAGAATAAAAAAAATGAATTTATTATCAAAAAAAGTTACGAGTAAACGTTACTTTGTTAAGTAACGAGCAAACATAACTTAATATACAGTTACTTTTCTACATAGTCTTTCTGAATTTTTAAGCAATTGTCGCATCGGTGTGCGAGTTTTTCGAATTCCTTCTTGCCAGGCGGTTAAGCGACTCGATCAGAAGTTGATAGAAGCGTCCTTTTTATTTCCTTTCTTTGCATGTTTGCTCTACATTTCCCATTTGCATGTTCTTTTAAATACTACAAAGTGCATGTTATTTTTTATAATTTATGTATTTTTCTGAGTATATAGCTTTGAAAATAAAGTCAAAATAATTGTTTTTCACTCTTACCCGAATTATAAATGTTTATTGTGCTCAATTTATTATAATTAGACATTTTTTAGAGAAATTGTAATCAACGCTATGCATTTTTTTATAAGACTACAAACTGATGTACCCGTTCTTCGCAAGGGTGAAATAAAAAATTAAACAATGCAGATTGAAAGATAAAGAAATTTTTAATGAGTTAATAAACAAAAAAAAAAAAAAAGCTTTTTGCACCTCTTAGCTGAACAAAAACCATGTTAGTTAAATTTTGCCTCAAAGTCTCATAGCTGATAAAAAGGAATTTTTTTATTTGCCCCCGTAACTCCTTTGTGAGTCGATTTTTGAAAACAACTTCCTAAGCTGATCCGTGCTCAACAAAAATAACATATTGTTACAAATTTTGTGTAATGAATGTTTAAAATAGTGTGAATAATTTACATTTGGATGTGTAATACGTTAATATTACTTTCTGTTGTATTTATTTTATGTTAAATCTGTAATATTCTCTAACAACGCCGTTCCTTACATTATAATGGTGATTCAATGGAAACACAGCGAAATGTTGGTGATGGAGCCAAGTTGATATCATTTTTGGCAACTTGGCGCTTGAAGTGGATATGCTATAGTTCCACCTGGTGGAAAGCTGCAGCCAAGGGGATAGCACAAAAATCCTCTTCACAAAAAAATACATATGCATGCCAATTTTCATAGTCATCGGTTGAACGGTGCAATTTCATATATGCACAAACAACCATTTTTATATACATAGGTTAACATTCAATAAGAATCTATCCAAAGGATATTTATCTGTGTTTGGCGACCCTGATGGCAACGTGGCGATTGATTGAAAGACGCAGAAGTTGATATTTCGTAGCGCCTCCTGGTGGGGATCTGCAACAAAGAGGATAGCCCAAAAATATACACATACGTACCAATTTTCATAGTGATCAGTTGCACGGCGTTGGAGTGACGCGTTTTCATATATACTAACATCAATTTTTATATATAGAGATTTACCTTTACTTTTCCACATGTGTTTCATTGATAGCTTTGAAATTGTCTAATTGGTATTCTAGTTCCAGCCAAATGTTCTTTTATGTTTCTGCACTTTATACGCCATTAACCTAAGAAATGAAAAATTCTTACCGAACCTCTTTGTGGTACTTGAAGTTCAAGTGGAGCTTCACAAGTTGACTTAGAACTCCTTTGAAACGATTGCCGAACGTGTTCGTTTCCCTCAAAATAGGCTTACCACTTTTGAAAAGATCATTAAGAGGCCCTCAGACAGAAATCGACGAAAGTGCCCTCTTTTTGGAGGGGAATTGGGCGTGTCCAAAGGAACGGCGAAGTACTCATGTCGTACTGGTCGTAATGACTGAAGGTAAATAGCTCCTTCATAAAAGAATAATTATATATATATATATGCCTTTTTTTTAAATTCCATTATTTTCTCGATTTTGAAATAAACATTTTTTTCATGCTACTATTTTTCCAAATTTTCGCTTACTTTATTCAACTTTCTGATGATTATGTTCTTACAGCTGTCATGATGAAAGAATAGGACATCACTTTAAGAATCTTCCTCTTTTTCACGTTTAGGGATGGCTTCTGTTCGTTTGAAACACTAAAACCCCTCTTCCCTCCCTTCTACTTTAGTTGAAAACAGAAGAGCTTCTGCATTCTTCTCGATTGGTGGGGTTCCAGTTTGACTTCTACAGTCTTTTACCCCTCGTTTATTGCTCTCTTCCCCCATCGTTCACATTTGTGTTGGACTAAAGACACAAGATTCTAAGTTCAAAAAAGGTAATGAATACAAAGCTGTGCTCTCAAGTGTGATTCTTGCTGTCCGATCTTGACTTAGAACAGGGATGGCCAACCCAAATGACCTTGCAGACGACTTTGGAAAGCATTATAATCCTGCGGGCTGCATAAAAAGATTATGTATCTTTATATTAAGTTTAGACCCATTACAAACATTTACCGGAGTGAAAATTTAAAAAAAAACGGGATGAATTTTATTATTGATTTTTTTTATTATTTATCTATGTAAGCTTAGATAATTTAATAATAATAATGCACTGAATCAATTATCTTTTTTTTCACACAAACTGTCGATGTCTAGGTCTATTGAGATTAAATTCAATCACATTACGTATCCTGAGTTAAATTTGTTTTTGTATCCACTCACATTGAAAAATATATTTCCCTTAAACATAATTTTCTGAATGGCGTTAAAATGTTTATAGCTGTGTGAGATGTACTGTGTATTTTGCGTGAAAGAATTTATAATATAATATTTAGGAGCAGTTCTTGCTTAAATTTAGATTTTAACATTGAATTTGTTGATGCGCTGATAAGTTCTTTCCTCTCTTTCATTTTACGTGTTATTTTTCTACAAAAGGAAAAAGGTGCATTTTCCATTAGAAAACTATTTAGTTTTGCTAGACATTGTGCTAAAGAGTATAAAATTATCTCGTGAAACCCAAGGTAGTAAAAACAATAGAATATTCACAATCTAATAGGAAGTATATATATACAAAGATAAAATGTGTGTTTTAATATTTTTCTGTTATATTATAATAAAAGTTTAAAAGGCGTTGCAAAATAAAGTTATTATATATAAAAATTTTCAGCTTTAATGAATAAGATGCGCTTTAGATATTTGTAATTATACAAATTTCATAAAGAACGTGAATCCATTTTGCATACTTATTTATAAGTTTCTTTTAAATTTTTTTATTGCGACTCGTGGAATCCCAGGGTTCGTGGAACACAGTTTGAATTGAGGAACCCTACGAACTACAAGGAATTTGGGGGGAACCCCATTCCATTATTAGAAAAATATATCCTGAAACAATATTTAAATTTAATCAACTTGTTATAGGTTTATAAATTGGAAAATGTATTATATTTAATATAAAAAAATCATTTTATTTTAATGTAATTCAGCATTAATAAACTATGTCCCAGGTGTCACCTACCCATGTATTAAATATAGTAATTCGGATATGTTTACTTTTTTTCATTCAATCACAATTTATTTGCAAGTAAGCTTATGCAAATTATTTGCAGTCGTATTTCATATAGTGTGTCTTATTTGTTTGCACCTTCTTTTTATTTCCCCATACGTTGAGAAACACATTGTTCTGATTGGTATTAAAACATTTAGAGCTGTGTGAAAAGTCTTGTGCATTCTGCATGAATTTATAATCCGAAACTAAGGAACCATTCTTGGTTAATTTTGGATTTTAACGTCAAATCTGTTGCATGTCAATAAGAGTTGTTCCCTCTCCTTAATTGGCAAAAAAAAATTTCATTTATCTTTTATTCTTTTATCATATTAAAATAAAAGTTCAAACCCTAATTTTGATTTAAAAAAATAAGTAAAAATAAATAATAATAAACTGGGGGTATAGTAGGGCCCCCAACCTCTCGAGAGAACTTTTGTTGTTAGATGGCTACTGTAACGTCGTGAGAAGGTAGCGTAAAAATAAAACATCACAGCAAGGTTGTGGAAGTAAAAAAATACTTTGAATTTTTTTCTCCAATAGGATAATTAAATCAAATTAGATTATGCAGTTGATAGTCTCTGTGCCTAGCCAGTATGGTAGCCTCGTTTTGAAGTCGCTCTCTCCACAACTTCTCTCGGTCCAGTCTGCAAGGCATTTTTTTTATTCTCGTCCAGGACCCCTGGTCAGCATCCCGGTCCAAAACTCAGAGATCCTCCTTTTTTTCGCTTTCCGAAAACGACCAGCCCTTGTCTTTTTCGATCTTTTTCTTCACCTTTCTCCTCTTTCGGTTTTACCAGACTTTTCAAAACATCAGGGGCAGTCCAATTCCCGCCCCTCACGCTTTCTCATTGGTGGGCCCATATGAGTCGATCCTTGAACCTCAACTCATTAGAGCTCATTGGCGCATAATCCGCCAATCGTCTTTTTCTCTGGTTTCTTCACAAACCTGCAGGTGTCCGACACATGCTCCGAGGGCCAAGCCCCTTCAGCCCTCTAACGCCTTTGAGGACAATTCGCCATTGTGTATGTAAGGTGACAGTCAGCTGCAGCGAAAGCGACTTCGTCCACAGTGGTATGGCCAGACTATTGTATGTTCAGTCGCACTGGCACCAAAATCCAAACTCTAAATAATCGATAATGATCCCCCAGCTGCAGGCGCACCAAAATTCAGTCGAGTATTGTCCTGAAAGAGGGAAACTCATTTCGAGAGGGGGACATCCCACTACCATGCTGCAAAGACACTATACATTTATTACCATCCATGTCTTCGCCAGGAAAAACATCACGATTATTATTAAAAAAATGGAATGCGTCAAAGAGAAAAGTGTCATGGAAGGCACAAAAGAGAATGTATTCATATTTAGAATAACCAATACAAAAAATCTTTATCGCAGTTAACAAATAGTTTTAACTAAAACTAACGAGTCAAAAACAGGGGAGGAAAAACAAATATTTCTCTCATGTATAGTTCACATTTTACCTTATAATTAAATTTAAAAAAATCTTTTATCCGATAATTTAAAATATTTTTATGATCGTTTTAATGCACTAGATATGAATTATCAGATCTTTGAATAATACTTAAAAGTAATTAGAAATTTTTTTGTATGAAATCGAAGTAATGGAAAAATTTAATTTTTTTTCGCTTTTTTAAATGCATTTTATTCCATGTAATTGAAAGCAATACCCTAGATGTAAACATACGAGAAAGAAACTCCATAGGATTAACATTACGCTCAAATTTTCGTGGTGGCGTATCAACGGGACCCTTAACGCTGCTTATTCTTTTTAGACATTCAGAACGGTGATTTTAAAACAGCGTGTAAATGGATAATTTTCGTGATATTTAGTGTCACTTTGATTAGAATACACGTATAAATTTTACACGTATACGTTTTCTAATAATATTCTTAGAATACACGTATTTTAAGAATATTATTAGAATAAAGAATTATTTAAATGCAATGTTTTGACAAAAAATTAACATATAATAACCATTTTCAAAAAGTTCTCACTTTATGAAAAATTCTTCTATAAAAATAATAAAAAAAATATTTTGCTTATATAAATTAAAAACTTCTCCACAGTGTCTGAACTAGGATTTTTGAAGAATCCCCATTATTTTCAGTTACACCCAATTATCGGTATTACAAAAATTATCGGGGTTTTTTTCTTAAAATTTTTCCCGTCTGTAGTATTAAAATATGAATCAATCCATTTTTAATTCATATATTTCAGAAATCCTATTTCAGGCTATCTGGAGAGAGAAGTCTGTACGTGCAAAATATTATTATTATAGAAAACATTTTCCTTTAAAGGAGGAAAATAGGTCATTCCGAGTTAATTTTTTGCCACAACATTGCATTTTAATAATTTTTTATGTTAATAATATTCTTAAAAGAACTTAATACATGTATTCTAATCTAAGTAACACTAAATATCATACGCTTTTGCAAAATTAAGGGTTTCAATGTAGTAGGATTACTTAAGCTTTTCGTAACATCACTGTATTATTTTTGCATAGGAAAGTTTGCTTGGATGTTAACGTCGAAATGTATACTGAACATCAACTGGTTTGGTGAAGCCAAAGCACGCTATGGGTTTACTCTCGAATCAACGCTATTCTTCTTTGTTCACTTATGAAGGAGCATTCGTACTCTATACAAATGTACAAAAACAAACTGCTACTAAAACAGGTTTATCCAATGATACAAAAGTTACATTATTATATTAAATGGTTATTTTGTAATGCAGCATTTCTCAAGCTTTCAATACTGGTGACCCAATTTTCAATCATAATTTTTGTCTCGCCCCCCTGTACAACAATAATGTATTTACTGCAATAAAAATGCATTTTGAGATAGAGACACTAAAGTTACAATACGATCTTAATTATAAACCGTACAAATTAATACGATAAGTCTATTAAATTTTCTATATGTAACTTTTAAGTAATATATATTTTAAGAAAATTACTTAAAATATTTATTACTTACTTATTATTATGTTATTTTTCTTTCTCTAATTTTTAAATTGGAACAGATCGCAAAATGATATACACTCAGGAACATTGAAAATAGCGACCCAAGAAGGAAGCTAAGTAAAATCGTGAAACTTTGCAAATAAGTACAGTGTAATGTGATATGCAAATGATCCAAGTTTTGTGCCAATGCGCATGCTCATACACGCCGAGGGGGCGCTACAATCAGGAAGAGGGTGCTATATAAGCCAGCGCAAATTCGAAGATTCATAAACGTGACGATTACCCGCCGAGTGTAGGAAGACTTTGGTAAGCGAAACATGCCAGGTAAACATGCTAGAAGACATTTTTCACAATTAGGCGAGTTTGAGAGAGGCCTGATCATCGGGATGAAAACTGCAGGCTGGTTGACGCGCCATGTTGCTGGCCAGGTGGATCGTTCGGAAAGTGCCGTTAGAAATTGTTGGAAGCAGTGGACACGAGAAGGTACCCACGCGCGGAAAACCGTGTCTGGAGCGACCAGGAAGACCACGAGGAGAGATGATGGAAGGATCGTGCGGCAAGCACTTGTGGACCCCACAGTGAGTCGTTGAACGATACGAGCAGACGTAGGCGTAGAAATTGTTCCACAAACAATTTCCAGACACCTTGTAGAAGCAAATCTTAAATCCAAGCGCCCTTTCCGTGCACTCCCTTTAACACCGGAACATCGGCAACTGCATCTAAAGTGGTGCCAAGCCAGATCAATGTGGAATGTCACAGATTGGCAAAAGGATGAATCCCGGTTTGTTTTGGGGACAGAGGATAATCGTGTACGAGTGTGGAGGCGCCCTGGTGAGTGGTACAATTCCCCTCACACTGTTCTACGCCACACTTCCCACACAGCTGGTGTACTGGTCTGGGGGGCCATAACCTATGATAGTTGGTCCACTTTAATTGTGATGCGTGGAACTTTAAAGGGCCAACGTTATGTTGATGATATTCTTCGACCCCATGTAGGACCTTTCCTAAATGGTCTCCCAGGGGCAATTTTCCAGCAAGATAATGCTCGTCCGCATACAGCAAGAGTTGCTAAAGATTTCCTGCGTCATTTTCAGACTCTTCCGTGGCCAGACCGCACCCCCGATTTGTCCCCTGTAGAGCACGTGTGGGATCAGCTAAAACGGCAGATGCCATTGTCTCACTCTGTACATAATTTAGAGTTGGCTGTTCAAGATTTGTTGGCCCATCGGCCTCAAGACAACATAAGGTATCTAATCAACTCAATGCCGGACCGTGTGGCGGCATGTATTGCAGCTGGAGGTGGTCCAACGCGCTATTGAAGTTGTCCAGTATTTGTGTCGTTGCACACCCTGTATTCGTTTAATTGTCTTGTTTTTGAGATCTAGTGAATCTCTCATCTGTGTCATTATGTGTATTAAATTTCATTTCAATCCGATGCTTTCTTCATGGGTCGCTATTTTCAATGTTCCTGAGTGTATTTAATCAAAGATTTATTTTCTTCGGTATCCTTTTTTTAAAGTAAAAATGTCATTAGAAAAATAGTCTAGTCTATGTTTCTCGCTATCATATCCATCACATCTGACATTATCAGGTACGTTTGCGTGAGTCTGGGCAACCTATCGGACGTCTGCGCAAAACATGTAAAAATGCTTTTACTCGTACAATTCCAGTCAGTTTTGGTTGACTCGATACTTATATAGCTATCGAATCTAGCTTGAATCTACAGCTTTTAATTTGCACGTTAATTTTAAAATTCACGGTAATTAAGTATCTATGACAGTAGATTAAAACAAAATCATACATACATTTTTAAGTCGTAAGCAAACATTCGAGGATAATAAAGGATCAACACGTACACATACGAGCATGGTTCCGAAAATTAAATCAAGGCAATATTCTCAAAAATACTTATATTTTGGATTTACCACTACTGAAGTAAATGATGGGGAAAAAAGCCCCAGCTCGATATGGGTTAAAACTTTCAAATCTGTAGAACAACATGTGAAAGTTGTTTTTAAAACCATGTAAAATCATTTAGCAAAGTTGGCAAAGAATTTTAAAAAGTATTTTCTGGATGAGGACAACTTGGTAGCAAGTTACGAGGGGGATTAGGGATCTATTTCAAGACACTCCAAAAGTGCTCTCAACTTCCGAAGAAATCTTCATAGATTTCACATTCATTGAAGAATTAAAAGGAAAATTTGTAAAAAATCACTCTTTTAATTTTGGGTAGAGGTGGATGATGAATTTTCTGCACTGAAAACAAAAGCACTTCGTATACTATTACCATATTCGACATCCTACCTTTGTGAAAACGGATTTTCTGCGGTGGCTGCTTTGAAGACAAAATATAAATCTGAGCAAAATATAGAAAAATAACTCAAAGTGTCAATTTCTGATATTAAACCTTCCTTTGAAAAACTTTGCTCTACAAGACAAGCCCATGGAAGTCCCTAATAATTATTAAACTTGTTCTTAATTTAGTGTGTTAAGAAATTATTTATAACATACCTTCTTCAGTACTGATACATTAAACGTAAACTAACTGAAACACCGGCTCTTCACACGAGTTCATTTTTTTAAAAAAAATAAAACATTATTCTTGGTATAATAGCTGAACTGTAAGGAGAGTGAAACTACGTGCACGACATTGTATACAAAAATGTAAAATGATTTTTTTAGATGAATGCTATAATTGTAAATAACTGTTTAAAAGAACTGTAATTTTAAACCTCACAGAATTAGCATTTAGAATTAATGTTAAATAATGAAAAAAAGAATATAAAATTCCGATGAAGAATAATTGTGTTACTTTTTAATATTTAAAGCGAGAAGACTTCAAAATGTTTTAACCCAGGAGCAGGCGCGCACTCGATACTAACGTTGATGGTAGTGCGGGGTTACTCAGTCACCCCAATTATTTGTTTATAATTATTTTTACTGTACACGATTCAAATCGGAAAATTCCAGTGAATAATTTATTTAAGAGAAAGTATACTTACTGACTTTCAAGGACTATTCAATTTTTCTTTGATGATTTGAGATAAAATCCAATAAAAAACTGAACTAAAATGATTCAAAAGTGCAAGACTTTAATAAAGAACGCAAAACAGAGACTATTTTCACTAATGTTACAGAAATGTTATTTTCAAGCAAAGCTGTCATATTTTGTTCAAGTTATTGTAGTTTTAATGAGCTTTCATGGTCAAGTGATTGAATATTAACGTCCCACTGTTCAGCTACACGAGGACCTTTTGAGACGGACCTCGTATTTTTGAACTATGGTCAAGTGACGAGGACGATACTTGAGCTGGCCTCTTTTAACTACCTCACCACTCCAACAAGAGGACGTTTGAGCTCTCGACAGATTTAACGTGCATCTCACCCCTACATGGCGGGTCTTTAGTGGTACTGGGCTTGAACTCGTGACACCTTTGGTGATCAACAAATAGCAAGTTGAACTTTTTCTTTCTTGTGTCTTTTTGACAAGGCGAACTGAACCTTGTGGTACACTTATGGCTTCATATTTTAAGTTGATGGAGTTCTTTAGGAAGCATTTGAAAATTTTCCTTTCTTTTCATGTTCATCGCGTTTCTCAATCATGAATAATATGCATTCTTTCAACTTTCTTCAATAGGGATAAAAGATCTCCCGCGCCACTGCTCCTGGGTTAAAAGTGTATTCATATAAAATACGGATGATCTAAAAAGGATTGTGACGTTTTTCACTATCCTTTATATGTTTTTGAGAATACTCATAAAATATAAATCTTTGCCAAATAATCCTTCAAATCAATCAATTCTTTTTCTAATATCATAAAACTATTTATTATTTACAATTTCTATAAGCGAAAAACAAACACATTAAAAATGGGACGGAACTAATGTAGAACACTAACTTACCAGTAAATTTGAAGGTTTTATCAAATGATCAGCAAATGTATTATGCAGCCTGGCTTAAAAGTGAATCATGTCTTCATTTTCTTTTACTACAACTAATCTACAACTAATAATAATTACAGTGATGAATTGTTTATCTTCTTAGAATTTTTCTCTGGTCTAAGTTTTGTTTTTTCTTTTAACGAGTAATATTTTATGTTAAAACACAATGAAAAAATCTCTCATTGAAGAAATACAGCAAATAAAACAAAATGTTTTTTTCTTTAATTTGGTTTTGGGATCAAAAATAGCTATTTGATGACGGAAAAACGCCAGTTCATAAACATAAATTATATCAGTGTTGTGTATTTTTTTTATTGTGGAAGAAAGTATTTTGTTTTACTTCTCTTTCCGGTTATTTGTTTTTAAAAAAAAAATCTTTAAATTTTCGATATGCTCGCGGCCCCTTTGTAGGATTATCGCGCCCCCCAGGGGGGTGCGCCCCACACTTCGAGAAACACTGTTGTAATGAATTTTCTTTGTAATCAGGACAAGACTTCCGGTTCTCCTTATGCTAGAAAACCAAGTCTTCTGAAATTTCAAATATTTTTAAAGATGGTGATTCCGAGATTTTCGAATTCTTTTTTTCTTGAATTTTAAATTGTAGAAAAAGTTTCGTCCATGGATAGTTGTTAGATTTGAATTATCAACTGCAATGTAAATAGACGATACTACAATACTTTGAATAAAATCATCTCTAAGAAGAAAAAAATTATCTTTTGCATTAAATTCATCATAAAAACTAAATTTCAATTTTATTTCGATAAACAAAAAATACTTAAAGTGGTACTACATTCTATTAAAGATTTTTTTTTCGAATGTAGTATCCAAACAAATTCCATTTCTATTCATAGAAAAATAAAATACATGAATACAAAAGCGCCAAATGTATAATATAATAATCAAAGTACTTCTTTTCATTTTAGAAAAAAGAAAACATTATTGAAAGCATACATATTTTTTGCTAAACATGTTCTTTCAATAATTTTGGAAGCAGAAAATTCCATCTCTTTGCATGAATGGAATGTTTTCCAGTAAAATGCAAACGATAAACGACGTTGTTAAGCAAACGATACAGAACATGCATCAGTTCAATGTAATGTTCGCAATTGAAATCAAAAGAAATGGAACTGCAGCAGAGTTTCCATTACTTTTTACTTAAGTTGTTTTTCTTTCTGAAACATATTTCCGAAGAGCAATTATTATAGTTTTCTATCATGTTTCTTTGGTATTCATGAACGAAAAAACGTTTTGAATGGAAAAGAGCAATATTTTTTGATGAATAGATACATAGTAAGCTCTTCGGAACATAGTCAGAAACTTCTTTATATGAATGCCTTTCCATTATTTTTTTTATAAAAAATTCATTCAAGATATGGATACTTAAAATATATATAAGTATATCTTGTATTAAAATAAATATTCGAAAATTCTACTAAAAGCAATTGCATTTGGGATTTTTTAAAGATAGGATTGAGTTATGAAATGTTCATTTATTTTGCTTTTATATTTTTAAGTAAATGCATATTAGAATTTTACAAGAGAAATAACTGTGCATGCTGATTCACTATCAGACCGTCAATCTTTCGGGGTGTTTTGAAGATACAGAGATAACTCAGAATCACGTAGGAATGCAGGGCCGTAATTGCTAGCTATAGTGCAAAGATGTAGAACTAAAACAGCAACACATTAATGGGACAGAAAATATTTTACTGAACGGTTGTACTACAACAGTTGCTAGAATTTACTACTGGAACTTGTTTGGCCGAGCTGACAGCTGCGCTGCATAGAATTGCTTCAGTTCTGGAAGATTCCTGGCATGTTATGTATCCTTTCCTCAGCTACAGATTCGAGTGTTGAGGTCTTAAATTGAAGGAACAGGGTTCTCGTACACCAAACTCTTTATGTCACTCCTGAAGAACATATCCCCCATGCACTTTCAGACACATGTTGCAGTACAACCTTTCGATAAAATGTTTATTAATGCGTATATTCCATTAATGTGTTTCTGTTCTTTTTGTTTGCTTTTTTGCACCATAGCTCGCAATTACTGCATTGGCGATCATGCGTTCCTCTGTACAGACCCTGCAAGTTTGTCGGTCTGGTGGTGAATCCCTCTGTATATGCAAGTCTTATGAGACGTTATGGGTACATCTGAAGATATTTGTAGTTGTAGTGACAATACTAGCTAAAATCAACCACCCCTCGTTTGTAACAAATAAGAACTACCTCACACCTCATCACAAACTCTACTCTCATGCGCCCATTTTTCTCTCCTCTATCATCAACATAACTATCAGGAATACATTGCACAACATCGCTGTTGAAACAGTGCCATCTATTATCTTAGCACAGCAATTATTAAATGCATAAATATGTTATATATCATAGTGAAGTTATAAGAAATGAAATTTTAAATGTGCTTCATATTTTAAACCAATCTTTAAACCATTTATAAAATAAAACGATAGAATGCGATAAAAACTTTTTGAAAAATTTCATCGTATATGTCATTATACTAAAAATAATTAACAGTTGCTTTTAATGTACTAAAAAATTATTCTTCTTAGCATCTCATTTTGAAAGTTTAAGTATTATATAATTATTAAAACAATATTTTTGAAGTGAAAACTTCACTTTGGAACCACCCGCGTTGGGCACTTTTTGGACATGCACATGTGTTATGTTAAACAATTAGATGAACCAATAATGGTAAACTATACATCAAATTCTCAAAATATTCTTCCACGTGATGATGGAATAATTGAAAGTACAAAAAGTCTAAGTACTGTTCAAATGAATGATGACAATGATGCAAACAATTAAAATAATGTTAAAAATCAAGTACATTGAAATTTAAGGTATCCGGCTACGTTCGGAACCGTGATTTTGCAAAAGCGTATAAAAACGAATATTTTTTTTTAATATTTAGTGTCACTTAGATTAGAATACACGTATAAAAATCGTTTTAAGCATATTGTTACAATACACAGTTTATTCAATGCAATTTTTCGACAAAAAATGAATTTAGAATTAGTATTTATTTTGAAAACTGTCTCCTTGTATGGAAAATACTTCTATAATAATTATATTTTGCATATATAGAGAGCTCAGGTCTCTGTACAGAGTCCGGACTAGGATGCTTGAAATATTTAACTTAGAAGTGGATTTATTCATAATTTAATACATCCGAGTGATGAGTTTTTAACAAAAAGGCACCGATAATTATTTCAATTGGTAGTAGCTCTTGAAATAATGTGATTTTTTTTAAAATCCTAGTTCAGGCTCTCTGGAGAAGTCTTAGCCATGTATATGCAAAATATTATTTTTACAGAGGCATTTTTCATAAAAGGAGAACATTTTGAAAACAAATAATTCTAAGTTCATTTTTGCCAAAATATTGCATTTAAATAATTTTTATTGTAATAATATTTTTAAAACAATTTTATACGAGTATTCTGATCTAAAAAACACTAAATATTTAAAAAAACAACGTTCGTACGCTTGTACCAAACTTCAACTCCGAACGTAGCCGGATACCTAAAGTAAATACAAATACTATCCATAAATAATATGATTGTATATAATAGTTATTCCAATTGAATTGTATTTATATTTTGTCATGATCTTGTACATATCCCGTAATATATTTGAATAATAAAAAACCATATAAACATGCATATAATTGTTGCTCGGAGTATCAATAGAAGTGAAAACCGGATTGATGTTGATAATTTTAATTCAAACATTATGAAATTTCAAAGTTTCACTTCTATCGGCAGTCTCTATAACTGCCAATTTTCTTTTCAATTAAATATTGTATCCATTTTAAAGGTAAGTTTTTGAATTGCAAATATTTCTTAACTCAAAGCGTTTGAATAATACTAATATTCTGCACGTAGTAAAACTGAAAATAGTCATTGTTTCAAATCCTATTGTTCAACATATGCTATGGAATTGGGTCTGGGTAGAGAGATGTGTTTCGATTAGAACTTCATTAACGTCACACCTACAAGCTATATGAGGGCTATTGGAGACGAGCCTCATAATTATGAATCTTGGTCAAGGGATGAGGACGGAATTAGATCTTTCTCTCTAATCTCTAAACTTCACCTCCAGAACAAAGTGAGATCCTCGAAAGTGACCGTGGTTGGAACGGATTCGCGGTCGGTGTGTCATGAGTTCGAGGCTGGTACCGCAAAACATCTGCAGTGCGGAGAGGACTTATGGATGTTAAATCTGTCGAGAGCTTGAACGTCCTCCATTTTAGTGTGGTGTGGAAGTTAGGAAAGGGGGAAGGGGTCAGCTCAAGTGTCGTCTTCGTCACTTGACCATGGTTCATCATTATTAGGTCCTTCACCAAAATCCCTCGAGCAGCTGAACAATGTGACGTTAACATTCACTCAATCATTTACTGATTCTAGAAAGATTTAATGTGCATCAGCCCTACCTACACGGTGAATCTTTGGTGGTACAAGGATTCGAAATACAATTCGACAACGCTGGATACGTATTTCGGATTTTCATTATTCGTTTACCGGGACCACGTGTTGTTGTTCTTCTCAATGAGTGACTAATGCGAACAGGTATGTGGTGCAGTGTGGAAATCTAACAAATGAATTATCCAGTATTTTTGTCACTTAACTGGCCTTAACTGTGGCATGCATTACCAATAAATTGTATTTATTTCCGTTTATAATATATTTTAGTAAATTTAGATGCTACTCAGCATTTTACAGCATGATAACACGTAAGCATTTATTTTTAAAAAAATTGATACTTTCTAAGCAATTCTCCATGCTGTTTAATCCGACATTGAATCCAACAAATAAATATACTTGACGAATTTAAAATCTGTAGGTTAAATAGTTTAGGAAATTTTAACAGCATACAACAGTCTCTTTAAATCCTGGCGACAATCCTTGAGCTTAGTTTTTCACAAGGCCCATTTTTAGTGGATCTCTAATCAGCTACTTAGAATACTTAAGAAATACGCTTACTTAGTTATAAGTCTGTTTATCTAACAGTTCATAAACGAGAATTCTCTTTTTATCTATGCGCCTCTTCAAGTTCCCTTGGCAGTCAATTTCATCAAAACCCGTTCTTAGAGGATCTCTATTTAACAAACGAACCATAGTTATGTAGCTCTAATACTTCTAAAGAGGATCTTTTTATCTAGAACCCTTTAACCCTCGAAGGGGTTGACTTCCACAAAATACAATCTTAGCGGATAAACACCAAAAAAAGCATGCTCACAAAATTTTACATTTTTACGCCTAATAGTTTGGAAGAATCTTATGATGAGTCGCTTTTGTCTTTTATACGTTTTATTCAACGCATTCGTACTTTCTATTGTACGTTATTCTCTGTATTCGTACGTTCTATTGTACATTATTCTATGGATTCATACGTTTTATTGTACATAATTCTATGTATTCGTACGTAAATTTCTCTATATTTTTTCGCGTCAAAACATCTAAAATAATTCTTACAAATAATGGGGATAGTAGGAGTAACATTTCACTAAAATTTCTGAAACTTTTCACAGCGAAGTGTTTTTTTACTAATGAGAAATAAATTTGAAAGCTTCGAGATGAATACATTAATCATTATCTAACACGGAACTTTTAGGAAAACAGTAATCATGTGGCATCGATACTTTCAAAATTCATTTCGCAGGTGAAAAGGACAAAAGCAAAATATTTTTTTGCTTTTATATTAAAAATGTTTTAACAGATTATCGTTCAAACTCGCAAGTTCTTTAATATATTATCCATTAATACGACAAAATTATTAAAGAGGTAGTCGAGTCAGTTTGAATCAAAGTCATTCGTGAATCAAAGTCATTCGTAAAAAATTGAAATACTTCCTCAAGAAAATCCATTCATCTTGCACTAAAGTTTCATTTTTCTGTCGCTTTATTTTTAAAAAAGTAATTAGGGTAATTAAAGAGAAGCCCACACAAAAGGAATCTTAGATTCCTTTTCAAAAATGTAACAGAGTAACTACGTTTAATGCTCATATTTTTCCATTAACTCCAATGAACAACGGCAACTTGCATTAAACTTGCAACTTAAATTATTTGTTATCTTAAGCATTTTATTAGTAGCTGTGTTCGGAGAATTTTTTTGGTTGTAAATAAATCCAACGCAATGTTCCCATCTATCATTGCTTGAAGAAATGTTTGTGCAAATACTTACATATTTTTAATGTTTACTATAGCAGATCCTTGTATATTTTTAATTTTTGGCACAATCAGTCATTTTTAAAATTTTCCTCCATCATATCTTAAGAACGGTTGGATCAAATGACTTCAAATTTATAGGGTGGAATCAGCACAAATATACGCATCAAATCGACAAAAATAATTATTTAAGTCAAAATATTTATATTTTTTATAACAAAAACATAACAACCTCCCCCCCCAAGAAATTCGAAACTTTTTCTTCAGAGGTCTAACAAAAATCCAATTTTTTATATTTTCATTTGAGTGTAGTTCATTAGGTGCATTTGAGCTTATAAATTAAAACTCCGTTAATTTTTTTTTATTTCAGATAAGACAATCAGCCAAAATCATCGAGGAAGTGAGCGTCCATTTTTTTTCAAATCTGGTGTGTTCAAAGCGCTATAACTCCCGTTCTATTGGATATTTTAGGCTAAAAATATATATACATACTCCTAAGATACATAAAAATAAATGATAAAAAACGTGAAGTCTGGTTTACTGGTCATCAAAAAATATTTCCTGAAAATGCTTAAAAAACAGGCCGTTACATGGGTGTACCCTTTAAGCTAATTTTTTGTTCATATTAGGAGTGTATAACATAGATGTTAGAGATTGGATTGCTATTGTACGGAGAACATTTTTTATTAATTGGAACTTTTTGGAATAATTTTATTAATTGTAGTGAAGAAGTATTAGGGCATAAATTGGAAAAAAATAATTTAAAAAATAATTTCAAAATTTATAATATTGTCGCTTTTTGAAAAAATGTAAAAATATTTAATTTTGGTTCGATGACACACGAAATAAAAATATTTTCCTGCTATTTCAATGACGAAAGTGATGATTAATGATAGATGAATACTGTGCCATGATTAATACACTGTACATTGCAATATTTTCATAACTGAGCTAGCCTTACCCCTGCAATTGAATCGGTCCGATTCAAGATCTTATTCTTTATCGAGTAGTATAGTGGAAGACGGCCAGCAGGTTTTTTAAATTTAATACTAAGGAAGCGGTTAAGTGTATCCGAAGGGCCACTATTTTAGTTAGTGCCCTCTCATCACAATAAATATTAAAATACCTGTTTCACTTAAGCAAAAATTACTTCAACTTTTTGCCATAAAAAAGCACTTTTTTGGGATGGTTTTAGCACTTTTATTTTAATTTTCCCTTCATTTATATAGCAGGAAACATCTGTTCTCCATAAGTAGGTTCTAAAATTCTGCATATTTTTTTATCCATCTTAATATATACATTACGGTAGTACTTAATGAAATTCTTAGCGGTAATTTTATGGCGGTGGATAATTTTAATCACATTAGGTTCAATTGTTTCAGAGCAGTTTTTCTAGAGTTTACATATAATGTGGAAAATTTATACGCGAGGCGTGTCCCGAAACTAAGTAATTTTCGAAAAAATTTCGTAAGAAATGTTTTTTTTTTTTTTTTTTTTTTTGCAAATCAAAATTTATTTTTATGTGAAAGAGCATGTTGGAAACCGTTTTTCGACATAGTTATTGCTAATGTTCAGGCTTTTTTCATATCGGGATACCAACTAGTCAATACCTTTTTTAAAGAAAGATGTCACTAATAAGCCGATTTTGAAATTTGAGGATAACTCATTACAAAAGCAATCTTGTTGTGAATCGTCTGATTTCACAAATTTTCTTATTCACTTTTTCATCCAAACGACAAATGGCTACCCATTCCGTGCTTCGTCGAGAACCAGTGGCAAAATGTACATCCCCGCATCTTGGGGGAGGGAGGCAGGGTTCTAGAGGGCCCAAAGCCTGATTGCTGCCAAGTGCCTACTCTTTGTTTAATCCAACTTGGGGGCGCAAAACCTGCCTTTGCAGGGGGCTCAAATGTTCTCCGTTATGCCACTGTCATGAACATTGTTGCGCTCATCATAGAATTGTCGAACCCATTTTCTTACTGTTATATTTCCATCATAAATCTCTACAAGTTGACGATGAACTTCAACTGACTTAACATTCCTTACGATAAAAAAATGGATTAAAGAACAGACTTCACACAGTGTGAGGGATCAGTGATCGCGCGCGTCTTAAGCATTTTGATCGCTAACTAACACATGAGAAAACGATAGAAATCCGACTCTAATGGTGTCACTGGATTGACAATCTATCACGGGTAAGTGAGATAAAGTGCTCAACTGCAAAATTACCACAGTGGTTGTGGTAAAACGAAACGGTACTTATTTTCAAGTCACTTGTTGAGAGTCGCTTAAGATAGAAGAAGCTTTAACATCATTTATCGAGTTATCATAATTGTACTTTGTATTCCTAAACAGCGCATAAATGTATTTATCCTTTTAGCATTGCCCGTTTTAGATTAAAATGTTCATTTTTGCAAAATATATTCATTTTTTTAACATTGAAAGCCAAATTGCAATTTATTAAAAACCATTTAAAATAATACAATTTTTTAACTCTATTAAATTTTTTGAAAGTTTTGTACATGTTGTTTCGCATCCAATTCGGCTATCGTTGAAAATGTTATATTTGCCAGTACGATAATCGATTATAATTTTTTTTTAAAAAATTTACCATGTGAAAAAGGGTTATTTCAGCTGTAATTAATAAAGGCCGAAATTGTTGATAAACGAGTTTAGGTTGACGAACAGTTTTATTTCATAGCAACAACACAAAACGATGAATAGTATAAAATTTGAAACATCCTTTTAAAAAAAACGTTTCCTATCAGATCTAGTAAAGTGGGTGGAATTAAAATTGGCTTTTCACACCTTTAGGCTTAAAAACTCTTCTTTAGAACCCTCAGGTTAAAAAAGTACATTATTTTTCTTCAATGAACGGAATTTCTTTTAAAACTTTGCACATGAGATGGAGGAGTGAAACTTAATCTCAGAAATGTATATTACCCTTTTTATGCTTGATTTACTGAAGCGAGTTACGTAAATTTAGAAAATACGCATCTTATGATTCATGTTACAGCAATATTAATCACGGTAATCTGTTATTATAATTATATGATTTTTTAGGCAACAATAGTCCACTTTAAGCTCCCAAAAGGGAAATCAGAAGATATTTTTTTCTAAATAAATGAAAAACTTTGGTTTGTTTTTCAAAAACACGCGTAGATGTTTGAAATTTTAAAAAAATGTATGACATATTTTAAAAGTATATAATTAGCGGAGAAGAGTGATACGCAGGGACACGCAGCAACAACGTGGGAATGTATCAACGCAAAAATAAAATAAAATAAACAATAGATAAGTAAATATTGATAAATTATATATTGTAACATGCTTAACAAGGGGGCACCTAGTTTTATTCGCTAGAAATAAATTAGATGTTAGAAATTGAACACTTAATCCTGTTGTGTTACTCGTATCGAAAGAAAAAAATATAAAACTAAAATTCTTTTTGAACTGCATTCTAATTATGTTTTTTATGAAATCTATAAGTTTACTTAGTTCCTACGATTATACAATATTTATTATCACTGCTTTAGTTTCTTTATTTGTATAGGATGCTTTTTTGAATATTCAGTCTGTCTCAATGACATTTTAGTTTAACGTCAAATACAAATAAGATTTGACTTTTTTGTCCGTTTTGTTGGTATATTTATTGCTATAAATATTTTGTATTGTAAATAATTTTGGCTTTATAAATAAATATTTAATAAGATATTAATGGAAAACTATTTAATGAGATAATGATATTTTTTCTCAATTAAATTTTTTTAAAAAAAGAATTAACATAGTATTCAAATAATAAATGAGCAGGGAATAAATATTACTTTTAAACTTTCAAAGTAAAAAGAAAATTTTTAATGCTTTCTCACGGAGTTCTAGGGAAAATTATGAATTTCAAAGATTCAAACTATAAAATTGTTAATATGAAAAATGTTAAAAATGTTTTCAAAACGTTGCAGTTATTCAGGGTCAGTGAACATGAATTGGAATTTCATTGCAATTTAATTCAATTCTTTTTAAATAAAATTAAAAACTTTCATTACAATCTGCCTTAATTAAACTACTCATTTTATCCTTTTATTTTTTTTAACAAAATACGATTAATTAAGAAGCTAAAATTTACTCAAAAGTGAAGATATTTAGAATTACTTGATGGCAATAAAACAGTTTTCAAAAATGATACTGTGAAACCGAATATTTCGCACAATATTAACTCTTACTATGGGTGCATATTTTTATTTCATTGCAATCACTGGATTTAATATGTATTTTAAATGTAAATATTTATATAAATAATATGAGATATTCGTCAACACTAGACACAAGTCATTTTTTGAACAATCTAGGGGGAAAAGGATGTGCTCCGATTGATTTTTGAAAAATAAATCAAAACCTGGAAAATTGATAACCCTTTCGGGCACTGGCTAATACGTCTATAACCACATATTAAAAAAAATCTCAAAACGGGTGTTGGATATTTAGTCTACCCACATGCGTTAATTGAAGCTAAAACGAAAAAAAATAATATGGATACAGCACGATGTCTTTTTCTGCGTTTTATGTCCTCTGATGGGGAGTTAGAAACAGTTTTCTTGGCGTAAATCTACAAATTGCATTTTGGTTACTGTAAATAAAATTTCTGATATTAGAAAAAAAAAATTTCGGCATTTTAAGTATACTGTTGTCTCATCTGAATGAATTAAGTAATTGTGCAGTTAAAAAAAAGTTTTATTTAGGTTTTTGGAAAGCTTTTATATGTTGCTCTATCCCCTTACCATCTAGAACAGAAAAATGACCTATAAATTTTCGCTTTTCTGTACTCGAGAGAGAGCGTTTAGAATCACGTGAGAATGTTGGGGGTGGGAAATATACACAAACTTTGCTTACAATATGTGGTACAAGATTGCCGGGTTCTTTCATTACAGCTTTCCTGCTTGGAGAAAACGTTTGCACTCATCATTTACTTTATCACAGAACATTGTATTTTAGCTGTGAGCCCGTTAATGATGAATCCACAGAAAAAACTTCTATTAAATTTCCCCTTCTCAATTTTGTGAATGTCAAATTTAATGATTTGAATGTTTACAAAAGTTTTAAACGACATGTTTCACTAATTCATTAGAAGACATTTTTACAACTATGGCATCTAAAATAAATGATAATCTTTTTTAATCTGAGATCTTGCACACATTTTTGCTAGGTGTTTGTTTACACACAGAATACAAACAAATATAACCGACCCCGTAACAGCGTCGTTTCACTTCGTATATCAGCAACATTGGAATTCGAATTCAATCTGATTCAGATTCATTTCCTTCTATTTCATTTCCTCGTTAAAAAATTGCAGCTCTCTCGTATTAGCCGAAATATCTTTAATGAAATTAGGTAGGTTCTCTAGGGATTAATTTATTTAATTTACCGCCTAATTCTATAAAGCAGGGAAACATTTTTCTTATCTACAGAGAAAACCTCATGGAACTTTTTTTACAGCTTTTCTTTTCCATTCCTTGATCTTCCGAAACCATTTTCTTCAACAGACTTTTGCCAGAGACTAGCAAATAGCATTCAGGGTAAAAAATACATTGTTATGTTCTTTTCCGGCCATGTAAGAGCATTTTCTTGCGTAATTACCCTTAAGGGACTCACTGTTTTGAATGCATGGGCCAACGAGGTACTTTGGATAAAAATCGGGAACCTACATTGAGAGATACTAAATTAACCAAGCTGATTTCTTAAGTAATGGTTTTAGAAGAATGTTACACACAACAGAGTAAAGAGAAAGATAACACTTTATAGCCACTTATGTTAAGTATACCTAATTCATGAGAAAGAACCTCAGATATTATTTATGCTTAATCTTCAGCTGTTTGGATCAAGAATAATGTTTTCAATTATTCTGATTTTTATTTATGTTATGAATATTCAATATAGCATAATCATATAATAGCTTAATGGGCACAAATCCCCCTCAAACTATGACACATAAGACTCACGATCTTAAAAATAAAAAAATATATATAATTACGTTAATTGAGTTCAACAATTAATGTCCTAAGTACTTCGGAATAACTTTTTCTCACAGTGAAGTAAGCAAGTTATATACTTTAAGCAATTTGTATAACACTAATACAGGGAGTTCCAAAACTCAACATCAATTAGGTACAGGAGAAACGGAAGAGGGAGGTCATATGAGTTCTGGGAAAAATAAAAACAAATTCCTTATGAGTTGGTTAAGTGCTGACTAGCATATTTTTGAACATGTGCAAAACTGACAAATCTCAACACATCATAGTTAGTGACCACACATTTCACACAGCTGAGTAAGATTCAATTTTTCATTCATGTGATTTCACGTAGTCGTGTTATTAATCACAGGCTCAAAACAGGTAACAATCTTTTGCTGTCATGGTTAAATGTTATGTAGTTTGCTTGAGCCGAAGTTTGAGAAAATACGATGCCACCTAACTTTCATACTCTGTACAAAGAAAGCATAGCACCCCAGGCAAGCTATATCTAAAGATGACACCTTTAGTTAAGATCCAAAAGTGGTACATCCTTTGTTCTTTTCTATCCATATTCATTGTTGCCAATTTTTTAAATGCAGAACAATTTAAAAACCGAAGGCCAAAACAATACTTGCGGGCACTCAGAGATTCTGAGAAACGGGAACACGTGCGATAATGAATAAAAAACAGAGAGAAGGAGCGATGCAGATAATGATACTATTATAACAAAAAGGGTGCAACTGCGCAGAAGGGTAACAACTATTAGGCATTGAAAATGTCTCTCCTCGTTTATATAGGATAGAACATCCGTTCAATTAGATGAGTCTTACATTGTAGTGATGTGGAATTTCTTAGAATGGAGTACCTGCTTCGTTGAGGATCTCATTAACTGACAGTACCTTCAAAAGTAGTCTTTACTGGTGAATCAATCAACCGAGAACCACTCATTGTGGTGGCTTAAGTTATGCTACTTAAGTTATGCTACTTTAAATTTAAATTTGATAGGATGCGACAAATTATTGGAAATCGAAAGTGAGTGAATGAGTCAATATTAGCGGGGCCCTCTTCAGCTACAAGAGGGATTTTGGCGATGGACGTCATTTTGAACCATGGTCATGGTACAAGGAAGACTCCTGAGCCGCGCGACTCCCCCACTTCTACTTTCACACCATGCCACAGGACTGATGTTTAAGCCCCGACAGATTTAACGTGCTTCAGCCCCTCTGCATGGCGGGTCCAGCAGCAGCAGGCTCGAACTCTTGACCCACCGACCACGGGTCCTTGACCTTGACCACTAGGCTACTGCTCCCTCCATTAGAAGTCAAAACAATATTTCCTCTGTGGCAAGATAACTATGTAAAAAAATTCTAATTATTATGTAAAAATTTTTGTCTGCCTTTTATTCCAAGTGATTTAAATTTTGGATGTATAAAACATGCATCTCTTTAAGAAAATATTTAATCACCCAAATAAAAACATATATTTTTAGCATTTCGACTCCAAAGGTAACTCGTATTTATTTTGGAATCCTAATAATAGACTTGACTATTAGAGGCTGGCAAACTTAGCACGGTTTAATTGAATCCACATCCAAATCACACAATCATCCTTCAAAGATGAAAGGAAACTGTAACTGAAATTCAAACATTCTGAAAGTAGAGAAATACCTTCATTTATTTAGCATCCGAACTCCTTTAAATGTTTTCAGAAAACCTCTTAGTCAGAATGGGATGAAGAATAATTGAAAGAACATTGAATTGAAGCGAATAATAGAACTTTGGTTGGAATTCTCAATCAAAGCTTTTGCAGAGTTGTGCATCTTCCGTTAATCGAGAAGAAAAGTATTTATTTGACACACAAATAAAGTGTTTTCGTAGTAAAAGGGGTTTCTTGTGAAGACTTTTGGATCCGGAGTGGAACAGTAAAATCTATGTATGTTGACTTTTCTCTGCTTTCTTCTGGTATTTGCATCAAAAGAGATCCTTTAATCTTTCAATCAGTAATTAAATCGACTAAAGCCATACTGGAAAGGTTTTAAGCTTATTACCTTTTAACTATCTTGACTAAAAGTATCATTTAATTATATGTATGCTTTTGAGTTTCAAAAATCAACTAAACGAAAACAGTTAAGTAATATAAGGATTTCTCTCTTTCTTGCAGAATGGATTGATTATTTATCTTCGCGACATTTTGATCCCACTCCAGGACTACTGGGGTGGAGTGTTCCAAATTTGGTCAAGTGACAAGGACGGCTCACCACACTGCTTAATTTTATTCTCCGAAACAGACTTCAAAAATCCCAAATAATATTAAAACATTTTGTTATTTTTATTTATTGAATGATGCAGAAATTCAGTTGCACAGTGAAAATCGCCTAACACAAATCTGAGGGGACTGAAAGGGGATGTTAAAAGCATTTCGTAGCAAAGGATAGTGCAATATGTATAAATATATAGAGAGATATACTCAACGAAATTAAGTTTATTAGAGCAGCGCTTCTCAAACTGTGGGGGGTTGCCTCCCTAGGGGCATGATAACCCTACGTGGGGAAAGCAAGCATATCGAAAAGTCAAAAATGAAAAGTTATTTAAATAAAAATTATTAATTTACTTAAAAGAGAAACAAAACAAAATACATTCTGACACATTTATACTGATATAATATGTTAACTAATATATCAGTTCTGCACGATGTATTTGATACAATTAAATTATCAATACGAATTTGAAAACAAGTTAAATAATTACTATTGACTTTTATGGGCTTGTCATACACAAAATTTAATACTCTCTCGATAATTTGTATGGTTTATAATTAAAGTCGTATTGTAGCTTGACGTCAAAGTACATTACCATTTCATTCTATACATTATTATTGTACGTAGGGGGCGTTGAAAATAATGATTGAAAATGGGGTCGCAAACATTGAAAGTTTGAGAAGCACTGTTTTAGAGTATTTGTATTGATTTCTTGGCAAAATCCGCAAACAAGCGGGAGATTGGAATTTCAGTCAATATTCCGAAATCGTTCTACTAGAAAAAAAATAAAGAAAACGTTTTCTCTCTTTGGAACACTCAATGCACGAAATTAGATCAATTTTTTCTGACAAAGAAATTTTTTTCCAACACTTTTACAAAGACTATCTTGTGCTCAATTTTTTCTACAAGCTTTAAAAGCACACAATTCCTTACTGGTTATGGAAATTTAAAAGCGTGCCTCAATAAATTTAACCTGTGTTTTTCTAAATTTTCCGACTGCAATGTTGGTGTGGAGAAACATGTGGAGCTTTTTATTCTTTTTGCTCAAAATTTAAGAGAAAATGCCGGAATGTCAAACTGCTTGCTCTTAAAAAATGACTAGTCTCCTGTTTTTTTAACTTGTTTCAAGTAAAGCTTCTTTCACTTTATTTTGTATCTTCATTGATTTGATTATGTAATTTTTTGTAAACTTTTCATTTCTATATTTTTGGAACTTGATTGTACTGGTTTTGTTTCGTAATCGTTTTATTTTGTAATGTATTTTCGTTATTTCATTATTTCGTATTTTATTCGTATTTCATTATTTTATTTACTTTTTATTTTATTTATTTTACTTTAATTACTTCTGTAAGCCCCATGTAATATTTGCGGTGCACGGATATTATATTTTATCTATCTTCACTAAAAAAAGAGAAAAAAATAGAGTACATTTTATTTACATAGATATGTATACATGCATGCATTTAAAAAATGAATGAAACAAAAACATTCAGAAGACCATCAAATTGAATACAAAATTTTCCAAGTTTTCTGAAAAATAAAACATTTATTTAGTTTTGGGAGGAAAATCTGATATTTTTCTTTACATTGTCATTTTTAGCATCAAATTGCTCGATGTCGTCCATTTTGTTATTCATTACACCATTGGAATGTGCGTTCTAAATAACTGCGCCTGCTTTTGATGATGTTCCTCATTTCGGATGTTGTGGGAAGAAGAGATGCATGATTCATTTCATTTTCTTCGTCGGAATCTGCATCAATGATATTTTTTGAGCTTTCAACAAACTCCAAAATTCTTTGTCTGTCTTAATTGGGGCCGTCACCTTCTGGAACGAATTCTTCGATGAAACAGTAGAATGAGAAACCACCTCTCTTTCATTTCACATCCCTCTTATATCTTTGGTATTTTTCGTATTTTGTTCATTCTCAGAAAATAAATTTCTTCTCGTTCAGTGATTTTCGTTTCGGGTGAAAAGAAAAAGATCCATGGACACCACAGTTGTTGTCGCTTTAAAACGCATTCCACTGTAGACTTATACCAATTTGTTAAAAAGTTAATTTCCCAAAAATGCTAGATTATTTAAAGTATGTGGTTGAGAGATCATTTTTTCTCAAGTGTTTGGTAACTTTTACTAGAATGGATCGCCAAACTATCTCAAGAATTATCCACACTATACTATATCGGAACGCATAGAAAGGTATTAATAAAAATATACTTGAATAAAATTGTGACCGAAATAAAAATATCGACAAATTTGGCGTGCGCCTTATATAATGGTTTAACCGAAATCTAAAACAGATGTAAAGATTTTTTTATTGATATTCCACACTAAACATTTTTTTTAAAAAAAACAAAGATTGATTGAAAATAAAGTGTAATGAATTGTTCTATATTAAATCGACCAAATTCCGTTTATAAGCAAACAAACAAATACAAAATTAATTTGTTCAATTTTTTAACTTTAAGGCTCAAGAACAGCTCTTGTGTATCTGATAATATATTACTGTTCACAATAATAAATAATCATAATATATTATAATCTGACTTAAATTAGATAATATAATGGCCATAAATAATACCCATATTAATCCTTCATATTCATATATGTTTAAAATCAAGATATAAAAAGTAGGAAATTTTTCGGACAGTCTTTTACGAAATAATGCCTTAGTTAAAGAGCTAGATCACAAGTTTCCTCTACGTATGCTTTAACATAAAAAATATAAATAAACTGAGAAAATGAAACATTTTGTTCAAGAAGTTTTCAAAAGGTTTATCCTATATCTATTGAAATTTAAAAAATGCAAACTCACGTTAAGTTTAATTGGAGCGAAAGATAACTGAAAGAAACATGTTCTACAAAACGTTATCTGAATTTCTTCTTGAAAAGAAAAATAGTTTCTAGAAACTTGAAATATATTTATAACATGACTAGAAGCACGCGTCCGAAGAACATTATAGAAATTAAATTTAGAGTCAGTGAAAAGTGTTTTGGAAAAAGTTTGTTGTAAAACTTTAATTAAGGCTATCTGACCGTCTAATGTATTTAATGGTTTGGTTACAGAAATAGACCCAATGCGTCGAGTCATTTATAATCTTCCAAAATGTGACCTTTTAATAGATTATAGTAGAAAAATTTGTTAACTTTTTAAAATTGAGAACTGACTTTAATGAATGTTAGCATTAAATCATTTGTTTTGGGGCCTTTCAGGCCTATCTGCTAATGAGTAACACTTATATGCTTGTGGGTATTCTTGTTATTCACCGAACATGATAAATTTTGGGGCGTAGTTTTAAAATATTTTGAAAAATAATAGTTTGAAGCAAGAATATTTTTTCAGATTATCTTTAAGTTAGAGATATGCGATGAAAAATATGATTGCAAGCTTCATGAGATTTATTTCATTCGCAACTTTTTTAGGACAACTGAGGCGTTAGAATTTTTAGTATTTTTACCATGAAATCAATCAGTTGAGTATGAATCAATCGTAGTGTACACTTTGCTCTTACCAGAGGACACTTATTTTGGCTCGAGGACCCTTTTGTGGAATCAGATGTTAATGGAGGGCCACATCTCTTAAAATGATTGCGTTCATTTGCATCTAGGTACTTTTTAAATTAATTTATTTCCAAAACTCCTCATGCTCCACATTGCATAACATAAGGCTAACACAGACGTAAGTGGTAACACAATTATGTCATTTAAAATAAATTTGGAGAAAAAATACATTTCAGACAAAAACATAAAATAAAACGGAGGAGTGCAAATACACAAATATAAACAAGGGGAGGTACAAATCAAACTTTAAAAATCTATACAGTAAACAAATTTTCTTATGACATTTAGGCTTTCAGTACAATTGACCAACAAAGACAAAACAGGTGGCCTGGAAATACCTAAACGTGTTTCAACTCCTTTTTAAAATTCTCTCTTTTACAGAAATATAGTTTACAATACAACAATACATGTTCCCCAGTTTCAGCATCCTGACCACAAGAACAAATATCACTCCCAATTAACTTAAATCTAAATAAATAGCTCTTAAAATTTCCATGTCCTGTTAGAATCTGGGATAACTTGAAATCAGTAACAAATTTCTTACATTTAAGCCGTTGATAAATGGTCGGAAAAACCTTTTAGTCCACAAAGCTTTAGATGAAGCCAAGAATTGGGTGTTCCAGGAGGAAACAGTTGCTTCTCAAGCTACGTGCTTCCAGTGCGACAATGACACAGGCATTAAAAGGTTCATATCTTGGCAAGTCGCCTCTTTGGCCAACTGATCCGCTCTACTCTAGGATACTTGTACCGTAAAATCAATAAGTCTAAACTAAATAAAATAGTTTTATTCACTACATTGCTCCAATTTAAAATAATTTACAGCTGTAAGCCCATTTTTAATTTTAGATTACGTTTATTGAACTAAATTTACTCTATCGCACTTTTCTACAGTTTTTTTTTAAAATCAGACGTGAGATTGCTTCTTGAAATTCTCATTACAGCCTCAAGTTTAGTCTGTGAGCAAACATGCATTTATATTTGCTTCATGCCAGAAAAACTCGGCTCACAAACGTTAGTGGACCCAAATGTTGAGAATATATCCCCTGGAAAATTCTTCATGCCTTTAAATTTTTCACCAGGCAAAGATTTTAAAAGTTAATGAATGTCTATAGCATTTAATACTTCCTTCCCACTCTGATCTGACTGCAAGTTCAAGCTCCTCACGTGTTGTATCCACATCAGCATTTCTCAACCTTCCTCCTAGGGGCGGGAAATGTCTCCGAGGGGGGAGCAAGCATATTGAAAAGTTCAAAAGAGAAGTAAATTTTAAAAATTATTCATTTATTGGAAGGAAACGAACAAAATACATTCTGACAGAATAAAAAAATAAAAAAAAATGCACATTTACACTGATATGATACACTTATAAATGTATCAGTACTGCACAATGTATTTTATAATTAATTTAACAATACTAAGATCAGAACAAGTTGAATAATTACCAGTGAAAATATGGGCTTGTCATATATAAGATTATATACAAAAATTCAAACGTATCTTGATAATTTGTATGGTTTATAATTAATCCCTTAGCTATCGATTAAAAGTGACGCGATTCGCTAACCCAATGCCACCGTTTTCTACGTAAATATGCCTATGTGATGTATTGGGAGGAGGGGGAAATAAATAAACAAGGAAATCTTCTGAAATATATTAATACTCCGCAAACACTGCTGAAGTCCATTTATTGCATTCCAAAAGCCTTCGGAACAATTTTATCAATATCAGTGCACAGAAAAGATCGTACTTTGGGAAGACTTATATATACGTCTGGGGCAAATAACGCTTTGGCTGAGCTAGACGTTTTATCTACGTCGGTGGCACTTAAGATTAAAAAGTCGTATTGTCGTTTTAGCGTCAAAGTGTATAGTATTACTAATTCAATGTATTTTTATTTATATGGAGGGGAGGGGCGATGAAAATTATGATTCAGTATCGGGTCACAGGTATTGAAAGTTTGAGAAGCACTACAGTAATGGAATAAAAGAGCAAACTGAATCTACCCCAATTTCCATAAAAAGTTGAAACATTTTGACTTCGTGTTTGGTTCAAGACGTATATTAGATCACAAAAAATCTCTTTGCGGGCTTCATGTGGCACGTGGTCTGTTATTTTCTCACACCTGCCATAGGGTAAGAAGAACATTAGCATATGTCACTATGCTCACGAACATGCTAATATTAAGGTTTTTGGTAGATTATGCAATTTTTTAGCAGCTAAAACTGAACTAATTTAAAAACATAATTAGTGGCATTTTTATAAAGTGGCATATCAATTTAGATCTTGATTGTCCATTTCGTGAGGTTGATTTTGAGATTTAATTCAATAATGATTTTGCAAAATCAGTATCTGAGCAGCTATTATTTGGAAATCAAAACTGGCCTTTTTTTAGTACGTTCGAGATTATATAGACTTCTTTCTTTGAAACAGCTTACTATTTTTTTTTGCTTCTGAATGGGGAAACGCCCCCTAACAAACAAAGTAGAAGGGTGTCAAATTAGGTCCAGTGCAATAAATGCAAGATAATTGAAACAGCATCATAATTGAACGAATAAAGTGGACTTCCTCTGGAATCCAAAAAGTTTTCCAATTGCATACAGCGAAGACTTAATTTTCTGTGGCCCTTATTTTCCTTCTGCGACTTTTACACCTTAAAATGTATTGCAATCATTATCTATCCAAATAACAATCCTACGATCTTACTGCTAAATGAATACGAGCCCCTAAAGAGCAATGCAAGAAACAATTGCCTTTATACGACTGTGAAGAAATCTGTGTATGGCAACAAAAGCTATCAAGGGGAAAAAATTATTCGTAATTTCTTCTCCCAGTGATTTTTTTCCCTCAAGTGAAAGACATTTTTACCCTCTTTGCATAGCAGGATGTCATTAAATTAAATGACCCTAAGAACTATTTTTTTTTGATGCACCATACTTTTTGAACAATTTTATGAAATGTTAAATTTTATGAGTTTTTAAAGATTAAATGAATTTTTGGCGCCCCTTGTTTGTGCGCACACACAATGGGAGCTTGAAAAAAGAGTGGAGTTGGGAAAACCTGTTTTGGAGACGTCATCTCACTCATCTCTTCTATTCATGTGGCCAATTTTGCCTTAATCGATCACGTCAGCTGGGAGTACTGCATCGTTGAATTAACACGTGCAACTGCATTCTACCGGAAAAATATAGAATCAACATCAGGTTTCTTGTAAGAAATCAGCCACGAAAATATTTCAAATATTAACCGAGGCTTATCGAAATGAAACTTTGTCTCTGGTACATGTGTTTGAATGCTTTTAGAAGTTTTCGGGGAAAGGATAGTGTGGAAAGATTGCTGGGCGCCCAAGATCAGTGAGTGGTTTTCCACTCATATCAGTGGTCAGAACTGTTAATCAACACTACTAATACATTGAAATACTGAAAAAACTTCGTGAATTATTTTAGTCGTCACGTGTACAATTAAGATTTTGGAAAAAGTAAAAGCTATGAAAACGAATTTGCATAGTTTGCTTAAACGAAATATTTAAAAAAGTAGCTAAATAAAACATTGTTATTCTAAAGAGTTTTTTTTAACTAGCGCTTCGTTCATATATTCAAATGAGATTATTTTTCATATCAAATCACGTAAAAATTACTAACAAAAAGGAAAAAAAAATAATAAAATTAGCAGAATGATTCTTTGTCTAAGCATTTCTGTTAGGAAAATAATAGTCAAGACAATTATAATTATTCAATTTAAGAGAAAGCGTTAATAGACTTATTAGAGCATTTTAAGGTCTAAAGATGTGTTACAATGCAGATGCAAGAGGTTACAGTTACGTAGCCTACTCTTCTCCCTCCTTCTACTTCTGTTTAACAACATCTTGAGATTCATTTTTTTTGTTATTAAGAAAGATGAACAGAGAAAGCAATCAAAAGTTTTTGTTAATTCCACTCATAAATTATGCAGTTCAATTTAATTTATGCTCTAGTTTGATTTTGTAAAATTACAGTTACGAAAGCAGTCTACATTATACACAAATTGCCGCCATTATTTGTGTGGGCACTTGCGTAGTAGGTTTGACTTGCACCAATAAAACTTTTAGATATTATTAAAACAAGAAAAAAAATTCCCATAATAATATCATGTTTAAAAATGATCTAAAAGTTGAAAAATATTTCAAAAAATTGTTTGGAAATATATTTAATTTGAAATTATTTAATAATAATAATAATATATCGTCTTAAATTTAGAAAACTAGGACAAAAATAAAAGCTTATTTTTATCTAATTAAGTTTTTATTTCTGAAGTCACACTGCATTAAAATTTATTACTACTTAATTTTTAATTCATTATAACTTAAAAATCCATTTTCAATATTTTATAAAAATATTTTGATAGTAACTGCTGTGATTAAACGAAAAATCAGATTATCAAATTTAAGAACTACTCTGTTTTTCTGCTATTTAAAAATGTTCATTTGAAATTTAGAAACCAATCTCTAATACTTGAAAAATTCTTCACAAAATAAAGTTTGCTCATTTTTTTATGCGATTTATCTTTCGAAGATCCATAATCAGGAGAGAAAATTACAATAATTGAGGCACTTTTCAAAAAAAAATTCGCATTTATTTATTTATTGATATATATTTTGGTTTCAGTAAATTAGGTTTAAGTTTCTAAAACGGTCTTTTAAATCGCTTAAAAAAAGCTTTAAATGCCACGATTCCTGAAAAATTAAGTTCATGTTTCCGCACAGTTAAGTATGATACATTTTTAACCTAAAAATTCTAAAGGTTAGTCTTTTTAATGGATTCTCTTGCCATTAGTCATTTTAAATAGCACAACCAGTAGACAAGTTCAAATAAGGCCCTTCTTTATTTTAATTTTTTTAGAAAAAAAAAGTTGGAAATATATTCCACGATGCATAACTGCATAACCATAGCATTTAATCTTGTCCTTAAGTATTTTGACACGAGCAAGAACCTTAAGAGAAAAACTTGCGAAACAGAACTTTTTATAAAAAGGAAAATATTTATGCTTATGCATGTACGTTTTTGGAATTTAAAAAAAATTACCAAAATTTTTAAACAGGAAGGTTTAAATTATTTTTTGAAGAATTTTTGAAGCCATTGTTATTATAAGTAAATGCTTTGAAAGAAATATGTGTGTGTGTGTTTCATACTTTCATGTAATAAATATGCTCAGAAACAATGTTTATAGAACAAATTTGTGAAGGTTATATATGTTATTGGTTGATTATTATTAATCCTATTAAAATTAATTTTGAAGTAATTGATACATTTGCTGTTAAATTGGTATTTAATTTCTTTATGTATTTATAAAGGATATTACGTTTAATCATAATATAATGGTTTTGCTGTAAATAAGCATTTGGGTAAATGAAAGAAGCGTAGAAGAATTTCTTTAATGAATGTATGCCTTAAGTCTTCAAATTTTATTAAATATTTAGGGTTTATAAATCAGGTTCATTCTAATTTCATTATATTTAAAATCGTTATACAATAGTTAACCAATCAGAGATTAATGATCGTAACAGTGAACCGTGGTATACGTTAATTTAATACTATGGAAATGAATGTAATCAGTTTTTTACAATCAATCAATATGCATATTTTATTAAAATACAACTATGATCAACAAATTCTATAAACTTATTAGAAATTTACAGCAGTATTATAAATTAATAAACGCCATTCTAAATCTGAAAATATGTAATTCTAATTATTGTAAATCAGTTTTTTTTGTAATTTGTGAAAACAATTATATTGTCTAAAAATAGAGGTGGGGCTGCGGAATTAAAATACATGTAAATGTATGTATTTTGACATGTAAAACCGTATGCATTTTAACTTTATAATTCTAACGTAAAATTTTTCGACACAACAATATAAATTTTAAACTGAAACCATAGAAATTTTTAAATTATTAAATAAAGAAGAATATTGAATAAATATTTTTGAAGATGTGTATAATAATAATTATTTAAATCTTAAGGAATAATAATTATTCAGGAATAATAATAAGCATAATAATAATTTAATTTAGCGTATTTTACCGATTATCTAAAATCCGCTGTGGTAAATATATCTTTTAGTTATTTTGAATGATCTATTCTTCAATAACATCAGAATTAAAGCATTTCTTTGATTAGAGATTTCTGTTATATTCTTATCACGATGCTATAGTTAAGTGGGGAAACTATTCATGGAAGAAGAGAGCTTTATTTAAATGTGAACTTTTATTTTGTGAACCCCATAAAAAATACAGATGTCACTGAGTAAGTAGCTGGCATATAAGGTATTAATTTAAATAAAGGAAGAGAAAGTGAAATTATTTCAATAACTAATATTAGTAATCCATGAATTGTTTTTCAAATTGGCGACAAAATCCTTTTAGAGAAAAAATTAAAGCATTTCAAAACATTTTTTTTCTGAAAAGAATTTTAAAAAAATGATATTCGGATAAAAATTTAAATTAGATTATAATTCTATAAAGATAAACCAATTTTATTTTTATATTTCACTTGAAAAATTCAAAATTCCCAATAAAATACTTTTGCAATCGGGGAAAATAACGTTTTCAGATACGAAAGATAACAAAAGAAAGAATAACATCTTTCCAAATTTTCAGAAGAAAACTCGAAAAATTTCAGAACTTAATAATTAATTCAGTTTCGACCGAATAAAATTTCTTAGAGAAAAACTTAAGCTTTGTCGCAAGAGTTTAATTAAATCTTTCCAGATTCTAGGCGTTTTTAATGACCTAGCCGCCCTAATGGATAGTCATCGTTGATGAATTTATTATCTTAGTATCTCAACACTCTCCGAAATAAAAAAAAGAAAATAGATTTTTAACTTTTTTAACTCCCAAAGTTAATTTTGAAGAATGCTAATATTAAATCAATTACCAGTTTCTGAAAACTTTTGGCATTCTTGATAGTGAATAATGCCTTTAACTCCATTTTTGACCTTATAATTGCATCTCTCTCGTTGATGAATGATAACAGTGTCATTCTAAAACGCGAAGAAAAATTACGGACTCTATCTTTTCTCTGGAAATTGTTTTCTTTTTCAAAATTACGAAAAATTTAAACTTTTTGATTTATTGTTGTTTTACAGAACCATGTTTCTTTTTCTCTTTCAAGGCGTAGAAGAATTTGTCATTTCACCTTTTAATTTCACAATTGCGTTATTTTGCACAATTACCAGTTACTTTAAATCTCCCAACATTCCACATATATAAAGGAGAACGGCTACTTACGATAACTACTCTGTGGACTTATTCACTTATCTCCGGAACTACTTGACCAACAGACATGAAAGTTGGTAGGCATGTTTCTTTTGTTGAGTAGGGATTAATTATGAGATCATTTTGTAGAAATCGATTCACAAGGGGAATTTGAGGTGTTTAGATAAGAAATTCCATTTTTGAAATATTAGAAAATGATATTTTAATTTGATAGGCATGTTCATTTTAATAAGTAGAGACCCGGGTTTTTACGAACATAAACTTCGATGGATTATGCGAGCATGAAAGATAAAAATATTTCTTTTTTACAAATTCAGTACTTTTTAAATCTAGAGTGTAGTGCAATAAAAATGTTTTACAATTCAATAGAAAGCTCAATGCTAAGACTTAGATATTAGTAACTTACAAAAATGTCTAATCATATATTACCTATCGAATCGGATGGGTAACGGCTAGTTCGTAATATTATATCAATTTTATTTTTGATAAAATAAGGATTTCTTCTATTAAAAAATCAAACTTAATATTCATTTTCTTTGAAAGCCTCTAACAACTTATTTTCCTGATCAGTTTTTTCTTGAAATATGGAAATGAATTTTTTTTCACAATATTTGTTCCTGGGAACTGTTTTTGAATCAAAATATTTCTCTAATTTTTCAAAGATTTATTTAATGCTAGAAATATTTTTTTTAAAAAAGTTTCAAGAATAAATATTTTACTCTTGACGTTTAACTTCTGTTGTGTTAAGCCAGTGTTTCTCAAACTGTGGGGCGCGCCCCCTGGAGGGGCGCGATAACCTTACAAGGGGGGCGCGAGCGTATCGAAAATGGAAGATTTAAAAATAATTAATTTACTGGAATGAATTAAACAAAATACTTTCAGACATATTTAAAAATGCACTTTTACTCAGATATAATTTATAGGCATGCGATATTAAGTCATCAAAAATAAAAACTTCTTCAATACCTAATTAGTTACCTTTGATCCTATAACCAAATAAAAAAACTTTTATTTGATTTGCTGTAATCCCATGAGGAGAGATTTTTTTACTACGCTTTCTTTTTAAGCCTAACATATAACTCTTTCAGAGAAAAAACAGATCCCAGACCCAGAATCGAAGAAATTTAGGAACATAAAAAATTCATCAATGTCATTATTTTTGAAATACAGCACATTATAGCTGTAATCTGTATGACCTTCTAAGTTATTGGTACAGTTAGTTATGACCCCTCTCTTGCGTGTTTGTTTCTCATTTAGGGAAGATGTAAGTAATGTATTTGTTGCGCTTTTTTCCATGCAAAAGAACGTTTTACACCTTTTTTTTAGCAGTAACATACATATTATCATAAGGAAAAGAATTTTTACGCGGAAGTGGTTGCGCGGGACACACAGATTACGAAATCGTTAATTCTGGCAAAACTGTTTATTTGTTACCAAAGACAAATTGAAAAGATCTTGAAAGTATGTAAGTAAACTTTCTCTTTGTTAAATTATTCACTGGAATCACGATTTGTATCGTGTACAATAAAATAATTATAAAAAAAAGGATTGGGGTGACTCAATAGCCCCGCTTGACCGTATTGAGTGCGCGCCTACTCCCGGGTTAAAACATGTTGAAGTCTTTTCGCTTTAAATATTAAAAATAATACAATTATTCTTCATGCCATTACAATTATTCTTCATGCTTCATGTTCATTTTATATTATTGTTCATTATTTAACATCAATTATAAATGCTAATTCTGTGAGGCTTAAAATTACAATTCTTTTAAAACTAATTATAATTTTAGCAACCATTTTAAAAAGATCATTTTACAATTTTGTAAACATTGTCGCGCACTTGGCTTCGCTCTCTTTACAATTCAGCTATTATATCAATAATGTTTTATTTTCTTACAAATGAACTCGAGCAATGAGCGGGCACTTAAGCCGGTATACTTTTAATGCATTAGTGCTGCACAGAGTATTTTATAACTAATTAATTAATACTTAATTAAGAACAAGTTTAATAAGTATTAATGACTTCCATGGGCTTGTCTTGCAAAGCAACGTTTTTATAAGGAATGCTTATGATTAGAAATTGACCCTCTAAATTATTTTTCTATATTTAGCAGATATCTATATTCTGTCTTTTACGCATCCACCGGATTTTGCAATATGTTCAATTTAAAAATTAGAGAAAGGAAAATTAACATAATAATTATCCTATTATTATTATTTATTTATTTATTTTTGCTTAAAATTAGTATACAAAATTTAAAAATTATGTTACTAATTTGTATGGTTTATAATTAAGATCGCCTATTGTAGCATTAGCTTCAAAGTGCATTATTATTGCATTCAGTACATTATTAATGTATAAGGGGGGGCGATAAAAATTTTGATCGAAAAGGGGGGCGCCAGTATTGAAAGTTTGAGAAGCACTGTGTTAAGCACCTTTAATATGGTAATTATATAATATACATCAGAAAGATCTCTTTTTTGTAGTCATTAGCCATTACCCACCCATTTCGCTGGCTATTTCAAAATAATGTGATTCTCTCAATATTTTTTTAAAAATTATATGTGTCCTTAAGCTTTCAATTGTATTAAAACACTTTTTATAGCCTTTTTATTTAGATAAAAAAAGAATAGGATTTGAATTCCTAAAACAGGATATTTTTGTCTACAGCACCCATGTCATTACATCCCGAGGGCTTCGATATCCACAAAATGTGCCTTGAAATTCGGGGTATTGGGCGCACTTTTAGCTCAAGACAGGAATGTACAGGTGCGCGTTGTACACCGGGTATGAGAATATGATAGCTATGAAAATAAACAAAAGGCTGGGCATAAAAAATATTAGACTTCTACATAGATAGGAATACTTGAAACATAGGTTCCCAACCTTTTTTGAACAGTTGCCTCTTTTTCCATTGAATACTGTCTCCTCCCGCTTAAGAGAAATAAGAGCGCACGTAATACAGGGTGGAAACAAGAATTAATTTTAAAACAATATCCTCTTACTACTAGAGCCTCCATTTTTTTTACTTGTGAATCTAAAATAGCTATTGCCACAAATATGATTAAATGTGTAATATTATATATTTGGTTTTAGACAAGATATTGTTGGAATTGAAACGCTATTGAATTTCTTCTTTATTTAGAAAGTGAAATAAAAAATTTTAGCTTATACCTGTTATAAAGGTGCTTTTGAGAAAAGGTTTTTATGATATGAAGTAATTCACAAAAATACTATTGCTTTCAAAATAAAAAAAAATTGACAGTTTCAGCCTTTCACGAATCCCTCGTTAATTCCTGGTTAACATATTTAATTATATTTCTTGGATAATATGCGTAATGAAATGTAGTTGAGGAAACATTTTTCTTACTGCTCACAGATAAAAACAACACGTACAATACAGAAATTAAAATTTACTATATCATTCAATTTAGTATAGGTCTAAATGTAATGTAACCTTTAAGTTTTTCATCCACTTCCCGAACTATCAAAATATGTGAATTTCCGTACGTTATAGAAATTATTTAAATACATATATCAACACATGATAACCAAAATTAAAGTTTATTTTTGTTTGTTTATAATTTTTTTAAAGTCTTCTTTATGTTATATTTGGTTAATTTGCCGAAGCTCCACCATACCATCTCAACACCCTCTAATTTTCTCTGGGACTTTGGCCGCTCCCATTAAAGTCTCAAACGCCCACAAGAGGGCTTTATCAGCCCCGTTGAGAACCTATGATTTAAAAGAAATGACATGTCAAATGAAAAAGGATTGTAGTTCTAGAATATACTGTTTTTTCATATTTTTGGGATAATACCTTGAATAGAAAACTTGAAAATATAAGAGCATTGCACTTGTACAATTCAGACTCCTTCGTAAAAAAGGTGTGTTATACGCCGAATATACCTAAAAAGTAAAAAAAATGCAGCTTGAAAGTATAGGTGCGTGTTATACACCAGTGCGTATTATACTTTACTCAAATATAATAGCTCAGAAAACGGGGAATATTTATCTACAACACTTCCAAAATATCCCGTAGGGAGACGATTTCAGTAGGACCAGCTCTTATTAATGCCGAATGTCAACCATTGCAGTAATTCGTTTTCTAGGCATGCGCTGTGACAGTTTTCCTATTGGTTTCACATTACGACATTGGGTGACTTTTCACAAACTCTTCCTTACGTAAGGGGACAGGTAGAAATAAAAATCACTCAAAACAAGTTTGGGTAGACTTAAGCTTACGACTCCTTTGAAACATCAATAAAGCACCCTGCAAAATTTTGCAATGATAGGATCAACGATGTGGTCTGCATACGTTACAAACAAATATGCAAACATTAACACACGCACGCACACACACACGTACACGCGCGCACACACACGTACACGCGCGCACACACACACGCACACGCGCACACACACACACGCACGCACGCACACGCACGCGCGCGTACGCACGCACACACTATATATATACATATATACAGAGTGTTTTTTTTTCCAGGTATAGAAGTTTAAGTTGGCATTACTTTCCAAGATGGCAACCGATTTAACAGCTGTCAAGTGATTTATTCTCAGTTTGGTTTGGCAATTCATCATGAATAGACTCACGCCTGAACAACGCTTTCAAATTGTGCAATTTTATTTCGAAAATAATGGTCAATTTTCATAAGCGAATTTTGTTTAGCGATGAAGCGCACTTCTGGCTGAATGGCTACGTCAACAAACAAAACTGCCGCATTTGGAGTGAAGCTAATCCACAAGTGTATGTCGAAACACCGTTACATCCAGAAAAACTGACTGTTGGGTGCGCTTTGTGGGCTGGTGGAATCCTTCTTCAAAAACAATGAAGGCCACAACGTTACAGTCAATGGTGATCGGTATAGAGCCATGATTACTAAATTTTTCATTCTTGAATTGAACAATCATGATGTCCAGGAGCTACGGTTCCAACAAGACGGCGCAACATGTCACACAGCTTGTGCTACAATCAATTTATTGAAAAACACGTTTGGTGACCGCCTAATTTCACGTTTTGTACCTGTGAATTGGCCTCCAAGATCTTGTGATTTAACACCGCTAGACTATTTCCTGTGGGGCTATGTAAAGTCATTGGTCTATGCGGATAAGCCACAAACGCTTGATCATTTGGAAGACAACATTCGCCGCCATCGTTGTTTTATTGCAATTTAAAGTTCTATACCTCTAAAAAAAACACCCTTTATATATATAGAGAGAGATTTTAATTTACAATGTGGATGGTCAAATTCTTGTCCTTTTAGGAATAAGTGCTATAAGTCAAAGGAGTTTGTTAATTATGTGCTTGGGAATTGTTAAAAAAATATTCGACATCTTTGTGTATAATTCATTATGTTTTAGTTTGCTTTACCTCATATTTGAAATTTAAACACAAACGTCCTTTGAATAGACAATCAGGATGTGGTGCTGAAGCAAAAATAAAAATTCACATTGAATGTTTCAACTACCTGTAGTTCATCAGTAAGCAGTCTTTTCTTTAATCTTTTTTACTGAGTTCAAATACAAAATATTATATTGAATATGGATTTGAAATTCATATAATTTTGTTTTTAAACTGTTACAGATATAGACATTGTTACGTTATCATTTTTGATTTGCATAGAAAGAGCCGTTATTTCAAAAAATCGTATAAATGGGTAATTTTTTATATTAAATGTCGTTTGAACTAGAATATACATATAAAATTGTGTGTGTGTTTTAAGAATATTATTACAATAAAAATATTTAAATGCAATTTTTTGGAAAAGAATGAAGAAAGAATGATAACGCTTCCAAATATATTCTCCTTTTATGAAAAAAGGTTCTACCGCCTATAGATAGCTGCTGGGATTAGATTTATACTGGGATTTTTAACTAATTTATATTTATAAAAAAATCTTATTATTTTTAGAGTTATGAACAAACAGATGTTAAAAAAACAGGTGTTTTTTGTTAAAATTTTTCTACTTTGATATGAATAAATCCACTTTTAAATTATATATTTCACAAAATTAGCTCAGAATCTGTACAGAAGTATTAGTAATATATAAGAAAAATAATATTATAGAAGCATTTTTCATGAAACGAATTTGTTATGAAAATATGTTACTCTCTCTCCATTTTTAACACAAAAATTAGATTAAAATAGTTTTTATTATAATCCTATTCTTATTATACAATTATATATGTATATTCCAGTTCAACAGATAATAAATATGTAAAAAATAGTATTCATTTATACGCTTCTTCAAAATCAAGGTTTTGAACGTAGTCAGTCAACTTAAAATGCTAAGTAGACGACGAAGAGTGAAAGTAACAAAGTTCTCTTTTTATTTCTCCACAAAACTTCAGAAAACGTTCTTAACGATTGCACCTTCTGGAATTCATTCATTTTCAAAACTTATTACTCAGGAAGAAACATCGTAATTTAGATTTTCATCTAAACTACCCTCTTAGACCCTGTACTACCGGAAAACACCAGCCATTGGAGAGTAATTAGAGAACCAATTACCCTTACGCAACCGTTATGAAAACAACAATTGCGTTCAACTGAGCGGGAAAATGTTGTTTTCTCTTCAGTAATTCAAGTACGTTGAAGAAAACGGACGCCGCAAACCGAGGAACGAGGAAAAAAAATTAAGCGCGCGGGGAAGCGTCAGTATTGGGAGGGGTGGTGGAGAATTCTCTTTTTGGATGGCTGAAATGCTTTATTGCTCCGTTGAATAGGGTTGTTTTTAATTTAAATAAGCAGTTACCAGAAAAGTACTTCTAGAATTTCTCGCGTCTTGCTTTGTTGAAATTCGGAAATCGTAGTCTTTCGTAGGAAAATAAGGAAATAGAAGTAAAGAGAATATTTCTTTGCCTAAGGAATAATGAGTTTTTTATAAAAGTAATTCTTGTGAAGTCTTCTAAATTATTGCTGCCTTCATTTTCTCTGTAATCTGGAAATGGGAAAACAGTGCCCCGTGTGCCATATATGGCTTGCAGAGTTTTTTTTGGTGGCACACCAACTCAGTTAAAACATCAAACAGTGAGAAAACATTTTCTTCTATATTTGGCTCGATATATATTTGTTTTTTTTGTCTGAAGACTAAACATAGATCATTAATTTGCTGGCCGTGATGATATATTTTCAACAAACCATCTCACTGCTCATTTAAGGTATGCGACTACGTTCGGAACCGTGATTTTTCAAAAGCGTATAAATGGATAATATTTATGGTATTTAGTGTTACTTAGATTAGAAAAGGTATGTGAAATTGATTTAAGAATAGTATTACAATATTTTGACAAAAAATGAACATAGAATGACCCCTTTACGAAATATTTTCCTTTTGTGAAAAATGCTTCTGTTATAATAATATTTTGCTTGTCTGTAGCTCAGACCTCTGTACAGAGACTCAACTAGAATTTTTGAAATATATAACTTAGAAGTGGTTTTATCCATGTTTTACGACAACAGAGGGGAAACATTTTAAGAAAAAAACGCCAATAATTATTTTAATTGGTTGAAACTCTGTAAATAATGTGAATTTTCAAAAATCATAGTTGAGCCTCTTTACAGAGATCTGAGGTATATACAGGCAAAATATTATTATAATAGAAGCATTTTTCACAAAAGGGGAACATTTTGAAAAAGTTATTCTAAGTTCATTTTTTGCCGAGATATTGTATTTAAACAATTTTTTTGTCAAAATATCCTTAAAACAATTTTATACATGTATTCTAATCTAAGCTACACTAAATATCATGAAATTATCCATTTATGCGCTTTTTAAAATCACAGTTCCGAACGTTGTCGGATACCTTAAAAAAAGATGTAAGAAACTAAGACAAGGTAGATTATTTTTGTCTCATTCAATTGATTGTAATATTGAATGCTCTTACAGTTATACAATAAATATATGAAATTATAACAATAAATAAAAACTGTGTAAAAATTGTCATTATAGTATACAGATTTTAGTGATACAATTTATAACACTTCTGAGAGTTGCAAAGTTAACTAATGAATGCAATCTAATTAAAAAGGTACTGCCCTCCAGTACTCTCCACTTCTACAATGCATCTCTAGAGTCAAAACAATTGCCATCCCCTGCTACAAACGGTTATTTTTTTATATTCATCTCTTTTATCTTTCATAATTTTTCACTTTTCTTTTTCTAATTCAACACTTGATTTTAAATTTAAAACATGTTTCAATGACGTTGTTCTATATTTTTTGTTTCTAATAACTCGCTTGTTGCATTTCTTTTCTACCTCTAAATCTGAAGACTGATACATTATTTGTGCTTTCAGTAACTTGGCTAAATCTGGTTGTTATAACATAGATGTACGAAAACGTTAGTGTAGTTGTGTAACAAATACAACCAACTATTATTTGTGTCGCATGGATAAAACTCCGCAGTATATTCCTGATGCTTTTCAAAAAGATCTGCGATTAACGGAGAAGGATATAACATAACCAAATTTTGTTTTAAAAAGACCCCTCTAATTCTCTCATTTTATGTTCTTCTATCATAATAAAAGTTCGAAATACATTCATAACTGTATAAAATCTATTAATAATCCTGTTGCTGCAACCACCAGTCAGAAATGAGCCGCTTTTAAAGAGTTAACAAATTTACAATTGGTATTTAATTGCTTGTCTTGATTTTATCACATAATTTCACTGCCTTCTTCTCTCTTTAGAGTTTGACAGCGCGTTCAGTGATGGTATGCATTTATTTTGCAGTATGCTCTTAATCACAATTAAGTATTTTTCCAGTTCTGGGTGGTTGCGGTAATCGAGTGCTCCCTGTCACGAACTCGTGGCCTGGGTTGTTGAGTCGAATGTTCGAAACTTTGAGCCACTGAAAACCTGCCGCCTTAAGAGGTTCATGCCCTTTATGTCTGAACGAATTTTCACTGCTGTTGAAATATTTACGTAATTTTAGTATTTCAATTCGATTGTTTCATCTCAACATTTTTTCGTAGCCTGTTCTCCAATACTTTTGAGTTACAGTGTTTCGTATGAGAATCTTATTTTGTAAGGCAAAACAAAGTTTGCAAATGAGTATTGCTTTTTAAGTAGAAACGCAGGGTACGAAAGTGCAGAGGAATGTTCAGAAAATACATATATAGTAATTTTTAGTTTTTGTTCAACGAGATTTTTTTTAGCATTTTGCATCAATTTTCACATATTATGTAACAATCTGTGAAGAATTTTTAACTTCAATGCATTCAATGCATTATAAATATCAAATTTGACCTTATAGCATCAAAAATATAATGTAAACATGTATCAATATGCAAAAGTCATGATTTGGGAATATGTGATTTTACGACATTAGAAAAATTTAACTATGAATTTGTATGTTTCCATGCAAACACAATTTCTAAAAGTTTCAAAATTCAAAATTTTCTCTAAACTGTACAAAGGATTTCTAAAAAAGTCAAAAATAAAACTGTTTTTATGTTTTTAAATATGAAATTGGTGTATTTTTATGCATGTAACAAACTTCTTGCAACGACAAAAAGCATTACTCACCTGAGTTGTTGTTAGTTACCTATTATTGAAAAACTTTTGAATTATTAAAAATTAAAAACTTGTCTGAACAACAAATAAACATTAATATTTGCAATTGAGTGAAAAATTTAAAATATATTGTTTAGTTTTTTCAAAAACATGTAACATAAAAACATCACTATGAATTTTTAAAAGAATTGACATTTTTTGTCACGAGAGAGAGAGAGAAAGATATATGGACTTCAGTCAAATATTTTGGGAAAATCCCCAAAAAACTCACATGAATATTATAGTTACATATAAGTAACATGAGGGGAAAAATTCATTGCAATCATACATTATACTCTGAGAAAAACATGAATACAGTTTAAAAACATCATTTTTGGAAAAATTGAATTTTCGCTATAAAGTGCCACTTTATCACAAAAATAATTAATTACAACATTTATTTGTCCCATTTTATTGAACATTAGCATCTTTTCAATTTATTTTGCATAAAATAGTAAGCAAAAAAAGTCTTAAATTGCCCAGATTAGCATTTTTCAGTTTTTTTAACGAGATAATTTCTAGTATTACATCAATTTTCTCAATTCAGACTCAATTTTTGAAGAATTAGAAGCTTTCATGCTTTACAGATATCAAATTGGAACATACAGCAACATAAATATAATGGGAAAATGTATTAATATAGTTTTTTTTTATGAGTTTGAGAGGGTATTTAAAAATACCTGATTATATATATATATATATATATATATATACGATATTTTAAATGTTTTCGCTGGGGTTTTGTAAAGTTATCATTAGGTTTTGTTGTTACAGACATTTTCTAAGGTTTAAACTTCAAAAACTACTCTAAACTGGACAAATTTTTTCTAAAACAGCCAAAATAAAACTTTTTTTATGTTTTTAAACATGAAATTTATGTATTTTTATGTATGTAACAAGCTTCTCGCAAAGGCAACAAACATCACACTTGATGTATCATCTCATACCTTTATCTCAGAAACTATTAAACATTTGAATTCAAGACTTTGACTATATGTATTAATTATACATTTATATTTATACTGAAGTGAAATTTTTTAAATATATTAATTAATTTTTTCAAAAACAAACTTTCAGGTGAGCGAGTAAATATGATTATTATGAATTTATTGAAAATTGTCATTTTTTGTTATGATATCTGCTTAAGAATATTTCAAAAATGTCACTTCAGTATACACAATTGCATTTAAGAAACAGAGTACATTTATACAATTTTTTAAAAAACATTTAGAAAAAAATTTTTATAAAAAAATCTTACATTGTAAAAGTATTATCCTATTTATTTTCCATCACAAATTATCTTCATTATGCTTTATTCAGTTATAAAATTAAAATTCATTACGTATGTATTTCTCACCTGGTCACAATCATATAACCTAATTTTTTTTCTTTTAACACTTTACTTAAACACGTGAAGATTTAGTAATCAGTAATAATAACTAATTAAAAATGAATTTAAACTAAACAAAAGACCTAAATTTCAGTAAAAAATTTTTAAGTATACCATTTACTAAAACCCACATGAAAATCTGATATTGCCTCCAAAGGGTTTTAGCAAATCTAACACAGTTGCAGTTATACAATTATCCTAAGTTAATTTGGATGTTAAAAAATAAAAATGAATCGAGGTTTTGCCACTTTTCCCCAGTTTTAAAAAGGCAATGTTTACATTTTTATTTGTCAAAATGGGCGTGGTAAATCAACTGATTATTTTTTAAAAATCCTTTTAAAATACTTCTTATTCATACAATGGCTTGTATGTTATATCATTGGAAAGGTCTTGATTTGTAGATTTCAGAAAAAAACAAAAACTCAAAATCGATTTTTAAAAGGGGTTTACCCTACTGACTTGTCTTAATATTGTTTTTAAACTCAGATCTTAATATACGGATTTTACAATGGCTGAATTGAGTAGCTTTTCGTTCCTTCCCACTGACATGAAGAGTGGAGAGCGGTGCCCCCATCGGTGGGGACGCCACACTTTGCCAAAAGCCCTCGTGTAGCTGAACGGTGCGACGTTAATATTCACTTACTCCAAAAAATTCAGTATAGTAGTTATAATTTTTTTATACTTAAAAAATGCATTATCTCCCTATTCAATAAAAATATAGAGGTAAAATTAACTACTAACCACAAACAAGTTATGCAAATTTGTCCAAATAATGTAGTGTGAAAGACAAAGTTTATCTACTGTAAGTACCAGAAGCGATAAAAGTATTTATTTTGATGTAAGCATCAATTTGTTACTACCAACTGTGCATAGTAAAATAATAATAAAAAATTAAATTAAAAAATTAAATAAAAAAAACTTGTATAGAAATAAATTATCAATTTTTATTGTATGTATGTTTCACTATTTTGGCAATAATGGCTTACACATGAAAAAAATCAATAGTAGCCATTCAAATAAGGATAGATTTAAAACAAGCTTTCCCTTCAAACTTAGTTTTATTTTGAAATAAAAAAAATAGGGATTACGCTGATCACAGGAATAAATTAAAAGTGAGCGCCTTGCGTAGACAAAAAAAAAGTGTTTCTTCACAAATAAAATATAAATATATGCTGTCGCTGGTTTTTTTGCAGCGCCCCCCAGAATTGCTTGCAGATGACAGAAATTTTTCCTACTTACTTGACAATAATCGTTATATTTTGGACACTTCACAGAATATCTTTATAAATTATAAACTATGTGTTATTCTGATGTATAAGCTATATTATTGTAAAGTTTCATTAAAATCCATTCAGTTGCTTTTGCATGAAAGAGTACCAAACATCCAAAAAAAACTTTCGTGTTTATAATATTAGTAAGCATTCTTCATTTTTTTATATTTTATATAATAAAATTATTAAAATTCTTTATTTTTAACATGCTAATTCAGGGGCGAGGAACTTGGTTTGGCTTGCTGGTCACATTGAGGGAGTGGAGGATAACAGAGGACCTCAACTTTTTAAAATGATTTTATTCGTTATAAAAAAATAATAATAGTTAAATATAATAACAGTTTTATTCAATTAATTTACTGCGCTAATTGCATATTATGTACAGCTGCAAGTACATTTAATTTTAGAATCAGTTTAATGAGACAAATGTACCCTATCACTCTTTTGTACAATTTTCTTTAAAAAATCAGGAATGAGATTGCTTAATGAAATTCTGATGACAGTCTGCAAGTTAAAGTAAGTCAACTTACATCTATATTTACTCTTGTTAATTTATATACCAGAAAACCTTTGCTCATATTTATTTGTCGACTAAAATATAAAGAAAAATTTCCCAGCCAATGTGTGTTTCATATATGGAAATGTTTCTGCTGATAAAGAGTTGTGAAAGTCAATGTCATAGCATTAAATATTTCCCTAACACTGTTATCTGACTGCAAGTCAATAAGTTTAAGCTGTAGTACTTTGGGTGCTGAATTAATATACGAGGTGCATCCAGAAAGTAAGTTTCCCGATGTTTTCCCCCTTTAAAGTAAACGTAATTAGCCGTGTCATTTGCGCGTGCGTAACAGATTTATGGCGTATCAATCATATACCAGTAGCGTGGTAGCAGTGGTTCGAAATTGAAACTCTTATGCCTTCTCCCTGTTGGACTTTGCTCCTTTCGTCACGCAGATTTATCTGTGTTAACTGCTAACCGTATCTGACGTCATTGCAAATCGAGTTCGTTTTTCATTGGTCCTGGCGTCAGAGGTTGTTAGTATATGTATGTATTTCTCTTTATGGAATCAGGCTGATTTCCATAGATGTATGGTACCAACTAATAAACTTAAAAATACAACTGCTGTGTGCTTCCCTACAGAGTCAAACCACACGTTACCTGCAAATTTCAGGTAACACTCTCGCCACCTGCGAGGTTCGGTCGGTGATAAAGTGCTTGCATGCATAAAACATTGTGTCTATTGAAATTTATCGTCAGCTTTGTCAGGTCTATGGGCATGAGCAAGCAGATGGTACATCGCTGGTGTAGGCAGTTTTCTGAGGGCCGTCGAAGTATCCATGATGAAGAGCGCAGTGGGTGACCGTCCCTCATCAATGTTGATCTTGTTGAGCTTGTGAGGCAGCGCGTGATGGAGAACCGTCGCTTCACGATTACGGATCTGAGCAACCAATTTCCGCAGATATTGCGATCTTTGTTGCATGAGATTGTCACTAAGCATCTGCTATTCAAAAGAATTAAAAAAATTGAAGATGTCTATTACACGCTGGTTCCATTCACAGGCGGCAGAGTTCTACTACAGTGTGATACAAAAGCTGATCCCACGATTCGGCAAATGTCTCAATTTTGATGGTGGCTATGTTGAAAAATAGCTGAAACATTGCTGTACTTGTTGCCAATAAATATGTTCCTGAAAGTGTGATTTTTTTTAAATAGGGGAGCTTACTTTCTGGATGCGCCTCGTAATTAACAATATGATAATAGAGTAAATTAAATCTAGGCTCATTTTCTATTCAATCTTGAAATCTTCTCTTGACTTCATCCTCCGAACTTTGAGAAGAAGTACCTTCAGTTACTTTGTATTCTTAGTAAAGTAATTATGCTTTCCTTATAGAGAAAGATATATCACGAATCTTGGTTCAAAGCGGATTTGTGACTGTTTCGGCAGCCAGCAAAATGATGGTTGCTTGCCGCATGTGGTCGGCAAACCGCTATTTGCAAGCCCTTGTTCTATAAGTTATACCTTCCTTTTCAATAACATGACTCTTTAAATACTACAAGAATATTTTGACATTCGTTTAATCATTTGAAACATTTTCAATGACAATTTATATTCTTATCAAGAGATGTTTTCGAACGCTATGAAGAAACTTAAAAATAATTACGGAAAGGAAATGTTGTAAATATTTTTGCAACTAATAACGAAATAAACCAGTGCTTTTCAAACTTTCAATATTTGTGATCCAATATTCAACTACATTTTTCATAGCGCCCCCCCCCATCACCTTACAATAACAATGTATTGAATTCACTAATACTATTCTTTGACGCTAAAGCTATTTTTTGACTTTAACCTCTTAAGTGCCACTGACGTATATAAACGTCCCACTCAGCCAAATTGTTAATTGCTCAGGACGCATATATACGTCTTTCTGAAGTATGATTTTCTCTGTACACTGCTATCCATAAAATTATTCCGAAGACTCTGGAAAGCAATGAAAGACTCTTGATAATGTTTGCGAAGGATTTACTTATTTCAGAAAAGGTTTTACTTATTTATTCCTTTTCATCCCCCTCAATGCATCACATACGCCTGTCTAGGTAGAAAAAGGAGACTTTGGAGAACGAATCCCCTAACTTTTATTTGACAGTTAAGGGATTAATAATAAACCGTATAAATTATCAAGATAAGTGTTAATTTTTGTGTACAATTTTATATATGACAAGCCCATGGAGTCCCTGGCCATTATTAAACTTTTTCTTAACTTATCATTATTCAATTAATCATAAAATACATTGGAGCAGTACTGATACATTTATAAGTGTATTATATGAGTGCAAATGTGAATTTTGTATTTTACTATGTCAAAGATATTTTGTTTGCTTACTTTCAGTAAATTAATGATTTTTTAAAACTATCTTTTGTTTTCGTCTTTTCAATAGGCTCATGCCCCCTTTTATCACGCTCGCCCCGAAGGTGGGCGCGTCCCACAGTTTGAGAAACGCTGGACTAAACAAATATTTGCTTCTAAATTTTAGCACAGAGATGATTTATAAAAATTTAAAATTAAATAGGAAACATAATAAACACAACTCCCTTTACTTGAGCTCTAACATCAAACAAATGTAAAGATAACTTACGTATGTAGTATTATATTTGCTTAGATCACACATTTTATTTACTTCAGAAATGATTTTATATGATTTCTTATTTCTCCTTGAAGAGCCCCTAATGCACAGATCTATTTTCGGATTCAATAAAGAGGATTTAAAGAATTTTTTTTAAATCCTTAATTTAATTTAAATGAATGAATGAATTTAAACAAATATTTTTTGTAAAATATTCATTTAAATTAATATTCATCAACAGTAAATACTGGAAATTTAAAAACACTTTTTTTTTCGTCATGCTCTGAGAATAGTTTAGTTTGAAAAAGAGGTTATTTCATTTGGCTTTTGGGAAATGTCGTTTTCGAAATTATTAAGCTTTTTTTTCATTGAGATGTGCTGCGATATATTTCTATATTGGTATAAAAGGAAGATACACAAATACATTAGAGTGAATTAGCATGCTAATATTTTTGCATCCAATTAAGATTCCTTTACTTAAAAGGCATGTTTGCTTACGAATCATTGTTTTCCTAATAAAGAAGATGAAATGTAAATTAAACATATTTAATAACTTAAGCACACAATTCTATATTGCGTTAAAATGTACCAATATTATATTTTACCTAAGAGGAACTAAATATTAGTGCAAATTTCAAGGTTAATTCTTTTATAAATCTTTCATAGCATAGAACTAATATGAATTTCTATATTTATTACACAAAGCGTTGTTTTCATAATGTTAAATAATTTATTCACATTTTAAATAATTACACATCACTATGTGAAATGTACCTCTTAAGGAAATCTTTGGGCTATCATTCACGTTTATTCACAACCAACCCTTCTGAAGAAGAAACCATGCCATTTTCAAATTAAACCTACTATATATAGTCAGGGATTTCTAGTTAGCAGGAAGAGAAGGGCAGAAAGAAAGACAGGAGTCAGGTGAGATTGCTACTGATAAAGTAACACTACAAATTATTGAATATTTCACGTAGATTTAAAGTGACGATTGCTCACTAAACTTAAAGTAACATTAAGTTAATTGGGACAATTGAATTGATCCTAAATTAAATTGTTCGGTATTCATAGTTTTCGTATAATTCGTGCATCTTGTTATTGTTCATATTGAGACATTCTCTTCTTGAATTTTAGTGAATCAGTGTTGATAATTTGGTTGATAAATAAACAAGTTGATTTTGAATATGTCTGGTATTCCTTCCCTTCCTCCCATACATCTGGGTGGGCAAGGGAGATGGAGTAATCCCTCACAACTATACGTAATTTTCAAGAAAAAAAATCCCACTTTTGTGTGGAAGAAGTAAATTTTTGAACAAGACACGAAATATTGTGTTCATGCTGAATATACGAATGCTTATAAAATGCGTTTATTTTCAAATGATTGTTATCTTTGGTGCCGGATTGATATTACCTCAAAATTCTCCTGAAATCACCCTGGTTATGTTCTCAACCATGATTATACTAAAGCTTATAAATGAATTATTATTTTTCTTTATATTTAGTGTCACTTGAATTAGAATGTTTACATAAAATTGTTTTAAAATATTATTGCAAGAAAAAAACTATGTAAATGCAATTTTTTCAATAAAAAATGACGAAGGAATAACGTATTTACAAAACAGTATCCTTTAATGAAAAAATCACCTATAATAATATTATTTTGCTAAGAAAGCTGAAATATCTATACAGAGCCTGAAATGGGATTTTGAAACAACCACATTATTGTCAGAGATACTAACAATCCAAACAATGAAAAAATGCTGTTTTTTACAAAAAAAATCTCTACGCTGATATATTAAGACAAAAACAAATCCACTTTAAACTTATATATTTCAAAATTCTTAGTTCAGGCTATGTATATAAGTCCTACCTATATGCAGTGGTATCCAAAATTGTGGACACTTTGTTCAATTGTTATTAATTTTAAGTTTGTGTGCTTATAGAACATTTTAAGCTGCACTAAAGGCTAAGCATTTTATACCATTTTAAAAAGAATTTTATACTGCATTCAATACAAAATGAAAATTCAAATAATTGCAATGCAAAAAGACTTATGCTGCGATAACTGTCAATATACATTGGATAATGATAATAGCAGTGATTATTAGAGCTTAGTGAGGTTCCATTTATTCTTTATTATAGCTTCAAATTAATATTTCATTGAGCTGAAAATAGTCTGAAGCTCCTCTTTTGTAATTACATGATGCCAGGAAAGAATTATATCCTCAATTAGTTTCTTTCTAATTCATGGGGACCTCATTCTGACAAGAGTTTTCAAACAGTGCCACAAGTTTTCGGTAGGATCGAGGTCAAAACTGTTTTCTGGCCAGGACAACAACTCAATGATCTTACAATTGTACCAGTCTTTCAATTACTTTACTGTGTAGCAAGGAGCAGAATCTTGCTGAAAAATAAATGAAGTATTATTGGTAAATAGATCCCTGATGGAAGGCAGAAGTTTAAGTTCTAGAATGATGTCAATGTATTTTATGACATTCAGTGTCCCCTCGATGATATGAAGGCGACCAATACCATCTGCTGATATGCATGACTAAGTAATAAAACTATGTGGGTGCTTCACATTTGCCTGGATGCAGTCAAAATGTAGCATTTCTGGTTTCTACGTCTTACATATTTTGGACTATCACTAATGAAAAACGATATTTTAGTTTCCTCCCTCCATATAAGTAATGGAAAAATAATTATTTGTCCAATTAATGTTTTCCATTGTCCACTGTAGTCCCTTTTAGTTGTGCTGTAAGTTGAGATAGGGCTTTTTTTCGTGGAATTCGATCTTTTAGTCTTACATCTGCTAATCTACTCCTGGTTTTTTTTAACTGACAAAAAAAAAAAAACCACCAGGGTCACTCAAATCGCTTAATATGCGATTTTTCAAAGAATTTCATAGACAACATCCATGGAATTCTTTTATCTCTGAAACATGGTATTTTTATTTTTATGTCATTGGCAGATGTGGCGCACCATTTTCGGCCTTTTCCTGCTTTTTTTATTGAATTTGTCTCCTGACGTTTTAAACAAAACGTTCAGTCTGCCAATGTAGTCACTGAACTACCCACCTATTAAGTAATTTTAACACATGGGGAATACTACTTTCTCGTCACACATGTGTCTAATCTACTCTTTTATTTGATATCGTTGCTTTTTGACTAAATATAATTGTTATCCTGGCCAGGAAACAGTCCTGACTCCATCCTACCGAAAACTTGTGGCACCGTTTGAAAACTCTTGTCAGAAAGAGGTCCCCATGAATTAGAAAGAAACTAATTGAGGATATAATTCTTTCCTGGCATCATGTAATTACGAAAGAGGAGCTTCAGACTATTTTCAGCTCAATGAAATATTAATTTGAAGTTATAATAAAGAATAAATGGAACCTCACTAAGCTCTGATAAGCACTGCTATTATCATTATCCAATGTATATTGACAGTTATCGCAGCATTAGTCTTTTTGCGTTGCAAATATTTGAATTTTCATTTTATATTGAATGTAGAGTATTAAATTCTTTTTAAAATGATATAAAATACTTAACTTTTTGTGCAGCCTAAAATATTCTATAAGCATACAAACTTAATAAACCTAACAATTAAAAAAATGTCCACTATTTTGGCCACTACTGTATAGGCAAAATATTATTATTCAAAAGCCTTTTTCACAACAGGAGGATGTTTTACAAAAAACTTGCATTTGAATAGTTTTTTGTCATAATAATATTCCGAAAACAGTTTTATATGTATATGTTATTTAAAGTGACACTGAATATTAAGAAAAGTATTCATGAATACGTTTTTGTAAGATCACGGTACTGAAACTCACCTTAAAAATGTACTCCATACTTTGCTTGTTATGCGTAAACGTGAGCAGCGTTTAAAAAGAAAGCTACCTGTTAAAAATAAAAAAAAAATATACAGTTATTTTTAAAGTCTAATTATATATATGTCGCATCATAAGTATCGGGTACTTTACCGTCGATCACAAATGATCCGAATGAAGCACCCATGAATTAGAAAGGAAGTAATTGAGAATATGTTTCCTGGCATCACACATTTAATAACGAAGGAAAAGCTTCAAACTATTTTCAGCTCAATGAAACATCGATGATTTCGTCATATCAAAAGACTTCGCCAAAATGAGCTGATAACAGCGCATAACCATTTTCGTGGATGTTCGAAAATAATAATTATAAATATGTCAGCATTTTGTGACGTCGTTTGATTTGGCAAAATGGGTCGATGTTAGTGGTCTGAAGCGTATCTAATAACGCCGCGATTCTTAAACTCGTGGTCCACTCACCCCCCGATAATCCCCAACGTCTTTCTAGAGGGCCACTAAGGTATTTAATTTAAGGAATTATTTAGTTTAAGGTATCCGACTACGTTCGGAACCGTGATTTTCAAAAGCGCATAAATGGATAATTTCCATGATATTTAGTGTCACTGAGATTAGAATACATGCAAAAAAATGTTTTGCGGACATTTTGACAAAAACAATTTATTTAAATAGAATATTTTGGCAAAAAAATTAACTTAAAATAATATATTTCCAAATGTTCTTCTTTTGGGAAAAATGCTTCTATTAGAATAATATTTTGCCTGTATATAACTCAGACCTCCGTTCAGAGACTCAACTAGAATTTTTGAAATATATAACTTAGAAGTGGGTTTATTCATATTTTACGACAACAGAGGGGAGAAATTTTAAGAAAAAAAAACGCTGATAATTATTTCAATTGGTGGTAACTCTGAAAATAATGTGAATTTTTTAAACATTCTAGTTGAGCCTCTGTAGAGAGCTTTGAGCTATATACAGGCAAAATATTATTATTATCGAACCATTTTTCAGAAAAGGAGAACATTTGGAAAAAAGTTTATTTTAAGTAAATTTTCTGCCAAAATATTATTTTTAAATAAATTTTTTTGTCCAAATGTCCTTAAAACAATTTTATGCAAGTATTCCAATCTGAGTGACACTAAATATGAAAATTATCCATTTATGAGCTATTTTAAAATCACGGTTCCGAACGTAGTCGGATACCTTAAGCTATTCTTTATGTTAGAAATAAGTGCAAAAACCGTCTGGAAAGCATAGAACAGGAACTGAGACTGAGGATTTCAAATATGACATCTGATGTTACAACCCTTGTAAAAAACTTAAGGAATACAATCAAGCACATGTTTATTTATTTTAAATAAGTTCTTTGAAATATTTTAAATTAGGTGTTTACTGTTTTCTACGAGGAAAAATAAATGCTCTAAAATGTCAGTATAAGTAACTGAGGCAGTCTTAAGATTATTGAGGAACATTTAAACCACTCATCCATGTGTTGGGAGTAAGGGTCATCCAAAGTGATCAAAATCTAGGGGATTCGCGATGTCAGGCTATCAGCCTGACATCGCGAATCAAGAAAGAAGGGGGAAGGGGGCACAATGATCAAAAGTTGAGAAACCACTGCAGTAACCTAATAGTATTGTAATGACATATAGGCTAATTTTTATATTAGGAAATTTTTTCCTTATAAATTTTTTCGTACTTCAGGTCTATTTTTGTTAAAAGAGATTAAGCTTTGGCAAACATAATTCAATCAATGTTTTTTAAGTATTTTAAATGTATGCATGAATTGTTGACAATTTCTCCGATAAAAAATTGAAATATATAAAAAAAACGCACACACACAAAATTCTCCAAATAAAGAAAAATAATGTCAAATTAGAAAAGAGTTGCCAAATATTGTTGTCATTTTTTCACAGGTGCGGAAACCAATTCCTGCTTATCATGTTAGCCAAGTTATTCCTTATTAGTTGGTAACAAAGCATGTGGTGTATAAAATAAAACAAATATATTATTACTTGTTTATATAAGAAGGAATATAAATGTGTCATGCAGAACAATGATGTTTTCTGAACTCCATAGTCTTTTGGGTTCAACAGCCTTCTCTTTCATAGGGAACAGGTGTGGCGGAAGTTCTGAGAGGAAAGGACTCTCAGGTGTCGTCCTCATCACGTGACTGTGGTTTAAAATTGAAAGATACATCGCCTTCTTTGTAGTACGACGTCAGTGAACAACTCATTCTCGGCGACCTTCCTCCTCTTAGCTGAAAGCCTCTTCAAATGATTTGTTTATGTTCTTAAGGGGACAGAGTACAATTTAATTAACAAAAATAGGTCAAAAAATCAAATGTGATTTGTTTAGTTTAAATTGTTCTTCATAAACTTTTCTATAACCTCACAAAATTTGAAAGCTCTAAATTTAAATAACGCAGAATTATGATAGCTTCTACATTCGTTTTTATTGACATCCATATGACAGATCAAAACTTTAAACTTGCGCATCTCAGAAACATGAAATAACTACTTTTTTTCATTTAAAATGCTACGGGTTTTTTTCTGTTGTGCCTAATGCTTTGATTTTTTTTTTACCTATTGATAAGTTGGCATGCTTTTTGTCAAAACAATAATTATTTTTTTAAAAATAATTGAATTCAGAATTTATACGTTTTTTAAGGAATTTTCAATAAGAATTCATGAAAAAGAAGTGTTGTACAAATACCAATCATATTATCGCAAAACCCATACCAACTTTTGTTATACATAATTTGATGTACTTGTTAATTTAAATTTCATGCGTGTACGTTAATTTTTATAGGAGGAGTAACATTTTAAAATCACTTCACGAATTTTAAGTTTTTTCCTTCAAAAATAAAAGAGAAAAAAATATTTGAGCTCAAAATCTGTTTAACAGAGTATACACACATAGGAAGCAACCAAAAGAATTTTGAAAATCCTGAAATTAAAAATTTTTGCGTAAGTCGAATCATGTCACTCTTAAATTTGACTATATTGAAAAATTTTTTTTTACTAATAATATATTTTTATTAATATGGTTACTTATACTTTAAATTTTTGACATGATAGAGTAGGTAAGTTTAAGAAGCATACGAGTTGACGTTTTAATCAAGTATAGCCATCACTGAAGGCCTCTGGTTTCCAAATATTTTCATAGATATTATTGGGATTTGCTTTAGTGTGTAGTGGGTTCTATTCACAATTCTTACTAATCCTCTGAGGAAAATATTCTCTCAAGAACGTTTTATGATTATAAAACCGCTTTCTGTATAGGAACTGTGATTTATGTTAATGAGTGTTGTTACTTTAAACCAAGTGAAGATGAAAGTTAAAAGTTTGTTGATTGCTGTCGTACAGAATCTATGGAGTTAGAGATATAAAAGTTGAAAGTACCGGGGTTCAAGAGAGAAAGGATCTGACAAGACATTTTAGGACGCTTAGTATTGTTGAGGATCCAGAATTCTCGATAAGTAATGAACTAATTCTTATACATATTTAAATTAGAAATTAATCTGATGGCTGCCATAGCTTAGGTCGAATTTAAATAGTGAATTAGAAGTCAAAATAAAAGTGTTTTTTTATTTAAAATGTCTCTTCGTTTGTATTTGTCTTAACTCACATATCCGTGAACTAGAGTCCACGACAAATTGAGTAATGAACAAGAATTAATTTTAATTAAATTATTTATTTAACGATTGTTTTGATTTATTCACTTGGAAGCATACTCTTATGGGAATTTTAATTAAATTTGTAGCAAAACACGCGCGATTTGTTGTAAAAGGAGAATAAATTTTTGTAGGAAGATCTGACAATGAAATATATTTTTTTTAAAAAATTCTATTAGAAAAATACTTGTTTTTTAAATTCAAATATGAAATATTTTTAAATACTTCTTAAATATTCGAAAGTCTACAAATGAACCAATGCAATTGACATAAATATAATATCAGGAAACAGAGAAAAAATATAAGTACCTCTAATAGATATTTATTATTTATTTTTGCACTGTTGACTCCATTTTATTTCATTAAAATCACAACTTTATTCTAGGTTTAAGAAGTTAAAATAGAAATAAATCCATAACCTTAGCATTACGTTCAGAAATTTAAAATGGCTGTTTGGGTTGAATTTATAATCTCTCACGCGATCCAAGGATATTGGTGACGGATTTCTTGATTTAAACCATGTTCAAGTGGCCCAACACCTTCACTAGCCCTTCATTTTCTAGACTTCCACACCACGCCTACGACTATGAACCTCTACAGATTTAACGTTCATCTGTCTTCCTACACAGTGGGTGTTCAGTGTCTCTGGTAGTCATGCATAATCTAGTGGTTATAGTCATAAACTCTGGGTGACGTGTCATGAGTTCAATCTCTAGGGCCACTGAAGACCCACCGTGTAGAGGTGCTGAAACACCTTAAATCTGCAGAGGCTCAAAGTTCTCCCGTTGGCGTGGAGTGGAAATTCAGAAAGGGTGAGTGACCTCTCAGTTGTCGTCCTCGTCACTTGATCATTCAAAATTACGAGTTTCGTGGCCAATAGCCCTCATATTGCTTTTTCGAATGAAGTTAAAAAGCGTTGACTCAGTGAAGCTAGATCACGAATCCATGAACGCTCTGCAATCCCCTTTGGGAATCAAATTTCCAATTCTCGTTCTTGCCGTTTTCTAATCAACAAAAAGAACGTGCCTGCCAAATTTTAAGTCTTTTGGTCTCACAGTTCCGGAGTTCTTGTGAAGAGTGAGTGAGTGAAGGATTGACTTGCTTTTTTTCTATATATACTCATACTCATGTTCATTTCATATACTTAATTGTTTTTAAACTGCTAATGTATAATGTATTTAAGTAAAAATAATAGTATCTTGACTTTTATTTCGAATACCATTTCATTTGAGAATCAATAAAACAACATTAGTATCGAATATTAACTATTTCTGCGCTTAGTTTTCGTTAAATATAGTAAGTGTCTCATTTATTGCTGCTATCAAAACAAAAAAGTTATAGCCTTCTAGAATTACTTTGATGAGAATGTTATTAATATAATGTAAATTCCATTCAGTTTTTGAGTAAATATTTGAACGGAATTCTAATTACTGAAGTAAGATTAGGAAATTTTTAATACTTACATACGGTAATGAAATAAGCTTTTAATATGTTTTCTTCTTCAAATTATACTTAGATATTTTAATGCAGCCGCTTACTCGGTTATTAATAGAATTCGAAATTCTCTCTATTTGCTTTGATAAATATTCCAGACCTTTTTATTCTTTCGTCATGAATTTATAGTTTTTATTTGAGAATCTTTTAAAGGATTAGAAATGTAAATGCGGGATTGAAATATGTAAGAAAATTTTTAAAAAATGAATAACTGTTTTCAGTTTTTGTGCTTCTGGTATCAAATAATCGGTCACGAGGAATGCGAATATTTACGATTTATATTTTCTGAATTCCCTCAAATAAATTGATGAAACTCAGACCTCTGAAGTAAAAATATTTTATTCCTTTCATTTGGTTTCGAATTATATTATTTGCAAAATGATCCTTATTTTCTAAAGTGTTAAATAATTATACGATTATATAATGTGTGTAAATACACCCAAAAAACAGAAATGGCAGAGATGGTAATTTTATAAATTATAATTCATTTTCCACCATGGGAATATACACGAAAATCTGCTTAACCCTTGATCTACCAACGGTGCTTATAAGTACTACTCACTTTAAAATAACATAGAATAAAAATTTTACGAATTTTCTGACAATAAGCAGGAATATTCTTTGAAATCCCTTCTTCCAAGATATATGGCATCATGGGTTCTATGATTTGTATTTTAGCGGGGAAAGAGAATAGTTTTATAGCAGAAATTGCGTTTTCAGCGGATTGGAAAGATAATCATTTTTATCCCGAAAAAATAGTTCACGTCAAAATTTAAGTGTCTTATTTTTTTGTATGTTAATGAGGACTTTAGAAAAAGATTTGACTCTTTATTTTAAGTGAACAGTGTATATAATTAATTTTACAGTGGAATATCTTTAATTAATTAATTAGCTCTAACGGATTAAATTTCCCAAAGTATAGTATTTTGTTCATGTATATCCCTTAATTTTCAATGTAGTCATAAAAAAAATATTGCATGAAAAAAACTGCAGCAAATCTTAATGCGGTAGATTAATGGTTGACAGAGACTAATAAAGTATTATTTAACAAAAATTAAGCTAAAAGGATTAAATTCAAATGAAACGGTGGGTACTGAACTCAACTTAATGTTTTGAATAAAGAAATTTACACACAACATAAATGTCCATCTTTGGTCAACAGAAAGAGTGCGATTAACCGACTTGCTCCGTTTAAGTGAGGAATCAAAAATTTTCCACATTAACATAAACTAGGTAATCTTCACATGAGAGGTTACCGTATCGTTAAAGTTAAATACTTTAAGTCTCTCGTTTCTTTTCTGTTAGGAATTTTGATTTGAACGTAGACTCATCTCAGAAAAGTTCATCCTTAGCATTTAGAAACAGAGTGACAGAAACAGAAATGCATTCCACAAAATGCTCCTTGATTTAATTTATAATAAATTTAATTTCGATGACCAGTATATGCAGGAAACGAATTATATATTAAAAAGTTCTACAATTGTTTCTTAATTGTAATATGTCAAACCGTTTCATTCTTAGTATATTATAGTTTCTAACTGATTAATGATTGAGTCTATCAAGTAATGTGTTGATTGTTCGATTGCGTTATCTTGATTCTGTAGTTGTCGAAAAATAAGCATATAAATTAAACGTACGTAAACGTTGTGAAGAACGAGATATTATCTTGTTCTCGCCTAGAGATGTAGGGGGAAATGAAGGAAAACTAGCCATATTCAAAAAGAATCTATTTATGGAGCACACAATTAGCAATAAAATTTCAGTAATTTCAAACAGAAGAGATGTTCTCAATATGTGGATTGATAACAACATACGTCAAGTGTGCGAAGACTTAAAATACCCACTTACTTAATTCTAGATTAAATATACTTTCCGGATTATTCGATCACTAATTAAACCGTAGTGACCAATCGTCACTTTAATTCTTACACTTCTCCAAAATCTGAAATATACTACAAAATAGAATAATACCTGATCAGTAGCAATCTATCCTATCTTCTCATTTCTCTACTTCTAGCTTGAAAACCTAGACCAGGGATGGCGAACCAATAGCACGAGGCAGAATATTTTGGTCACGCCATCGATTAAAAACGGTTTGCATTTTAGCTGAAAATAATTACGCTCAGTATGAAGTATTATGAACACTATGAAGTATTATGAACAAACGCGAGTGATCCGTCGTAACGCCGACGCGTTGGGGAGCAGACTCGTTTGTTATGTCTTGCGTAGTTGCGTAGTGTATTATAATTGTTAATGATGCAAAGTTTATCAACGCGTAGTGGGTGTGTGTATATAAATATTTCTAGGTATATTCAAGTTGTTTAAAGATATATTCTAATGTTTATATTAATGGTTCAGCTTGTATATGTCACAGGGAAACGATGAAATTAGGGTTTTCGTAGAATCCCCAAAGGAGATGATCAATTAACGCAAGAAGTTAAAATAACGTTCCTTTGATGTATTTTCCCTATTGTAAGTAAGTGAATTAGTTAAATCCTCGAACTGTTTTAGTGAAATGATGAAATGAAAACAATATGCCATTTTTTGGTGCTAGAGGACTGATATTTGAGGGATAGTATTAACGTTTATTACGGTTAGGATCTGCTGGAACACATACCCAGGTGCATTCCCACCCCCTTTACAGCTTTTTGGCCAATATCTCGACACCCGAGCCTCACAGTCCATTCGGACCTGGCTCATTCGATCCCTCTCTAACTGCTCTCCCAGTTTTTATAATTTCATGCTCATCGGGCTATTCCTTACAGAGTGTTTGATTGTTTTAAAATGTTTAAAATTTTTAAAATTTATTTAAATACATAATATCTTGGCTCCTGTTTGAGCCTTGGACTTGAGATTTAAACCAACTGTTCCACTCGTCGAGATCCATCCCTTCATATACTTGACTCGCATTGGGTAGGCATAGGGCTCGCAGTCGTGTGCAGTCAGTAAAAGGTTTTTTAAGGGGGGAGGGTGATTAGGCGAGAGCACTTAAAATAGTCAATTTCATCGACACAACTGTATATTTAAAGCTTATTTGTGTTAAATTTACGATTTTTAGCTGCTATTAAACATGGCTAGTTCAGCAAAAAAAAAAAATTGCAAGATAGTAAGTGTAGCAGAGAATTTCAAACTTGGTGGATTGAGAAATATGGCATGATAAGTAAAGGCGACAAAGCGGTGTGTGTTTTGTGTTCTGGAACAGTGGTATGCAGAACGTCGTCTGTAAAACGGCATTTTGAAATAAATCACAAATCCTTTTATGAAAAAAACAAATCAGAACAAAAAGAATTAATTGTAAGTGCAATAAAAGACAGAAATAAACAGTCGACGTATACGATTAAATATGAAAGCAAAAACTGTCACACAAGTGCGGCAAGTTACTCGACTGCAAATGTCATTGCTCGGCATGGTAAACCTTTTCAAGAGGGAGAGTTTTTGAGGGAAGCTTGGTTGGCATGCACGCCCTCATCTTTTGATGATTTTGATAATAAAGATAAGATAATTCAGCGCATCAAAGATATTCCTCTATCTAGAAACACAATAAAAGATAGAAACTTGGAAACTGGCAGAAAATGTTACAGATCAGAAAAAAAAGGACATTAACTCTGCTCCTTTTATATCTCTATGTCTTGACGAAATTATTGGCATTACTAAATCCGCACGTTTAGCTGCCTTTGCTCGATATTGTGTGGGAAACGTCATTAAGGAAGGCGACATCGATAACGATAACATTGTTGCTAATAACTACAAAGGGCACAAATATTTGTACGGCAGTAAGATATTCACTTGCTGAGAAATACATTGATTTGAAAAAAATTGATTTTAGTAACCACTGATGGTGATCCAAATATGGTAAGCAAAAAATGGTTTCATTTCTTTATTTAAAACAGACGTATGACATTCGATTCTTGAATGCCACTGCATCATTCACTAACAAGCCTTGCGTGCAAAGAGTGGATTAACATGTCTAATAATGTAATTATGCTAGTCACAAAAATAACCAACCTCATATCGTCGCAGGCTTTAAATAAGCGGAAATTTGACGCTTTGTTGGATAATCCTGATATAAGTTATTTGTCGTCTAATCTACAACAAAAGGAATCACATTAATGTTACTTTAATTTTAATTACATGTATAATTAAAACATTTACTACCTTACAGAGCAAAATGTGTTTTTCGTATTAAATAAAGAATTTTGATTTGTTCGTATTTAGTTTCATTAGTTTCCCAATAATCACAAATCAAAATTATTTGATGGCACGCCTATAACTCATTAAACATTTCTTTAGAAGAAAATGGCCCGTTGATGCAAAAAGGTTCGCCACCTCTGACCTAGACTATACACTGGTGTGCAAAAATTAAGGACGAGACGGTTTTTTCAATATAACTTTGTACAAAAGCTTTCCAAATCAACACATTTAATACCGTAAGATCCACAATACGTAAGGACATGTGTAATGTAAGCAACACTTACTAAGAGAGAAATCAGAGGGATAAAAAAAGCTTTATTGAAAAAGTAGCATGGAGCGCAATGCGACTGAAGGCCAAAACATCCCTGTGATGGGTGTCCCGCAAGAAACATCCGGTCTTTAGTAGGGCATATGATCTCCCCTGAAAGCTAGGCAGGTTTGTTGAGGCATTGCTGCCCATTCGTCTTGCAGCGCCAATCGAAGCTCCCGAATCGTTACTGGTGGTAAGGTACGAGCTGCCAAGCGTCTGCCAAGAAAATCCCATACATGCTCGGTGGGATTGAGATCCGGAAATCATGCCGGCTTATCCATACGTTCAATATCCTCACTCTCTAAGAGCTGTTCGGCAGCTACTGTGTGATGACATGGTGCATTGTCGTCCATGAAAAGGAACTGCAGACCCATAGCGCCTCTAAAAAGACGCACATATGGAAGAAGACTCTCGTTACAATAACGGGTCCCGTTGACTGAACCTGCGTCGAAGATGTGAAGGTCTGTACGACTACCAAACGTGGTGCCTCCCCAAACGAGAACACCGCGACCTCCATACCTGTCCCTTTCAAGGATGTTCGAGGGATGATTGCGGCTTCCCCGCTCTCTCCAGATGAGTATGCGATGAGAATCGCTACTCAAACTGAATCTGCTCTCATCTGTAAAGAGTACACGTCCCCATTCATTGTACTCCAATTCCGGTGTTCCCGGCACCACAGAGAACGCCTTCTCTGATGGGCAGGCGTTAAAGGTACACACCGTACAGGGCGTCGTGCAAACAGACCACCACCGTGCAGTCTTCTGGCCACGGTAAAACGCGATATCGGTCGTCCAGTCGCCTGTGTCGTGTGTCTAGCGATTTCTCCCGCTGTCTGCCGCCTGTTTCTTCTGGCCTGTAAGACAATGTACCGGTCATCCGCGGGTGTGGTTCCTCGTGGACGACCACTACTGAACCCCCGGATAGCTGTTCCTTTTAGTTTGAAATTGTCTCCAAAGTCGTGAAACGATGCTGTGAGCAATTCCGAACTCTGCAGCCACACTTGTCACACTGCGGCCTTCGTTCCAACTTCCCAATGATTCGACCTCGGGTAAAAGCATCCAGATGTCGTCTAACAGATTGATTATTCGCCATTTCTCGCTGAGGCAGCAACTCGGTATGATTTTAACTGCTATACGGCGTGCAATCTCTTTGCCAGAAATACTGATCTTACACCGACAACATGCTTTATACTACCCAGACACTCCCCCATTACGTCTACCTGCATATCTGCGCATGTGCTACCGTACATTACCTTACTTAATCTCCTGATTGGTCTTTCTGTCCGCTCTGCCTCTTCGTTCAGCTGATATGCTAATTTTTCGAATTCGTCCTTAATTTTTGCACGCCAGTGTATATAGCCGACTTAATTTACATAATAAAAGTTTTACTTCAGAGGGTTTATTATGAATAAACTCGAATTGATAGACCAAAGATTTCCCAAGAGTATTATATTAATGAAAGGACGCGGATAGATCCTTTACAACGTTGCTGTTGTTCCCACAAAAAATCTTATTTTCACTTAAGCGAGTGCCTAGTAAGCAATGGGCAGATTATCTAGGTAATTCGTAAATGACCTTGGTAATTTGAGAAATGAAACATTTTTACGAACTCTACAGAATCACCCTAGTTAATGTGCATATAACCTAGATAATTTGCAGATTAACTGATTTTTGAACTAAAGGTTAAATACGCGGTCAAAAAACTGTTGAATATACAGTGAAATTCATAAGATGTACAATTATAGGTAACAAATAGCCTTAGTTAAGAAATCTCGATGTTTTTCTTTCGAACATCAAATGAGTTTTTTTAGCAAAAAATCAGAATTTTGGAAGTCTTGCCTAGAAACGAGTTAAAAGCTCGACAAATTATTGCCAACACCACCAACGTGTTATTCTAGTATTTAATTCTAATTTAAAAGGTATTTTGCGGCTAGATAATGGAGAGTGAGAATCACATACAAAATTAAAAGAAAAAGAAACTAAAAAACAAACAATGCGTAAATATCGGAAATAAGAGTATTTACTTCTTCGCTATTGATCATGCTTTATAATGATACCAGTTGGTCGGGTGTAATTACTTGTAAAGGAATTATTACGTTTTTTATTATCGCTATACAGTTTTCTTCCAACAATCTTGTAGAATTCCTGGAAATGATGGTTTAGTATATATTATATGAAGACTAAAGCTTCGCCAATATCAACACGCGATAATATTAATTACGGAAAGCCCATAATTAGGTGTTATTCCTTCTCTTAATAAATTGTTGGTGTCAGTTCTCTCAAACTCGTTTAGAATCTCTATTAGAATAGGAGAGATATTTATTGAGATAATGATTTATCACTTAAATTAAGTACACGGACGTGTTTCTGCAGTTCATAATTTGAACTAACTAGACTTTTAGTAACTGCATTAAAATGAATTACACGTAGAAGGAATCATTTATCATTAACCACTTAATGGGCTATTATGCGTTGTATTTATCATCTTGGATCACTTTTTTGCGCAGTTATAATCACATAATTAGAATATATATTCGTTTTTTTTAATAAATTGCTTGCTATTTCAGTTTAACTGATGACCGTTTCTGTGACTGTTTGATAGAATGGAACTAGTGAGATCGGAGTTTGCAGCTATGGATGGCTTATCGGCATTTTGTGATTGTAGTATTTAAGTTCTGATACAAAATTTCATATCATCTGCTGTGATTTAAATGCAGTAGGCGAGTTTAAATTTCATCGTCGGATATTTTTCAAATGATTGCTGTTTTTCACGCATGTTGCTCCAAGTCAAGCAGAGATTTAATACTTTCAACAGAAACGTGCAGAAATGTCTAGGCATCTCAAATGCATCTATCTAGCCAATCAGAGATTTTCTCGTAGAAACAGGTTCCAAACCAAACTAGACGTTGTTGTTATGAGAACACCAACTATCATTAAAACAATAAAATTCAGAACTCATCGAAATTATTGTTGAAAGAATACTCTTCTAGCCAAACAGATAAACGTATCAAAAAAGATATGTGTCATATGGAAAATGAAAATTTTAGAAAATGAGGTTAGGAAAGTTCTGTTTACCTAAAGAAAATTTTTATTGCCCAAAGATCTTTCAACTGCCAAAATGACACTCGAATTTCTCAAGCAGCTCGAAAAGAAAATTTTTTTTGCAGAAAGCTTATCATCCAGTTTTCTCAATAAAGTGGTGGGGCATCAGGTATAAAGGCATTTTTTCAAGAAAGAGATGAAAATGACGGCAAGAATTTTTCAAGGCATTATTATAGAACCATGAAGCCAAGTGGCTGAGTGGTAGTATATCGTTCTTCCCCGCCACTGGTTCGGGGATCAAATCCCGGGCTGGGCGACTCAGCCTTTCATTCCTTCAGTGATAAATGAGCACCAAGCTTGCTTGCGAACTGAACACTGGAGGTTTCGCGTCAGACTAACCACTTGACCGAAATATCTGCACATGCCCCCAGTGTTTAAGGTTACGTAAACTGAGATAGGCAGAGGAGGCCTTGGCTTCATTGGCTGTTGCGCTACTGAGTTTAGTTCAGTATTATAGCACCGATAGTAAACCACCTGATTGTTTAATGGAAAAGATTGAACACATTTCGACAGGACTATGCTACAGTTCATAAGGCGAAGGTGACCCAGCGATGTTTGCAAGAGAATGAATGCATCGGGCTTCATAGAATACAAAGATTGGCCTTCCTGTCGTGATTTAAATCTGTAAGATTGTAAATTGTAGTCAGTATTGGTGGACATCTGAATTGGAACACTCTTAAGTGTTTCTTGCAGGAAACAGTGATGGAAATTCCCAGGGAGATTGTGGATTTCTGGATTGATGTTTGATCAAAGAAACTTGAAGAACGTGTCAAGTCAAAAACTTATAATTTTGAGTAAAAGGTGCAATATGTTAAATTTAAAGGTAAAATTAACCATTAAGAAGATTTTTTTTTTATTATTTTACTGCCAAGTTGTGATCTTTTTATATTAACTTTCATTTTTTGGAGAGTGGAAGGTGAAACAATTTGTCAAGAAACCGGCCTAGAACACGGAGTTTTATAAACATGACCATTGAAAGTGAAATTCGACGTGGAAAAATGCACCGCTTCGACTTCAACGTGAAGATTTCCTCAAATCTTTGTTTTCTCCATGGTCCTGTTAGAATTGTAGTTTCCCATTTTGACCATGAAACGAATTAGATAAGACTAAAGCTGTTCCAGATATCCCTATTTCACTTTTATAGCTGAGATCTGTGCAATGCATTATTATTTTTTTTAACAAATAACTGAACTATCTGGATAAAATTATTCCGAATAATAACTGGTCATTATATACATGATGCAGATTAGTACTATCAACGTTGATTTATCGGATTTTAGGAAACCGTAGATTAAATTAATCCACAATATGGGGAAGATAGGCAATGTAATTAAGTTCTTTAATTTGAAAGGTTACAGCCTCTGGCAAAACGACAACGAAAAAATGGATGTTTATGGAAATGATAAGCTATCATATGGCATTGTTGCACGGTGGAGAGGAGATTTTCAAATTGATCCTCACAGACAATCCAAAAAGGGGAAGATCGTTACTCATGGTCAATGTTGTCACAGTAAAGAGACGCGGAGGTCTTTATCCTATTAGACCGGAGAATAACCATCCAAATGATGTTGAATAAATAAAACTAAATTATTCACAAAAAAAATTCTCACAGGCCCAAGGTGACGGTGCTACGATTGCTGACTCTCCTTTTCAGACGCGACCTGTCAAGAAAGATATTGATTCTGTGACGGTCTCCACCAAAAGACCAGCTTCCTGTTAAACACCTTATGATACCTCAATGGTCAATTAGTCTCGCGTGGATAAATACCCAGAATAGGACAATGCCAACATTTAAATAATGGGGTAGGTCAGCATTTTACCCAGCTTTGGTTATACAAGCATAGAAGGAACCTATATAGTTCCAACGCCTATCTCCGCTCTAATTCCTTTCCACGAATGGTGAGAAGGGACCAATAGCCGTTTAACAGAAATCAGTCTGTATTACATGTGTGTGTTTTCCTTTCCGCCTTTAAACAAACACAAGATCCATAGATTCACTTACGGACCAGACTCTAGATGACCGCCTAGATCTAGAACCAACAGTTCACCATGCCGTCTTGAACATCTCAATTAAGGTGACTGCTTACCTTGAAAATGTCGTTTTTCGTCTACATAATCTATATTTTTTATTTCAAAATCTTATAGTTTGAATATTTTTCTTTCCAAAAAATTTTTTCTTTTTCATTTACGCGAAATAGAAATAAAGTTATAGTGACATCCCTCTACGCAAAAGGGCAGTAAGATAAAACTTTAAATAAGTTTTTCTCAAAATTATGTTTTCGAAAGAAACACACTTTACCAGATACATGATATCTTAAGAACCAAACCAGATAACGTTTTGAAATTTTGTGGGAATGTTTATTATACTATTTTTTTCATAAAATGGATCATAAGTTTTGTGGTAGGTTAAATATGTTTTCATTTAGGGTAGTTCTTATAAAGAAAAAAAGCTTAAAAAATATCAAAATTTTCATATTATTATGTATTATTGTTCGTAATTTTTTTGTATTTTAATATTTCTCTTAGATTTTGGTTCATTTGAAGAGCACCGTAATATGCATATTGTATATAAAGAAAATTATGATAATTGTATTAGAAACTTTTATACAGTGTAACCCGTTTTAGTAAAAATTTGGTAAAATTTCTTTGAAAACAAGTAATTTTTCCAAAAATACAATATTTATTTAAAATTTTTTATGTATTTACATACTTCTTTTATTTTTCATCCGAAAAACACTCAATTTGTTTCAAAAAATTGTTTTTATAAAAAAAATTGGGTCCAAAGGTAGGCAGTCATCTTAAGCCTTCACACAAGTGACTACCTCTATAATAATATTGATAAAAGTAATAATACTGGTGTGTGTGTGGTGTTATTCAAATAATACTGGAGTTCAAGTTTATCTTTTCCTCGATATATTGGTAACAATAATAAATTTAAATAAAACAAAACTTTAATAAGCTTTTACAAATTAAATTACCAAGTTAAAATATTAGACTGAAATAATCTAGAGAAAAATCCTAATATTCGAGATACAAATCCTAGTAAACAACCACATACATAGTAACGCCGAAGCCAAGATCAAGATTACGACAAAAGCAGAATCCGATACATAGGGTTTTCGTAGAGGTACACCACGGAGGGTCTGAGCGTGGTGACAGCAATGCTCCTCCTACTCAGACCCACCTGGTCCATATAATTCACATCAACACTATGTGATATTGGCTATCCTGAGCAAGCATTCAAGGTAAGCCGATTCGGTGACAAGCTGTTGACCTTAGCAGTGGTGTTTATATGAGCCACCGATCTAACGGTCCACAGCTACATCGTACATGCCTTAGACGACAGAGACGAAAGGAATCCCACATTCAGGCCAGGATTTGATGGATTTCATTTTTGTTCTTTGTTGCTAGCGCGCTTGCAGAAGGTGGCAAGCACGGCTATACGAAGCAGCGGCGCCTAGCTTCTTTTGGGTCGCTCAAAATTTCTCATGTTGGCATGCTATAGAAGTTTGGAGAGTTCGGTACCAGGGTGAGATGACTTAGTAACTTTTCTTGTCTCAAAAGTACGAAATTATACGTCAATAACTCTCGTATTTTTTTAAATTAGATATTTGGAATCAATCAATCAATAAATTGCGTTTCTTAAAATCTTAGGTTTTCGTATCGTTTCCATTGTTGATTTTGAAAATCTTGGATTCAACAGGCTAATCAGTTTTGATTGCAGATAAACGCTATAATAAAAAGGCAAAATTATTATCTTAAAAAAGATTAATACAGTAGGAAAATCCATTGAAATTTTTACCTCGTTTGCCTATCTTGTGTAAAGATGGATTAGTTTTTTCAAAATGAAAAAAGAAATCATGTAAACAAGCGCAAATAATCTACCCAAGAATTTGTAATACATGTTGCTTAGTAGATAGTAACCCAATAATCCACTCAAACTAAAATAAATAAAAAAATATCATATCACATTTAATTTAATCAAATAAACTGGTCATATTAATTAAAGATGAAACACAGCACTTTGATTAATATTTCCTTAAATTTTACCTAGCAATTACTTAATTTTCGTGCTCCGAAAGAACATTTTTTCGCCTTCATGCCTATTTATATTAAAATAATTGCGTGAACAATTTTCCAAAGTAACATTTTCCGCAAAAAATAAAATAAAATAATCTCCACATAGCGTGAAGTACAATTTAATTAACAAGCACGCGGAAAATCATTACAGAAAGGAAGTTTCTTTTTAACACAATATTACTCAGAAATCAACACTTAATTGATTTGCGAGCATATATTCGAGTTTTATTAATATTATTTTTTATTTGCACACCGAAACTCTTAGATGGTTTCCAAAATTAAATGCGTAAATAAACATAGTTTACACTGGGAAATTTACATATGTCGAAGTTGGGAGTGTTATTTAATTAGCAGGGGGGTATAAGTAAATATTGGTAAAATATGCACATTTTCTTTGTTTCGTGGAATCAAAAGATAATTAAATCCTCTAATTATATTTCCTTCCTTTGGCATTTTCTTCTTAATTATGACATTTAGACATGCTGAATATATAATTCTGAATTTCTTTACTTTTCGTAATTTAATGATGTAAAAATAGTCCTGGAATATATTTTAATTTAATGAATTTATGGTATAAAGAAATTCTCTCAAGTTATGTGCTTTGTTATATAAAATTGGGTTTTGTGTCTAATGAATATAGTTAACTAAAAGATTTTTTTTTTTTTAAATTTTATGTTCAAGTTAAAAGTTATATTCAAATTATTTATGGATACTTTTCATTTTGTAGCAATGAACTATTATTACTGAATTTGAAGACTTTATTGCATTTATGGATTTTTGGGTTGGTATTAATTAGTTTCTTAAGATTAATATTAGGTTCTCGAAATAAAAATTGTGGGTGTGTAATGAACCTCCATGTTTGTTAAGGTAAATACGAGCTTCTTTACAAGTATATGTGAATTTAATTTGTCATTTTTAATTTATTATTAAATGATTTCAAAAAACATTCTGATATTCAATGCAAAGCTAATTTTAATCTGGATAACAATTGTTCTCATAATATTTACTGACGTAGCGTATTTGTATAGAAAACATATAAACAATCAATTAATATATTCTTTTAGAATTATTTTCCCCTTTCTTTATAATATTTCATGTACGGGTACTTTAAAATAAATGTACATATTTTTGTACAAAATTGCTGTGTATATTCGTTAGCGAATGTGAAAACTCTGACACATTAAAATCCTCTATACTAAAGATGAGATACCGAAATAGGTATAATACAAAGGACTGGGTAAAAATGTACGAATCTTTTTAAAATCTGTGTTCAAAAATGTTTTAGAAAGGAGACAAAAATATTTTATATTCAGGAAGTACTCTATATATTTTATGTAAATAGATGTTAATATTACGTTAAGCTCCTACTACTGTCAAGAGCAAGATACATTTTGAACAGAAGAAAGAGTCACGTGTTGTTGATGCTTTGCTGTATTTTTTTATGAGTAATTTCTTTTCTTGCTTTGTCTCTTTCTCCTGCACAATAGCTTTTGAAATATTTACTTGCAGAATAACAAACGAATTTCCCGCCTTGTTTGATCTTTCTTTTAAATAAAAGCTGTCAAGTTGATGCCATTTCGTTGCTGGCTTGGAATAGCATTTTGAGCTATTTTTGAAATGCTACATGCTTTGAGTTCTAAGGAAAATTTCGATTTTCTTATTATTGTGTGCCCATGCATTTTTGAGAACATACGCATTTTTAAACTATGACTTATAAAAATATATTTCGACGGAAAAATATTATTTGCTGTGTGGCTTTCTGAATTTACGTTTAAAGCATGCCCAAGTCTATAATACTGCCCCCCCAAATTATACTTTAATTAAATTAATTTGAGGAAAACACGTTCCGAAAAAGTAAGTTTCATCATTTTTTAAAAGGTGTGTAAGCATACAATCGACGTAAGAAGCGAAAATCTGGTAGCCAGTTCAAAAACGGAATGAGCGTTAGTCAAGGAGGAATCACGCATGCTCATTTCTCCTCGAAAAAGAATGAGCAGCAGCAGACTGGAGTGTCCTTGATTATTCGAGCCCGAAACTTGATACATGTCATTCATGAACACCTTCAGATCATGTATGGTGAAGGGGTAATGTTTGACAAATGGTTGTCACTGGTAATAAAGGAAGGCAGACTGTGGAAGTTTAAGGTAGAAGTGGGTTTCCCTCATATCCATGAAGGAAAGTATTACCCCTTCTTACTTCTGCCTGTTCCGTGCATTGAAATTCTCACTTTCAACTCAAGTCAATGTGTGACGGTGCTTTATTGGTACTTCTTCTAATAATCCTCTTGGGATATCTTTGAGGCCAGAAAGGCAATTCTTCCCAACCAACCGAAGAAGAAAGCGTGGTTATGCAGATTAGGTATTGTATATATTGGAACATTAGTATTCGCGTTGAGTGCTAAGTGGAGAAATAAAGCTAAGTGAAGTGAGGTAAAGCTCTAGGTGAAGTTCGGGGAGAAGAGTCTTAGTGTATTCTATGAGTTCTATAAGTAGGTCTAGTATTGCCAGTGAAGCTAATTAATAAGTGGGTCCGAGGCCTGAAGAGTATTCCCTTAGCCGGATCAAGTTGGATCGAATAACAGATTGAAGATATAAGGACTGTAGCTATTCGCCAAGTAAATTGCGGTAAGAAAATTTGATTAAGCTTTAAGACTTGACCAGAATCTAGAAAGTTAGGAAATCAGCCTATAAATATAGATACAGAGGTTTATTGTGCTATTTGTCATAATTACGGTTTACGTCGCATCACTCCTGATCATAAGCCTCCTAGTTTAGTGTGGTTTTATTGAATACCGGATAAGATCATAATAAACTAATTTTATTATGGCAGAGTTTAGTGGTCAATCCGTAATTCCCTCAAACATAGGTCGCGTGGATGGAGATGAGATGATACCCACGAGGGGGTATCACAAATGCTGAGAATGTGGAACTATTCCTTGCATCGCAGATTACCATGTTTTATCAGAGTGGTGCCTTCAAACTGAATGTGCGCTGTGAAAAATGCCTTCATATCGGCGGCAACTGTCAAAAAGCGTTGTAGAGGAGAGTCGGATAATGTAGAATACCGAGTTTCTCAAACTGTGGGGCGCGCTCGCCTAGAGGGACGGGATAACTCTACGAGGGGGGCGCGAGCATATTAAAAAGTCGAAAACAAAAGATTATATTTAAAAAAATATTAATGTACTGAAATTAATCAAACAAAATACATTCTGGCATAATAAAAATAAAATACCCATTTACACTCACGTAATAAACTTATAAATGTATCAGTACTATACAATGTATTTTATAATTAATTTAACAGTATTAAGTTAAGAAGTTTGAAGAAGTTTACCAGTGACACCATGGGCTTGTATTAATGTTTATCTTGATATTTTTTACGGTTTATAACTAATACCTTAACTGCCGATTAAAAGTTAAGAGATTCGGTACTTAATTTTCCACGTAGACGCGAGCATGTGATGTTTTGGGGAAGGAATAAATAAGCAAATCCTTTGAAATAAATAAGTCCTTCGCAAACGTTGTTAATGTCCTTTTATTGCGTTCCAAAGGATACGGAATAATTTTATGGATAGCGGTGCACAGAAAAGATCATTCTTCGGAAAGACGTATATATACGTCCAGAAAATTAATGCTTTGGCTGAGTGAGACGTTTGTATCTACCGGTGCCACTTAAGAGGTTAAAGTCGTATTGTAGTTTTAGCGTCAAGGAATAGTTTTACAGCATTAAACACATTGTTATTGCAGGGAGGGGCGCGATCAAAATGATGATTGAGTTGCGAATACTGAAGTTTTGAGAAGCACTTCTGTAGCTACTAATGTGTGGGAAAACTTTGAATTACTGAAGAAAGTCTCTCCTGACATTTTAAAATTTTTAGTTAACCACTTGCACAACTGCCACACCACGAAACAAAATGTATTTTGTGGTTTTCAAAAGTTTGTGTATGTAAATTTTCTATTATTTTAACCTACTAGTACATTTGTGATTTGAATATTAAAACTGAGCATAATGTACACTAAAAAATAGTGATTTGTGTAATGCTGGGGTCGTTTTTAGCTGACAATATTTGGTTCGTCAGTTCAAAGGTAAATTTTTCAGGATGGCGAGTCAGGTATTATGGAATACCTAGTATTCCATAATACCAGGTATTAGTAGAGAACGATTATATTTGTGACTTAAATAAACTCGAAACAAAAATGAGAATTTCATGTATTCATATAAATATTACTTTTTTATTTAAAAATAACAGTGTTTTATGAAGTTTTAATTAGTCTTCTAAGGGTTTAACCTTTTCGTGGGCAGTGGATAATAGGTCTAGCCAAATATTAAAAAAATTTTCTCCAAGCGGTTGGTGGATATTTAGTCAATCAACTTACGTTAATTAAAGCTAAAACGCATAAAGATCAATACAGATGGCATCACGATAGAGGTTTTTGCATTTCATGTCCTCTGATGGGTAGTTAAAAACAGTTTTTCTCGGTGTAAATCTACAAATTGTACTTTGATTGTTATAAATAAAATTTCTAATCTTTGAAAAAATTTTCGACATACCTTAAATAAACCTTTCTCTTATCTAAATAAACGAAGCAAAAGCGTAATGAAAAAAAAAAGGTTTTATTAAGGTTTTTGGAAGGTTTTGATAGATAGAGGCTTTATCCACTGCCCACATAGAATAGAAAAATGACCTTGAAATTCTCGCGCTTCTCCTGCACTTGAGAGTCAAAACAGAAGGTGATCGTTACAGTAGATGCTCTCTTTGCAATACCAGGAAAGACGTACATCGCCCTCAATAGTTGTGTCAGTCCTGCAAGTATTCACTGTGCCTTCAAGCAAATGGTTCTACTTGCTTTGAAAAGTTTCACAGTAAATAGCTCATTAAATTTGCGAAATAACTAATTTATATCCTCAAAAATATTACTTTATTTCTAAAATTTTATACTAAAATTAAATAAAATATAAAATGTGCATATGCACCATTTTCAATGTATATTTTATTAAGTATTCTACTTACAGTTATTCTATTGTTATTTAATTACACTTATACTTTGTATTAAATTGTTATTGAAATAGTTATTAGCATGAATGTTAATTTTTCATAAAAAGTTTATCGTAGTATGATTCATTATTTCTGTCCTGAAAAGTAAGTTAAATGTCTGAAAAGTGCGCAGTGGCTCTAATGTCTAGCCACCACCCAGGAACAAAACCCCTGATCAGATATTTTTTCTTTTGACTAAATAATGTCTAAAGAGGATGAGAACATTACATTTATCAATAACTTTATCACAGAACAGTGTACCTTAGCTTCATGCCCATTTAAGAGTTAAACCATCTATTACACTTTACCCGACTATTTTATTATACTCTTTATTTATCATTTCTCTTCAAAATAAACCTTTTTACGAAAATTTTTTTATAAGTGATATTTCCTAACAATTGTTTGCTGTATATATCCAGGATGATTTTAAAGACTTTTGTTTATCAGAAGCCAGTAAAGTTATTTTTAGAAATGTAAATGGTTTCCCATAATACCCGACTTTCATATATAGTTCATGATGACGTGATGTATTTTGTTTTTGCAATAAAGCTTCCATGTGAAAGAAAAAAAAAGACGAAAGTTACTTTCGAAACGTCTCTTGTAGTTGTACTTCACAATTAGAAATTTTCATTCTAAATCAGATTGAAAAATCAAAACTTATATAAATAACTTATAGATAAAATCATTAAGATGATACAATTCTAATTATGTTCCGTTCTAACTCACTAGTTGAGAATTAAAATGCAGTAATAATAGTTATGAAATAATAGTCAGCAATAAATTTCTAACGCATTTAAAATTTAATAAATTTAAGAAACAGTTAAAGAAGTTTCATTATTACTGTAAAATATTCTCAATTTCTTTCTCTATTCAAATGCACTTCTACAGGGCGATTCATAAAGAAGTGGGCACTTTCCAGATGTTGTAAAACAGTCATAGTCAAAGATAGGCACTACCTCAGCGAGCCGTAACGTAGAGATACTTTTAAAGTTTGTAACTACCACGGAACGAAGTAATAACCTCGCCTCGTAATTGTATGTTACCTCGCGCAACTAAGCGGGCCCCTTGTATCTAACAATTTTATTATTTTCATCCTATTTAATGGTATAAACCCAAGGGTTTTTATATTATCCGGATGATCAACTAAATCCCAAATTTTACGTTAATTTCTTTATCCATTGCATCATGCCATTTAGATGCGTCTCTGGATCTTATCGCCTGTTTGTAACAGTTAGGAATAGTTACTTCAACCATAAGAGATTCTTGTTGCTCCGACAAATCTGAAAATCCCTGGGATTCGGTATTATCTTTTCTAAAATTAAATAAACTAGGATCATACTCAATATTATGCCTCTTACAGTATCTCTCTATTTCGTTAAAAGATTTCAATCGGGTTGCTTCCCCTTCTATACTATAATATACGTTAGATCCAGTTAATTTCCTACCTATATTTCGAATCCACTTAACCTCTGTACATGGGATCAAGCTATGATTATCGGAAGATACATCTGGTTTTTCAGATGTTAAGGGCGTTTCCGTACTTGTCTTGGAAACTAAACGACTCGTTAATGAATCTTTTACTCTATCAAAATCATCCTCATCATCATAATAATCAGGAAGGTTTAAATTATATCCAAGGTTACTATTAACTTTTGTCTAAAATTAATTCCCCTTATTTTCATCGAATATCTTACATTAATAGTCTCGACTAATTTATTTTCATCTATCAACCATATTCTATAACCCTTAGTACGTTGTGCGTATCCCATCATAATTCCCATTTTCACACGCATATCGAATTTTTTCTAATTTGTTTTGGCACACCAGTATATGCCAAACATCCAAAAGGTATTAGATGCAATACCGATGGTTTTCTACCTGAATATTTTTCGAAAGGCGTTTTTGTTACTGTCTTTGTGACAAATTCTATTCCACGCATAAGTGAAACAAAGTAATGCTTCTCCCAAAACTTATGGGGAACTTCACTAGACTTAAGCAATGTTTTGATGCCATCTAGAGCGGTTAAATTGAATCTCTCCGCGACCCCATTCATTTCTGGCGTATATGAATTTGTTACCTCATGCTTTATACCCAGTTCTGTCAAGAAATTATCCATATCCTTATTACAAAATTCTAGTCCGCCATCAGTTCTAACTGCTATTACCTTTTTACTTAGAAAACGTTCTGCTCGTTTCTGAAATCTTATAAACGTATGAAATACGTCAGATTTATTTCGGATGGGAAATACAGTCACCTTTCTTGAATAATCGTCAATTATACTCAAGAAATATTTATTACCACCTTGGCTTTCAGTTGGCATTGGACCACAGAGGTCCATATGCAACAATTCCAATGGACGTTTTGATCTTACGGCCCCCGTCTTTTCGAATGAAACTCTCTTGGACTTTGCTAATTTACACGGTATACAATGAGTCTTACCATTATCAGTTAAGCGTGGAGACCTTTTACACTATCGTTTTTACTAGTTTTTACCAAGTAATCGTTATTAACATGACAAAAGCGTTGATGCCATATTTCTATTGATCCGTTTTTTGTTTTAGCAGTTACATCACTAAAAACTAATTTCTTTACTCTTTGGTATAATATAATGATCCGGCTTAAAAAAATACAAATTTTCATGGCGTGTCGCCGAGAACAATTTTATCCAGTCTTTATTAAAAACATTAATTTTTTACTTTAGTAACCACAAAATGCGCACCTTTACTTTCTAATCTGGAAACGGATAACAAATTTCTCCTCAACTTAGGATTAAATAAAACATCAGACAAAGTTATTTCATGAAAACTCCCCTATATTTTACCCGAAATCTAAGTGTACCGATTCCTTCTACGGGACAACTTTTATCCTCCGTTGCTAACGACATTTTCATGTTAGTTATCGGTTTAAGATCTAAAAATAAACTCTTGTCATTACAAAATGACTCGTGGCAGCAGTATCTATTACCCAAACACCTTTATCACACTCTGTGTTAAAAGTTTCATTTACAGTTGAAGGAGATTTTTGTAGAGACGTTTTCTCTTTATAGTTTACTTTAAGATGCCCGTACTTATTACATACATAACACGGACCTATAGTCTTAATAGATTGTTTAACATTTTTAATAGTTTTACAGTTAAATACCTTACCACCTTTCTTTTGGTAATCATTCTTGCCATTTGGATCTTCATGAGCTACAGCCGTAGCACCAGGTAACGTCTTCGACTTCTTCGAAGTGAAACTGCTCAAGTAAGCATTCTTCGCTTTCTCCAAATCTTGTTTCATCAACTGAAGACGATTGGCTTCTAATATCAGCTCTGCTTCAATTTTGACAACTCTGAAGTCCTCTTCTTTCCGTCTGTAGATTTGTTGCACGGTAGACTGGAATTTCTGAGGAAGCCACCTTATTAATTGAAATCCCATGTACAGGTCGTCCAATTTATGACCAGCTTCTTGTAGTCTGGTTGCCGCTGTCTTTACACGAGATATGAAGATTCCAACATCTTCCCTGGTTGGTATTTTATTCCAAAAAAATGATCTAAAAGCTGGATTATTCTTGCTTTTGTGACTGGTTCGAAGTGATCTTTTAATATCTTCCATGCCGCTACTCCGTCAGTTGTTTCCGTTATCAGATTTTTCAAATCTGAACTGATGTTAGTATAGATCAACGTATAACATCTATCCTTACGAAGTTGTAGATCTAATTTTTCCTTGTATGTTGCCTCTTCATCAGGTTGCTCTGGCTTGGTCTGTATTATGAACTGCCAGCAACCATAATGCATTAAGAGTACTTGCATATCATGCTTCCACGTGTTCCAGTTATTTTGAGTCAACACTGATATCTGGTTGTTAAACTCCATATCTGTTACTCGATTTAGCGTAATAGCAACAGAGTTCATAAAAATAGTTCTAGACTGGAACAGTATTTAAATAGACAAAGTTCATGGCCTGGTTCAACTGCTTAGCCTGTCTCGACACAGTACATGGACTGGGCCCATAACCAAATTTGTTACACTTATTGGTAAACTAACCCAAATGTTGGCAAAGCAAGCAGTGAAATTTTTGTGTCGAGGAGGCATGAAGACGAAAGCAGTTTCTTAAAATTGGCTTTTAATAATCAATGATAATGTCAATGTGCTCGTTACTGGAGCGATAAAAAAACAATAAGTTCAAAAATCAACATTACCAGACATCCGATTCGAACCGTCTTCTTACAGTCTAATATTGTAAAATGAATTTATAATCTGAAAATGGTGATGCAACATACAGTTGCATTGCCAACCAGCTGCTCTCTCCCTCTAAGAGTTAAAACACTCACACACTTCTTATATTTCTTTTTCTCCTTCCCTCCTGAAAAACTAACACGAGCCGAGTTTAAATAGTCGCTCGATTTGCATTTCAATTGCTGCCAACCACAAATCACGAAACTTGTAAAAAGATCGGGTTCGAATCGGTGTGTTTACTTTCATTGAGATCATGGAACGGGATTGGAGAAACAACACAAGGAGATTATAAAATTTGGATCCGAAAAATATTTCGAATGGTTTTACTTTTTAAATGTCTAACAGTAAGCAATAGCGGGCGTGTCAAGTGACTGTGGTGATGTGATCTATCCTTTAACGAGTAATAGCCTCCATGTGATGGCGATCGTTTTGACATGGTGGCTAAGATACTCGTTTTCGGTTCGAAGGTACCCAGTTATAAGCTTTCCTTCATTGGTGACCCTGGCCGTGCAAAGAGAACCGTAGCAGTTGTGGCGCCATCTATCTACCGTAAATACAACTAAGTCATCAGACACATCATGCAAACAACAAAGCCGTCTCACACAAATGACACAGCCCACAAGCCGTCACGTACGATTGACGCAACCCACAAAGCCGTCGCTCTCAAAGTGACGCAACTGCTCACACGCTCGCCACGAATATGGTATTGTTAGTTCGCTTGTTCCCCATATCACTGGCAAGGGGGTAGTGTGGTGGTGTGATATCTACATAAAACAGTAATAAGCTCCATTTGATGACGATCGTCTTGGCATGGTGGCTAAGATACTCGTTTTCGGATCGGAAGGAACCCAGTTCTAATCTTCCTTCATGACTAATCAGTCAAACCAGCGGTGTCTACAATGGAAGAGAGTTTTTGTGATCTTGAATTTATCTAAATAGAATCTACAACTGCTGTACAACATCATTCTTGATCTTAATTCGGAAAAGAACTCCCAACTAAAAAAATTATCTAACACAATGATATGAAAAATTCAAAACTACAGGCTGTTGGTGCAAAAGTATGAGTACTGGACGAAGCTGATCAGAGTAACACAGGCGTTATCAATGAAGTGGATGGAAATGGATTATAGGCTCGATGTGTGTTGTGTGACTAAGGATTCACACATAGATTATCTGGGACTGTCTCTAATAAAACTTAAAATGATATCGCAGGCAATAGTGTTTCAGGTAACATTCATTATCTTATATTGTCTGATTTATAGTGTATCCAAACTGTATTATTCTTAATGAATCACCTTGTAGAGTGTTATCTTAATCTTAACCCGGGGTCACTCGCACCTGTTTTTGCTACCATCGTCGCTTTTAACACGTGTATTTAAATATGAGACAAAACTCAGTCAATAATGATACATATTTATAATGTGTAAAATGTTTTTTGTATTATACAAATACATTTTTAAAAAATTTATTGCATACAAATGAGGCTAACATTAATTTAAACTAAATCTACAAAATTTTCACTTTAAAAAAAGTACATTATTTTATATTTTTTTTCATAAACCGCAAGTAAAACGTATATACCAGTAATAAACTTACTTTGTAGTTAATGTTAAGGATAGTAGAAAGTAGAAAACAAATATTTTAATCATTTTTCAAATATTCAGAAAAGAATGGCCGTGTCCTGTCATAAGGTTCTTTTTTTAGAATGTAAAAAATTTTTGACCCTCACAAAGCAAATAGTTTTAAATCATATTTTCCAGGTTTTTGTAGCATGTATTGTAGGAAAGAGCAACGACCTTTAGATTTTAACAAATGTTCATCGATATGAAAGCTGAGATCTCCGGAACATTAAGAATATCTTTAGTCCTAGTTTTTGTCCGCTTGTGTTTGTGTTGAGATTCGTTTTGTCCTTTTATGTGGGTAAAATAAAAATATGGAGCTAAATATAGAAAACATGGGCTCTTCAATAGATAGACGAAGGAAAAATATCTCAGTAACATGCTTGTTTCCTACACTCACACTTAACTGTGACTGAGCGTGCCATACTTTCCCGCCTTCCCAGCTCAAACTTTAGTACCCCGTACCGGGACATTTTGTTAACAGGAAGCGCAACAGACAGGCGCAAGGTCTTTGGCCGCATAAATCTACAGCACCTTCAAAGATGTAAATTTCATTTAACCGCATTACTACTTTTAAGCATAAATTTTTAATGTAAATATTTATTTTCTGTAACATAAACATATGTATTATCACCATCTTTGACTGTTATTTGAATTCAAAGCAACGGCAACAACCCCCGTTGATACGCTATAATTGGGGGTTCTCGTTACTAAGCAATGCATAAGTTCCAAGAATAACATTAGTTTTCTGTATGATTTTGCTATGAAAGAAAATTAAAGCAATCTGCGTTTATACTTTGACACCGTAAATATCAATCGTACCAACCAGGTATAAAGTGGATTATTTCTCGACTTCCAACAAGGGCGATGAAGATATATGAGAAGTTTCAGATTAGGAAATGAAAGGTTTTTGATGCCAGTTATACAAAAAATCCAATTGCGGGTATAGGAGGTGTACGTATTCTGAGGTTAATGTAAATAATATATCTTCATTAACTGAGATAAAATCTTTTTTATCATTTAGGTGAATCCCGAGATGTGATAGGTGACTAAATGACCTTCTTGAGATAACTACTTTTATATGGCACCAGTTACATTATTCATCTCAAGAAAGGTCCGGATCATTAGAAGTAAGCTGTTAATATTTATTCAAATATACAGTAACTGAAACGCATACAAACGTCGTTTTTTTACATTAAGTACAATGACTAGAATTTTTTTAAAAAAATAAGCGATTGTGAGAGGATTGTTATCTTAGAAATCGTTAACAAATAAAAATCTATTGTTTGGATAAAATGGAAAAATGTAAGGTTAGTAAAAGCCATTTTGCAATATCAGAGTACAAAAGATTTTTATTATCTTGCATTTTTCTACACTCGAAACACTTCAAGGTGACCCAAATATGTTCTTAAAATGGCTGTTCGAACTGAATTCCATTTTACATAAAACACCTAACATTTATCACGTACTACAACACAACCTAGATTTCCTTTCCTGTAACGATCTGTTTCGAAGAATCCTTTTAACACATTTGGAAGATAATATATATCTTTTTCATATAAAGGGTATTTTTTTAGAGGTATAGAACTTTAAATTGCAATAAAACAACGATGTATTATTCGATTGACATGAATTTTTTTTATTCGAAAGATAATCTTGTGGCATTACATTTTAAATATGATTTCTGTCATATGACTGCCACGGCTGGCTCTGATGTAGTCCAATCTGGACGTCCAATTTTCGATGACTTTTTCCAACATTTGTGGCCGTATCTCGGCAATAACACGGCGAATGTTGTTTTCCAAATGGTCAAGCGTTTGTGCCTTATCCGCATAGACCAATGATATTACATAGCCCCACATAAAATAGTCTAGCGGTGTTAAATCACAAGATCTCTGGGAGGCCAATTCACAGGTCCAAAACGTGAAATTAGGCGGTCACCAAACGTGCCTTTCAATAAATCAATTGTGGCACGAGCTGTGTGACATGTTGCGCCGTCTTGTTGGAACCACAGCTCCTGGACATCATGCTTGTTCAATTCAGGAATGGAAAAGTTAGTAATCATTTCTCTATACCGATCACCATTGACTGTAACGTTGTGGCCGTCATCGTTTTTTTTGAAGAAGGATTCCACCAGCCCATAAAGCGCACCAAACAGTCAGTTTTTCTGGATGTAACGGTGTTTCGACATACACTTGTGGATTAGCTTCACTCCAAATGCGGCAGTTTTGTTTGTTGACGTAGCCATTCAACCAGAAGTGCGCTTCATCGCTAAACAAAATCCGCTTATGAAAATCGGGAACAACGGCAATCTCGTTTTGGGCCCATTCGACGAATCTACGCCTTGCTTGATCATATTTAAAATGTAATGCCACAAGATTATCTTTCGAATACAAAAAATTCATGTCAATCGAATAATACATCGTTGTTTTATTGCAATTTAAAGTTCTATACCTCTAAAAAACACCCATTAGATATCTTTTTCATACGCATATTTTTCTAGTTTAAAATAAGTACTTACTCCCTAAATATCTTGTATATTTGTTGTCAAATAGAAAAATTCTCCATTGATGAATTAATCAAATTTTAATATCATTCTCATTTGATTGGCGAAATAAAACGCTAGTTTCAAATACAGGTGAGGGCTTTACTAATATTATAAGGTATCAGGTAAAAGAATAAATGACGAAGTTAAATATATGAAAATTGATTCAAAGTACAATTTCAAAAGTATCTATGAGTGTGTGAGTGATCTATAAGAAAAATCCATGTACAATTTTTCGTTATTCCTCAAAAGATGATAAATACAACTGTTATGCGACATATTCATGCAATGCACTGTTTTTCGAAAGAATACGATACTATTTTCTAACCATTTTTTTACTGAAAGAAACATTAATAAGGTTGAATTCCCTTTAAGGGTTGCTTTTATGAAAAGTTGAACAATCCCAATGGGCTGACACTATTCATTTTTTTTGTATGCATTTATGTGGTAAACAGATAAAAAATCCAGTTTTCATACACTAGATTAAGTTCTGATAAATAGAATAATTAAAGCATTTTGCAGTTATCCGTCCGTTTAGTTACCGCTGGCTATGACCGCGCACTCGTGGCCAGTGACTGAGTGGCAACTAAACTCTACTCTACGATTTAAAATAATTTCACTGCCATAGCTGGTAAAAAATAAGTATATGAAGAAAGGGCTTTTTAGATATGATCTTAGGATATGTTAGTCCATGCTACTTGCAAGAATTCCTTTTTCATGGAAAAAATGACGGCACATTCTAACACAGTCATTTGCTTATCAACGACCGCTTGTTATCGATGTTATAATCAAGACAATGGGTGGTTGGGTTTCACTATGACCGCGTGATGTTCTGCCGAAACTTGACTACAAGTTCATATTATAGACTCATATAGAGACGCATTTTGCAAGAACCATACAACCTCTTAAAGAGGTGTTTGGCAAACACGGATACAACTGTGATGAAGAAGATGACAGGTATCGGTTTTTCTGAAAAGAGAACACCGTGGTTAACCCAGAACCCTTTTGCTGAAAAATGTAATAAAACATACAATTCCAGCTACAAACACTTGTGGTTAACAATCAAAACTTATAAAATCAGTAGAACACGTTTTGCTAAATTTATCTTCTGCAGACAGAATGTTGTGGAATGGACTTATTTTAGAGTAAGGATCCACGATATTGCAGTGTGTTTTGACAGTATTATACGCAGAACACGCGCCTGTCGACTCACTGGAGGGAGTAATGTGGCTAATGTAATTATTCTTGTCGGTCGATCCCCTCTCTTCTATACCCGATCCATTATTGATGTGATTCTTAAATTGTGGTACGCGGACGCCCGGGGGTCTTTCTAGGGGGTCTGCGAAGGCCTCTCATTTAATGCTAAGATTTCCCTCTTTTTAGAATCTAAAGGGCTTCGTGAAAAAATTGAAAGGCGCCACCATTCTATACTAGATCACTCATTTGTTTCCAATGAAAAAACCTTTACTAGAACAGGAATTTTGATCAAGAATATTAATGCAGATTTTTATGAATGAAGAATATTTATTCAGTTAAAGGGGGGTAGAAGTGTTAAAAAAAAGCCTGTATAAGTAGCAGAGACAATCTTAAGTTTATTTAGAAACCTTTTCATCACTCAGCCATGTGTTGGAAGTCAGAGAGGAGTGATTAAAATCTCGTCGGACTGATTTATAAAGGGGAGGGGGATCGAAACTGTTGGCCTATTGCATGGCTGTGGCCTTACGTCGTCTAATATATGAACTAATTTATCGTAAGGATAATTATCAATCTATATATAAAACACTATAAGTCGCATTAATAAAAAGGAGTCGAATGATTTCAATATTTAATAGGTATAATGAAGCATCTAACCAAAAAAAAAAGCAGCGTTGCATAACGCTTGTGGATGCGCTAGTTTGTCCTCTATATAGCATTTTTAGATGCCATAACGCACTTCAATTTAACGTGAAATGCAATATTAATAATTTGCGTTTCTTGTCAAAGATTGCGAGCTATTCAAATTCTAACCCTATTGAATGTTTCCTTCCTTCATGGTGTTGAATTTACGGTTGCCTAACGTATATATATAATTGTAAATTCAACTATTTCAAGAAGCGTTTTCGGCCATTTTAGTAATGTATATAAGGTTATTATGAGTCTAATGATAAAAAACAATCTTGTTCAAGGAATTGGTTTTAAAGATCATGGGGTTTAACTAACAGCTATTGTGAGATAAATTTATCTTCATTTCCCGTTCTAGGTATTGGATAATTTGATATTTTGTCACAAATTATGTTCGATTTGACATTAATTAAATATATAACTGCAAGACTAATGAATATAAATAGATAAACTCTTAAAATTAAATGTAAAATCCACCTTAAAAATTTTCAATTAATTCAACTGTTCATCAGTTTACTGGTTTACATAGAATACTATGTTCTAATATAGATAAAAATCAAAAATAAAGTTCAAAAATGTAGTTCATTAATACATAAATCTGAATTCTTATGGATTTTTTTTTATATTTGCACAAAACAAATCCAGTGTTATTCTGATTTTGCAGTAAATATAGAGAAAGTAAGAAATAACATTAAAATGCTGAAAATCAGTGAGAAATACTTAATAATTACTGTAAATGTTAATAAAAATTTAATTTCCAAAACGTGCATAGAAGAGACTTTATTAATTCATGGAAGAAGAAATTCAGCTTTTCTTCAGAATAATAACATTTCTTACGCGAAAACAGGAAAAGCGTGATATTAAAATCAAATTATTTTGATCAACATAGTCTCTCTCTTTATACTTATCTAAATATTTTTATATTTAATCAGGGTAAATCATTTAAATTTTTACCCTTGTGTGTCTATATTCTTTATGAGTTTTCTTTTCTTTAAGACCCACGATAAAACAGAAAACAAACAGTATAATGAAGTCAGTAATTTATTTATAATACCCGAATAAAACCAAGAAAATCTGAGATTAATATACGCTTACTTTTACTATCGAAAATGAAAGATTTGAGTTTCTAACGTAAATTCTCAAGAAATGCAATTAATATTCATGCCTGCTTACATGTTTATTTTATGAATTGAGTTTTTCGTTTGCACTCCATGAGGTAAAATAAAGCAGAATCTCGTGATTTTCATTATTGAAGTAATCTTGAACTATAGCGTCAGAAAAAAACTTATTATTAATTAGTTTGCTTTATTGTTTAAGCAATTGTGCTTTTAAATTTCATTACAATCATTTTCTCCTGAAAATATGGATTCAAAGTATCTTTAGATTTGCTTATCTTGTGATTCATATTTAATTTATTTTAATTAATCAATTATAGTAAGCTTAACACATATTTCAAATTAAAGGTATCGACAAAAAAAAACGTTAATGAATTATTAATGTTAGGAATTGTTGTTTTTTATTGAATAATTCCATAATAATGCCAATAGATTATTATAGCAATAAACTAATGAGGTAGAGAGCCTCTCCTAGAGACGTATTGTCCATTGCTAGAGTCACATTTCGACGAAGAATTTCTGGAACGTGTTGCATGTTGTCATTTGTCTGAAAATTCTTAAAGATATACAAACATACTATCAATATTTGGGTAATTTTTTAATTGAGTACAAACTTGATACTAATGCTGCAAAAGCTAGACGCAGTATAAGCCAAGTGTTTGAGATGAATGCTGTTGAGTTTTAAAAAGTGCAACGTTGGTTTGAAAAGTTTTGGTCTAGGGATTTTTCTTTTAAAAGGAATCCCGTGGAAGATTGAAAACATTTATGAAACACAATGCTTTGAATGCATTGGGGGAAACGAATCCAACTGTTTATATTTTATTAGCAGTACTTGGACAAAATACACAACAACAATTGAAAATTGTACACCTATCACTCGTTAATGGGCATGTCCGAACACTTTTCCCCGACAACACTCGGCCGCATACGTCATGCCAAACAATTATTAATGAATTAAACACCCAACCTATTCACCGAATCTTTCGGCAACAACCCTTCATTTTTTCAAGCATTTAGAAACATTTTTTATGGGCTCAACAGTATGAAAATGAAGACAGTTTGATAGCAGAGTTTGTGGATTCTAAAGATCAGAATTTATTGAAAACATGTCTTTATGCATTAAAGTTTTATCGAGAAATATGTAAAGGAAGATTCGATCTAAGTCCCTTCTGTTTCGAAAACGGGTATTTTAGCCTTCTATTACTGGTTATTATCATTCTACACTCATGTCCATAAATTAAGGATAGGGAAGTTCAGGCAAAGAAAGAGACAGAAGCAGAACAAATTTGACTTATTTGTAAAGTCTATTTATTAAACAAAAGGTAAAGAGCAAAAATATGCTATATGTTTGACACAATTAATGAAAATTGCGATTTTTACTCACTGGAGCAAATTTCATAAAAGAACCTATTTACAAAAAACAGTACAACATGGTTAGTATGATGGTTAATACGGAGTATGTCTCCCGGACGATGCAATACAGGCCTTACAAAGTCCAGGCATGCTGAGTATCAAATTATCAATCTAATCTTGGGGAATATTACACCACTCATCAAGCAATGCCCTCCAAATTTCCGGTAGACAGGTGGGAGGGGGTTGACGGGCTGCAATTCGTCGGCAAAGCATATCCCACACATACTCTATTTGATTCAAGTCCGGTGAGTATGCTGGACAATCCATACGGGTGATATCCTCCGATTGAAGGCATCCGTCTACAATGCTTGCACGGTGAGGACGAGCGTTGTCATCGATAAGAAGAAATTCAGCACCCATGGCACCCCGAAACAAACGTACATGTTGTTCCAGAATGACATCCTGTTTGATGTGGCCTGTCTTCGTTACACTCTGAAAATGCAGGTCAGTTCTTCTGGAACCAAGAATAATTCCTCCTCAAACGAGCCATCCTGCACCACCGTAACGGTGTCGTTCAATGGTGTTCTCTTGGTGGTAACGGATACCTGGCGCTCTCCATATTAAAGTCCGGCGAGAATCAGACTGCAAACTAAACCTGGACTCGTCAAAAAACATCACACGAGACCACTGTTGTGGTGTCCACTATATGCATGCCCTCTACTCCAGGTTAATTGTAGGCGACAGTGAGTTGCGGTGAGTGGAACACATATTGCAGACCAACGAGCATATAGACCAATGTGCCCTAAGCGTCTGTACACGGTTTGCCTTGAAACTGTCATACCGGTAGCTGAATGGAGCTGACGAGACAGGTCTGATGCTGTGCTCCGTCTGTTTCTTTTGGCAGTAACTGCTAAATATATACCGGTCCTCATTCGGCGTTTTAACTCGGGGGCGACCTGTGCTGTAAAATCTACTCACATTACCATCATCTTGGAATCGTTGCCAAAGCCTGGAGATGACACTCTGGGCGATTCCAAGTTCCTCGGATATCTCCAGCTGCGTACGTCCACACTCCAGTCGTCCAATGATTCTACCACGTAAAAATTCATCATCCAAATGCTTCCTTTGTGCCATAGTTATACGGTTATTGCACTGAAAGGCTTTTAAAGTGCTTGTGAACAATTTTACTTCTTTGTCACCATTCCTTATATACCCTTTTCTTACACTCTCATCGGCCGCGGTAGCCGAGTGGTATAGGCATCGGATCGTGGCTGGCTTTGTCACGAGTTCGAGCCCAGAACTACTAAAGACCCGCCGTGTAGGGCAGCGATGCACGCTAAATCTCTCGAGAGCTGAAACGTCCTCCCGTTGGTGTGGTGTGGTAGTTAGGAGAGGGGGTGCCAGCTCAGGTGTCGTCCACGTCACTTGACTATGGTTCAAAATTACGTGGTCCGTCGCCAAAAGCCCACGTGTAGCTGAACAGTGCGACGTTAATCTTCCCTCACTCACTCATTTACACTCTCATCATTGTGACGTACTATCCACGCCATTTGGTGGTTTCCTGTAATTTGCATATTCTTCTTCAAGATGTGTGTGATAATTCTACAGGTGAAATTTTTATTTTAGAGTTCAATTTCTGTGTGATTCTGAATTATCCTTAATTTATGGACAGGAGTGTATTAAGGTGGCTATTACTGGTTTATATCGATATCCCACCGCTACACTACCTCTATGCTCCTGAAATTTTATATACTTTTATAAAGTATTATCTACTGATTTTATCTACCATATTTTTTTTTTATTTTGTGCCTTGTATCCTTGGTCTTTTTATTGTGCAGAAACGTCATTCTCTCAGTAAACTCAAAATGGCAGTGCTAGACGAGTGTTCATGACCGTCAACTCATGCCGTGGTTTGCATCTGTCCAGTCGTGGGTTTGAGTTTTGGTGCATCTGATGACCCAGCGTATAGAAGTGCTGATGTACGTTATATTTGTCGATATTTAAGGGAACAAGGTACAATTTACGTTCAAATTTTTAAGTTAAGGGTTTTCAAAATCCTTTTAGTTGCCCCCTATGTGTGTATACTAAGTAAAACAGATTTTGTGCTCAAACTTTCATAAAAGGCTAGCCATTTAACTCTTTCAGGAAAAAAAACTTAAAATTTGTAAAGTGATTTTAAAATGCTACTCCTCCTACAAAAAATTACGTAACCCTTGTAATTTGGTGTACAAGTACGTCAAAATATGTATAGCAAAATTTGGTACTGGTTTTGCGATAACTTGATTGGTATTCCTACAATACTTCTTTTTATGAGTGCTTATTGAAAATTCCTTAAAAAACGTATAAATTCTGAGTTCAATTATTTAAAACAAATCAGTATTGCTTTGATTCAAAAATGCATACAACTTTTGTAACATGTACTATTAGCAATAGGTAAAAAAATTCAAAGCGTTAGGCACAATAGAAAAAAAAATTAGCATTTTAAATAAAGACAAACTAGTTATTTATCTGTTTGAAGTTTAAAGTTTTGATTTGCCATAGGGATGTGAATAAAAACGAATGCTAAAGCTATCATAATTCTTCGTTCCTTAAGTTCAGAGCTTTCAAATTTTGTGAAGTTATATACAAATATATAAAGAATAATTTAGGCTAAAAAATTAGACTTGATTTTTTTGACCGATTTTTGTCAATTGAATCATACTGTGTCCTCTTAAAAAGCTGAAATTGGTGTGGTGTGAAAATTTACAGAGGTGGCTGCTAGCTTAATGTCATCCTCATCCCTTGATCGTGACTGAAAATGTCATCACCAAAATCTCTCGTGTTGCTTCAAAGGGTGTTGTTAATAAACAGTTAGAAATTAATCAATTGATTAAAATTCATATTTTTTAGGGTAAATTATGTAACCAATCTATTTCTTTCTATAGGTATATCAGCAATAAGCTAATATTAACAAAATAAAACTATGAAGAGATATCATCTCTTATACTTCAAGGAATAAATCTAATAAAGTGTTTAATGAATGATGAAGAAAGATCGAATGATGAAGAGTATGATAGCAAGGATGATTCCTCTACTGAAATCTATCAAAATAATTTAACTGAGGGAGAAAATATAGTCATTGATACAATAACCACATCATATTCAATAGCTAGAAAAAAGTAATCGTTAGCCTATGAAAATATTTTGTTATGTTGTTGAACGTTACGATGATAAATGTTCAAATTATTTGGTTAACTACTCAAAAAACTCAATACTAAACTTCAAACCAGAAGCTGATTTCTGAAGTACTTTGGATTTCGATTCACAGAAGAATATAAAGAATGTAGAAATCAGCACGAAATGCTTCTACGAAGTTAAAAAAAATTAAGATCCAGTGAAATCATCACAGTAATTTGCGACAAAGACAAAAGGAGTGTATAAACAATGTACTGAATTCCCAAAGTGAAAAGAACAGAATAACTAAATTTACGGGAGAAAAGTGTAATAAAAAATATTGCATATCCTACTTTTCTTCCTTTTTCACCTTTGTATACAAATTTTACGGTAAAAACCGAATGTAAATGCGATTGGGTATGAGATGCCCTGTGCGATAACTTTTGTTCTTTTTTTTCGCTCGAATGACGCCGGGTTAAAATGTAATACAAATATATTTTTGTTCTATTTGTAGCTAAGCGCAAAGTAAAACTAATCGAAATCATAATATACTAATGCAGGAACAAAAATAAATATCAGCATCATACTGCTAAACTAATTTTTTTATGTGCAAAACACTTTAAGCTTAAGTGTTTCGTATTCAAAGTGAAAACAAAAAAAATCCTTATCTCAAAATAAACCTAACTGGGGTAAATATTCTAAATAAGATATAAATGCACGTGAAAAAATTAATTTGTTGTTGGAACTTACAACATAAGTTATGAAAATCATATTCCTAAGTTTTATCATTCAAAATGCAAAAGATATATAAAACTAAAAATCTTTATTCTCTTTCCAAAATTATAATATTATTGATTATTAAATAATTCCTTCTCATTTTTTGAAAAAAAAGAACCTTTTGTTCTTTACACCTCAAGAAATCTGTCAAAGAAATACGAAGTATTTCAATTGTCAAAAATAAGAATTTTTAGTTTCATTTCAAGATATTCAATTCTACTTTTCTTTATAAAAATTTAATTAAAACTTTGAAGATTCAAACAAACTGCAATAACACGGAACAAAAAACTTATCTTCTGCGTTTACTGATATTGTGACGTAGAAACAAATTAAATTAACTTTATTTCTATGTATCGTAATCTTTACTCTTCACAATTGTGTAAAGATGTCAAAAAAGTAATTCGAATCCTTTCTTCACAAAATGATATTTTGAATTCTTCAAGGAGAATGATTAAAAAGAAAGAATTAAGATACACACAAGAAATAATATCAAAAACTGGAATACCCTTTTTTAAAAATTTTATCTTTAGAATCAAAATACAGTTGAGGAAACTAAGCAATATAATATTATACCAAGATGTAAAATCCTTTTCAACTTTTAAATATTTCTGGACGAGGGAAGAATTTTTGAAATTAGGGAGTTTCTTTTAACTATTCTCTGAATAATAACGTTTTAAAAGTATTGTTACATATGTTTATGTCCTTATATTTTTACATAGTATATTTAGTTATTATTCATTTTAATTGGTCTATTTTGAGATAGATGAATTAAAATTTAAATTATATGAAAAATAAATTTTGGGTGATTTTTAACGAGATGTACAAATTTAGCTTTCTGTACTTTATTACATAATGTTTTCTTTACACTGCAAAATAACATTTAATCGATTAACTATCGGATAAGAAATAGTGTTTAGTTACTCTAATTATTTTATTCTAGAATTTGTTACCATTTTGGCCTTTTAGTTAAGAAATATATATAATATCTTTTGTTTTTTGGTTTTATAAGATATTTATAAAAATTATATAAAATAATATACAGTGAAAAATATAACAATTAAACACATTTTTTCGATTATCCAACAACCTTATTTACTTTCTTGCTTATTTTTAAAATGAATATCTTAAATCATTTGATAGAAATGATTAAGATTTAAAGATGTGTGCTCTAGTGCTTTTTATAAATATAACATGGAATATTTTTTTTTGCATTTTAGTGATCAACTCAATAAAAAATACTTCTTTAATTAATTTAAATTAAAAAAAAATTTAACTTTTTGTCAATTACGTTTTTTTATAAATACTTTTTTTTAAAAATTAAGAGATATTATCTTTTAAAAAGAATATACACTCGTTTTTCATTGTTGTTTGAAAATATTCTGAAGATCTTTAATATTTTATGCTTTAATGTTTAAATGCATATATTTCGCTGCTTCATACTTTAAAGGATTTTGTAAAAAGAAAAACAATACTAAAAGTGTTATAAGTGTTTTAGAGCTTTCAAGACTTATAATCAAAAATCTACTAATTTTTTAAGGGTAAAAACATAACAATTTTCAATGTTTTTTTAAAAGGTGTAAATAATCTTATAACAAAGAAGGTAAACTCTCCTTTAAAGTATATAAATAATAAAAGAACAGGTAAAAAGTAAAAATTTAAATAAGGAGGGGAAAAATTCAAAAGTAGCCAACTAACTGCAGTGGGGGTACACCTCTTTTGGATCTTGAAAATGAAACATAGAAAAAAAAAGTTTAGTGATATAAAAAGCCCAAGTGGTCGTCACTGACTCACCTACATTTTAATATAAAAATATTCAAAGATATTACAGTGTGGCTATTAGAAATAATATCAATGATCCAGACAGCATAAACACTGCTGTTTGGGCTTTCATCTTCTGTTTTTAAAGGAAAGCCCTCAACAGATCCTGCGATTATAAATGCCTAGTGGCAGTTTTAAAATACAGAAGGTGAATGGAACGAAAGGCACTAGGATTATAAGCACATACACACGTGCTCTATACCACAATGGATTAAATGAATCCAATGCTTAGAGATCTAGGTGATCCTATGTTATTAAGAAAATGATTACATGGAAAACCCAGAACCAAAATGAGTCAGTTAGTAACACCCTATGATCAGTAATTCTAAGACCTACATTTGTGGAGTATAAAACTCTAAAAAAAGGGGGTAAATATGGCTATTGCACTGTTCAATATGAGTTTAAAATGTTCAGTATTGAGTTCAATTAATGATTTTAAAACATTGTGATATTGAACGAAGTTATAAATGTGTGTCATACTTCAAAAACTAGATACACATAGGATTCGTTCAGCCCAACAAAAGCTTCTTAAGATTAAAAAAAAGGCAAGATTGTTAAAAATTATGAAAAAAAGAAAATAAGAGTCTTTTTTACGAGAAGAGAGGGAACAAAAGTGCCTCATTTGCTTCTGGAAAGAATTAAAAAAATTAAATGCTAAAAAAATTACAAATTTTCCCTTTAAAGCCTGTTTTCACAAAATGTAATATTTTTCACTATATGTACCTTTTTCTCAAACACTACTTATCATATAATCCTCAAACTTTCAGTGATTAAACTAGAGGTTCCCACACTTTTTTGTCTCATAGACCCCTTGCCATGTTTTTCGGTATGGGGTAGACCCCTTGCCATGTTTTTCGGTATGGGGTAGACCCCTGCTTAATTAATATTGAATTTTTGCAAATTTATAAAGTTAAATGTCTTTTTGATAGCTACTACTATTACTGCTAATTTAAAAGAATTAAATTCATAACTAATGAAGTATATAGTTAAATGTTTAAAATACATATGTTAATTAATTAAATTAAAAGTTAATTAATATATAAAATAACAGTTAAATAAAATAACCAAATAACACACAAATGATTTTAATGAGAGGGATGAATCTGGTGCTACAATAACAAATTTTCAACGTTTAGTATCAATCTTGTCAGGTTTAACCTTAAATCTCCAGTGGAAGTAGTGACCACTTTCATTTTTGTTTTAGAGATTGGCAAATGCACTGAAACTTCTTCATACTAGGAACAGTAATTAAAAACTTTCTCTTGATATTCCATAATTCAGGACAAATAACAGGTTTGCCTTTTTAAAGTCAAAATTGCTAGCATCCGTTTCTAAACTTTAAAATCTTCATTGGTGCATAGCACGATTAGTTCCTGTTGTCTCATGTGTGACATTTTTTTTTCAATATGACCATCTAAATTCATTGCCTACTGTGGTTATTTCCATAATCAAAGCATTCTCAAACCTGGTTGCAAAATCTGAATAAAAGGCAGTTAAATGTTGTACGAAGGTTAAAACGTTCGGACAGATTGTCTGGGTTAATTTGTGAAAATTCCGGATCTCCAGTATTATACTTCTTTAGTTTAACTCTGAAAAGAAACGCGCTGAAATGGTTCCTGTTTTTTTAAAAAAATATGCTGTCACCTTATACGTGCAAATGAACCTCTCATTAAATTTAGTAAATAAATCTGCTAAATAAGTAAAATTTGGTTTCCACTTGATTCAGTTTTTTTTAAAAATAATAAAGTCACGGTCTAGTTTAATGGGAGCCAATTTCATATAGACCCCCAATTAAACCTTATTGACCTCCAAATGATTTTTTTGTTGACATGCACCCCTTGCAGGTCGTCATAGACCCCTGGGGGTCTATATAGACCACTTTGGGAATCACTTGGTTAGACTTTTTACATGTTTACACATTTTAATGGAGGTAATTAAATATATCTAACAAACGTTTTTAGATAAGACTTTTTTAAACTAATTTTTAGGCGGGAAAATTTGACAGTTTTTTAAAAAAAATCATAATTAATTTTGTAGAAAAAGAAAAAAAACCATCATTAAAATGTTATTGATAGTGCACAAAACCTACTGTAAAAATCTTATCCATGTGTGACGAATCTGTACGGAACCTTTCCACTAATATTCTTAGGCGTCTTTTTAGAGATTATAAATTCGCGTATATTTCCAATCAACTCCAAAAGGTGAACGGGATATGATAAGTAGATAGGGTATTTAAGTCGAGCGTTGTAAGCTAGCAAGTATGAAGAATATTGAGCCAGCAGCAGTAGCCTCCAATTTAGAGGATTCCATGAGATTACGTTAGTGAAGCCTTATTGCTGTTATTCTACGGAAGAACTAGAAAGCTGATATACCAAGCGGTAACTATAATTTATGTACGCTTAAAATAAGCGTTAGTTTAGTAAAATTAGTTAAAGTTAATGAAAAGCTAATAATTCGAGTTACGTGTATTTCTTGCCTCAAATTAATCTTGGTGTCCAGGGTGAGACCCAGGGGGATCTTCACACATGATAATATTGTAGTTTCTGAGAAAAAGGTACACATAAACGTACGCAATTTCACATGGTCTCATATGGACGTGCCAGACCCTCTTAAAGTGCTATTTATAGAACGACACAGAAGGGAGGAACCACATTTAAAAGAAAAGTTATATGGTGCCTGTTTGTGAGAAAATTGTGTTGCTTCTCGTAACTGAAAGAGAAATGGTTACCAACAACTATAAGAATTCGTAGTGGCAGGGATCTGTAGATAGTGGTTTAGCGTTTCTATATATTGCTTTTCCCGATAATTGAAATCCAGCCATAGCCATGCGAATATAGAATCCATGAGTTTTGAAGAGTCCCACTGAACGCTTTGTAGGATCCGAATAACACCAAGCAACTCATGTCCCAGATGACAGACATGCTTGCAGGATCATACAACCACATAATATAACTTGAATTAGGAACTGTATGGAAGATGTGACGACGTCTGAAGAAGCACGAAATGAATAAAATGATTATCTTTGCAACCTGTGATTTATTACTGTAGCAAAGAGAAGTGTGCCGCGCTTGCACCCTGCGACTACAAACAAATGGATACGAGAATATCATAATGTAGTCTTTTCAGACAAATTCTAGTTCTGCGTGAAGCATCCGGATGGTCGTATCTGTATCTGGAAGTACCGAAGATTATGTGCATAGCCTGCTTACATTTGATATCGTCACCTGGGTCGTGCACCTAGTGTGATAGTATGAGCAGGATAAGGTACACGACATTTAATACTCTTGTTGTTGGTAATAAGAACAGCCCGTGTTTCAGTTCTTATGTATTAGAGCCAGTGGCTATGAATTAATTTCAAAACCTCTGAGAATTCATCTCTCAGCAATATAAAACAAAGCCGCATGTTGACTTTCATGTCCTAAGCTGTATCAAAATACATGAATATTCCAGCATTCTCTTCAAATTTCTGACCCATTGAATAGATATGGGACGCTCCAGCCACTTTCTAAATCTCCAGCCACAGTGATTAATGAAGTGGCGAATTGACTTGAATCAACATGAAATGATTTTCCCATATTTGTCACAAACCCATCTCAACTTCATGACTAGCTTACTTAAAGCTGTTTTAGCTTCCAAAGATGACAGTTGGGTGCTCAAATCTCATAATTTCTATACCGAAAATTTCCTACAAATTTAACTATGTTTTCTATACCTACTACTTTTGTTATTTGCTTCCCTTCTTGGTGTTGCATATTTAATGGGCAGTGATGCAATTTTGTGATGGATCTATTCACGCATCTTTCTCTAACCCTCTTGGGAAATCTTTGGGCTATCAATTCACGTAATTCACAACAAGCCCTTCTGAAGAAGAAACCATGATATGTAAATTAAGTTTACTATACATAGTCGAAGGTTTTTTAGCTAGATAGAGAATAGGAGTGGATGTAAACCAGAAGTCAGGTGAGATTGTTAATGACTGGTATCATTATTGACTTATTGTGATTAAATGCTTATTAGCGAAAAGACTTAAAAGTGACGATTGATCACTGCGGTTAAACTAATATTAGATTAAATCGAATAATACATTATATGCTGTATAAAGTAAAGATAATTTGATAGTATCCTATTCATTCGTATATTTGTCGTTGTTCCACTTTCGTGGTTAGCACCGAGGCATTTTCTTTCTGTTATTAGTTGAATTTGTGCTGTTATTTTGTGTGATCAATAAATAGATTGATTGGGTCATGGTTAGTGTTTCTTCCCTACTTCCTACATATCTAGGTGCTCAAGAGAGAGGTGTGGATCTCTCACAATTTTACCTGTGATACATGAAAATTTAGAAATGAGGGGAACGAGAAACAAATTTAAGCTTTCATCCTATTTAATAACGATTTTAAATTTTGATTTTTCATTAATAAACCTTCTGTTGCCCCACCGCAACTCCGTACCTTCGTCCTCTACCGTGCACATTTCGCTCTGTTCATTTTAGCGCTCACCATGGAATCACTCATCGTATTGGATTCGTTCATTTTTCAAATTTGTCTGTGAATTTCACAAATGTTATTCTTCCTCGTATTGAGAAATTGGAAGACCAACAACTGCATCTCAAGTGCGGTGAGATGCCCCATTATTATAAACATTTTAAGATCTCCTCAAACTAACTTTCTTTCTCAATTACCCTGATATTATAGCCAGTGGCTATAATATATTTTTAAGGTCTTGTATAGGTCATTTTTCAAGAGATAACGCATGACCGCATATTTTCCTTTGCGTCTCAAGCTACCTTGACACATATGGTGTTGGACATTTGCCCTGGGCAGCACGTTCTCCAGATTTCTCACCTATGAAAAGATCAAGTCATGGACTGTTGAGTGACTGCAACGCACCGTACTTCAGCCACTAAGATTGATGAAATTTGGCGTAGACTTCAATCACTATGGAATGATTCGTCCATATCTGTCATCCAAATCCAGTTTGACTCGATGCCCAAACGGGTTAGAGTTTATTTTAGTTTCCACAACAAGAATCTGTGTATACTAATTCTAGTCTTTAAATGCTCCTCAAATTCGTACAAAAATAATCATGTTTTCTTTTTAATATGCTGTACACGTACAATAAGTAAAGTTGTGTTTGTTTCAGTCCTCCTTGATATTGCAATTTTATTGACCAGAGGTGTATAACTAAAGTATCAGATGAGCCATATTTTACGGGAATTGTTAATTGTGTTTTCAAGTTAATATTTTTGCCATAAGTGAAACAGAAGAAAGCCGTTATTTTCCATAAAATTTAAGTTTTTCAAAACTCTTACTAATTTTTCACGTCCCTTTGAAGCACTCGTTTAAAAGCCACGTTTCGTTCCTTCTATGGTTATTTCAGTGCATCTCCATCTGATGAAGGGAAATATTCCTTGTATTTTGCATAAAAGATTGAAACATGTCTCTGCTTTATTGTTGGCTCCAGACAATAAAAATGTAAAAGTGTACGTTTATGAAAACATCTATAGTTAGGAAAAGAAGTACTTTAATATTCTTGTATGCTCTTTTCAAATAAAAAACTGAAAACAGAAAAGTGGAAGGTCAATTGGAGTAGTTAGAGGAATATAATGTGAAACATTATCGTCGGGGGGTGAAAACACTTTCTTTGGCGACATAAATGGGTTTTTACACAGTGCACTCAATTTGCATACTAGTTTACACTACTAAAAATACACCACTAAAAGTAATTTTTAATCCGTTTCTTCCAGATATCTTTCCACTTTTACTAAAATAGATTACTTGGCATATTTCTATATTTCTTCATTTCTGTTTTTTTAACTGCTTCAATTTTTCTAAAGCAAAGATGAAATGGACGTAGTGTTTCAATACTTAAGTATGTTGAAAATATTTTGAAAAGGTAAAATTTTTTCCGGAATTCAACTTTATTTTTTAAAAATAATAAATCCCCTTAGCGGCTACACTGCTACGCAATGGCTCATTTGCATGAAATTGTCAAATGTTCATAATAAAGAAGCTGTTTAATGTACCTGTAGTTATGACAGAAGAGTGCATTATTATTTTTGTAATGGCATCTTCTGCTATGGAATATAAAAATATTTATTATTCTAAATAGATGCACATAATAATTGCAACCAAATTTTGAAAAGTGGGATTTCAGATCAGGTATCATAATATGCATTTAGTTGAGGTTCATAATTACGAAGTGCATCGCCAATAACCTTTGCTTTGCAGAAGTGATTTTTTTATACCTTCGCCTAATGTTGGTTGACGTGAAAGTTACGCTCAGTAGTTAGATTCCCAGGGGGATCCAAAAGCAGCTGGGTTGAGAAGCCATTGAATCAAATTCAAAACTATTGTAATAAAGAAATTTTAATAATTTACATTTATTAAATTAATCGATATAAATGACTACTCGAAATACAGAAAGTACAAGCTAAAAGATGAAAAATCCATTTGTACTTGTCTGAAGGAGGTGTAACCCCTCGTATTGGATCAAGTGAAAATTCTCTGTAATCTTTTACCTTAAAGGTGGTTGCACAAATTTTGAACGGCACGGATTGGGCCAATATCGTTAATAAGTATTTAACAATCAAGTATATAATCATCCATTTTTATTTTTATCGTCTAAGTAGACTTTTTATACGTTAGTTGGCAGTGACGTTCTTTGTGGTGCGTCGAGTTTTGAAATTTTTTTAGCGGATCTCTACTTATTAGAAAGGATATTGCTGCCACATTTCAAGGCAGTACACGTGTGATGGATAGTTTCAAAGAGAACGTGATGAGTGAGTGACTGAGACGTGTTTATATATAGAGAGAGAGATTAACTACAACTTAAACTAAATAAGTTTATAAAGTAATTAAAATAAAGCTACACAAAACCATAATTTTTTTTTAAATAAAAGTACATGCGATGTTTTAAAAATCGTTTAAAATTTTTTTTCGCAATTAACTTAAATACATCTTCCTGAAGCCTAGTGAGCATTAAAATCAAGGTTCTAGTTTCTTAACTTCTTTTGCGATATAGATTTTATTGTAGCAAATATAAGAACTAAAGGAGCATTATAAATGATAATTAAAAAAGTCACCTAACTGTTTTATTTATTTATTTATTTTGGAATTTGACAACAACACTTTGTTTACTCATAATAGACCGAATAGTCACTGGAGGAATTTCAAGCTCTCGAAGGAATTTTTCAGTTTGATTATTGTTTGTATTGCTTTTAGTAATGTTGCAAGTTATATATGGTCGCTAAACCAATGAATTTATCCAATTAATAATGAAATAAGGGAAAAAATGTTGTTATTCACTGATTTATTACTTCTGTTTAAAGAAACCATTAAAATGTATATTGGGTTTCAATTCTTCAATTGTATTACTAGCATAAACTTTTTTAAATTCAGGATATTTTGTAAAAATTACAGATTTTTTTTTAACCCTTCGATTATGTTTACAAAATAGATCTGATTAAAACATCTAAATAATAAGCGAACACAATAGTTATATACATATAAATATCTGTGTTTTACAGAGTTTATTACATTAAAAGCGTTCTGCATAATTAAGTATATTTTATTTTAAAAAAGAAAATAGATATCCCTTTATGACCCGAATTATTTTGATCTTTAAGTATTAAATTAGTCTGATTATTAATACTATACTGACCCCAATGGCACTGGGAAAAATAATAATAAAATGCTCGGTCGGTTGTTTTCTGTGAAATGTTTACCACAGGAAATGTTTTGGCTCTAAGTTGATGGAAGAAACACACACACTTAATTCAACAAAAATTGTTGCAAATAAGGACATTATCGATGTTAAAACTTAACGGACTCAAGGTGGCCGCGGTAGCCGAGTGGTATAGGTATCAGACCGTGGCTTGCTTTGTCACGGGTTCGAACCCTGTACCACTAAAGACCCGCCGTGTAGGGCAGCGATGCACGATAAATCTGTCGAGAGCTGAAACGTCCTCCCGTTGGTGTGGTGTGGTAGTTAGGAGAGGGGGTGCCAGCTCAGGTGTCGTCCACGTCACTTGACCATGGTTCAAAATTACGTGGTCCGTCGCCAAAAGCCCTCGTGTAGCTGAGCAGTGCGACGTTAATATTCAATCAATTAACGGACTCAAGATTTATTTCCTGTGGAAATCTTTAAAATATGTTTTTTTTCATAAACATAAATATACATTGCATTTTTCACAACATTTTTTCCGGACTGTTTTCGTAGCTTTCAAATCTGCACTTATGGAATCTTGAAATGTCATAAACACATTGAAAATGGCTACACCTGTCAAGTCTTTTTGTCCTGGAATGGCCTGGACAAAAGGCATGGCAGGTATACTTCGATCTTATTAAGAGTGGAATCACAGCACTGTCATCTTCATCATCAGTGAAAATGTTTTTGTTAGTAGGTGGAGAGGCTGCTAGCGCTTCGACTATATCTAACTTAAATTTTAAGCGATCCATTTTGATTTTAGGAGTTTTATTTTTGGTATTGCATCTTGTTTGCACAGGAACCAAGAATTTGCAACAGCTAAAACAAGGAAATAAATGGATTGAAGAGAATTTGATGGTAAAGAATGATACAAAATTGTCTGTCCCTGTTTTCCTTCATTCCTCTCATCTGAACTTGATTTTTTCTTTCAACATACATGATTAATGTTTTGTTCGCAGAATTGTCATCATCCGAGCGTTCACTAAGTTCTGATCTAAGTTCAATCTGATTTATTCATGAATTGCAAAATTTCTTCTTGTATGAGAATTCTTCTCCATTTAGACACCCGAAAAAGTTTTTGGTTAATAGTTAGCACAGTATTCCATTAAAAATAATAAAATATATCAAAAATGTTATTATTAAAAAATAATAAAAATATTTAAACCACACCTTACTAACTCCCACCGGAAAATCCAGATTTTTTTGGAGGAAAAAGGCTGGAAGATATATGGATTCAGATATCTGTGTAAGTGATGTAAATGCCATATGCCTCAACAAATGTATGAAAGAAAAAATTAATTGCAAAAAAGAGCAAGAGAAAGAAAAAAGGGGCTTTCGTCCATGGCTACCCCCAAGGAAACGTATTAGTTATATATCAATACATTTCGTTTTTATTTAGGCTTCTGTCAACATTATTGAAACAGATAAGAACACTCCCATAGCAAGAACTTAACTTTATAGCAGCAGTGACTCAAGTGACGCCCAACCCGCACGATCGTGCGGATAACGAAATCCCGAACCCTACACGAGCCACATTAATACAGTATAATTAATATTTTTCTATTTTACAATTATTTAAACATGAATATAAAAATTTATATCTAACAATTAGAAATCTATTCATAATTACCTTTTGCGATAGAGAAAAATAAGATGTGTTTTTACGTTTTATTTCAAAGTAAAGCTAAATTTGCCAGCTGAAAGTAAAACATGGACTACAACCACCATCTGTTGATAAAAAGTGATACTTTATACTTTCTGCAAATATGCACAATCATTGCACTCGGGATTTTCTATACATACGACTATTTCAGAAGCAAAAACGTATAAGAATATCTAATACACACATTCATGCGGTCTTAAAGGAATATACACTTTAAGTTAAACAAATACAAACAAAACACTTTCTGATATTAGTAAACCGGTAAGTTTTATTTTACATATATGCTTAGCTCAGTTCTATATAAAGAAACATTCGTAAACATTTATAATTCGTAATTAAATAATTATGCTAAATTTTAGAAGGTAAATATTTTCGTTCACCAATAAATCGGTTTATTTATTCTAAACATATAATAAGCCATTTCATCTTTTCTAGAAAAAAATATTAGAACAAACGTAAGGTAAATTAGGAACGAGTTTTGTGCAAATAATCATGAAAAAGATTAATCGAGTCATCCCGTAACTCATTTTGCTCGAGGAGTATTAATTTAATTTCATACCTTCGTGTTCTCTAATTTTCATTTTGCGTCCACTTTTCTAAAAGACATGGTAAAAAAAAGATAAAAATACCAAATCTCTCTCTTTCTCTAATTCCGTTATATTCTAGAATTGCGCTAAGAAAATTTGTGTGGTACCCCTTCTATTCTTTTCAATTTAAGCTGAAAACCTGTCGATTTCGTAAATTCTCCTGAGAGCTTTTTTAAAAAAATGCATTTATATGTTTAACTTCGAGAATTGTTTTAACACTAATAACAGAGCAGAAATAAATTAAGGCAATGTTCCGAAATTAATTAACAGTTAATTAGAATAATTATTAATTATTATTTGTATTAGACTATTAAAAAAGAAATATCGTTTTCTCTACTCATTTTGTGTGATTGATAATCTAATTATGTATCACGATATATGATATTCAGTCTCAAAATAAGAGGTTATTTATTAATCGTATTATGTAAGTATGTCTTCATGCGGATTTATTATTTCTTTCATTTATAGGATTGAGTTGTTTTTTGCGTCTGAAGTGAAATACATGTTTAAAGGTTCTTTATGAAATTTTTTGCAAGAACAAAAATAATCAAGAACTAATGGACAGTTGTATCACAACAATTTTGCCAGAGCAATTTTTTGGGGGGGAGGGGTTAAATCTAGTTTCTATTTGTGTAGAATAAAATTTGATAGTAATTTTGGAATCAAAAATACTTATTGCTAGAGTTAAAACTTATTGAAACGTTCCCTCAAGGGCTTTATTTCTTTATGGGTAAGTGTATGATTTATTTTTCTTACTTCAATGATATTGGTAAACAGGAGGTACGTGACCCGGGACCGATATTTCCCTTTTTCCAATTCTTCTCTGTAATTAAGCATTCCTTCGCCTAGAACAGGGACGGCGAACCCCTGGCACACGTGCCATTGATTGTACGCTATAAAACCACCGATCAAAATGGTTTGCACTTTAATTAAAAATAGCAAAGTTCAGCATGGAATATTACGAACAAACTCGAGTAATCAGTCGCAGTTTTCAGCGAGATTTTCTTAGTTCAAAGAATTATAGGAAAATCTCAAAAATTTTTATGTACCCTGATGAGATTTCATTTAATAAACTGAACTTGTACCAATTCGATTGGATGGAAATTGAAAATTTTAAAATGCAACTGATTAATTACCAGTCTAGTTTAATATGGATTCAGAAATTTGTTGAAAAAAGGAGAAAGTTGGAATGGATTGAAACAGAAAGATTAACAAGCAATATCAGTAAAAATGCTAATAATAAAATTTCGGAATCATGTAATTCGATTCTAGACACATTTAACTGTTTGAAGAAGCTAGGTGATCTATTGTAACCATAACTTCATCTCCCCATGCCTGCGAGTCATTATTTTCAGAGATGGATAGCATAAAAACTCGCTTAGAAACTGTTGGATTGATGGAGTCATCAGTCAAACAGTTTCTAAGCGAGTTCAGCATGTATTCTGCTAAAAGAAACATCTTACAATCCTAATATCAGTTATTTTTCATAGAATCAGCAGCAATAGAAATCGCACTAAAGTTACTTTAATTTGATAAAATAGTTACTACTATAAGGTGCACAATGCATTTTTTCGTAGCAAATAAACGGTTTTGAGTTGTTAGTATTTAGTTTTATCATTTTTGCATCTATCGCAAGTCAAAATTACTTGGCGGGCACACCTATACCTCAATAAATATTTTTTGAGAAAAAAATGGCACGTTGATCGATAAAGGTTCGTAGCCCCTGACCTAGAATCTAAATCCAAATATGCATTTATTCGCGTCGTTTGTATGGTGGTCGTGCTAGCCTAATAGTCATGGTCACAAACTCGCAGTTGGCATGTTATGAATTCGAGCCTTAGAGTTCTTGAAGCACATTATGTGGAAGGGTTAATCTCAAAATCTTCCCGTTAGTTTCGTGGGGTAGCTTGGGTAAGGGTGGGGGTGGCACAGGTGTCTTTCTCGTCACTTGACTGAGGTTTAAAATTACTCCTCGCGTTCCTTACATTCCTGTTGTTGCTTCAGAGCACGAGTTAATAAACACTCCCTCATCAGTTGCATGATATTCTTGGTTTATGCTATATGATGAAATGTGTTATTACTACACTTTCATAATAACACAATTCATTGCTTAGCTCTTTAGCGGGCAGTGGCTAATACGTCTAGCCACATATTAAAATTTTTTCTCCAAACGGGTTATGGATATTTAGTCCCTCCACATGAATTAATTGAAGCTAAAACGCGTAAAAATCAATATAGAGGGCAGGACGATACCCTTTTCTGCATTTCATGTCATCTGATGGGTAGTTAAAAACAGTGTTTCTCGGTGTAAATCTACAAACTGTAGTTTGATTACTATAAATAAAAATTCTATTCTTTGAAAAAAAATTCGACGTGTTTTAAGTATACGTTTCTCTCATCTGAATGAATTAAGCAAATTTTCAATAAAAAAAGGTTTTATTTAGGTTTTTGGAAAGATTTTATATGTGTGGCTCTATACACTGCCCACATAGAACAGAAAAATGACCTAAAAACTTTCGCTTTTCTCCACACTTAGAATCATGTGAGAATGTTGGGGATCGGAAATATAAACAAACTTTGCTTATAATATGTGGTACAAGATTCTCGGGTTCGAAAATCTTTCATTACAACTTTTCAGTTCTGAAAAAATGTTTGCATATTGTAAAGTTCCACAGTAATAGTTCATCAAGTTTGTAAAATATAACTCATTTAAATTCTCAATAATATTACTTTATTTCTAACCTTTTATACCCGATACAAATCTTTTAAATAACATCTAGTGTATCGTTTTTTTATTTTTAATTAATCCTAATAATACTTTTACTTTCTCGGTATCACTTTAGTATTACGTTTTCTGTTCATATGGTTGTGGCAACTTTAAATGCTATAGCAACGAAAAAGAATAGTTTGTTCTTACTGAATTAAAAATAAATCATCGCGTTTGTGTTCTATAAAGATCTGCTTTTCAAATGTCTTTTAAGTATTAAAATTATTGATGTAAATATGAACCACAAATATATATGTATAAAATAAAAAATGAAACTATTATTATGTTAATTATTATAAACAAATTATAAATTAATAAGCTTTCCTTCTTTTCTCACTTAGTCAAAATATAAACAGAAATCCGGAGGGCAATAAATCACAATCCCTTAAATACCAGATTCTCTCGAAATGTCCAAACATGTGCAGTTGTTTACATTCATAAATATCCTAGATATAATTAAAAAAACTCGGAGCTGAAGACACTCAATGAAATTCAAAGTTTTGTTAAACATTATTCGAAAAAAAAACCCGGACTTTAATCGTCAACTAGGGCCTTGTAAGAAATAATATTAAAAACGTTCCTAACTCTGCTCACACCGGTCTAATCCGCGCAATCACATTTGGGATACCATGGGTCTAAGAGGGAGAAACTCTTGATCACATGTATGCGATCATGGCCCTAAACGGGTTAAAAATAGTGCCTTGGAAAATCTCACCAAACAGATATTTTTTACTGTGAAAATTAACCCGCGATCACTCGCACGGGGTGTTCTGTACATCCCAGGAACAAGAAAATCCTCTTAGGATTCTAAAAAGAATGCTCAGAGCCATGATTTTTTCTGTAGCTGCCCATTTTAGGGCATTGGACCTTCAGGCCTGATGCAATCCCTTTTTCTTGAACGTTTGGAATGTAATGACCTTCAAAAGTTTATCTGGGAGGCCGAGAACTCCCGCGAAAAGTTGAGCATATGTATACAGTCTGCTCTCAATGTTTGGAAAATAATTAAAATATTATTTTTCTACTTTATACTATCATTATCTCATTAATTAGAAAGTATATTTATTACTGGTATATTCGTTTTACTGGTTTACGAAAAAATATAAAATTATTTGTTTTAAAATGAAAATTTTGTATGTTTAGTTTAAATTAATGTTAGTCTAATTTGTAGGCAATAAATTTTAAAAAAATACAGAAAACATGTTGTACTTTATAAATATGTATCATAATGACTTAATTTTATTTTCATGATTAAATACTCTTGCTAAAAGTTTGGGGTCTTCTCTACAACCCGTCAGTAACGGTGGTAACAAAAACAGGTGCGAGTGGAAAACAGGTTAATTAATCCTTATGTCCAAATACGCATACACTGAGCCAGAGAAACATATTAATTAGTTTTATTCATACTGATTATTTTTAAAGCTTTAATGGTGACCTTAAATAGAATTTTATTTTTTTCAAATATCTAGAAATGTTTTCAATTACAAACGATATAGATACAGATAAATAAATGGAAAATATTTTCTTCTGAAAATATGTTTCTGTAATTGCAGAATGAAGAAAATAAGCATTGATCTGAACAAATAGGAAAATTTTAAAATAAAACTAAATTATATATAGAATATTTCTTATTTTTCTGCATTTGCGTACTGACTCAGTTTTTACTGCTTCAGTACACTTCACTTTTCATTTTCATATTTTGGCAACTCATTACTATTTTTTTGTCCGTAACTTTTTCTTATCATTATCTTTTTTAAAACGTAGTTTTTTTTTCTTTTTGTAATGTAGAAGAGGCCTCGGAGTCTTTGAGAAATGTTAATGGGGTCAGTTATTTTGAAAGAGCAGCGTTCAATTTAAAGTAGCCGGGAAACACTTTTTAGCCAAAATTAAGTTTGTGAAAGTTTTTTTAAAATTTTGTTAAGCTTATACTTAGTGGGACTAAAAAACTTGTAATGGGATTGCTATCCATTAAAGAGTGTTTCTCTTGGAAAAGAAAAAATACTTTAAATGACTATTAATAATACGTTGTGAAATCAGAAGCTCCCTCCCTATTTTTTTTATCATTTTTATATTTTCTGGTTAGCTGTGAAGCATTTAACCCTCTTTTAATGTAAAACAGTTAAAAGGAAACAAAAAAAGATTTTAGAAAAATATGTTGATAAGGATAAGATATTTTTTTTAAAAAAATATTAAATTAAAAAAAATATTGAGTGAAATTTTTAAACTAAAATTATTGAATACTTCAGCTGATGAAAACAATCTTTTCTTCTTACAAAAATGCTATGGAAAAAGTCAGATATTGAAATAGACAGAGGTAATTTTTCTCCTATGCAAATAAAATTTTTGGCAAAAGAAAAAACTTAGTTGTCTGTTACAGACAATTCAAAAATTGAAAAATTTGAATTTAATAGAAAAAATGCTTTTAAGAGATTAGAGTAAATTTTTACCGATCTTTTCTTCTCGTTGCTGAACCTTCGATAGTTAACCCTTCACTTTGCAATTTTTTAAATTTTGTAAAAAAATTATATGAGCTAGTTTTCAAGTAATAATAAAAGGGAAAAAAGTTAAGCAGTTTTAAATTGAATTTCAGTCATTTTTTTGTTTGTTGCAGAAATGCAATATTGCACAGTAGTGCTGTAAATTACAAAACTTTTTTTACATGATTCATTTATATTCATCATAAAATGTTTAATTCTTGCCTGGTAATTTATTTCATCAATAAATAAGAGGAAGCATAAAATATAATGGATTCTTTTTATAGCAAAAGCACAGTTCTTGAGGCATCAGAGGTTCTTATAATTGTTGGGAATTCTGAAAAAAATGTACTTCCATCTAGTGAGATAAAATTAACATGTATTTCGTTGCAGCAATCTTTTTTTTTCTCAGATAAGTGATTTATAGGTAATTAAAAAAATATTGAGTCTGTTAAATTAAAATAAATCATATGTTTCAGAAATGCAACAGTGCGAAGTTAAGGGTTAACGATGTCGAATTAGATCCAAAAGATTGTTGATTCGTGTATAAAAAGAGGTTTGGAGTAAAGATCTTCTTGAAATCAGGGAAAGATTTTGCCAAACCAAGAATATGCTCTGTATTTGAAGATTAAGGCATTTAGCACAGAAGATACAGATTCCCTTGCAGTAGTGGCAAATCGAGAGAATGTTACTACGTAGCTTCTTAGTTGACCAACTGTCTGGTACCCATTTTTGGTTTTCCACCATCTCGGGTGAAAAGACGCACTAAATGTCCCATTCCTCTAAGAAGAGTAGGAAACCTCTCTACCCACGATGTTCAATGGGTTGTTTTCGATTACCTTTACTCAAAATCTGTTGGATGGACATGTTTGAAATCTTTCACAGAATAAAAGTACACCTTTTTCATTATACTAAAATGAGCTTTTAGCTACTTTTGAAATTTTCATAATTTGTAAAATATTTTATCAAACATAGTGAAATTTGACCCATTTTTCACATAAAAAAATTTGTAAAAAATAAATTTTTAGAGTTTTTTACAAAGACCTCATTTTACTGTATATTAGCCATCATTATAAATATATCATAAAAAATTTACATACCTGTGAACAGTAGTTTCAAAGAAAAGGTACATCGAGCATCAAAATTTACATTTTGAGATAAGTTGATTTTAATGTATTCAATGAGACTTCTAATCCGCTAGGAAATAAAAAAATATAAAAGGCTGGATTTACAGTAAAAGATACATGTTTTGGTTTATATCAGTCGTTCAACTTTTAAGCAAAAACGAAGTACTTTGCTTACATTTTTCGCCATTCAAACGGCCACAGTGCAGTTTCAACGATTATTTAAAAATATGTTTTAAGGGCTTCAAATTATCCTAGGGGTTAAAGTAAAGTATTTTATAAAAGCTTAAAATCTCTGTACAATTTGAGAATGTAAAAATCTTAAATTGTCAAAAAAATAAGATTTTATCTTTGCAACACGCCTTAATTTAAAGCGAGAAATATATGTAGGTCACGTGTGTTGCTAGTTACAAAAATCCCTTCGTTTGTTTCATTTAAGGGGACTTGGCACCCTTTGAGCAAACTTCTTTATTTACGTATTTAAAAATTATATTTTAACATTTCAAACAATGTTTCTATTCAAGAAAATGTTACCAGATGAAAATTTTCATATATTATTCACACAATTTTAAAAATTTAAATTTTTTGAAGAAAATTGGGAAAATTTTAAAATTTTACTCCTTTTGTAAAAATTAATTTTTTGACCTGAAATTTTTCCATAATATTCTTATGGATGTTCTTAACAACTTTAGGGATCGATTTTAGAATAACTTCATTCGTTTTCGAGAAAAAAAATAAAATGTTTATATACAGGCCAACGAAAAAGCCAACATGTGTCTTACATTTTATTTTTTTAAAAAAAAAGTATTCAGTTTATAGCAAAATGGATCCCTAATTTTATTACATGCTTTATTTTTAACACACAGGAAAAAATTGAAGTGATTGGTAAATAATTGTCGAAGGAGTAGCATTTTGAATGCACTAAAGTTTCGAAAAACACAAACTGAGAAAAACCACTTTAAAGTTTATAATTCTGAAAAAAATAATTATTATAAGCTTAATTAAACTTAAAATACCACTTTAAGATATTACTTATACGTTTTTCTTTAAAATAATTGCATTTTCATATGTTTTCAACCCACACATTTTTATAAATGATCAACTTTTAGAGAGTACTAATTGCACAAGAAAACTCAAGAAAAACTTTAAAAAATTTTTTTTCTGTCACAACAGAAATATTAGCTGTTTTTCTTCTTATAATATTAAAGTATTACATTTGTATGAAAAATATATCAGGAATAAAAACTGAAATTATAAAATTATTAATATAAAATGCCTTAATTTAAAAATTTTACATGCACACATTTCACAAGGAAGAAAAATTACATTATTGTATTGCCTCGGAAATATTCTGCTTTTAATACTACACATTCTTTTTTATAGTTATTATTTCTATTTATAAAATAGATTTTTTTTATCATAACGCATTTTTTAGCTTTTTTTTCTAAAAAGGGGGTGTGGCTGAATTGCCTAATTTGTTTTCAAATAAAGTTTTATTCAACTTCTAACTTTCCGACATGCACAAGTGATATATCAATCGAAAGATAATAATGCAAAGAATAAGATTAAATGAAAATAAAAAAAAACGATAGGTTTGTGATTTTTAGGGTACCAAGTCCTCTTAATGCATGTCACTGCTACATGTGTGGTGAAAGGATGATCCGCTATTTTGTGGAGGAAAGCTATTTTGCGTTGGAGAAACTGGAAGAGATATTTATGGGCCATTGACATAAAGCGACTAAAGGATCAGTGAGTGGGCTAGAATCTGTTCTGAAAGAACCAATGATATTTGGGACAGAGTTCGAGAGTGCAGTGGGCAAGAGCATATTCTTTCCAATCAAGAATGGAAGAGAATTAAAAAAGAGTGAGACAGTACTGCGTAGAAATTGAAAAAGACAGATTGGAGGGTGAAAACGTAGATTTAGTTAGGAAATAACGAAAAAGCGAAAGTAAACTTTTATTTATTTTGGTGGATTTTGTACTTAATGAGATCTTACTAGAAAAGGCTACCTGACGACGATACGACGAAGTATCCGACAGCTATATGCGTTAAGTATAAAACACTTTGCTAACTAACGAAAATTGTAAAGTAAAAATATTTTTACTAAAGCTGTTTAATCCACATTTGCTACCTGTAAATTTTATCACACTGTGAATCAATACTTTACAGTCCATTTTCTATTTCAATGTTTTCAGCCATTTTCTTTCTCTTTTTCTGGATCTGTTTTGAAGTTGTAGATGAGTTAGTCCCAAATAATATATGGGATAAATAAAATAATTATTTAGAATTAATCCATCCTTTTTACATTATTAAAAAAAAACAGAATAACTATTTTCGATCGTCAAGCTTTTTATTGACGTTCTTACATCACGATACAATGTCAACAATTTTTTGTTGCCAGATCAGAAAAATTAAATTTATAAAAACAAAGATAATATATAAATAGAGCTGCAACAATGTCTTTTATATACACGAGTATTTTACATTAATTTAGGTTTTTTTTTTAAGTTATCTTTGTTTAAATTCTTTTGCAGTTGTAATTGTAACAAATCAAGAATATCGGATATGTATCATAAGCATAATATTTTGTCCCTTTTCAGATATGCTATATAGTCCGTTTTCGGATATATTTCATGTAACGTGATAATTACCTTTAAAATAGTCTACACTTTTTCAACATTTAATTGTTAAAATTTGGCCAAACTTATAATAAATCATCAAAAAGCCTCGAATTTCACTAAATTTTTTTTCAATAAATTCAAAACAGAAAAGAAAAAAATTAATTTTCACGTTCTGAAAAAATGTGACAACATTTATTTTCTGTTTCTAAATTTTATTTGTAAGTTAATCCGCTTAACAATGTTTATAAATGTATTCATCCTCAAAAGGATTAATTATTTAATTTCCTTCATGAGAAACGTTATTTTTACAGACTTTGGTTTCTATACAATATTTATTTAAAAAAAAAAAGAAAAAGGAAAAGAAACCTGATACGAAATTGAATATCAAATGTAATTACTACATGAATATCAAGAAAAATTAATATTTATTTAATCTACTTTATTTTTATTAAAAAGGAGACTTAGGTGCCTATCACGCATTAAAGATAATTCGACCACAAGATTGTTTACATGTTTCACTTAATACGCAAGCTTTTATCAAGACATTCTTCCTTTTACTTCTATCTGTGTAGGAATCAAAGGAAAGTTTTACTTGCGAGTTGTAACGTAATGATTTAAAGTTTAATAAAATTTATAAAAGCGTACTTGGATCCCAACGGATTTACGTAAAAAATATTTTTAATTTGAAATTTGAACTTGCAAGTTATCGAAAAGCGTTTTCGTCTTTACACATACAGCTATAGTATTCATTATGGTTAGGCTCTTCTAGTCTAACATAGCAAGATCCGAGCTCAATGTTATCTGTTCACCAAAAAATGAATGTTCTTTCTCTTTTTTTTTTTACTCTCCTTCCCTTTTAACCCCGTCTCTTAAGACTTCAGATAAGGGCTGCATCACAACCCACAAAAACTATTCCATTCCTGATTGGAAAGGAAAGGTTTTGCACACAAAGGACTAGGGCAGTGCTTCTCAAACTTTCAATACTGGCGCCCCCCTTTTCAATCACAATTTTTATCGCGCCCCCTTATACATAATAATTTACTGAATGCAATAATAATGCACTTTTACGATAACGCACCAATATTTATTATAAACTGTACAAATTCATGATATAAGTATTAAATTTTGTATATGTTACTTTTAAGCAAAAAAAAGTTAAGTAATAGGATAATTACTAAGTTATTTTTCCTTTCTCTGATTTTTAAATTGGAACATATTACAAAATGCGGTGGTTGCTTAGAAGACAAAATATAATCATATAGATATCAGCTAAATATAGAATAGGAACTCAGAGGGTCAATTTCTTATCTTAAAACTCCTTTCAAAAACTTTGCTCTGTAAGACAAGCCCATGGAAGTAGCTAATAATTATTAAACTTGTTCTTAATTTAGTATTAATTAATTAGTCATAAAATACTCTGTGCAAAACTCATACATTAAAAGCAGTGTTTCTCAAACTTTCAATACTGGCGACCCAATTTTCAATCATATTTTTTGTCTCGCCCCCCTGTACAACAATAATGTATTTACTGCAATAAAAATGCACTTTGAGAGAGAGACGCTAAAGTTACAATACGATCTTAATTATAAAACGTACAAATTAATACGATAAGTATATTAAATTTTGTGTATATGTAACTTTTAAGTAATATATATTTTAAGAAAATTACTTAAAATATATATTACTTAGAATTATGTCATTTTTCTTTCTCTAATTTTTAAATTGGAACAGATCGCAAAATGATGTATTTAATTAAAGATTTATTTCCTTCAGCATTCATTTCTCAAAGTACAAATGTCATTAGAAAAATAGTCTAGTCAATGTCTCTCTCTATCATATCCATCACATCTGGCATTATAGGGTACGTTTGCGTGAGTCTGGGCAACCTATCGGACGTCTGCGCAAAACATGTAAAAATGTTTTTCCTCGTACAATTCCAGTCAGTTTTGGTCGACTCGATACTCCTATAGCTACCGAATCTAGCTTGAATGTACATTTTTTTTAATTTCCACGTTAATTGTAATCCACGGTAATTAAGTATTTATGGCAGTAGATTAAAACAATATCATACATACATTTTTAAGTCGTAAGCAAATATTCGACCATAATAAAGAATCAACAAGTACACAGAAGAACGAGCATCGTTCCGAAAATTAAATCAAGGCGATCTTCTCAAAAATACTTAAATTTTGGATTTACCACTACTGAAGTAAATGATGGAAAAAAAGCCCCAGCTCGATAAGTGTTAAAACTTACAAATCTGTAGAACAACATGGGAAAGTTGTTTTTAAAACATGTAAAATCATTTAGCTATATTGGCAAAGAATTTTAAAAAGTATTTTCTGGATGAGGACAGCTTGGTAGCAAGTTACGAGTGGATTAAGGATCTATTTCAAGATACTCCAGAAGGGCTCTCAACTTCCGAAGAAGAAATCTTCATAGATTTCACATCCAGTGAAAAATTAAAACGCAATTTTGTAATAAATCACTCTTTGAATTTTGGGTAGAGGTGGATTTGGAATTATCTGTACTGAAAACAAAAGCACTTCGTATACTATTACCATTTTCAACATCCTACCTTTGTTAAACCGGATTTTTTGCGGTGGATGCTTTGAAGACAAAATATAGATCTCAGTTAAATATAGAAAAATAACTCTAAGTGTCAATTTCTGATGCTAAACCTTCCTTTGAAAAACTTTCCTCTACAAGACAAGCCCGTGGAAGTCCCTAATAATTATTAAACTTGTTCTTAATTTAGTAATACGATTGATTGATTGAATATTAACGTTGCACTGTTCAGCTGCACGAGGACTTTTGTCGACGGACCCCTTATTTTTTAACCATGGTCAAGTGATGTGGATGACACCTGAGCTGGCACCCCTCTCTCCTAACTACCACACCACACCAACGGGAAAACGTTTCAACACTCTCAACAGATTTAACGTGTTTCGCTGCCCTACACGGCGGGTCTTTAGTGGTACTGGGCTCGAACTCGTGACAAGGCAAGCCACGATCCGATACCTATAGCACTCGGCTACCGCGGCCAAATTCAGTAATAAGAAATTATTTATAAAATACCTTCTTCAGTACTGATACATCAAACGTATACTGGCTGAAACACCAAGTCTTCGCACGAGTTCATTTTTTTAAAAAAATAAAACATTATTCTTGATATAATAGCTGAACTGTAAGGAGAGTAAAACTGTGTGCACGACATTGTATACAAAAATGTAAAATGATTTTTTTTAGATAAATGCTATAATTGTAAATAACTGTTTAAAAGAACTGTAATTTTAAACCTCACACAATTAGCATTTAGAATTAATGTTAAATTATAAAAAAGAATATAAAATTCCGATGAAGAATAATTGTGTTACTTTTTAACATTTAAAGCGAGAAGACTTAAAAATGTTTTAACCCGGGAGCAGGCGCGTACTCGATACTAACATTAATGGTAGTGCGGGGGGACTCAGTCACCCCAATCATTTGTTTAGAATTATTTTTACTGTACACGATACAAATCGGAATTCTAGTGAATATTTAATTTATAGAAAGTATACTTACCTTCTTTCAAGGACTATTCAATTCTTTGATGATTTGAGAAAAAATCCAATAAAACTGAACTAAAATGATTCAAAAGTACAAGACCATAATAAAGGACGCAAATCAGACACTTTTCAATTATTCTACAGAAATGTTAAACCAATCAATTCTTTTCCAAATATCACAAAACTCAATTATTTACAGTTTCCCTAAACGAAAAGCAAACGCATAAAAGATGGGAGGGAAAACAAAATGTTTTTTTTCTTTAATTTGGTTTTGGGATCAAAGATAGCTATTTGATGACGGAAAAAAGCCAGATAATAAACATAAATTATGTCAGTGTTGTGTGCATTTTTTTATAATGGACGAAAGCATTTTGTTTTACTTCTCTTTCCGGTTATTTTTTTTAAAAAAATCTTTAAATTTTCGATACGTTCGCGCCCCACACTTTGAGAAACACTGGACTACGGGACTATCCCAATCGCTATTGGTTTTCTTAGAAGAGGTATCAGTGTAGCCTACCCCCTTTTTGGCACCACATGTTGAAAGTAATACGGCTGAGCTATAAATCGGTGTATGTCACTCCATCCCCCACTGTACAAGCGTATCCCACTTTCAATTTTTTTAAAATTAACTATCCCCCATGGGCAGCCAGCCAGAGGCTATGTTCACTTCTACCCCCAACCAATCAGAGAGCATCCACTCAGCTCTCAGCAATGCAAAAACTCCCAAGCCACGAAGAACACCATAAGCCCCGCCTCCCGGATCCCATCGCCGCAGCCTGCATGTTACTCCGCAGACTGTGAAAAGTCAAGCCCCACATCAAAGAGTTTATGATATGGAATTGAGGACAGAGTATTAGTCCAGATGCCCAAACATAGAATGCCATCCATCGCATATTGCTCATTTACGCCTCACAATACCTGATCATCTCTTTCAAACACATGCGTAGCAGCGTCATGTGTCACATGTGACAAATTAAATGGACCTCTTTAGCTGATACTTGGAGCAGTGTATTTTCGCCTATACATTGCAGGTTTTGGTAGGTACTTTTTCCCCTCGAGTGTCGGGAAAGAAAAATCAAGAGTAGCAGACAGCTGTTCTATTGCAGTGTTTCTCAAACTTTCAATATTTGCCGCCCAATATTCAGTCACATTTTTCATCACGCCCCCCCCCTTCTTCCCTCCGTACAATAACAATGTATAGAATTCAATAACACTATACTTTGACGCTAAGGCTACAATACAATTTTAACCTCTTAAGTCGCACCGACGTATATAAACATCTCGTTCAGAAAAGGCGTTAATTGCTCCGGACATATATACACATCTTTCCGAAGAACAATTCTCTCTGTACATTGCTATCCATAAAATTATTCTTTGGAACGCTATAAAATGACTTCTTGACAGTGTTTGCGAGATATTTATTTATTTTAGAGAAGGTTTATTAATTCATTCCTTTTCACCCCCCTAAGAGGAAAGCGATGACACTGGGATGTGAATCGCATAACTTTTAATCGGAAGCTGAGGGATTAATTATAAACTGTGCAAATGATCAAAATAAGTATTAATTTTCGTATATAGTTTTATAAATGCCAAACCCATGGGAAGGGGGTACTGGGAATTATTAAATGTTCTTAACTTAGTATGGTCATGTTAATTATAAAATACATTGGAGCAGTACTGATACATTTATAATTGTATTATATAAGTGCAAATGTGCATTTTATATTTTATTATGTCAGAATGTATTTTGTTTGTTTACTTTCAGTAAATTAATATTTTAAAAAAATAATCGTTTGTTTTCGGCTTTTTAATATGCTCGCGTCCCACTCGTAGAGTTATCAGGCCCCCCACAAGGGGGGTACACCCCACAGTTTGAGAAGTGTTGGTCTACTGAGAAGCCCTGTTGCAGTGTGTATTTGTTGTAGAAAGACCCAGAGGCCCGCAATCTGATATGTGGAAACTATAAACTATTTTAAAACGCTCCTTGAAATAAACTATTTGAAATGGTAATAAAAAATTTCTTAATAATGGTCTTACACACCCCACCAATGTGAGTACTTCATCTCGATACATTTAACATGCATCAGTGCCTCACTTAGTCTCCAGTCACGCTAGACCCTTAATTTTACGTTGCCGGCGGCCACGAGTTTACGACAGTGAACATTTGCGATCTCTGTGATTCAACGATAGAGACTTCCATAAGAAACATCGCTGAAAAACTGTGGTTATTTTACAAGCGCGTTAGTAAGTGGGACTATTTGAGTATTTATATTCAAAGTAGTAACAAAAATATGTAAATAAAGATTCCTTACTCTGAAGGAACGTTAAGAATAACAGGCAAATGATTCATTGTTATTCTAAGCATTTTTCCTCAGATAAAAAGCGGAAAAGGGATGAACGAAGCCTCAAGGGGAAAAAAATGAAATGCACATAATGTGGCACTTTAACAGCGTTCGAAACACCCTTCGCCTGCGATGTGAATGGGCACTTAACATATGTTCCGAGTACACCCCCTTTATATTAGGGTCTTGACATCCCCAGAATACTAAGAATCACTTTCAATCGATTCTTTCAAGAGTTTTCTCTGCAGGATCTTACATAACTCTTTTTTTTAATATTGCTTCTGCTCTGTTTAGTTAAAAAGAAAGTTTATTCATAGTAAATATACTCATTTATACTTTATTTTTGAGATTAAGTTTTTTTTTAACTTTTCTGATTTGAAAGGTGCCTTTTGTTCTTATTTTATTACGTATGCTGCCGCGTATGTATGGGAATAAATAAATGTGTGTGTATTACCTAGACCGCGGTTCTTAGTATAGGCTAGAGGTGGGAAATCCGTGACCCTGAGGGCTTCATGAGTTTTTTGTGCGGCCTAAAAAAAGCCAGCACTTGTACAAATTAATATTTAATTACATAAGTTGCAACATTGTGCAAATCAATAGGAACGGCATTAATATATGCATGTTTAAATAACTACTTATGAGAAGAGTCAATTAGTAATTTCAAATGTTAGAATGCCGTTTAGTGCAACACTACCCGACTTATTATATGATTCCTAAATATAAACTTTTTTCTTATTATTATTGTTGTGACTGACTCCTTGTACATTAAAACGTATTTTTTCTCCTGCACGAATGACAATTGAATATTAATTTGCATATTATTGAAATGTTTTATTATAAGTTTCTGTTGACTGAGATACAACAGTTAGGTTCTAAAAAAGACGCTTGGAACTTTTTGCGAATCAGAAATTCTTAACCATCAAAATAATTTAATACTTTTATAAAAAAATAATAAATAATGATTAATGTCATAACAAGTGTTTATCCTTATGTCAATATGAAAATATCGTGTAATTTTTTGAAGTGATAATTTCTTTAGGAGCGTTTTGCTGGAGAGTGAACTTAAATGAAGGGTTTTAAAAAGCCACGTATTGTTACGCTCAGGTTTGTAACGCTAGTAAAAATGGTAACAATACTATTGAATGGTAACAATAATACTCGTAAGAATAGTACTGAACCATTTGGGTTTAATGAGTTATGTATCGGAGAAATTTGTTTAGAGAAATATAGAGCAGAAAATAGACAAAAAATTGTATAATGGTTATTATTTATATTTCACCAAATCAAAGTGTAGAGAAAATTATCGAATTCATTCACAAAGATTTAGTTGCCTACACTGAAGCCGGATCAACTCTTTTGAACAATTGCTTGTTATTTTAAGTGAGGATTTTAATGGTGATTTTTCAAAAGACAAATCAAAGCCTTTAGTAGATTTTTAAAATCAAAATTCAATTGAATTATTTCAAATGATCGAAATGAAAGCATGACAAAGTACGGAACAACGCTTGAAGGAGTGTTTTTTAGATATTTAAATAATTTTGAATCCAAAGTATTTACAACATATTTCATCTACCATAAACCTATTGTTTCCTTCTTAGAATTCAATTAATTCACAAACATGATTGTATATTTCGCAAAAAAATATTACTTTATGTGAGTACTGACATATAAATAAATAATTTCATATGACAATTCTAATATCCCCATTTTTTTATTCATTTAACTAATTCCTGAAATAAGATGACAAAATTTGAAGTTATCACTTCTATCATGGGGTCATAGGCACAAACAAACTCTTTTTTTATGTCAAATAATAAATAAATAAGAATTCAATTTGTTTGTAATATTTCTATATAATGCCGCCAATTGTTGGAACTCTAATAATTTCGTACACATCGCATTTATAGGTACATCAACCAATGCGGCCTCCTTTATTACTGCCAAATTTACTTGGGGCCTGTAACGGAAAGCAGCTCCCCACCTCAGGTAACGGCTCTTCAGAATTCTAGCTATATAATTAATAAAAAATAATTATATATGCTAAAATTCTTTCTCTATTCTGATCATCTATTGAAAAAAATTGTGTCTAAAATGAAACATTTGACTGCCTTAAATTTTTCTGTATCAAATTGTTCTTCATTGACAAAGTGTATTGATACTATCAGTGGAATTATTAAAAGGAAGTCTAAAGCAATACAAGTCTAATTGATTGATAGAAATACCGCCATGGGAAGAGGCTTCCCTAAGTGATTTACAGTAAAGTTTTCTCATTTGCATACATGAGTTAGCAGCAATCTTGAATATGAGTAGATATGCACATAAACCCCCAACACAAGTGAACAAAATCCGTTACATGTTCTATGATACGTTTAAGGGTTAATGAAAAGAGAAATGACTTTTATATACAAGAACAATCAAAGTCAATTTTACTTATTAGTGCAAAAATGAAATTTCAGAATTATATATATATATATATATATATATATATATATATATATACATATATATATACATATATATATATATATATATATATACATACATATATATACATATATATACATATATATATACATATATATACATATATATATATACATATATATATACATATATATATATATATATATATACATATATATATATATATATATATATGCATATATATATATATATATATATATATATATATATATATATATATATATATATATATATATATATATATATATATATATATATATATATATAGTATATTAAAATAAAAGTGAAGAATAACTAGAACCAACAGTGCTAAAGAAGTAAGAAATTGGAATTCAGCAAACACAACAAATCTAGATACAAAACTTCATTGGACGAAACTGGAGACCTATTATGATTTCTAGATATGATATATATATATACATAAGTTCTAACGGTATCAATCGGAGAAATTTTTTTTTCACGTCCCTTCAAATCAATCTTAATTTCAACATTATATTTTGACATTGGTTGATGTTGACATTGATACCTTCATGATCTTACTTTCCTTACAAATTTGCTCTTACCTTCAAAAGTTAGTAGATCACTGAGACATAAATATTAAATAGGTTTATTTGTGAAAGTTTGGAAAACAACTTCCTTTCTCATTTTATTATTAATTAATCTGTTGATTATCTTCTGGTATTTTAGTAAATTGAAAATAAAAACGGAATGTTCGAAATTTTACCTTTTAGCTTCTTTTTAAAAATAGGAATTGAGGGAAAACTGATTTAATCATATTGAAATAAGCAAAAATAACTGATAAAAAAGTTCAATAGTAAAGAAATAATGTTGCAATTAAGGACAAAAGATGTATGCTTCTGAAATTTAAGTACTGGTTTATTAAAACCAGCATAAAACTTGAACAAGGCTTTTTGTTTTTTAATTGAACCTTTTTATATGTATCATATACCGAAAAATACATTTTATTTTTGTAATAATATTTAGATCTTAGAAAGAGAGAGAGAGAGAGAGAATATATATGTTTGCCTATACTTTAAAAAATAAAATATGTTCTAATTTTCTAGTACCAGCACACACACACACACATTACTTCATTTTTTTCTTTTCTTTCTTAATTTACTTTTCACCCGTCCACTCACAGAGCATTTAGAATTTCTGCTGATTTTTGTTCGACATACTTTAATCATTTTTTTCTTCCATCTTTTTTGGAAAAAACCCCTCTCAACTCAGATTTTTTTATATTAGAAAGAATATAAAAAGACCCAGGGAATAGCTCATTTATTAAATTGAGTGAGTTAGTTTCGGAGGGAAGATTTAACGTAATTACGGAAAAAAAACCCTTTTAAATCGACTGAAGGTGGGAAAAGTTCTTCACTGTGTTTCCCCTCGCCTGAGTTTTTGTGAACTAAAGTAACTTTTTTTGGAGGGACGTGCTGTTAATCAGGGAAAAACATAATTTTCTTTATTATTTATTCACGTTAAAAATGGATTTACTTTAATCATTCCTACATGAGTCACTGGAAAAGTGCAGTTTGCAGAAATGGACTTCTATATGTTATAAAGAATATCGCTGTACAACTTTGTTCTTAACTTTTTCATACAAAGTGAGAGAGTTTGAAACTATATAATGAGCTTTGCCAATCAGCTGAAACATCTTATTAGTCATGTCTTAAGTGTTTTTCTGCATGTCTTCTAAATAATGAATAGTAATTATTTTGTGAAACAACTTTTTTTCGCTCATGTGCAAAGTAAGGAACTTTCTTAGAAATTTTTTTGTAATTATTAATAATCCTCAATATATTTTATTCCGCTCTCCCATATTACTTTTAAATGTAGTAAACAGAAGATTAATAAAGAGCAATGCGTCAAAACATGTTAACTATGAATTTCTATGACTCTACTTTTTCAAGGATATTGTCTGTCGTCATGTATTTACAGTAACACCAAAGTCCGTTTTCACCCCCAAATAATTAATGACAAGAACTACAGTCATAAAAGTGGGGTCTAGGCTTAGTAACATTACCATGTATTATATTTAAAAAAATCTGCTTACAGTAACACTTAGTCTATAAAATTGCATTTCTCGTTCTAATCACAAAAACAGTACACGATGCATGAAAAAAGTCAGTAACAAAGCTGCTCAACTTTATCAGTTTAGTCCAAGAAGACATTTTACGCAAAATAATGTTGAGAAAATAGAAGGAATAACATGCATATATTTTTATTTCGTAAATTTCCCAAAATTGATTGATGCAATTTTCTTATGAACCGCTTAGAGGTCCAGCCAACGTTTCATCTCGACATCATATGGACGAATGAGGCATGCTTTGGTCATAATAATAAGCATAATGAGCAGAACACCCATTGCTGGTCCTGAATAATCCTAGACGCTCTGTAATTCGACATCAAGCTCGCGGGTTAATAAATGTCTGCTGCGGATTATTGAAAAGCAGATTAAATGACCGCTATTTTACGAGGGCATGTTAACGGGATCATGACGTTTGTTATTACTGAAGTTCGTACTACTCCCTTTTTTAGAGGATTTGCAGTTGAGTGACCTCAGGAATGAATGGTTCCAATAAGCCAGTGGCCCCCGCTCAAGGCATCACAAATTACATAATATATTCAAGACACATTCCATTGGGTATAGAAGTTGCTTTGAATGACCTATCAGGTCATCTCACCTAAGTCCAATACCCTTTTTTTCCTCAAATAAAAAGGACATGCAACCCCTTCTGACAACACTGCAGGAATTTAGAAACCGTATTATGGAATGCTTGTGCCACGTGTCGTATTGAGGAAAGTGCACCCGGGGGCGAAAAGCCCGTTACCAGTTGTATACGAGGGTTACTCTGAAATTTTTGAGATACTCTTAGGTCTTTAAAGTAATACTTACAAAATTTTAGGAGTGTTCAATATAGTCTTCTCCAGCGTCAATGCAATTTTGTAGAGGAATTTTTTTACATATTAAAGGCCTCAAACCATTCATTTCTAGGAATTGATAAAAAAAAGGCATTTATAATCCCATCAATCTCTTTTTCTGAATAAAAACGACGTCTTTTTTTGATTAAAAATAGCCCGAAGTCACGCATAGCTAGATCCGGAGAATAAGGTTCTATCCCTTTAATTTGTTTTTGCTTAAGAAACTCAACTGTTAATCCGGTTGCATGGGGAGAAGCACTGTCATGGTGAAGCATTAGTCCCGTAACATTGAATTATTGGAAAATTTCTGGAAGACATTTAGTCGTGTACAAATTTTCTGTTACTGTCTTTTGTTCTTCCAGCTTGATGACTTTAACAAATCCCGTACTTCTGAAGAAAGCGTTATACATAAATTTTTCCATTGCTCGTTGTCTTTTCACCATTGTTGGCGACGGATCATCTTCAAAGACCCATATTTTGCTTTCTCGAGGTGTTAGAACGTCAAGAACGGTATGTACGCTTCATCAACCATTACAACTTTAGAAATGATGCGGTGACACCATCATTTAGCAATTTAAGGGTTTCTTTACTGATCATGACTCGCTCTGCTCAATTAGATTATGGGTAACCCAACGGCAAACTACTTTTTTCATATGTAATTCTTCATGAATAATTGTTCGTATGGCTGCGGATCCAATACTAAGTTTCTTCTGTATCTTTTGGTTGGTACAGCGATTATCATTCATTAACATTTTTCGTATGCTAGACACATTATCCGAGATTACTGCCGAGCGCAGCTTTCCTATGCGTTCTTCATCTTGAAGAGAATTGCGACCTCTGAAAAATTCTTTAAGCCATCTGAAAACAGTAGCACGACTTGTAGATGCATAACCATATACTAATTGCAGCCACTTAAAGCATTCCTTTTGATTTAATCCAGCTTTAAAATCATAGAAAATCTTATAGCACGATAAAGTTCTCGCGTCAAATTCATTTTCTTTTTTCTCTAAAATTTATTCTATGCTAAACAACTTGGAGTAAGTCAGTAAAAAGTCGTCTGCTGAGTTAAAATAATGTGTATTTTCAAATTAAATCATTAATTATTTTTTATCACTTCTCGTCCGCGCGTTCCTCAAAAATTTCAGGGTTATCCTCGTATTGTAGCTGAAGGATGCTTTATTTTGCGTAGGAAAGATATGAGCCTCATTTCAGAGAGTGCAATATTGTTCAACGCAATCAAACACATGTTTGTTGCATGCTTTTCATTTATATCATGTTTATGCCCTAGATGTGTTTTCGAACTAAATTTATTATCAACATTATAACTGACTTTTGATATTTATCTCGTACCGTTTTTGAGATAAGAAAGCTAACTCCAACTTTTTAGCAAGGAGGCACATGGCAATTTCACTCGACCTAGACCTCCACTTTTAAAACTATACCCCTTGTCGTTCACAAATTATTTGGGTGACAACGTACTTTAGCGGACACCTGTACATCAGAAATAATTTACTCTCTCATCAAAAGATGCCCGGAACTATTAGACCTACATATTTTAAATTTGGCCTCCAGTCTACTTTCCTTGAACAGAGATCGACTTTGTGAAAATCGACACCCAAGAGGACACCATTAATACCAAATTTCTCGTTCATAAGCTATCAGACTAATAGACTTGAAATTTGGAAAAACATTTCTTCTATTCAGATCCACAAAGAGCAAGTTTTGTGGAAATCGAATCCAAAGGGGGATTATACATAATATTTTATTTAACTATTAGGCTTTCAGACTGGGTGAGCACAATCACTTTGTTCAGTACCCTTCCAGGTGGCGCAATACCGCAACTCCTCCTATCTGACAGTGAACTGATCTCATTTAGATGCCATCATCCGTTATTTTGATTATCGCACTTTTATGCTGTTGATCGGCTCTTATTTCCTATTTAGTGCAGCTCACCAATAAATTATGTCATTGAAATTCTCATTTTCCATTCTGTGGTTTAAATTAATCTTTAGTTTGGATAACGCCATGACTTCTTGTTAAGAGCAGACATTAATGGATGTATACGTATCCCCTTTCACTCTTTCTATTTTATAAACACGAATCACGATTTCCCTGAATGTGAATATCTTCAATTTGGATATTTTATGTGAGTGTGTGTGAGAGAGATATTATATTTCAGATTCCGAGAAATTAGGTGTACAATCAATCATTTTGTGTTGATAATTTTTTAAGAGTGGTAAAGATATTTTTTTTTAAATTATTTTTTGTAATAATCATAAATAATATCAGTTGCAAGAACAAAAGTGGAGGAAGGTATTATAAAAAGTTCTAGATGAAAAAGAGCTCAAATAAAAAGTAAGAGGTTGTCATAATAAAACCGAATCCTATTTCAAAATTGTTGTCGAGCAAGAGGTATCTTGGATAAGAGCCCAGCGAAACAAACACGTAAGAGGTTAAGAAGAATTAAGAGTAGTTGGAAAGCTAAAATCTTATTTTTTTTTTGACAATTTGAGATTTTTACATTTTCAAATTGTGTAGATTTTAACCTTTCTAAAAATACCTTACTTTAACCTCTTGGTTATTTAGAAGCCCTTAAAACCAATTTTTAAATAGTCGTTGAAACTGGGCAAAGCCCATCTGAATGGCGAAAAATATAAACAAAGTACTTCGTTTTTGCTTAAAAGTTGAATGTCTGATATAAACCAAAATCTGATAACTTTTATTGTAAATTGAGCCTTTTATTTTTTATTTCTTAGCCGAATAGAAGTCTCACTGTATACATTAAAATCGATTTATCTCAAAACGTAAATTTTGATGTTCGATGTTCGATGTACTTTTTCTGAGAAACTACTGTTTATAGGGATGTAAATTTTTAATGATACATTTATAATGGTAGCTAAAACTTACTGAAATGAGCTCTTAGTAAAAAAATCAAAAATTTATTTTTTAGAATTTTTTTATGTAAAAAATGGGTCGAATATTTTTCACTATGTTTGATAAAATATTTTTTAAATTATGAAAATTTCAAAATTAGCTAAAAGCTCATTCCAGTATAATGAGAAAGGTGTAATTTAATTGTATGAAAAATTTCAAGCATGTACATGTAACAGATTTTGAGAAAAGTACATCGAAAATAGCCTCTTTGACATTGTCGGTATAGAAGTTTCCTATTCTTCTTTAAAGGGCCATAAAAACAGTAATACATTAAAATTATTTGAAAAGACAATGAACTGACTTCTTTAAATGACTTTTTTCTTGAATAAAATTATTATTTTATTTTTCTTTTAAAATGAATTGGAATAACGCCGAAAATGTATGGTACAATGTTGGCTCTAATTTTACAATGATAGTTAAATTCGCGGTTCCTTTCACCCGCGTTTTAATAACAGACCTAGACCATTGTGTTAAATGGGGTCAAAATGAATGATTTCGTAGGAGACTTATATAAAGCACATGCAGAAGAGAAAAAAAGAAAAAAATACGTTTCGTTAAAAAAACCCGGCTATGCAAAAAAAAAAAAAAAAAAAGTTTGACGGTTGAAAAAAAGAAGAAACTTTTTTTATTGATTGTATTCTGCTTCATATTGACGGATCTTTTTATTCCCACAATTTCCATTTCTTTTTCGAACATGTTTTCAGTTTTCTTCTTTGGTTGTTTATCACCCATGATTTTTTACTTTATCTGGAATTGTGCTTTTTTTCCCCACAAAGATAGAGATTCCTCCTTTAACTGAGAACATAAATTCTGCAAGCTGAGTATGAATGTAAAGTCAGAAAAAAATATTTTTTATGAAGTATTGGTTTATTTAACAAGTCTGGTGTATATGTATTTTTACAGGTCTTATACACTTTTTAATTGTACATTCTTTCTTTCAAATTGGAATACAAAATGAAGTTTTTCTTAACCATTTCAAAGTATCACCTAAAGGACATTTTTAAACAGATATTTTTTGTATAAACGTTCATTACTTTCGGAACCGAGATTTGGAAAAAAAACCCTTATAAAATGAATAATTTATTGGATATTTAGAGTCACTTGAATTAGATTGTACGTATAAAATGATTTCAAGAATAATATTGGACAGAAAAAGTATTAAAAGGATATTTTTTATTAAAAAATGAAGAAAAAATCCTACTTTCAAAACATGCTTCTCTCTTTTATGAAAAATTGCTTCAATAATAATAATATACTTCCTATATAAGCTAGGACTTACTGGAACTGGGCTAGGTTTTTAGGAATGTATAATATTGATGAGGACTTATCTGTATTTTATTAAATCAGAGAGAAATACAATTTAACAAAAAATACTGATAATTTCAATTGGGAGTACATGGGAAAATAATTTTTCAAAAATCAGAAGAGAAATCTTAAATATACAGGGGGTTTTGCTACTAGACCAACACACTTTCAAGGTACATAAAGGTACGTAGATGACTCAAAATCACATAGGAATGCAGGATCACAAATGCCGCAGTTACGAGCTATGGTGTAAAGAAACAGGGGGCAGAAATAACAGCACATTAACGCGACAGAAAACATTTTATTGAAAGGTTGTACTACAACTGGTGCTCGCCGGAAGTCGTCTTGTAGGCCTGACAGAGATGCTGCAGGGAATTTCTTAAATTCTGGAAGATTCCTGGCATGTCATACATCCTAATGGCAGCTACAGATATTCCAGTGATAAGGTCTTCAACTGAAGGAGCGGGCGTCTCGTACCACAAACACTTTATGTGACACCAGAGGAGGAAATCTTTGTATTTTCGAACACCTGTTTTAGCGTAAATTTTCAATAAAGTGTCTTCTTCCCTATTTATGTGTTGTTCTTTCTGTTCTTTTCTTCTTCTTCTTTGCCCCACAGCTCACAACAATGGCATTTTCGACCCTGCATTCCTATGATTCAGAATCGTCTCTGTAACTCTTACACACCCTGCAAGTTTGACGGCCTGTTAGCGAATCATTCTGTATATAGGTAAAATATTGCTATTAAATATTTATTTTTCATGAAAGGAAAGTGTTTTCAAATTAAGTAATTTTTTCTCTCCATATACTGATAAAAAATTGCATATAAAAAGTTTTTTTTTATTTTTATAATATTTCGAAGCTCAATTTTACGTGTATATTTTAATTCAAGTGACGCCAGCGGCCATACCATGCTGAAAACACCGTTTCTCGTCCTATCACCGAAATTAAGCATCATCGGGCACTATCCGTACTTGAGAGGGTGACCACCTGAGAACACCGCGTGCCATTGTCATTCTTTTTTGGGGCAGTGGGTAACCTAATTGTTAGAGCATCTGACTCAAGACCGGAAGGACTGGGCTTGATTCCCGATGCCACCGAATACACTCAAAGTACACACGGAGTACGTGCTCACTAAATCAGTAGGTTCGAAATTCTTGTGGGTGGTCGCAGCAGAAACCACGGGTGCAAGGGGCTGAGGAATATTTCTCTACCCTCCAGTTTCATGTCTAAAATGTAGAGGTGGAGATAGGTGGTGCCGCCATCTATCGTATGGATGTTCAACCTGTCTTAGACTCTAACGACTATTAGTCCTTCCCTTCGGGAAAGACACGACAACAACAATTCAAGTGACATCTCAATGCCACAAATATATTCATTTATTATACTCTTTTTCAAAATCACAGTTCAGAATGCACTCAGTTTCTTTAAAAATTTACTCAAAATCGTTACCATCGTTAAAGATTAATTAAAAATTCTGCCAATGCTGCACCCATTTCAAAACTGACGTTTCTGATTTATTGAATAATTGTATTTAACTACCAGATTTTTAGAAGACTATATTACGTATTTCGTTCTTTCTTAAAAATAATTGAAATAATATTTTTCGTCTCAAAAACATTAATCTATTTCAAATCCGAAACAAGATCATTGTAAATAATTGATTTTTTCTTAAAGCACACATTGTTATCTTACCGTATAAATGTTATCTTTATGTGTTCGATATGTTATCTTTAGAGGAAACCTTCAACAAGGTTTTACTAAAATTAGTTCTCAATCCTATTGATGTGCTATTTTAACATTAATATAATAATTTCCCTACAGGGAATTGGGTTGAGATGTTCTCAAGACATTGACGCTATCGTATACATTCAAAACAGAAACACAAATAAATTCATAAGAATGCTCCTGTTGATAAAATGTCAAAGGATTATAGGAAAAAAAAACGATATAAAACAGAAAATCGTGAAAATACTGTGTCGGTGCTTTTTCTATCGAATAGAAAAGTTAGAATATATAAAGCTTCTTTCCCCTCTTTCTTACTTTTTTGCATATTTTCAATGTTACTTTTTATGTACTAGTTAGTTCTGTTGTTATACCAGCTTCTTAGGAGTTTCCAAAACCTTTTCCCACTGGCTTGGTTTTGATTTTGACTCTAGGTTTCTTCATAGGATATCATTCATATTGGTGACAGGATAAAGATTTAAACAGGATGTTTCATAGGAAACATTTATTTCCATAATAACCTTTTTAAATATTTTTCTCTATTCATTATTGTATAGATTTAAATGATAAATGAAAAACAAGTAATATAAAAAAAATAAGTCAATTCCTACTTTGGTCAACAAAAAAAATTGTTTTAGTTACTTGTTATTAAATAGTTACAATGATTATAATTATATATATATATATATATATATATATATATATATATATATATATATATATATATATATGGCAGAATCACAATATTAAGTGACAAATTGAAAAACGATTTTCCTTGCAATTTTCCATTTTTCTTCCTATACAGGGTGTTGGACTATTTTTGCTTGTTTGTTACTATTTATTCCTAGACTAAAATTAATTATACTGATATAATAGTTTCGTAAAAAAGAAATCACATTTTCACAAGGCATAGCACGACCTTTGGATTAGAAGTCCAACGCGCTATATACTGGGCTACAAACCCACAACGAATGATTTTCCTTTCTGTATATGTTGTTGGATTTTGTTTTTTACTGTTTATTCATTTTTTAAAAATTTAATTTATGAATTAAAATATTTGAAAAATTATATTAACATCAAGTGCCATCCACTACAAGTTTTAAAAATGTGATGAATAGAAAGTATTTTATTAACGATTGAAAATTTGAACAAGATAAATATATATATATATATATATATATATATATATATATATATATATATATATATATATATATATATAACTGATTACTTATAAACCCCTAGTAAAAATTAATAATATTTCAGTTAGGACTAATTACTTAGGAATATCATTGTATATTAAGGATTAAAAATTACATAGTAATATTTATGATAAAAGGGATGCTTTTATTTTTAACATTCTGAAAGTGCCATACTGGAATTCTAATTTATCAATTTCTACATAAAGAAATATTATTTTCAACTATATATATATCGCAATAATGTATTCGCGTTTAATCTAATATATATTTAAATTTTATTAGCTTTATTAACCATTGTATTCAACATGGATATCCTGCTAATTTTCTTTACAATTATATTTCTAATAGTTCTCAGTGAAATGGCAATATGTAATAATAATAACAATTTTTTAAAATTTTTAAATTATATAGTTAGTCGGAAGATGGCGCCACATGTTTTATAAATTAATAACGCAATATTTATTTAAGTATAACTGTGCATGTTTAGGAAATCCTTTTATTTCCTATATATTTTAAGGTTTTTTTAAAAAAAGTTTTTTTAGACTTATTATTATTTCATCATATAAGTTACTAATTTTAATTTTACTCGGTACTTCTCTACTCCTTTGTATCTAGCGGAAGACACAATTTGTTGCTGTACTCACGAAGTAAATTTTATCATCTAGTTTTAGTGCATCGATTGTAACTCTATATTAGTAAATACTAGTAGGCTATAATTTTATCCTTATAAAATTAATAGTATTGTATATTTTATTTTTAATATACTTAAATTTCTCTTAACATTCTTTCATTTCTCTATGGTCCAGTGAATAGCCAAATTACAGGTGAAGGTTGGCTAACCCCAAAACTTTGTTCAAACCTGCAATTTTGGTTCCTAAGACTAGGAGTTTGCTATTGTAACACTATGGCTAATACTTCTTATTGTCTTGACTAGTTATGTTCAGATTTTATAGTTATTTGTATATATTTATGAATTATATATGTATGTTATATATATATATATATAATCCAATATATATATATATATATATATATACAAATATATAAACGAAAATATAAAAATAAACAAATAGTTGTAAACCTAAGATAACTATAAATAGGAAGAAGAAGGCACAGTGGTATAATGACAAATTCCCGGCCTTAGGAACCAGGATTGAAGGTTTAAACATGTTTTGGGGCCGGCCAACCTTCACCTGTAGTTTGTCATACTATGTACCAAGAGGAAAGGAAAGAATTACATATGAGGAATTTAAATATTAAAAAATCATTAAACTAAGAACATATGAACAAAAATATATAACATACTATTATTCGCAGTGTAGACGTAGGTCGAGAGTGCATCAACTAGTAATGTGTTTCCCGCCAAATACAAGGGAGTGAAAACCGATCCGCATAAAATTAATTACGATAGGATATTAAGAAATTAATATATATGTGGCCGCGGTAGCCGAGTGGTATAGGTATCAGACCGTGGCTTGCTTTGTCACGGGTTCGAGCCCAGTACCCCTAAAGACCCGCCGTGTAGGGCAGCGATGCACGTTAAATCTGTCGAGAGCTGAAACGTCCTCCCGTTGGTGTGGTGTGGTAGTTAGGAATGGGGGAGTGCCAGCTCAGGTGTCGTCCATGTCACTTGACCATGGTTCAAAATTACGTGGTCCGTCGCCAAAAGCCCTCGTGTAGCTGAACAGTGCGACGTTAATATTCAATCAATATATATATACTTTTAAAAAATCATAAAAAAATATTCATATAAATATTAGTGTAAAATATAAATGAAACACAAAAATATATAAATATTATTAAATTTTAATAAGCATGTGGCGCCATCTATTTAATAATTGTAGAATAAATTAGAAATTGTAGAATTATTTAAAAAATCCTTAGAAAAACATAATGACAGTAAAGAATTACAGTAATACAAATTGTGTGTATCATTAAAAACCATTCTAAATATAATTACAAAGAAAGTTAGCAGGATATTCATGTTCAATACAGTGATTAAAAAATTTATTAAAATTTAAAAAAATATTAGATTTAATATATATGTATATATATATATATATATATATATATATATATATATATAAATATATAAAAGAATACACACACATATATACATATATATATATATATATATATATATATATATATATATATATATATATATATATATATATATATATATATATACTATACTATACTGTTCGTTCGAATTGATTGGGAGAAGCATTTTTTTCTTGTCCGGGCTGGTATGTGATTATCAGCGATGTCTTAGAACTTTCAGATCAGTTATATCTGCCTAGAAGTAATGTGGAATGATCGACCATGACTATAATTTAACCGTTTGATTTGTTTTGGTCTATCAATTGTCCATTTGTGAGCCTTTCAGGGGGGCAGCTGGTGGCTATAGTTTTGCGTTCCCTGTAACACGTATTACTTTTATTCTTTCTGAGATGGATTTTACTCTAAGGAAGCGTGCTAAAATAATCACTCTTAATGAGCACACTTCTATGACAGTGAGATACATCTATGGGTTGATGTGGGTAACTCAAGTGTTTCAAGAATATTAAGAACATTCCAAGATTCCTGAACTTCGTATCCAAAAAGAAAGGGAAAATGTAGGTTCAAACTGAAAAGAAGGTGATTTTCAGTGGAGAAACACATTTATTTAATTATGGATGAAAATTAGGTGTAGTTAGACGAAGTGAAGATGAGACTCTGCTACCAGTTCATACACAACAGACTGTAAAACACCCTTCTAAGCAAATGTTTTGGGTTTTTTTTCACAACAAATGGCACTAGAAGCTTAGTTCATCTTAAGGTATCCGACTACGTTCGGAACCGTGATTTTAAAAAAGCGCATAAAGGGACAATTTTCATGATATTTAGTGTCACTCAGATTAGAATACACACATAAAATTGTTTTGAGGACATTTTGACAAAAATAGAATATTTAAATATAATATTTTGGCAAAAAATTAACTTAGAATAATCTTTTTTCCAAATGTTCTCCTTTTGTGAAAAATGGTTTTATTATTAAAATATTTTGCCTGTATATAGCTCAGACCTCTCTACAGAGGCTCAACTAGAATTTTGTTGTTGTGGCTAATTTGCATAAAATCTTCAAACTTCGATCAACGTAACCATAATACGAATTTTTCAAAAAGCTTCGTTCAATCTCTGTACAAAAGTCTTAGGAATATTCTAGCAAAATATTATTATTAAAGCCTTTTTCTTCATAACAGGATATTGTTTTGAAACTATGGTCTTCTCTCTTCATTTTTGACAAAAAATTGATCTGAAATAGTTTTTTCTTGCACTAATATTCTTAAAACAATTCTATAAGTATATTTAATTCTATAAGTATTTAATTCTTTAAGTATAACAATTCTATAAGTATTTAATTCTTTAAGTATAACAATTCTATAAGTATAAACATAAAAAAAGCATTCATACGTACCCATTTACAAAATCAAGGTTCCGAACGTAATCGGATACCTTAAACTGGAAAACAGATCCAAGAGAAAATAATGCAAATGAACTCTTGACAAAGTGAGGCATTTTTAAATATTTTAACATGAAAATTTAATCATATTAAGATTATGAGATTGGTTATCATATTTGAATGAAAATTATCTATAAAAGAGAGAGAACACGTTGATGTAGTTCATGCAATTTTAATTAAAATTTTAACTCTTTTATTAATCTCTTGGGAATATTCTCTATATCTGCAGTTTCTCTATACCAGAGAGAGAAACTACTGAAAAAATATTTGTTATTCTAAACATGTCATTTATACTAAAATATTAAAATGTATAATAAACCATAGATCTCATATAAGTCACATTTAAAATATAATCTTTAATTTAATGTTTCATATTCATTCCTTGCTTCAAAAAATGCCGTATTTTTCTTTTATACAAATACATACGGAAGTCTTTCTTAAGCAAATATTTCCTAACATTTCAGAGATTCATTACAAAAACCGTAACAGAAAAAATTACTTTTCATAATCTTCAAGAGTTTCGAGTGTACAGGGAATAAATTGTTCTGACAAATGAATTCAGCAAACTTTTAAGACTCATTTCAAGTTTCTGTTTCTGAAAAACCAAATGAAATTGTTTCGACCGTAACATCTCCCTCTCTCGAAAATATTAATGTATTTACTTCAATTTCTGTTGCTAAAAGTCTTGATCTTATTTCAGTTTAATATTTTTCTCGATGGCTTCCATTATTGATAGAGCACCGAAGCACCTACGTAGAACAAAAAAAAAAATAATATCTAAGTAAATTCATAAAAAAGGCGCTTGTAAAACCTTAACGCAGGACTGAGGGTCTTAAAAGGGTGGAACATTTTTACGAAGCTCTTACAAACTTTCCCCTCGCGTATGTGGATTATTAAAATGACTTTTTTTTACTTTACCAGGACATTAAATCTTTTAAGGTTATAATGATAATGTTCTGAATTCTAATTGCAAAATATAAGGCGAATTTCTAAAAGTAAAGTTCAAAGTTTTGTTTTTAAGCATTATGGTCCAGGACCTTCCGAGAAAAGAAAAAGTTGGTTTAAGATAAGTTTCAATAAGAGTGAATAGTTCATTTATATTTTGTAAATTTAGCCTGATTCGACTGAAACTGGAATGAAAAAAAATTAATGCAAATGGAAAAATATTTTACGTTTCAAAATGTATAGATGCTTAAAATATGAAAAGTATTCATAAATATATAACATCAACCACTAACCTGTCTCAACAGAAGACAGTAATAACATTAACTAATTTCAGAAAATATGTAAAGTCTTAAGTAGAAAAGTAGGGTATGTTTAAAAAATGCTATGATGTACGTATATATACAGGGTGTCCTAAAACTCAACTACAAACGTGCACGGAGTGAAACGGGTTATCATACAAGTTCAAGGAAAAAAAATCATTACCCCTTGATTTAAGTGATGGCTAGCATATATATATATATATATATATATATATATATATATATATATATATATATATATATATATATGTATGTATATATATAAATATATATATGTATATATATAAATATATATATATATATATGTATATATATATATAAATATATATATATATACATATATATATATATATATATATATATATATATATATATATATATATATATATATATATATATACATGAGGAAATGTGAAAAACTGATATGCTCCATCATATAGTTAGTCAATGTGATCTAACTTATTAATCACATTTTGTATCCTTTAATCTTAGTTTCAAAGAGAAGATTGAGATATATGTTTATTTTTCTAGAGTTACAAGTATATATACACTCAGGAACATTGAAAATACCGACACAAGAAGAAGGCATCGTATTGAAATGAAATTTAATACACATAATGACACAGATGAGAGATTCGCTTGATCTCAAAAACAAGACAATTAAACGAATACAGGGTGTGCAACGACACAAATACTGGGCAACTTCAATAGCGTGTTTGACCACCTCCAGCTGCAATACATGCCACCACTCGGTCCGGCATTGAGTTAATTATACACCTTATGTTGTCCTGAGGCAGATGGGCCCACAAATCATTAACAGCAAACGCTAAATCATGTACAGAGTGACACGATGGCATCTGCCGTTTTAGCTGATCTCACACGTACACTACAGGGGACAAATCGGGGAGCGGGCCGGTTATGGAAGAGTCTGAAAATGACGTAGGAAGTCTTGAGCAACTCTTGCTGTATGCGAACGAGCATTATCTTGCTGGAAAACTGCCCCTGGGAGACCATATAGAAAGGTCCTACATGGGGTCGAAGAATATCATCAACGTAACGTTGGACCCTTAAGGTTCCACGCATTACAATTAAAGTGGACCGGCTATCATAGGCTATGGCCCCCCAGACCATTACACCAGCATTGCGGCAGTGCAACGTAGAACAGTGTGGGGGGGGGAATTGTACCGCTATCCAGGGCGCCTCCACACTCGAACACGGTTATCATCTGTCCTCAAAACAAACCAGAATTCATCACTAAACACAAAATTTTGCAAATCTGTGACATTCCTCATTGATCTGGCTTGGCACCACTTTAGACGCAGTTGCCGATGTTCCGGTGTTAAAGGGAGTACACGGAAAGGGCGCTAGGATTTAAGATTTGTTTCTGCAAAGTGTTTGGAAATTGTTTGTGGAACAATTGGTACGCCTACGTCTGCTCGTTTCGTTGAACGAGTCACTGTGGAATCCACAAGTGCTTGCTGAACGATCCTTCGATCCTCTCTCCTCGTGGTCTTCCTGGTCGATCCAGACCCGGTTTTCCGCGCGTGGGTACCTTCTCGTGTCCACTGCACCCAACAATTTCTAACGGCTCACTCCGAACGATCCACCTAGCCAGCAACACGACGCGTCGATCAGCCTGCAGTTTTCATCCCGATGATCAGGCCTTTCTCAAACTCGCTAAACTGCGAGAAATGTCTTCTAGCATGTTTACCTGGCATGTTTCGCTTACCAAAGTCTTCCTACAATCGGCGGGTAATCGTCATGTTTATGATTCTTCAAATTTGCGCTGGCTTATATAGCCCTCTCTTTCTGATTGTAGCGCCACCTCGGCGTGTATGAGCATGCGTATTGGCACAAAACTTGGATCATTTGCATATCACATTACGCTGTACTTATTTGCAAAGTTTCGCGATTGTACTTAGCTTCCTTCTTGGGTCGCTATTTTCAATATGTCTGAGTGTATTTACAGCGGTCAAAATAAGAATTCGACATGCAACGATTTCTGCGAATATTGCCTTATAACATCTTACCAAGCAATAACAACGAAACTATGTTTCGTTATTTGTTTCATATAACAGTTCAGTTTCTAATGTAGAAGTTTTTGTATTTACAGAAACAAACCTGAGCAAAAAAAAAAAAAAAAAAAAATCACCGCTATAATTTTGAAAAGCAGTTTGGCAAGCAAAGTAAGTATTCGACATAGGAGGCTCTTATTAATTTTTATACCTAGAAGCAAAATGACCGCTAAGTGTGGTTGCAAATTTTCGTAATTCAAAACATTTGGACTATTTCTGGGGACAGTTAGAAAGTTTTATTTAAGGTATCCGACTACGTACGAAACCGTGATTTTTAAAAAACTGCATAAATAGATACTTTTTATCATATTTAGGGTCACTTAGGTTAGAAAATATGTATAAAATTGTGTTTTAAGGACATTTTGACAAAAAAAAATTTTTAAATACAATATTTTGGCAAAAAATTAACTTAGAATAACGTTTTTTCAAAAATTTCTCCTTTTATAAAAAACACTTCTATAATAATATTTTGCTTATATAAAGTAAAAACTTCTCCAGAGAGTCTGCACTAGGATTTTTTTAAAAATTCACATTACTTTCAGAGTTACAACCAATTCAAATAATTAACGGTGTTTTTTTCCTTAAAATTTCTCCCCTTTGTTGTCGTAAAACATGGATAAACCCACTTCTAAGTTATATATTTCAAAAATTCTAGTTGAGCCTCTGTAGAGAGGTCTGAGCTATATACAGGTAAAATATTATTATAATCGAAGCATTTTTCACAAAAGGAGAATATTTTGAAAATGGGTCATTTTATTTTCATTTTTTGTCAAAATATTGTACTTAAATAATTTTTTATTGTAATACTATTCTTAAAAGAGTTTTACATACATTTTCTAATCTAAGTGACACTAAATATCATAAATATTATCTATGTATACGCTTTTGCAAAATTACGGTTAAGAACTTAGTCGGATTCCTTAAGCAGAGAGCAAGGTGGGGCACAAGCAACAAGGAGAGTTGTCAGTGGAAATTAAAAATTTCATCATAACGCATTGTAAATATGGTTTATTTGAAAACAAAATTTCAGCTATTGTAAATAGGCCAAGAACAAGTGTGCACTACATAATTAAAAAGTATTAAGAGGAAAAATCGGTTGACCACAAGGTAAGATCTTATGAACCAAAACATTTTGTCGAAGCTGCAGATCGATAGCTTGTACGTCAAATTAAAAAGAACCCCAAACCCAATGCATCAAAACTGAGAAAACTTACCAAGGATTGTTGGGACATAGAAGTTACGCCCCAAACTGTTAGAAATCACCTGCATAATAATGGAAGAATGGCAGTCATACGTATAAAAAAAACCAAGTGCAACGACTGGAATTTGCTAGAAAATATGCAAACAAACCAGTAGAATTCTGCCGCAATGTAGTTTTTGCAGACGAGAGCTAATTTAATCTTTTTGGATGCGATGGCAAAATTTATAGTTTACAGTAAAGCACATGAAGGAAGAGGTATAATGGTTTGGGGGTGTATGGCGGCTTTAGAGGTGGAAAATATTGCCTTAATTAATGACATAATGGACCATCTATATGACATACATATTTTAAAAGAACATTTGCGTGCCAGTGCTGCAAAATTGGAATCGAGGAGGACTACCAGTTTTACCAAGACAATGACCCAAAGCACAACGCTCACAATACAAGGCTTCGACTGCTATACAACTGCCTAAAAGTTACAAAAACACCCGCCCAAAGTCCCGACCTCAACCTAATTGAGCACCTGTTAGAGAATATTGGAAAAATTATTAAGATAGTGCCATTTTTCTAACAAATGTCAAAAGGAGGACATCCTTACACAGGAGTGTGTGAAAATTAACCAAAAAGGGACAGAAAATTTGGTTAACTCGATACCACAGCGTTTAAGAGAAGTCATCCATTAGAGAGGAAGAAAAACAACTAGATATTAGTTTTATATTATTTGAATTATTTTAATTTATTTTTATGTTTTGTCGAATATTTTTTTTTTGTATGCTTAGTTGCCTTTGAATGAAATAATGGTGATTTTGTTAAACGATTACATTTTAATGCAGTTCAAAACGTACCGCATTTAATACTTAATGATTTTCGGTTTAAAATCAATAAACTTTGTTTCATTTTCAAAGCTAAAGTTTAACTTCTATATAAGTTTAAATTTAAAAATAAGTAATAAGTAAATTTTATAAATAAGTTTTAATTAAAGTTTACTTTAATTTATAAAGTTTTTAATTATTAATTCATATCATAATATATATATATATATATATATATATATATATATATATATAGTATAATAAAACAACAAGTTAAAAAGTTGTATAACCTACGATGCAAAAGAAGAAAGAAATTGGAGTTCAAAAGAAGATATAAAAAGAGTCTTTAAACTAAAATGGAAACCTATTATGATTTCTAAAGCTATCGCTGAATTAGAACAGTGATTTCGGGTTAGCAAGGTATTATGGATCCAGCGTCCCCGTACAGCAGAAATTTTTGACATAATAGAAAAAACCAGAGCCATGTTGAAAAGTTAATCCTATTTCTAAAGTACGTGGATGATAAACCAGACAGTGAAGTAAAATGAAACTGTGAAAAGAGAACAATAATTTTTTTCTCATAGAGAGGAATATTAAGAAAAAGTTCTATAAAGAAAATTAGGATAAAAACTTAAATGTAAGATTGAAATGTTCAGAGAAGTAACTAAGAAGACAAAAATCCAGCGCTAAATGATGTAAAAATGGTAGTGTTAACACAAGAAGCAAAAAAAAAAACAGTGGCGCCACCTAGATAGTTATTTTGCAATTAAACTTGCACATAAAATATTTTTAATAATTAACTATCCAAATTTTAAAAAAATATAGTTAATATAACGTAGAAATTTGTTTAAAAATAAATTTAATTGGATAGTTGTATTTCAAGTAATTATTACAGAATCTAATATAATTACTTTGATTTAATACATTATCAGTAACTAAAAAATTGTTTTATTTTATAACATTTAAGATAATATTTCTAAAGATTGATAGATGTAGGTTACTACATTAGAATGACATTTTTATAATGTTAAAATCAAATGAGTATCTTTTATCAAAAATATTACTTAAAAGCAAATTATTCTTAACGTTTAATTGAAGGTCCAAAAAGTTAGCTGATTCATTATTGTAATTAGTTTTTAATAATTTAAAATAGTGGGGATAATATTTAAAACTAGGTACAAAATCTACTATATTACTAAAAACAATTATGTCATAGATGTATCTGAAAAAATTACAAGATTCGTAGCTATTACTATAATTTTCATAAAAGTGAAAATAAAAAATATTGGCTAAACAGTTACTTGAGGTTCATCTAGTGGTAACCCTTTAATTTGCTAATGGTAAGAGTTATTATGGAGAATATAAGTTTCATTTAATACTAGTTGAATAATAGAAATATATTTATCATATTTTACTATGTTATTAAAAAAATATTTGTTTTAGGCAGTTTTAAAATTTTAAACATATCTTCCTTATCTATAGAGTTAAATAAATCTTCAAAATCAAAGGTACGAGTTGAGAAATATTTTTTTTACTTTGCGTATACTTACAATGAAGAGCGAAAAATAAAACTGATACACCTGCCTAATATCGTGTAGGACCCCCACTAGCCCGCAGAAGGGCCGCAACACGAAGTGGCAGGGATTCTATTAATGCTGGAGGTAATTGACACCATGAATGGATATCCATAAATAAGTAGGACTAAGAAAGGGTGAAGATCTCTTCTAAGATTCTCATCAGTCGTCATTGGCCCTATTCTAGCATGATCTTGACCCTGTCGCAGCGACGTCGTAGATTTGATGTTTTACCGGATTCCTGATATTTACGGTACACTCGTGAAATGGTCGTAGGTGAAAATCCAATTTCCATCGCTACTTTGGAGATGCTATATCCCATCGCTTGTGCGCCGACTATAACACCACGTCCAAACTCACTAAAATCTTGATAACCTGCCAATGTAGCAGCAGTAAACTATGCAACAACTGTGCCAGACACTCGTTTTATGTAGGCTTTGTCGACCGCAACGCCGTTCTCTGATTGGTTACATATCTCTTTATTTGCATACGCATATGCCTGTATCGGTTTTTTTTCTTTTGGGGGCTTTTCAATGTAATAATGTCCATACTATTCTTAACATTAAACGAATTATAAATTGTGTCTAATGTGGATTAAATAATATTCTTGCCCACATGTGTAATATAAGTTTAAAAACCCTTCGTTACAGTTCTAAATTTAATAAGATTTTTATGAAATTTTGGAGTCAGTAAAATATGAGGGAATTTAATATCCGAAATATGTAAAAATAGTCTTTTTATAAAAATTAGAGATTCGATTAAAAATTTCTCTTTTGCTTGAATTAGATTTTTTAAAAGCAGTATTATTTTGAAAATGTTTGTTTAGCATATTAGCATAAAGCCACAGTCAAATAATGACGTAATTACTCGAGACTTTATCAACATAAACGATGCTAAAGTACTTTTGTAGTTCAGCAATTTGTTTCTTAATATTTTTGTAAATTATATCACTATCGGTTTTATAGCTAATGATTTGTAATGCATTTAAAATGTTCCATTGAATTTCATTAAAACCATAAATAGGAAAACTATATTAAATTGCGGATTTTGTAATGAAATTATTAATATCTTTAGAAATTGCTTTTTAATAGCAGCGTTATTATTAGAGATCATTAATCTATAACTAGTATCTTTGGTCATTATTTTTTGAAGAGTATTTTCTTTAACAATAATTAAATTACCTGTTACAACATGTTTGAGATGATCGCTTATAAAATCAGAATAACCTTTACAATTACAAACAATATTATTTTTATTTTGCAAATCATTAATATTATTGTAATTAAAAATTGAGCTACCTTTTTTTATTATACTTAAAAGCCTTCTTAATGCAAACATTATTTATAGGTAAGCAATCTACACACTTTTTAAATATTTTTAAAAAATTAATGTAATTATAAGGTTTATTCATGAATAATGTGGTACAATACTTAGTAGAACTATTTACTAAATCTATATTCACAATATTGAATTTATGAATGAGAAAATTAATAATATTCTTAATAATATCTAAGGCATGGTAGTCTTGAAAGTCCTTCTTTTTGAGTATATCTTTTGTATACCTAATTTCTTATTTGTTCAAACCAAACAAATATTTAATTTGTTTAATGTTAAATGACTTATCAAAGTTCCTACATAAATCTTTAATTTTAGAAACTATCTCTACTGGAAGTTTTCATGTTCTTTTCTTCCGATTTCCTCTTTTTATTCGTTTAACTTTAATTACATTATCACTATTATAAAAAATAATCCTTGTTATCATATTGTTGAATGATAAGTATAACTTTTTTTTCCAAAGTACATGGTATTCAAACGGTATGGATATAAAGTGTTATAATACTTAATGAAGTGCATTTCCTCTCACAATCTATATTTAACATGCGGGACTACTCTGAGAATGGAAATATGAATATTTTCAAAGCCATGTATATGGAAGTGCCTAATTTCAATTTTATTAAAATTGTTATTATGTTTATATTTCTTGGTATTTTATCTATTTAGATTTCCCATAACAATTACAAAATCACCCTATTTTTAAAAAAAATTCCACGTGGTAATGTCAAATGTCGAAGGAAGTGCAAATTTAAAGAAAAAAAAGGATCTGTTGTTATTGTGGGATTAAAAAACTAACACGAAATATTTCTGCTCTTTGTCGGAGTAGAAATGACTTATAACTATAAAAAGAATTTGAATTGGAAACACTCTGCGACAAATAGAGTTTTCGAAAACGCCACTTGAAGGGTAAAATAAATGTTGCTTGACATATACACCAAACGCTAAATTTACATAAGATTCTGGAACTTTTGTTGAATACCAATAGATGCTTAGGACTTTTTCTGCGTTTGAAAATATTGTTAAAGTACCTTCTTTCTCAAAAACATATCTTGCACTTTTGTTTTCATGAAAGTTGTCCCCATAAAAAGAATAAATAAGAATTTGTGGGGGATTCCCCTTTCTCTCTTGTCCACCTAGATGGGGGAGGAATGAACACCAAACATGTTCAAAATCATCTTATTTATTGGTCAACTGAATAAACAAATCTAATTCGCTTAAATTCAAAAAGAGAAGGTCTCAATATCAACTATTCAAGTGGAACAAAAGCGAAATACACGAATTATATGAAATCTAGGAATATCGACCATTTTAATTTGGGATCAATTCAGTTTTCTCACTTAGCTTAATATTACTCTAGGTTTAGTGACCAATCGTCACTTTAAATCTTCGTCTACTTAATATATGAAATATTCAATAACTTGCTGTGATACCTGATCTGTAGAAATCTCTCCTGCTTTTGGCTTTCTTCCTCTTCTTGTCCCCAGCTAGCTAGAAAATCCTGACTATATATAGTAGATTTAATTTAAATATCACGGTTTCTTCTTCAGAAGGGTTGGTTGTGAATGAATAAATGCGAATGATAGGTGAAAAATTTCCCAAGAGGATTAGTGGAAGGTTCACGAATAGATAGATCCATCACAAACTTCACCCAAAATTTACCTAATTTTTTTAGTGTTTGTTCCGAGGATCCCAAACAGTATGTTTTAACCCTCGTTCTAATCCTTTCTATTCTAAATTCCTTCCCTTTCTATTTTTCGTAAATTCTTACTTTAGTTAAAATTCCAACTTCTACTTAATCCGACTTTCTCTTCTCCAATGGAAGTAGAGCTAGCTAACCCTTCTATTACCCTGCCCTCAGTGTCTTTCCAAAGTCCAACTCCATGCTCCCCTTCCATTCCGAGAGTCTGCAATTCGATTGCCGGTGGTCGACGCAACCAAAGCCCCCAATTTTCGGGCAGCTCGAACTCCGACCACGTGGGTCATCCCGCAAGTCCAGTGTTTCTCAAACTGAGGGGTGCGCACCCGAGGAGGGCGGATAACAAAATGATGGGATCGAAAAATAAAGGTTAAAAAAATTAAATCACTGGAATTAGGCATAACAAAATACTTTCTGACATAGTAAAAATACAGATTTACACTGATATGATTTATAAATATCATCTGGCAAAATTAAGTCATCAAATATAAAAGATTCTACTTCAAACACTCATTAGCTATCTTTGATCCTATAACATAATTAGAAAATATTTTGTTTGCTTTGCTGTAATCCCACGATGAGAGATTTTTTTATTACGTTTCTTTTAACCTAAAATATTACTTCAGCTGACCTTCGTCTTACTGGTATGGTTATCTCCATCCTTCTTTTTTTAGAGAAGTTGTAAATAATATATTTCTGTTTCGTCTTTTTCCATGTGAAAAAGTTTTTTGATATATGGCTAAGCATATTGAGCACTTTGAAGAATTATTTGGCCAAGATTTATTTTTATGAGTATTCTGAAACATATAATGCATAATGATAAACGCTGAACATAATTCTTTTTTAGAACTAATATCCATGTTTTGATATTGAATATATAAAATTGAATGTTAGCAAAAAGTGCCTGTGATTTGTGTCCTTTATTAAAGTCAAGAAAATTTGAAAAAATTTAGTTCAGTTTTATTGGATTTCTTTTCAAATTTTCGAAGACAAATTGAAAAGTCCTTGAAATAGGTAAGTATATTTTCTCTTAGTTAAATTATTCACTGAAATCGTGATTTTTATTGTATATAGTAAAAATAATTATAAAAAAAAAGGATTGGGATGAGTCACTCCACGGGAACATTAACGTTAGTATCAAGTGCACACTTGATCCCGGCCTAAGACATTCTGAAGTTTTCTTGTTTTAAATAGTAAAATTAACACTATTATTCTTTATTGGAATTTTACATTCTTTTTCATTATTTAACATTAATTCTAAATGCTAATTCTGTGAGGATTAATTTTACAGTTTGTTCAAAACTATTTATAATATGAGCATTCATTTTAAAAAATCATTTTACATTTTTGTATACATTGTCATCACTTGGTTTTACTCTCTTTACAAGTAAGCTATTTTTTCCAGAATAATGTATTAGTTTTTTTTTAAAAAAATAAACTCGTGTGAAGAGTAGCTACTTCAGCTAGTATAAGAACTAGTTTAATAATTATTAGTGACTTCCATGGGCTTGTTTGCAGAGCAAAGTTTTTCAAAGGACTACTTAGTATTAGAAATTGACACTCTGAGTTATTTTTCTATATTTAGCTGAGATCTATATTTTGTCTTCAAAACAAACACAGCAGAAAATCCGTTTTCACAAAGGTAGAATGTTGAAAATAGTAATAGTATACGAAATGCTTTTGTTTTCAGAGCAAAAAATTCATCATCCACCTCTGCCCAAAATTCAAAGGGCTATTTATTCTCCAAATTGCCTTTTAATTATGCCACTGGATGTGAAATCCATGAAAATTTCCTCTTCGGCAGTTGAGAGCCCTTCTGAAATATGGTGAAATGAATCCTTAACCCACTCGTAACTTGCTATCTAGTTGTCCTCAGTAAGAAAATGCTTTTTAAAATTGCTTGCTAACATGACTAAATGATTCTCTATGGTTTTAAAAACACCTTCCGCATGTTGTTCTCCAGATTTGTAAGTTTTAACACATAGTAAGTACTCATGAAAGTTTTCCCCATGGTTTTTCAGTTATAGTAATAGTAAATCCAAAATTTAAGTATTCGTTAGAATATATCCTTGGTTTAATTTTCGGAACAATGCTCTTCTGTGTACTTGTTGATTGTACTTTATTATCATCGAATGTTCTCTACAACTTAAAAATATATGTATGATTTTGTTTTAATCTACTGCAGTGTTTCTCAAATTGTGGGGCACGCCTCCCTTGCGGGGCGTGACAACTCTGCGAGGGGGTCGCGAGCATATTGAAAAGTCGAAAACAAAAGATTATTTATAAAACAAAAATATTAATTTACTGAGTGTACGCAAACAAAATACTTTCCGATGTAATAAAGTATAGAATAAACATTTACACTGGCATAATATCCTTATAAATGTATCAGTACAGTACAATAAATTGTATTCTTAATTTAACTATTCTAAGTTAAGAATAAGTTTGATAATTATCAGATCTCATGGGCTTGTACTATCACTTATCTTAATAATTTGCACGGTTTTTAATTAATTCCTTAACTGCCGATTAAAAGTTACGCGATTAGCTCCCCTTTGCCACCCTTTTCCACGTAGACGAGCCTATTTTGACGGGTGTTTAGGGGGAGGGGAGAACAGAAGTAAATAACGGAACACTGTCAACGTCCTCTAGTTACATTCCAAAACCTTCGGAATAATTGTATGGATATAACTTCACAGAAAAGATCGTACTTCAGAAAGACGTATAGATACGTCTAGAAAATTAATGCTATGGCTGAGCGAGACATTTATGTACGTTGGTGGCACATAAGAGTTTAAGTCGTATATTGTAGCTTTAGTGTCAAAGTATTGAACTCAATGCATTGTTATTGTAGGGAGGGGGCGCCATGAAAATGAGGACTGAAGAGTGGGCTGCGCATATTGAAAGTTTGAGAAGCACTGGTCTACTGCCGTCATACCGTGATTTACGACTAACGCGTAAATTATAAAATGTACCTTCAAGACAGATTCGGTAGCTACAGGAGTATCGACTCGACCAAAGCTGAATGGAATGGTACAAGGTACAGCTTTTTTACATGCTTTGCGGAGACGTCCGATAGGTTGCCCAGACTCACGCAAATGTTCGCCACAATTTTTGCCAGATGTGATAAATATGATCGAGAGCAACATAGACTAGACTATTTTTCTAATGATATTTGCACCTTTAGAAATGGATGGTGAAGGGAATAAATCTGTAATTAAGTATCATTTTGCAAAGAAAAATAGCATAATAATTATCCTATTATTTAAAAGTAATTTACTTAAAATATATATTACTTAAAAGTAACATATATACAAAATTTAACACTTATCATGTGATGTACAGTTTATAATTAAGATCGTATTGTAGTTTTAGAGTCCAAGTGCATTAGTATTGCATTCAATACATTATTATTGTATAAGGGGGGGGCGATAAAAATTATGATTGAAAATTGGGTCGCCAGTACTGAAAGTTCGAGAAGCACTGCGCTAGTCACTCTTTTACCACCAATCAAGTCCTCCACACAAACTGGACACAGAAAAGCTCCCTTGTCGGAGATCTCCCATTCTTAATTTTCAAATTTATTAATTGTTCATACTTAAAAAACTTAATTCTCTTTTCACGTTAAAGCACACACTTAAATTTTAATCATATTAATTATCTAAGAACAGCACTTTAAATTTCTTTTCTCTGCATTTATCTTAATATTTTTACGCAGTACTGGGCTAAAGTAAAGCTAAAGCAATGCTGACTCAATAGAAACTCAAGATAGGAGGTCAAGTTTCCGCATGGAAACAGTAACTCCACTAATCCATTCTAAGTATAACCTTCGTGTAATTTTGACTCAAACGTAAATATTTATTTGCTTCCTTTCAAAAATGACAGAAACAAACTTTTAAATAGACGCTGACATATCTTTCATTATAAATAAATGTTAATTAAAAGAATACAGAATTCAAATTTATAAAAAATCAGCATTGTGTGTGTTTGTGCATTTTTTTTTACAATTAAATTGTTCTATATATAATCAGTATCTAGACCATTCTTTCTTTGTAGGTAATTAAAATTAATATTTCTATAAATTTAGTCGGAGAAATTGCTTGCTCAATAAGCCACTTGAATGAAAAGTTAAATCAAAGATTTCTCTTTTATCATAAATATTATTTTTTTAAAAAATGTTATCAATTTTTAGTGGTAAATTCAAAAAGTCTGTATAATTTGTTGTAAGATTGGCTTTTCTTAAATTTAAATAATTTGAACAAAAATTAAAATTAGATTGTATATATCTCTAATTACTAAAAATAATTAAACCATCTGTGTATCTGAAATATGGCATGAATTAATTCCTATATTATCATTTTGCTGTAGAAATGCAAACATTTATTGACGTTTATAAATATTTCTTGGGGAAGCTCCCCTTAATTTGCAGATAGTGAAAATCATTATGAAAAATAAAGGTGAATTTTAGGTTTTTTTAATGGAAAAACAAAGGGCTTTTTAACGAAAAATATTTAAAATATATTTAATGAAGTATATGAAAACATTTTTGAAATTCTGCATTGTAAAACTTCTTATCAATGAATCTCGTTACTGGCGAAGTAATCTCTAAAAGTACATTTATGTTTCAACAGCGGTGTTGCGGAATTGTATCCACTATAGTGGGGGAGTTGTGTGCATGACAGGAGAAAGAGAGGGGTATATCAGGTAGAATTTGTGAGGTTGCTATAATGTGTGAGGTAGTTTAGTTATGTATAAGGTGTAAGGTAATAATTAGTTGTAAAATAAAGTTGTTATTAAAGAGTGGATGTTTATTTTAGATACGATCATCGTTTCAAATACTGATTGCACATTGAACATCAGAATTTCAAAAACAATTTGTGCAATTGCAAGGTATTTGAATTTAAAATTAGTAACAGCATTAAATTACCTGACTACGTTTGAAACAATGTTTTTGAAAAAGCGTATGAATACACAGTTATTTGAATATTTAGTGTCACCTAAATTAGAACATGTATATAAAATTGATTTAAGAATGTCATTACAATAAAAAACTTTTAAAATGCTATTTTTGGCAAAAAAGAAAGAAAGAATGACTTATATTTTCAAAACATTTTCGACTTTTTACGAAAAATGCTTCAATAATAAAAATAGTTTCTTATCTGTAGCTATAACTGCTGCACAGAGCTTGAACTAGGATTTTTTTGAAATATATAACTTAAAAGTGGGCTTATATTCATATTTTAACATTTTAGAGTGCAGAAAACTTTTTTTGTAAAAACACTGGATACTATTTCAAATTTGAAACCACATGTGAATTTTTCAAAAATTCTATTTTTCTCTCTGTAGAGAAACTTTAGCTGTATATAAGCAAAATACCGGGTGTTTATAAGTGAATATATCGGTGTTTTTTAACGCTTTACAGTATTTATTACATTTAACTTATTAGTATAACTCATACATCGAAAGAAATACTAACTAAAACAGTTTTGTTTGTTGGCATGTGTGCGCATGCGCGCGAAGCGTATGTTGATTCCCTCTTTTTCCCACCTCTCTTCTCCGTCGATCAGCGCGCTTGTAGAAAAATGGCAACTAGTGAACAGGAAATGTTTTGTGTTCCCCAGTTTGCAAAGACAAAATCTGCTATTACTGTGCAACGAGCGTTCTGGTGGAAACCTCATTGGATATGTGAACACTCATAATGCGCACATCTGGAGCTTAGGAAATCCTCACGAGGTGCTAGAATCGCAACGAGACTCCCCTAAGTTGAATGTTTTTTGTGCCATACCTTGGCGGAAAATGTATTGGCCTTTCATTTTCGGAGAACCAACTGTAATTGGTTCTGCCTATCTTGATGCTCTAAAACTATAGCTATTTCATCAGTTGAAAGAAAGTGAGCCAGATCACTTCATTTGTTAGCAAGATGATGCACCGCGTCACTGGCATCTCTCAGCACGCGTTTGGTTGAACATTATTGTACTTGACCAATGCGTTTTGCTCAAAGGGCCCCACGATAAAGCTTGTTCCGCATGGCCTCTACGTTCTCCCGATCTGACGCCATGTGATTTTTATCTGTGGGGGTTCATTCAGGATTGTGTACGTACCTCCGCTACCACACACACACAGCTGACCTTCCAGACTAGAGACACTGGATTGAAGCAGCTGTAGCAAGAATTACCTCAGACACACTGAACAAAGTTTGGGTTGAACTCGCCTATTGACTTGATGTATGCCGTGTGACGAAAGGGACTCACATTGAACATTTGTAAGCTTGTAGGTAAAACTGTTTCAGCTACTCTTTCATTCGATGTATGAATTGTACTTGTAAGTTATATGTAATAATCACTATACAGTGTTAAAACTCTGATATATATATTTATCGGAGTTTTAACACCTTATATTTATATTTACGCAGATATATATATATATATATATATATATATATATATCCATTTAGAAAACCCAGTATTATTATTATTAAAACAATTTTTATAAAGGGAGATTTTTTTAAAAAACATTACTTTCTTTTCATTTTTGCCAAAAATTTGCATTTATGAAATTTTTATTGTAATAATATTTTAAAGCAATTATATATGTATATTCTATTTCAGGTGATATTAAGTATTGGTTTAATTTAAAATTTAAATGCATAAAAGGACTATGAACGATGAACTGTTATTTCCTTTTCAAATCTCTAACTGAACACGTAAGCTTTCTCAAATAAAATTTTGTTGAATATATCATAGCTTCAAACATAATTCAGATGGTCAACATATCTAAAAGTTTTTGCTCTTTTTTTAAAAATTTATTCTTTTCACCATCAGAATCGAGGACCTCCAAAAGTAAAATACTGAAAAGTATGCCGTTCTTAAAAAAGAAAAGATGGTAGGGGATTTTTCTGTGATGCTTCTTCATGATTTTATCCAGCGTGAAATTACTTTCGGGAAGTTTCATTTAATTTGTGCCTCTCTGCTGATGAGCTCATTAATCACCTTTCAAGACTGAAGAAAACCTTTTTCCTAACTTCTTTCTTTTGTTAGATGTTCGACCTGAAAGGAAAAACTTGACTATTGCGCATGCGTGCACAGAAGAAAGTTTATTGATGACTTTGCAACTAAGATACAGTGAAAATCGTTTAACACGAACTTGTGGAAACTGCAATATTTTTCATGTAAAAGGATATTACAAAAGAACATATATTCAACAAATTAAGTTTATTAGAGTTCATTTTATTTGCATGGATGAGTATTTTTTTCATTTATATGATAAAAATCAATGAAGCAAGAACTTGATAAAATTTAATACAAAATTTAGCAATACCAAAATTCCTACAGATTTCCGTTTTTGATCAACAGCATTAAGAAGCTCCAACTTCAAGCGAAATAATGCTTTGCTTTCCACCTGAGCTCTTTATCCCTGAAATAAAAAAAAATTCTTCTGAAATAATAATAATAAAAGAAAACGCGAATCAAATTCACACTGATTTTTACTCACACTGTGATGTGTTCGTCACCCAATTCCTAAGACAATTGATGAAAGACGCGAAGTTTTGTGCGACGTTTGCATGGGTGGAGGAGGAAAGTAGCTGAGATAAACAAAATTGGTTCATGTCATAGGCTATCCCCAGGCTATTTTGGAGTCTATTCAGCCTCCTTTCTACGAAACATGTGAAAACCCCTCTCTTTCATTACACACTCAAAATCTCCCCTGCGCCACTGGTGTTTTGGGTGCTTTCGTTTTTTCTCAGAAGAGAAATCTTTTCGTGTAAAGAAAAAGAAAATGTACGAAAATACAGAGTAGTTTGGCGGGAGTCGTATTACTTCGTGTTAATTAATATTTCGTCTTAAGCGTTTCCGAGATTAAACGTATTTCACTGTATTGCCATTTTGTAGAATTAAACATTTATACATACCTCTATTTTGAAAAAAAATTCAAAATCAAGAAGTATACGAAGGAATTGATTTATTTAGCATTTGCACAACGGCGGGAATATTTCAAGAATTAATACGAAAATATTTATGTAATATAGTTGTATTCTCGTAGATATTGAAACTTCTTTAACTATTTAATAATTTTTATGTATCTGTTTCCTTAGCTATTCATTAACTCCTATAAAGCACAAAGAAATTATAATTAATGAGTTTAAAAATTATTTATACGTATTTTGACATGAAAAAAATTGATAAACATAAAAATATATACAAAATTTCAGAATTTTTTGCAAATCCGATGGTACATCTTGTGTACAGGCGTACACACACATATATCAGCTTAGAAGGGTATTTTATGACAATGTATTTTATTTTAGTTACATTAAGATCTAAATCCTAGCATTAAGTTTGCTATTGTAATGGCAAACATTCTTACAATCATCGCTTCGTGATTTAAAAAAAGCAAAACTTGAATTTATGAAGAGGGATGTGTAATTATATTTTTACGCCCCCATAACCCACCCCATAGAGTCGAATTCCACATTACCTATTTTTAGGGGATCTAAACTAAGCAAAAACACGTCCTCATTGGAGAGAGTAATGTAAATGTTTCTATATTAAGAAATATTGTTATTAATTATATACAACGCAATAAATTTCTGGTGTTAAAAAATCAGAAATAATAAATAACTATAAACATTTCACTAAATATTACTTAAATCAGAAATACCCAATTAATTCTATTAATAGTTACATAGATAAAACTATTCAAAATAATAAGGATTAAAAATTCTTATATTTATAATAGTTTATTACTATATATATATACTTACATGTTTCATAGTTATAGCTACCTCCATATTCTAATACTAGATAAAACTACTTATTGTTATTCAATTCATATATACTCTAGTGTCACTAAAGTTACGGTAATTTGTAACTCTCTTATTAATTTTTTTTCTATTTTTTCTATACTTTTGTTAAGTGCTACATTTCAGCCATTCACATACTTTGAATCTGCATTAGGGTCCAGAATCTGGCAATAAATTATTTATTGCAATCTGATTTAGCCCGGGCTCTGCATTTTTGAGTGCAATTTTTAGGTAAGTTACCTCTATATTGTAATGGATTTAGGTATTCCTATCCATTACTTTCAATAGGTTTTTGCTCAGTATTTATTACATAAAGGGGGAAGGTTAGCTGGCCAAAACACATGTTCAACCGCACTTTTATATAAATTATTTTATATATTAGCTGCGCTAAGTCAGCAATGTTTATAATACTGCAGCATCAATTATATAATTTTTAATTTCAGTTGCTCATGTGTGTCCTTCATTGTATGTTTTACTACTATCTGTGTGTTTTTCGAATGTGATTGTTGGATGTTATCTATTGTTTGTAGAAAATAAGACTATATATATATATATATATATATATATATATATATATGCAATCATACAAGTAGATTTAAAAAAAATGATATAAATCATTTCAAAGCAACAAACCATGCTAAAAACTTCTAAAATTTCAAACAGAAAATATGTTTCATACTTGTTGCATAATTTCAGTACCAAAAAAAACCCCTTTTACATACATAAAGAGTTACGTTTTTTTTTGTTACGACGGTGATAAATCCAAATAATGTATTATTCCGCAAAGTGGAAAATTGGTTTATTATTTTTTAACAAACACGCATTTCAATTCATCGTTTCAATATAAGTTTTCTGTACAATGATCAGTTGAAGAGCTTCAGCTTTTACTCTCTCCAATCTCCATTCTTACTTTTGGCATTTAGAACGTTTTAGCAGCCCTTTTTTTTCTTGTCTCATTTAACGAGATTTTTTACTCCACCATCGTATTTTTCTAGAACGTAGTTTTTTGCTGAGTATCCACTTAATAAATATCTTTCAAGGAACTCATTTTCTAAAAGTGTATTCTCTATTTTTCAGGAGATAATTATATTCTATTAAATGTAAGACTAAAACGTGAAAAGGTTTAGTAGGATTTGAGATTATAAATTTTTTATAGCATATTTTTTCCTGTCCTCGTTTTAAGGGAACCGGGACGTTCTCGATGACACAAAATGAGCAAAATTTGGCTTTTCGAAAGAACATTATTTTCAAAAACAGAAAGACTCCATAAATAAAAAAATTGTGTCATACAATCTATGTACTTTTCTTAATATACTACAACATAAAATTATTAAATATATAAAATATTTTAAGAAATATAAGGATTCGAAAAAGTACACACCAAAAGAAGTTTTCGGATACATGGTGCTCTTTAGGTACATGTATCTTTCCTTTTATCACATATAACACCACAAAACATGCTGTTTTAGTTATAAAATTGTACGTTTATTTAAATGTAATAGTTCTTTTCATATTTCCTTGCTTAGAATTTTTTTAAAAAAATTTTGAATTTTGACTTTTTGAAATTTTGATAAAAATGGCAATTTTTTTTTAGAAATTGAACCATAAAAGTAAAAATACTAACTTTTCAGAAATAAATTTAGTAGCATTAAATACATTATCATGACACAAAAGCGCATACCAAGTTTCATTAAAATATAACAAATAAATTTTTCTACACATGTACCTAAAAACTGAAAAAAACCATTTTGAGAAAATTCAAAAAACTAAATAAAATGATACACTTACCTAAAATTTAAAGTCTAAAAATTTCCAGCACTGTACTCATCTTGCATTGACTGTTCTAAAGCATCCTGTTTTCTTTTAATTTGCCTCTTTGTTGTCCTGGCTTCTTTGGAAGCTTTTTGAACAGCCATCTCAGCTTCACAAATTCTGACGTAGTCAATTTTACGAAGGCCTTCACAAGTGTTGACACCTGGATTGATTTTTTTAATGCTTTTAATACTTCAGTTCTTGCATATGCACCTTCATTGAAGCATATAACCGCGTCCATAACACCCATTTGCAAAGTTCTTTTGCTTACAAATGTTTTTTTCGGCACACGATTCCATACACAGTTATTAAAGCTTTCGTTGGGGTTCTAAGTTCGGCCATGCAAACATTTTAATTACAGTTCTTTTGCAGTTAAATCTCTAAAATTTTTTTTAATTTTAAAAAGAACTGCATCTGGGAGGGAATGTTTGTGGGTGTATTTTTCACCTGATACAATGCTTTTATTGTACCCGCACCAACTTTCTTCTCCCATAGAGCACAAAGCATGTTGTGGATTTTCATCTGTCGACAGTTTATGGAAATATATTGCCCAGATGGATTTGGACATATCTGCGACTGATTTTCCAACATTTTTTCTTATGGCTAGGCCATAATATTTTTGCAGCAGAAGAATTTCTGCATCTGTCAGCCTTCCTCGTTCAGATATCGGTTTGTTGTCTGACAGCTTGGTGGATTTTAAATTGTTCTTTAGGGCTCTCAGTCTTGCTCCCATCCTCTTTTGGACGTGGCCGATGCACTCTAGTTTTTCAACAGGAAATTCATCACCGTATATGTTTGATTCTTGAACCCTTAGGAACCCCTTCGAATCTCCATCTCCAAGGTACTCAACATACCGAACATTGTAATTTGGTAAGGAGTGACTGAAAATCCGCAATGCTCCTTCACTCTCCATTCCCGCACTAAATCCATGATAGTTTACCTGGCAATTATCACAGGTTTTGTTCGTACTTTTGCATTCAAAACAATATTTTAAAAAGGCACTCAAAATCAATTACTTTTCCATTATCGAGAGAAGTTGCCGTTACAACGCCATTCTTCGAAGTGTGTCCTCTTTTCTGCCAGGTGCCATCAAGAGCAATTGCTATGTTCTTATTGTGTTCATTTTCAATGACAGCTTCATTAACGCTGTTAACCATTGAACGAGATGAAACAGTTTCCAACGCTTTAAAAATTGGCGTATACAATCTTTCAAATTTAGCTGGAGGAGGAGGTAAGTTCATCAGCGCACAAAATGCACTTTTACCAATTCCAATGCATCTCATGCCATAAACAAACCTCAAATTTACTTCATATCCATCTGACACGGTATTTGAAATCATTAAAGTATGACCAGAACCACAATACTTGCAAGTTGCTGACACACTAGTCGCAAGGCCTTTGCGACTAATTTTATTTTCAGCAACATCAAAGCAGAAAGATTTATCACAATATCTGCATTTTGCAATATTGTTGAAAATATCATTGAGCATATTTAAGTCAATAATAACATACCTGCTTTGAGTATCAACTGAAAAATTATCTTCATAGTCCTTAAAAGACCCTTCACTCTTCTCAATTTTCTTTTTAGATGCACTGACATCAACTCGTTCACTCTCAGCATTTACTGAAGTTTTACTACGAATTAAACGACGTTTGACTTGGCCAAACTTTTTTGTTCGAGGCATTGTAGATGTTTAAAATTCTCGCAAATTACAAACAAATTGAATGTAAACAAAAAATTAGTATATAAGCAGTCAAAATGAGAAGTTCGTACTTCACGTGTTTGTAAACCAAGCACGAGGTAGCAAAACGTTCAAAAATCGCACAGCTTGTGTATAAACAAGATTGAGTTGAGTAGTTATAGTCCTTCTCAAACCACAAGAATAAAATAAATAAATCAGATTAAGTGATATAAAAACTCCAATCTACATAAAAACATGCTTCGGTCAGCTGTAAGATGGGCGTGGCAGTTGACGTGCGATAACGTAAACAAGAGGTGTGACAGCTGTTGCTTGCATTTTAAAACCGCAATTACTGGGTGAGTGAGTGAGTGAAGATTAACGTCGCACTGTTCAGCTGCACGAGGGCTTTTGGCGACGGACCACGTAATTTTGAACCATGGTCAAGTGACGTGGACGACACCTGAGCTGGCACCCCCTCTCCTAACTACCACACCACACCAACGGGGCGCAATTACTGACATATTAAGTTTTAAACCTATACATGTTATACATTTTTGGAATCAACATTAAATCTACTTTTTTAAAGATGAAAATTGAAAAATCGATTTTTTCAAGGCTTAAAACGTCTCTGTTCTCTTAAATGAAAAAATAAATAATTACGATATTCTACTTGGATTAAGTAAAACTTTTCTTTGTATAAAGTTGATAATGAATTCTCTTTGAAATCGTTTCCACGTGCTTTTCAAATTACACAGGTTTCAATTGGAATATTCAGAACAACTAAAATCTTTAATCTTTTGCTACACTGAGTATTTTTTGACAGCTTGTTGCGAAATGTGAGAGGCTGCCACCTCTCTCTTGGGCACCTAGATAAGTGGGAGGTAGGGAATAAGCACTCGATATGATCCATTCAATTTATTTACTTATCATACAATGAAAAGACACAAATCCAGTTAATAATAGTAAGAGCGATACTAACTGTGAAAGCGGGACAAAGACGGTAATACACGGAGGATTAGGAGGCTATCAAACTTGATCCTTACCTTAAAAAAGATCTAATCTATCATACAATTTAATCTAATATCAATTTAATCTCAGTGAGCTTTTGTCACTTTGAAGCTTCCCCCTAATAAATCTCCTAATCACAATAATTCAAATATGATACCTTCAATATCAGTCTCGTCTGTTTTCTGGCTTATTTCTTCTTCTACTCTCTATTCCAGCTAGAAAACTTCGACTATATAAAGTAAGTTAATTAAGATATAAAGATTTTCTTCTTTCGAAGGGTTGGTGTGAATAACGTGAATGGATAGCCCAAATATTTCCCAAGAGGATTAGTTGAAGGATCGCGGATAGATCCTCCACAGAATGAAACGCCGGACTTTCACTTGAATATATAAGACTGCATATAATTTTACAAAAGCTGTTTTTTAATCAAACTAGGTTCCATTAGCTTCAGTATGTCTTTCCCAACAAGATTTTAACGCGGCTTTACAGAAATTTTGATCTTTAAAATCTATGAACTCCGATACAGAATTTTTCAGGCTTTATTTTTATTCTTTTAAGCGTGCAAATGGTTAAAAAAATGAAACATGGCTGATGGTAAACAAGCTGGGCACTGAAAAATTTCGTCTTTTTTTTCATTTCACAATGGTTTTATTTGACTTATGCGGTAGAGTATTAGGTTGGGTCATTTAAGGAGTGATTGAAAGATAATTTTCTATTTTGCATATATTTCATCCCTATACTCCATCGTTCAACCCCTAAGCTTCTCCTGAGTACACAATGAGTTGTGTGGATCGCACGAGTAAAGATACGAATACATGTGTATACATATTTGTATACTGTGCGTATGCAGAAGCTCATGTGCTCGACTTTTTTACAGTCAACGATCTAATGGATCTTGTCTGATGCATTGGACCGTTCAACAACTGGTAGTATAATGGATTCGTTTCCACCAAAACTTTCAGAGCATCATTTTTGTTGCGTTTTTTGGTTTGGGTTATTCATTTTGAAGCGGAAAACCACAAGACCGAACTTTTTAACATGTACACTGCACGTTTCGATTCTTAACAGCATTCATCCCAAATACCTCATTTATAGGACGTGCAGGATTATTACCAGTTTATACTCAAGTAAAAAAAATTACGTATACTCGTATAATAAAGTATCGGTTAAATTCATATCCTTACGAAATTTAAAACAAATAACAAAGCGAAACATTTTTAAAAATCTTTGTTGAAGTGGGGTTGCGGCTTGGTGTTTTACCATTGCAGATTTAGTATACTGTCCGGAAGCGTTTTAGTGTGGCACCATATAGGTGGAGTACCAATTGCAATTTTGATCCCCAGTGTCCTCCCGAGAGAGCTCTGTCGATGCAAAATATGAAGAAAGGATTTAATTTTACCTAGGCCATCTAAGCCAGACAGGCACTTAAGGGATCTTTTACATGCCACATAAGCATATAACATAGATTCTGTCGATATTCTGCATCATGGAAATCCCCTGACTTGGGCAAGGGAGAACCTGCAACCTTTGGTGTACAAAGCTAGCGACAAACCAACTACGCCACCCAGCCGGATTTGTTGAAATGTGACCCTGACAATACTAACGACTGAGACGAGGCTATGCCAAAAAGAAAAGCATAACGAAAACAGGGACGTTAACTTGCAAAGAATATCCGACTTTTCATATACACCATCCTAATAGAGTACTAAATATTTTTCATCTTTTTACAAGAGTTTCTCTTAAAAAACTAAGTACACACACACACACACACACACACACACATATATATATATATATATATATATATATATATATATATATATATATATATATATATATAAGGCTTAATTTCCTCAAAGGATTATATCTGGGTAATAACTTCTAATTGCAAAGATAGATTTTTCTTTAAAAAAAATATGTGTAGTAAGAAAAGAAAAGAAACACGTTAATGATTAAAATAAATTTATGGAATTGAGTTAAATTGCAAGTTAATTTTCCATCCTTTGCAAAACAGTATTAAAGTATTAAAACCATTTCAAGTTGTATATCATCATTTTGCTGTTAATTAATATGTGTAATGAATATTTGCGTTTAATCGGTCATTATTGATATACATAAAAACACAAAACATATTTATTAATTGTTTTTTTTAAAAATTTGTTCCTATTTTTTTACATATTTTATATGTATAACTCTAGATTTATTCAAATATTATTCTAAAAAAAATTTCTGTAAGGGAAAATAATGTAAGTGGCTTTTAAAAAGTAAACACTTGGGCATCAATTGGGTTTTAAGTTATATATATATATATATATATATATATATATATATATATATATATATATATATATATATATATATATATATATATTTTATATTTATATATATACTACAATAAAAAATGAAAGTAAAGAAGTACTAGAACCTACAGTGCTAAAGAAGGAAGAAATTGGAATTCACCAGACACAACAAATGTAGATATAAAAAAGTCTTTGGACTAAACTGGAAACCTAATATGATTTCTAAAGCTTTCGCTGGTTAGCAATATGCTTTATGGATACAACCTTCCCCATACAGCAGAAAATTTCGACATAATAGGTGGAAAAATAGAGCCATGTTGAAAAGTTAAGCCCATTACTAACACGTGTGTGTGTGTGTGGATGAGATGAACCTGACAATATAGTAAAAATAAATGAACAAAAGAGAACAATAATGAATCTCTCGAGAGGAATAGTAAAAAACTTTATAGAAAAAATTATATATATATATATGAATGTTCATCTCTTGTTTGTAGAGAATTAGACTATATATATAAATTTGTTACCGTATATTTCCGTATATATGTTACCGGAAAAGTATGAAATCCGGCATTCTATAGAATCCCTAAAACTAGCCGGCAATGTATGAAACGATTTTTATTTCATACATTGCCTAGGCATTCTATAGAATGCCAAATGGAAAACCGGCAAAGTAGGAAATATAGTAGTTAACTGAGATGTTGGTCAGGAAGGAGAGCGAGAGGAATGACTTGTGTGCACGTGCGACTCTTTGATTGTCAGGGGAGAAAGAATCTCATGATTTCACTCCCGAAGGTCACCGCCTATATGTCGCAGGGAAGCGATGAAATTAGGGCTTTCGTCAAATCCCTAAAGGATATGATCAATTCACGCAAGATGTTAAAATAAATTCTCTTTTGTCTTTTCCCTGCTGTAAAAGTAAGTGAATTAATTAAATCCCCAAACTGTTTTAGTGAAATGATGAAGTGCAAAAAAAGATGCCACTTTTTTGGTGCTAGAGCACAGATTTTTGGGGAATCGTAATGACTTTTGTTATGGTTAGGATCTGCTGGGACACATCCTCCCCCGGTGCAATCTCATTCCCTCTACAGCTCTTTGACGAATATCTCGGTACCCTAGCCTCACAGTCCATTCGATCCCTCTCTAACCGCTCTTCTAGTTATTATGATTTCATGCTCATAGGGATATATTCCTTATATAGTTTTTAATATTGTTTTAAACTCTTAAAATTTATTTAAATCCACAATATCTTGGCTCCTGTTTGAGTCTCGAACTTGAGATTTGAAGCAACTGTTCCACTCGTCTAGACCCATCCAGTCATATACTTAACTCCCATTGTGTTGGCATGGGGAGGGCTTAAGCACTAAAATATCATGTTCCTATGTTTCCCCAAGGGATCTGAAAAAATTTCATCCCCCTAAGGAGATGAGCACGGGACTTGATTTTTGGAGGAACGCCATATTTTCGTGTATGTGTGAGCCTTACGTGGAATTGGCCCCCTCTCCTACAGGGCTTCCCCATTAATAACTCGAATCCTGTGCTACCTTGGTGAAACACACCGGCTTTATTCGATTGTTCTCCCTATCACTTCTTCAGATATGTAATTTTATCCCAATAGCCCCATTCCTCCTCCCCCCCATTTCACATTGGTAAAAAAATTTAAAATTTTTTAAATTCCTCATAGCTCCGAGGAGTTTTAAAAAAAGGAGGATTTTTGACAGTAAAATGCTGTCCAGGGGGAGACATTTGGGTGGCCGAGTCCTTGTACTTCCGAACCATACAGGTCAAAAATCCTCGGAGCTATGAGGAATTTAAAATTTTTAAAATTGTTTAAAAACGTGAAATGGGAGGGGGAAAGGAATGGGGCTATTGGTATAAAATTGCATATTTGAAGACCTATTAGGGAGAACAATCGAATCCAGCCGGTGCGGTCGACCAAGATGGCATAGGATTCGAGTTATTATTGGGGAAGCCCTGTATGAGGGAGAACCGGAGGGGGCCAATTCCACGTAAAGCTCGCGCATACACAAAAATATGGCGTACCTCCAAAAATCAAGTCCCGTGCTCAATTCCTTAGAGGGGGGGTGAAGTTTTTAAAAACAAAAAAAAGTTGCGTAAAAAAAATGGCAAAAAAATGAAGAAAGAGAAAGAGAGAAGGGGAGGAAGAAAAAGTACTGTATAAAAACAGGGTATAAATAAAACTAACAAATGTTTTCGTCTTTCGAAAATTCTTGACAGAAACAGTATATAAACAGTTTTTTCACATCTTTCAGTTTTTGATATCTTTCTTTTATCCACAGCCGTCCGACATATTGCTTCCAGCTACAGTATTTTCAATTTTTTTTCTCGCCGTCGTAAGTATACACTTGAGATGTTTTCTGGGAATACTCTTCAACATTTCCGTTGGATATAAGTTGGAGCTTAAAACAGAAAAACTTGTTGCTCCTACCTTCAAATTTTTCATTCAAGTGTAGAAAGCCTTCTATATATATTTACTCCTTTTGATGAAGTGTCTTTGGAATAAATAAATGTTTTCTTGCCGTCGTTGAAGTTTTTCGAGAGTGTTTGGAGCGAACAGTTGAAAATGAGAACGGTGATTTTTGTTTACATTTTCTTTTTAGCAAGAAATGAATGTAGATTATTTCTTTTCAAATATGAAACGCAAATGTGTTCAATTTTTTGTTGTTGTTGTTGTAGAACCAACCCGTGCTATATTTTAGAACAACTTTTGTGTGTGGGGGGGGGGACTTTTAAAGCTATTTTTCCGTATGAAATAACGAAACAAACAAAACTACAGCTTTTAACAATGCAGAATACGGCTGTAGTTTAATGCATGTTGAAATAAAATAGAACAAACTAAAACGAGCCTAAGTTCATTTTAAAATAATGAGGACAGCATCCGATAACCATTATAAAACTCAATAACTTAAATTAATTCACATCAATTTTCAGTCTTCATCATTCATAAATGTTCAACGGTATTAAATTGTGTCAAGCAACAGAGCCCTTATCTAAATAATAATTAAGGTAAACGTTTATCTTCGTAACTAGATTCGATCTTAATAAAAATAAGGTTTGGTATCATCCATTGAAGCTCGACCATCAATATGACCTATGTTTAAAAATTCGAAATTAATAATTTTGCGTGCAATTTATGACAGTAAATTTTCTTTTTACTCTTGCTGTTCATTGTAATCAGTCGAAAGTTGAAATATATAATATATATCTCGTCTTTCATATATATATATATATATATATATATATATATATATATATATATTATTCACACACACACATATATATATACATATATAGTGGTGGCCAAAATTGTGGACGTTTGTAAAATTGTTATGTTCTTTGATTTTGTATGCTTATAGAAAATGTTACGTTGCACAAAATGCAGTCTTTTATATCATTTTTAGGTGAATTGAATACTGACTTTATATAAAAGAAACAAACTTCAAATACTGACTACACAAAAAAAGTTATGCTGCAATAACTATCGATGTACATTAGATACTAATGATAGCAGTGGGTTATCGGAAAGTGGGTAGCTTTAATTTTTTATTACAGCGTCGCATCAATGTTTCATTGAGCAGCAAATGGCTTTAAGCTCTTCCTTCGTTTTTACATGATGCCAGGAAACAATTATATGTTCTAAGTTAGTTTTTTTTTCATTAATGCCTCATCTGGACAAGTTTTACAACGATGCACCTAGTTTTCGACATGATAGAGATCAGGACTGTTTCCGGGCCAAGACAGCAATGATATTTAGTCAAGAAGCAATGCCATCAAATAAGAGTAGATTGGACGCCTAGAAAGAGATGTATGAGGAGAAAGTTGTCTTTCATGAGTTAAAATTGGATGACCGGTGGGTGGTTCAGTCAAGAGACATCAAGAGACTGAAAATAATAACTCTTATTTAGCATAGACGATTTGACTTAGATAATAAAGTGATTTTTTATGATATTCATATGCCTTTAACCTGTATGAGAATTTTTTAATTTCTTAAAATTGATACCTTGAATTACTGATTGAAAACGTCTAAATTGATTTAAATTTTCTAAAAATATATCAATGCAGTTCTTTTTAATTGGAAAAAAATGCGCTGAGATTATAATTTTGGCTGATTTATAGGGAAATAAGGTTCGATCTTAAAATAAATGTGGTGTGAAAAGAAAAGTTTTACTATAGAGATTTTATATAGAGTACATCTTTCGTCAAGAATAAAAACAGCAAACATTAGGCACATATTTTATTTATCTTTTGGGAGCAGAAAAACGTAGAAAATATGCTTGGAGTCAATGCTGAAAATAAACTTATCCACGGATGTATAGGATAGACGTTTTCTAAAGAAAAATAATTGAGATTCTGTGGATGTTTCAAGTTTTTTATGTAAATGGAATGTACCCGGAGGACGTTAAGTGCCTCTTTATGTAGGGAGCGAGGCAGTGGAGTGTCGCATCTGCTCCTTTTTTCATACATTTTATGCACGTAACTTTTGTGTGGTACCCATTTTCAGGTTGTATCAAAGCGCGGTATTTTTATCTGAACTAACAATGGATTGTATAACTCTTTGAGATGGCTTTTGGTACACACATTGTTAACTTCGTATCTCGTTTACGATAAACAAATTCATGACTTACAATAGTGTAGAGAGACATTTACAAAATGCAACAGAATCTTAATATTCACGATTAATTGGGGATCTAGATCCGTATTAATGATAATGAACATCTGGATTACAGAACGTGTAGATTTCAACGTCCGAGAAGAAATTTTAATTTTAAAATAATTATTAGTACCGTGTTGGTTCAAAGAAATCGCGCGCGAATAATTATTATTTTGTGTGTGTGAATTATTTGTATTTTCCGATACCGTATTTTATTTATATTTCTAAATCATTTTATGTTCTAGTATGTATTAGAACTAAAAGTTTAGAGAAAAAACAGTTTTAAATCTACTTATGTATTTTTAATATACTAACTTAACTTGTCTGCAATCAATATACTACTAATTGATTGAAAATAGGGTAGTTATTTTTAGTGTTAAGATGATTATAAATCGCCACATTTGTTTCAAAAAGTCTCTTCAAACCATTTCTTCTTTAAAAATATTTTAATATACGCATCTTTACCTTTAACTTTATAACAGTTCCATAAGAAAGCTTTTTAACAGTTAAAACATTCTAAATATTTCAGATAATAATTATCATTTTTTTCCAAAAGAAAAAAAACTGCATTTTAAATATAACAGTTTTCTTCCTTAGAAACTCTACAAAATATTTTATCTTGCAATATAATATTCTGGAAGTTCAAAGGAACCTAACATTCTTAATCTCCTGGTGTAATTTACTTTTGTTCACGTCCATACTGGAGTTTTTAGAAATGAAAGCATTGATTTCCTAGCCAAGTTTGCAACCAAGCGTGGGATTGACATAGCAGTTAATATTGCAAAATTATTTTACAAAAAAAAAGTTTGAATGTCTGAAAGGAAGAATGTTGTCACTCTTTGAAGCATTCAGTACGCTCTCTATCAGTTCACTATTTTTTGATAAAGACAATTTTTCCGATCATTCCCCATGTGATATTTGTAGTGCACGCGAAAATTATTCTACTTTTTTCTCAGTAAACTCTTAACTTTCATGGAAAATGTATTTACTGGAAACTATTCAATTTCTTATTGCTACCTATTAAATATTAAAGAAAGTTTTTTTCAGAATTTACAGATAATTTACCACATCTTGTTTGTTGTTTTTTTTTATTTATGGACGATCTGACATGTAAGATCAGCTCCAGAAAATTGTTAAACCCCCCTCCCAAAAAATTTATAATAATAAGGGGATTGGGTGTTAAGTCCTTAGAAAGTCTGATGCATCTCAGAATGTGATCCGGTGAAGCGTTTCTTAGAAGAGGGGTGAATTTTTCTGCCACTATCATGGAAAGTACATTTACTGTTAGACCACATATTAGTCTAGCTAGAGCAGTCTGGGGGCTATCGTAACATGTATTAATTAGATAAGGCCTGTAATCAAAGGAGCAAACAAAAAATTCTGCCTTTCGACTTTTCCCAAGGGGATCCAGTCTTTTTGACCATCATATACTGCTCAATTCCTCCTTCTTATGGTGCCATTGAATTTTTTATAGTTTGCATTGTTAAAAATTCCTGAATCAGTTTATATCTTAGTAGCAATGTAGGGATATTCATAAGAGTAGTCGGTACCTCCTATACCGAAAATGTTAAATTTAGCCATTTTAGGAACCTGTTTCTCAGAAATTGTTAAATATAAAAACTACAATATTTGTCTGTATAGTAATTAGGCTTTTTTATTTAACTATTGGTAACATGTTTCAAGTATATTGTTTACTTTTTTCAAAAAATTCATTGGAAAAGTATCGCTTTGAAATTTGTGAAAATTGTCATTTTTTTTTACGATAACTGCTTTTCAGCAAAATATTCTGGGAAAATCCCCCAAAAAGTAGCTCTATTATATATAGACATATCATTTATGTGCAGTAAAAATTGCAAATACTACCATTCAGCAGATATGAAAAAGGTACTCGTGATTTGAAAACAATCATTCTGAGAAAATTGCATTTTTCTTGTAAAAAGTCACTCCAACACAAAAATAATGAATTACAACATGTATTTGCCCTACTTTATTAAACATTAGTATCTTCTTAATTTTTAAACATAAAATAGGAAACAAAAATGCCTTAAAATGTTCAGAAAATACATATATAGCAATTTTCAGTTTTTGTTCAACGATATTTTTTTAGCATTTTGCATCTATTTTCACAAATTATGTAACAATCTGTGAGAATTTTTAACTTCGATGCATTATAAATATCAAATTTGACCTTATAACACTATAAATATAATGTAAACATGTATCAATATGTAAAAGTCATGATTTGGGAATATGTGATTTTACGACGTTAGAAAAATTTAATTATGGATTTGTATGTTCCCATGCAAACACAATTTCTGACAGTTTCAAAAATTTTCCTAAACTGTACAAAAGATTTTTAAAAAAGTCAAAAATAAAGCTGTTTTTATGTTTTTAAATATGAAATTGGTGCATTTTTCTGCATGTAACAAGCTTCTCGCAACGACAAAAAGCATTACACACCTGAGTTGTTAGTTACCTATTACTGAAAAACGTTTGAATATTAAAGCTTAAAAACTTGTCTGAACAATAAATAAACATTAATATTTGCATGCAATTAAGTGAAATATATAAAATATATTGTTTAGTTTTCTCAAAAACACACATGTAACATAAAAATATCACTATGAATTTTTTTTTAAAAAAGACATTTTTTGTCACGATATATGGACTTCAGTCAAATATGTTGGAAAAATCCCCCAAAAAACTCACATGAATATATATAGTTACATATAAGGAATCTAAGGGGGGGGGAATTCATTATATTCAAACACTATATTCTGAGAAAAACTTGAATACAGTTTTAAAAACATCATTTTTGAAAAAATTGAATTTTCACTATAAAGTGCCACTTTATCACAAAAATAATGAATTACAACATTTATTTGTCCCATTTTTTTGAACATTAGCATCTTTTCAATTTATTTTGCATAAAATAGTAAGCAAAAAAAGTCTTAAATTGCCCAGAATAGCATTTTTCAATTTTTTTTAACGAGGTAATTTCTAGTATTACATCAATTCTCTCAATTCAGACTCAATTTTTGAAGAATTAGTAGCTTTCATGCTTTACAGATATCAAATTTGAACATAAAGCAACATAACTATAATGTGAAAATGTATCAATATGGTTTTTGTAGTAATTTGAGATGGTATTTAAAAATACCTGTTTATATATATATATATATATATATATATACGACATTTTGAAAGTTTTCGCTGGGATTTTGTAAAGTTATGAATAGGTTTTGTTGTTGCAGACATTTTCTAAGGTTTAAACTTCAAAATCTACTCTAAACTGGACAAATGATTTCTAAAAATGCCAAAATAAAATTATTTTAATGTATTTAAACATGAAATGTATGTATTTTTATGTATGTAACAAGCTTCTCGCAAAGACATCTTATTTGATGTGCCATTTCGTACCTTTTTCTCAGAAACTATTAAACATAAATACTCAAATTTTTATTGTATATCAATTAGACATTTATAATAATACTGAAGTGAATTTTTTTAAATATAGAAATTAGTTTTTTCAAAGACAAACTGTTAGTTCACCGAGCATTAATATTATGAATTTATTGAAAATTCTTATTTTTGTTTTATCTGCTTTCTATTTGGATGTTTTAAGAATATTTCAAAAATGTCATTTCCGTATACACAATTGCATTTAAAAAAACATAGAGTATATACATACAGTAAATTTACACATTTTTAAAATTATAAATTTTAGAGAACAGAATTTTTTATAAAAAAATATTACATTATCAAAAAAAATTGTATCCTATAATTTTGTTATGCAAGGTAATGAAGGATAAGAATCTTGGTTCCCTTTCAATTTCTATTGATTTAATTAATGGTTTGTAATGTCTTTTACTATTGTTTAGATGAAAAGTAGGGGTGTTTTACACATGCAATATTTTAACAACTCTTGCCTGTTCAGTATCTATATTGTTTGCACTAAAGGCATTCTCATTTCTGCCTTAATCTCATTTTTAAGCTATTTAATTAATTTTATTATTATCATTTTTTCCAAATGCACATTAATTTTTTCAAAACGCACGTTTCTAACGGAATTATCACAAACAAGTTCTTAAGTATTTAGAAGTATAAAAATTTTTGAAAGGAGAAATTTCACTATTTGTTCTATTTACACTACAAAAAATTTTTTGTACAGGAACTAAATTTCAAATTAAAAGTAAATATTTTTACCATTTTTACAAACTTCGCTCCAAAAGAACGTAAACAAACTAACAGTTAAAATTACAGCTACGTTTCATTTAATTTACAGTTAATTGTGTATGATTAAATGAAATTTTGTGGAGGCTTTGCAAGTTCTCAGATTTAAAAGTCAATATTTACACTTAATATGTGAAAGTGGGCATGACCTGGGCAGCTGATCATTTTAAGATACTTCTTATTCATATAATGGCTTGTATGTTACATCATTGGAAAGGTAATGATTTGGAGATTTTAGAAATATCAAAATTTCAAAATCGATTTTCAAAAAGTTTTTACTCTATTGACTGGCCTTAAAGACCTCAGCTGATGTATACTAAGAAAGTGGTTGGAGTCAATACATTTCTTTACGCTTGAAGATCTGAAAATGATTACTCGGACAAGCACCATTTTCACAGAAATGAATACCAGTGGAAATGGTCTCTTTTTGAGAATCACTCTAGTTTACGGTTGGTGTTTCATCAGCTATGGGCATCGTCAAGAGAAACAACATCCTAACATCAATTCCTTGTCGAAATGTATACGTTTCTGATTCCGAATGGGGAAATTCTTGATGGTTATATGATAAATGCAATCACGTGTTCTCCATTGAACTGAAAACTGACTTTTGATTTGTACTTGTTCTACTCGTAAAATTAATATAAGATTTCAAATTTTTTAATTACGTTAAGATGTTTAAATACTAAGATTCTTCAAAAACGTTTTTCAAAACTAAAAAGTAAAATTTTTATATTATAGATGAGAGTCGGGTAATTTGGAATACCAAGATTTTGGCTAATGCTAGGGAAAACCTTAAACTGCTGAAAAAATACTCTCGTGATGCATTACAGCGAGAGTTGACCACTTGTAGCTGCCTTACGACTCACTACAAAACAAAGTGTATTTTAATATTTTAAAAAAAATTGCAGCTAAGTTTTCAAACCTTTTTACTTACTAGTATACGAGAGGGAGTCGGAAAATAAGTTTCCCCAGTCAATTGTGGCCAGCGTTGAGTATGAAATTCAAAGCACAGAATGAGACATTTAAGATAAGACATAACTTTATTTTTCACCATGAGTAGCAGGCACATTAAGACATTTGTCATATCGCTTGATAAGCTTCAAAAAAACCTCGCAGGGTAAACTTTTGCGTGGACTTTTTGAAGGTTGGAACCCTCAATGTTACGCGCTACTGTGACACCCTGTCGAAATTAAAAAAAAGCGATTTGGAAAGAGTGACCTGGTTATTCCAATGTGACGTTCTGTTGGATGACAATGTGATACCTCACTCGACGACGGCGACGCAAAACCATATTGCAACTCATGGTTGGTAGCGCCTACAACATCCGCCATATAGTTCTGATCTCGCACCAAGTGATTTTTTTTTCGGTTTTGAAGAAGAATCTCTCTTGAAGGCGCTTTGAAAGTAATACTGAAGTCAAACAAGCCATTAAACGCTTCTTCCATATTCAAAACCCTGAGTTCTTCCTTGAGGGCTTTTTGAAGCTTATCAGGCGATATGACAAATGTCTCAATGTAGTTATGTGGAAAATAAAGCTATGTCTTATCTTTAATGTCTCATTCTATGTTTTGACTTTCATTCACAACTCTTACCCCAGTTGGCCGAGGAAACTTATTTTCCGACTCACCCTCGTACATGTAACTTGAACATTAAAGTTAAGCATGGAGTATACTTAATGCATTGTAGTTTGTAGTACTGTGGTTTTTTTAGCTGACTCTGTTTCGGGCTCATTTTTCAAGATGGCGCGTCAGGTACATCCGACATAAAAATATTAGCAGCAATGAATCGTTCCATTCTGATGGATCATCTGTTATGAATTTCATGTCATCAATAAAAGAAACGGAAAACAAAAACGCTCAATGTACTTTCTGTAAAGGAAAATTCAGAATATCAAAGAGAGATAATTTTAATTAAATGGCTTAGCTGTTTTCTGTCGACTCATCGTGAAGGTACTGTGGCAGAGAAAAATATTATGCTTTGGATTTTTGTAAAAATATTCGTAACCGAGATAACTTTCACGTATTCTTAAGTTTATGGCTTTTATGGGTAAAAATAACTACGTGTTACGAAGTCTTCGTAATTTAATGTGGTTCAAATGGTTTCATATTATCCAATTATATTCCATAATACTCTTCAATAATCTAATAATTTTTCAATTCCTACTATTAGCTCACACTCTCTAAAAATTTATATATTTATTTATCTTGTTGGAATTTTCAGTTGCTAATAAAATAATTTTTATTCATCCAATCGAGCTCAAATAATTTTTTAAATTTGTAATGGATGGCACCCCTGACGTTAATATATTTTTTTCAAGTATTAGTTCATTAATTAATTTTTTTTTAATTTTAAATTCATTCTGCATTATTTTCCTAGTAATTACAATTAGCTGCAACAGATGGCGGCAGTACGTTTTTTCTAACAAAGTCGAAATGGATGTAATTTTTTTTATATATTATTTGTTTTAAATAAACCTTTTAATGACAACAAAACAACTATCATTCTTTTTGATAATTATAACTCTTTTCAATTGTTCATAGTATATATCCATGGTGATTGTGGAGATTGTTATCAAAAACCAGTACAATTATTTTTAGAAACGTAAATGGTATTCCAGAATACTCGCCGCTCATCTGCGTGCATGTATAAATCAAGTGCATTGTGTGTGTCTACGTAAACATTTCTCGTAAAAAAAACTATGTACATATTAAAGGAAATTTTTGGCAAAAAGTAAAATCTGACTAAACTGAAGCTCATGAACTATAATTGATAGGAAACAAGTGATTGAGTTTATCCATTGATTATGACTTAATGTGAATTTCTAAACAGATTGGGGTAAGAAACTCGTGTTTATAGTTATCGTCAGACTGTGACGTCCTATGAATAAAATACATTTTAATTGTGTGGTTATGGATTCACTTATTCTTTTCCAGATATACATTTTTGAAATGGTAGTCAGAGTAACTGTCATTATTACTTTTTTAGCCGTTAAAATTTTCAATTTTCTGTTGAATAAACGTTATGAAAAAAAAAGTGATCACATTCTTTGAAGTTTAGTGGAAAAAAATAGCTACTGATTTTAAATTTAGTGATTTATGAAGTGGTAACTTATATTGGCGTGATTTGCTTGAGAGTGAACTTGAATGAACGTCATGCTCGGGAATGTAACGCTAATTTGGCTCTCTTCGTCTTCAGTCGGACATACACACACCTAAAAAGGAAAGGAGGAACGTTTCCCCTCGCCACTCTGAAACCGGTAGTTTGTTCCCCCACAAATAAAAGTAAAAGTAAAGTTCCTAACTTCGATCCAAGTGAGGCTCTCCTCCCCCTGACCTCTTTCTAGGGCAGGGGTGGTCTACCGAAATGACATCGTGGGCTACTTCGGAAAAACTTTACAATCCCGCGGGCCGCATTTTTAAAAATATACATCTTTATATAAGATTTGGATCCATTACAACAGTGATCCGCAACCCCCAGTCGACGGACCAGTACCGGTCCGTGGGTCAAATGGGGCTGGGCCACCTAAAGAACATTAAACTATTGCCATTTTATTTAAAGTGGTGCATTTCTCTCGGATTTGCACAACTTTCCACGGAAATCCCTTTACATTCCTCATTAAATCACTTTTATTCATTTTTGGTGTAACTATATTTTATTCTGAAGGTATACTTAAATGTAACTAAATTAAAATTGTTAAATCAAAACAATTTAAAATATAAACAATCAACATGCCCTACTCTCAGCGGGCCGCGGTAAAATTATCAAATGTTGACCGGTCCGCAGCGATAAAAAGGTTGCGGAGCACTGCATTACAAAAATTTTTTGGATTGAAAATTTAAAACAGACTGATATATTATTGTTGTTTTCATTGTTTATCCTGTACACAAACATAGGTAGAAAAATAATAATAATGCAATGGTAAAATAATTTTTAATTTAATTATTTCTCAAATCTTTTACTTAGTTTTTTTGCAAGTCGATCTCAATGCATGTGTATTTGCGGATCGTAATGGATTTTGCAGATTTTCGTGCGTTAAGTTTGAGCACGATTTATGTTTGATAAATTTCAATTTAGAAAGAAAAAGAGATTCGCAGTAACAGAAGCAGCGTGATAAAATAATAACAGTTATTTGATTTATTTTTCACAAGAAAAGCAAACCCTTTTTGAACAAAAAAATATTGTACAAAATAGTCGAATTTTTTGTAAAGATGTAAAGAACCTCGCTGGCCTCAAAAGTATTCAAGGCGGCCGTGGGTTGGACACCCCTGTTCTAGGGGTATGAATGCGGGGTTCTTTCTAACCCTAGTTGAAAATGAAAGGTAATATTTTTAAAAAGTAGGCTTAGAGAAATCCTACACTAAAATTAAACATAAAATGTAGAAATTTTTTTATAGAACTAAGTCAATAGTATTATTATCATTAGGAATATTGCAGAGATCTTAGGAATAAAATTCTATTTTTGTAAGCGAATCAGAATAGCAATGAACAAATAGTTCTTTTAATCACATTACTTAAATATACTTTGAGTCTAAAAAGAAAATTAAAACAGTTAAAAATTTAAAATAATAAAATTATGTATACAGGTATTAAGAAAATGTTACATTAAATAATTTAAATGCAAGAAAAAATATAATTAAGAAGACTTTCCTTGCAGCAGCACCGGATATATTTGCATAAAACTGCCATGCAATGACCAACAAATTAGTATAAGCCAGAGATTAGGTGATATATATATCTTCTGATTAAATACCTTTTTAAAGGTTTTGACCTAGATTCCTCTCTTCCTAAGCAAATACATGTCTTACTATCCCTTTGCTTAAATTAATTCATGGATAGAATGGAATGTTGATAAATTGCATCCAAAATTCTCAACGCCGGATCGTGTCTTCTGAACAAATTACCTATGATTTTAAGTGGAAATTTTAAAGTAGATTTTTCAAAAGACAAATCAAAACCTTTAGTTGAATATTTAAAATCAAAATTCAATTTAATTATGTCAAATGATTCAAATGAAGCACGAGGAAGTATGGAACAACACTTGACGGAGTTTTTTTATAGATATTTAAATAAAATTTTGAATCTAAAGGATTTATAACCTATTTCAGCTACCATAAACCTATTGTTCCAACTTAGAAAACAATTAATTCCCAAATATAATTCTATATTTCACACAAAAATATTACATTGTGAGTACAGACATAGGAATAAAGAATTTTATAGGAAAATACTAACATCTTGTTTTTTATTCACCTTACTAAACCCTGAAATAACATTACAAAATTTGAAGCTCTCACTTTTATCGTGTGATCATAAGCACACGCCCTTTTTTTTAAAGTTTGTGACGGATCTGTACGCGTTTCTTCAATTAATCCTCTTGGGAAACCTTTGGGCTATCAATTCGCATTATTCACAACCAAGCCTTCAAAAGAAGACAATAATTGTACTTAAATTAACTTACTATATATAGTTGAGGTTTTCTAGCTTGAGAGGGAGTAGGAGGAAAGATAAACTCGAATCAGGGGAGATTGCTACTATAGGTATAATATTGGATTCATTGTGATTTGAGACTTACTAGTAATAAACCCTAAAGTGACGATTGTTCACTAAGATAGAATTGATATTAGATTAAATCGTATGATAGGTTAGATACTTTATTAAGGTAAGGATCGTTTGATAGTCTCCTAATCCTTAGCGTTTTACCGGCGTTGTTCCACTTTCACGGTTAGCATTGAGACATTCTCTTTCTATTTTTTGTTGAAATTGTGTATGCTCTTTGTGTGGTAAATAAATAGTTTAATTGGATCATGTCGAGTGTTTCTTCCGTATCTCCCCCACATCTAAGTGTCCGAGAGAGAGATCCAAGTCTCTCACAAGTTTAAGTTAAGTTTTTCATTTAATCTGTTTTTTTTCTTTTGAGGAAATAAATATATTTCTTTAAAAAATATTTTGTGAAATAAGAACAAATCACAATGTATTACTGTAAATCGTTTGACGTTAAGAGAAATGAAACTCTCTTTGTCTTCTCAACACAAGGATCAGGAGTGCCAAATTTCAAATCCGTAGGTTTAGTAGTTCTGGAAATCTCGATGAGGGAGTGAATTACTTTTCTGTTATACAGATGTAAATAGAATGTTTTAGCAAAAAAGCTGTCAGTTTTAGGAAATTTTTGAATTCAAGTTATTTTAATGACAAAATACCATTACAAATATTCCATTGTACGTAGAAAACATTTTACAGTGGATTAAATGTATAGATATCAAATCATTAAAAATACCATAATATCTGGATTACTAGTCCTAAAATCCTTTGGAATGATTTTCTCAAACTGTGAGGCGCGCCCCCTTAGGAAAGCGTGGGGGGGGGATATATCGAAAAGTCGAAAACAAAAAGTAATTTAAAAATTTATTTATTTACTGAAAGAAAGGAAAACAAAATACATTCTGACATAATAAAAAAAATACACCTTTACTTTGTTATAATACACTTATAAATGCATCAGCACTGCACAATGTGTTTCATAATTAAATTAACTTAAGAACAAGTTGAATAATTACCAGTGACATATGGACATGACATAAAATTATACTCAAAATTTAACTTATCTTGACAGTGTTTACGGTTTATAATTAAAATCGTATTGTTGCTTTACTTCAAAGAAATATTATTATTGAATTCAATACTTTTGTTATGTGGAGGGGGCGCGAGGAAACTTATGATTGAAAAATGGGGCGCAAGTATAGAAAGTTTGAGAAGCACGGATGCAGGGATAAAAAAAATTTAATAATTAACTGCGCAGTTACAGTTAAAGTTCAATAAATAATCACGAAGAATATACATATCAGCAAAATATTTAAATCATACTTTTCGGCACTTTAAATATTAGGCTGGAGAAAAAGGAATCCATTATTGTTTCGGTAGAGGGCAGTAGTGTCGATATCTCATGAAATATCGATTGAACAATTCCAAATTTATGCTCGATGTCAAGATGACATTTTCACACTAAAAACATTACTTTGCTTTTTTTTCTTTGGTCCATTTAGTTGTGAGTTCTAGGGTGTTAAAAATGGAAGACAACAAAGAGAAAATTCGGTTCTTCTTACAGTTTTTCTTTGATAACGGCGAAAATGCAAGCCAGGTGGATGAAATTGCAAATAGTGTATATATGGTGTCGATACTGTAACAGCTAATTACGTGCAATTTTGATTTCGTCGATTCCGTTCTGGTGCTTTTGATGTTAAATATGCACCTCGCCACAGGCAGGGCCGTCGTCGAAAATGTCAATAAAATCACAGAAATAATCTTAGCAGTCGTAGCATCAACCAGAAGCTTAAAGATCGACCATAAAGCAGTTTTAAGCCATTTGTGCAAAGTTGGATTCAAAAAGAAACTCCATATTTGGGTGCACACCAATTGACACCAAAAAACATAATGAATCGAATTTCCATCAGTGAAGCTTTGGCCAAAATGAATGAAATCAACCCATTTCTTTAACGGGTGGTGACGGGGGATGAGAAATGGGTCACATACTATAATATTGTGTGAAAACGATCGTGGTCAAAGTACGGTGAAGCAGCTCAAACGATTGCCAAGCCAGGACTAACGGCCAGGAAGGTTCTACTGTGTATTTGGTGGGACTGTAAAGGAATCATTTATTAGGAGCTGCTTCCGCATGGCCAAGCACTAAATTCAAATCTCTACTGTCAACAACTGGACCATTTGAAGCTAGCGTTTGACAAGAAATGGGCAGAATTGGCCAACAGAAGAGGAGTTGTGTTCCATCAGGACAACGCCAGGCCACACACTTCTGTAGTGACTTGCCAGAACCTCTAGGAGCTTAGTTGGGAAGTTTTAATGCATCCACCATATAGTCCGGACCTGGCACCAAGCGATTATCATCTTTTTCTTGCATTGCAAGACTTCCTGAGTGATAAGAAATTGGAATCATGAGAAGATTGTGAAAATTGATTACTAGATGTTTTGGCCAATAAGGGACAAGACTTCTATGAGAGAGGTATTATGAAGCTACCTTTAAAATGACAACAAATTATGCAACAAAAATGTGTATATTTGATCCAAATCGGACAATCGGAGGCTTAATTTTCATGCAAAATTAATGGATTTCTTTTCCCCAGTCAATAATATTCAAACACTGGATTTATTTAGAGAAAAATTTCATAGTGCGACAGAAATAAAAATGAAAAGACAACTCGTGCAGAGAAAAGGAATGAACAAGCAATATAAACGAGATTTAAAAAAAAAAGATGAAGCTTAGGAAAAAAAGTACAAAAAAGTGAAATGGAAGAAGGGTATTTGAGCTGCAAAGGACCTCCGTGACAAAAACAATAAATAAATGTTTTTTTTCCATGATACTCCAGTTCTTCGAATCTTTAGTTTTTTTAGCATAGTTCGGAAGAAATTGCTTGCAGCACTACTTCCTTTTTGGCACTGACTTGAGTGTGTATGTTATGAATCATCGCGGATGTTGCCATATCACAGTTGTTAAATTCCATCGGAATGAGTCGGGGCTCAACAGAGGAATGCTTGTTGCTGCCTCCTTCAGATTGTACGTCTGCTTTTTCATTAAAGTGACAGAAGAGCTTCAATGTCTGTTTTCATTTTCTGTTCGAGTGTTTTTGGAATAAATGAAAGTGTAGCTTTTGTTCCTTATTTCTCATATTCTTACCGAGTAGGGAGAAGACAAAATAAAGATTTTTTTTTTGGAAAAAAAACTATTTTAAAATAACCACCCTTTCTTTTGCAATTATTGATGATGATAACGCATAAATTAATATTTTTAGTGCAAATAGTAAATTCAGGATAACTTACTACGTTTAGAAACGTAATTTTACAAAAGCATCTAAATATTATTATTCTTAGTGTCTCCTAATTAGAATATGAATAAGAAATTATAGATTATGTTTCTGCAATGTATTTTCTGCAATATATATAAAAAAGAATTCTTAAGGGAGCCTGAATTAAGTTTTTTTTAAAAAATACTAGCTGGTATAACCGTTCTTCGCACGGGTGAATTGAAAAATTAAACAATACAGATTGAAGAATAAAGCTTTTTATGAGTTAATGTTACGTAAATTGCAAATTAAATAGAAAGAATCTCGCTTTTTGCGTATCTCAGCTGAACAAAAAACATTCTGTATGTCTGATAGCTGATAAAAAAGAATTTTTTTACTTATAACAACCCCCCTAACTGCCTAGTGGGTTGATTTTTGGAAACATTTTCTTAAGCTCATCTGAACTTCGAAAATATAACACATTGTTACAAATTTTATGTAATGAATTCTTAAAATAGTGTAAACAATTTTTCTGGATGCGTAATATGTTATATTATGTTGCATTTATTTTATGTGAAAATTGTAATATTTGCAAGCAATGCCGTTCCTTACATTATAATGGCGTTTCAATGGAGACATAGCGAAATGTTGGCGATAGAGCCAAGTTGGCATAATTTTTGGCGACCTTGTTGGCAACTTGGCAATTAATTGAACAGTGCAGAATTTGATATACTGTACCGCCACCTGACGGGGGAGCTGCAACAAAGATAATAGCACAAAAATTACATATACAACCAATTTTCTTAGTGATCGGTTGAACGGTGTTGGAGTGATGCCATTTCATATATACAAACATCCATTTTTATTTTTATACAGAGAGATATAATTTAGATATGAAATTACTCATATTTTGACTCATAAGAATAGAGAAGTTTCAATAAAACTCCCGGTTATTATTTTAGTTGAGCTTAATTCTGAACCCAATGTGGACTTTTAAAAATTCCTCTTTCAGGCTTTGTGTAGAAGTCTTAGCTTAGCATAAGAAAAATATTATTATTTTCATATAAGGAGGCATTTTCCATACAAGAAGAACATTTTGAAAATATGTTATTTTGTCTTTTCTTCTTTTGCCAAAAAAATGTTGTTTAGAGAATGCTTAATATAGTGTCTTAAATGTGTTCGATCGTGGCAGCGGAAATTATTCTTCCAATTCTATAAAAGAAGTTGCAGCAGAAAGGTCTTTCAGGACTCTTAAGTTGTAAATTTTTAAATTTTTTGCAAAAAAAATATATGTTAAAGCTTTAATATATTTCTGAGCATTTGATACCAAAATGTTGTTGATACTGTGAAAATTTCTGAAGTTCTTGAGAAATAACTAGTGAAACTTAAACAAAAACTATCTCTTTCTTACCTTTAACTTCATTTTCCTCGAAACAAAAAATTTTAGATTTCGTGCAGGATTTCTTAGAAACTACTTATGATATCATTTTCAAATTTCATACACCTGTTCAAAATAAGGATAATCATATCTTATACATCCATTTTCAAAAAACTAATGGATTTTTTATTTGAATTTTAATTAATTTTTTTCTTAAATTTTTAAAATTTTTCATTTAATTGTATTTAAAAAATATTTTTTTTCTCTAAATTTCTTAAAAGTTAGTAAAATTTCAAAAGTGAACATTTTTTTATTAAGTAAAAGTATTTTGTAAATTTTGATCCATTTTGTGCTTCAGAATCCTGTTCGATGTAAAATATTGATTTTCATATATCTTTGAAAAACTGTCCAATTTATATTTCTTTATAATTTTTTTATTTTTTTTCTCAAATTCCAGAAATAATATAAATATTTATTATTATCATGTGGTAAAAATTTCAAATGATTGATTTATTTTATTGCTAAGTTACATTGGCTTGAAGAAGGATGTGTTTTTCGTGCTAAAATATTTCCTAAAACAGCCTCATGTGTCACTGTAAGGCGCCGGTAGACTGAAACAGAGTTTTCTGAAAGGGAATTTTCAGATTCCAAAGTCCTATTGATCACGAAAGAAAGAATGGTGAAGTCTTGGGACCAAGAATATTTCATTTCTAATAAGGGGAGCATAACAAAGAAACTTTTCCCACCATTAATAAGAGACTATCATGTCATCATTTTTACACTAACTACAAATTAACCCAATTTCTCACTGGTCATGGTAATTTCAAAAGCTACTTGAACAAATTTAATTTAGTTCCTTCATCTTTTTGTGGCTGTAATATTGGTGGCGAGGAAAATGTAGAACATGTAATCCTTATGTGTTCCAAGCATGTCAGAGAGAGAAAGATCATAAGACTGGCGTTCAAGAGACTCAACATTAATTGGCCACCGAATTTTCACCAACTTTTTTCCACCAGAAGTGCTTTCAAAAATTTCTGTAAATTTGTTTTAACTGTTTGTAATCATTCTTAATTTCATTTTTTAATTGTTTATTTCCCTTGAATGTGTGTTTAATACTTACTTCTGTAAGCCCCGTGTGATAAATTGTGGTGCACGGGGATTTTATAATTGTTTTCAATTCTATTTAGTAGACCATTAGTCAGTTTATCTTTATCCGTTGATGATAGACCTTTTTCCTTTCACCCGAAGGTCTTACATCTTTGAGAATGAGAATCCGCTTGACATTCTAACAATATTTTGAACCCAAGTATTTGGTATTAACAAAGATATTGCTGAAAACTTTTAAATCTTCCAACAATTTTATTAAAATAAATTTATACTTTTGTGTAAAAAAAATCACCTAGAAAGAAAGCAGTAGATGCGAAACTTTATTTTAAAATTTTGATATTCCCCCTTTCTTTCAGAAACTCGTTTTATTAAATTATTATTAAAGACTTTATAAAGCACGATCTGATTTCTTAGAAACTACTTACGATATGATTTTCAAATTTCATGCACGTGTTAAAAATAAGTATCTTCATATCTTACACATCAATTTTCAAAAAAAAAATTAATGAATTTTTTTTATTTGAATTTTAATTAATATTTTTCTTAAATTTTTAAAATTTTTCTATACCAGGAACTAAAATACCTTTAGTCATAAGAAATGGAAAACGCAATATTTTTAGAAAAACATAATTGTTTATATATGCACCGGAAGCTTTTCCTTGTATATTCTCCACATTATTTTTTCTACATTTAAGTATTTATCATATTTGTTCACATATATCTTAAATCTCATGTTATACTGTTGTACTGCCAGTGTATTATTAACCACTTAACAGTTTCATTTTTAATTTTTTTTTTATGATCGACCCAAAAATTGTTATATATACATACATATATACCAAAATTGTGGACACTTTTTAAATTGTTATGTTTTTTAAGTTTATATGCTTTTCGAAAATTTTACGTTGCCCAAAATGCAAAGTATTTTGTATCATTTTAAAGGGAATTCAAATACAAAAAACAAAACTCAAATATTTGCAACGCAAAAAAAATTATGCTGCAATAACGGTCGTTATACATTAGATACTGATGACAGCAGTGAGTTACCAGAGCTTAGTGAAGTTGCCTAAACGCATCATGTGAATGAAACATCGATGTGAAGCATTAATGAAGAATAAAGGTAACCTCACTAAGTTCTGATAATTATCTGCTGTCATCAGTATCTAATGTATATCGACCGTTATTACACCCTTTTTTGCGTTGTAAATATTCGAATTTTGCTTTTTGTATTGAATTTTGTATTAAATTTTCTTTAAAATGATATAAAATAATTTGCACGTTTTGCAATGTCAAATTTTCTATACGCATACAAATTTGAAAAAACACAACAATATTTTAAAAGTTTAACACAACAATCCACAATTTTGGCCACCACTGTACATATATTTAATTTTTTAATTCATTTCATAATTCTAAATTGGAAATGTTATTAAAATTAAGGCTACACGGTACTCTTTTTCAAAAATTTTTTTTGGAGACAGTAATATTAAAAGTAATTTATATATTGTTTTCAGACTATATTATTAAACTGATTCTGAAAATAAAAAGTCAATTTAACAAGCCCTTATTTTAAAAAATTTTAAATCTTTGAAGAGTTTTTAAACTCTTATAAAATACACAATTTTTGAAATTTTTTCATTATTTTGAGTGATTTATATTTCTAATATTATTGTAAATAAAAGTTAGTTTGGATTTGAAAATCTGTTTCTTTCTGATTTTTAAAATTTTTTTTTCTAGCAAAACCTGGAAAAAACACGAAAATTTTGAAAATATTAACTTTAACAATTTTTCAAAAAATAACTAGAGATCCCAGATTTAAATCCATACTAACTTTTGTAAAACACACATATGTAAGTATCTATAAAAAATTTCAAGACTGTATCCTGAATAGAAAAAAACCCCTTAGGGATTAGAAAACACTTTAAAATAAATGTCTGAGAAAAATGCATTTTAAGTTTGTAAAGGCATAAAACAAAAACTAATAATGCTCGCAAAGCTCTAAATTTTTATTATATTATTTTACTACTTATATAATATATGAAAGTACTACATTAATTAAATTTGATTGAAAATACTTTTACTTATTCAAAATATGTTTTTGCAAAATATCGATGTAGCATTTGTTACGATGAGATTATTCAGCTTAAAGTTAACATAATAATTTCTTAAAAGTTTTAAAACACTATACAATCTTATAAAGAATAATAATGATATAAATAAAAGTTTAAAAAAAGTTAAAAACCACCAGATTTGTTCATAGGACCTAATTTTTTCTCACAATTTTAAGTCGACGCAGTTTAGCAAGTTTTACTTTTTGCTGCGCGACTTTAAAATTTGCAGATTTTATTTTCTTTCTGAAATATGTTCTCCTATAATCAGTAAAGAAGTCTAAATGTTCAAACGATGTACTTGTTGCAAGGCAATTAACATCCTGAAATGCTTTTTAGAGGTCTTAAGACCAGTCAGTAGGGTAAGCCCCTTTTAAATATCAATTTTGAGTTTTTGTTTCTTCTGAAATGTACAAATCAAGACCTTTCCAATGATTTAACACACAAGCTATTATATGAATTAGAAGTATTTTAAAATGATTTTTAAAAATAATCAGTTGATTTAGCACGCCCATTTTGACAAATAGAAATGTAAACATTGCCTTTTTAAAACTGGGGGAAAGTTGCAAAGCCTCGATTAATTTTTATTTTTTAATACCCAAATTAACTTTAGATAATTGTATAACTGCAACTGTTAGATTTGCTAAAACCCTTTGGAGGCAATATCAGATTTTCATGTGGGTTTTAGTAAATGGTATACTTAAAAAAATTTTACTGAAATTTAGGTCTTTTGTTTAGTTTAAATTCATTTTTAATTAGTTATTATTACTGATTACTAAATCTTCACGTGTTTAAGTAAAGTGTTAAAAGAAAAAAAAATTAGGTTATATGATTGTGACCAGGTGAGAAATACATACGTAATGAATCTTAATTTTATAACTGAATAAAGCATAATGAAGATAATTTGTGATGGAAAATAAATAGGATAATACTTTTACAATGTAAGATTTTTTTATAAAAATTTTTTTCTAAATGTTTTTTTAAAAAATTGTATAAATGTACTCTGTTTCTTAAATGCAATTGTGTATACTGAAGTGACATTTTTGAAATATTCTTAAGCAGATATCATAACAAAAAATGACAATTTTCAATAAATTCATAATAATCATATTTACTCGCTCAACTGAAAGTTTGTTTTTGAAAAAATTAATTAATATATTTAAAAAATTTCACTTCAGTATAAATATAAATGTATAATTAATACATATAGTCAAAGTCTTGAATTCAAATGTTTAATAGTTTCTGAGATAAAGGTATGAGATGATACATCAAGTGTGATGTTTGTTGCCTTTGCGAGAAGCTTGTTACATACATAAAAATACATAAATTTCATGTTTAAAAACATAAAAAAAGTTTTATTTTGGCTGTTTTAGAAAAAATTTGTCCAGTTTAGAGTAGTTTTTGAAGTTTAAACCTTAGAAAATGTCTGTAACAACAAAACCTAATGATAACTTTACAAAACCCCAGCGAAAACATTTAAAATGTCGTATATATATATATATATATATATATATATATATATATATATATATATATATATATATAATCAGGTATTTTTAAATACCATCTCAAACTCATAAAAAAAACTATATTAATACATTTTCCCATTATATTTATGTTGCTGTATGTTCCAATTTGATATCTGTAAAGCATGAACGCTACTAATTCTTCAAAAATTGATACATAATTGAGAAAATTGACGTAATACTAGAAATTATCTCGTTAAAAAAAACTGAAAAATGCTATTCTGGGCAATTTAAGACTTTTTTGCTTACTATTTTATGCAAAATAAATTGAAAAGATGCTAATGTTCAATAAAAGGGGACAAATACATGTTGTAATTCATTATTTTTGTGATAAAGTGGCACTTTATAGTGAAAGTTCAATTTTTTCAAAAATGATGTTTTTAAAACTGTATTCAAGTTTTTCTCAGAATATAATGTTTGAATGTAATGAATTTCCCTCCCCCCCTCAGGTTCCTTATATGTAACTATATATATTCATGTGAGTGTTTTGGGGGATTTTCCCAACATATTTGACTGAAGTCCATATATCGTGACAAAAAAATGTCTTTTTTTAAAAAATTTCATAGTGATATTTTTATGTTACATGTTTTTGAGAAAACTAAACAATATATTTTAAATATTTCACTTAATTGCAAATATTAATTTTTTTATTTATTGTTTAGACAAGTTTTTAAGCTTTAATAATTCAAAAGTTTTTCAATAATAGGTAACTAACAACAACTTTGGTGTGTAATGCTTTTTGTCGTTGCGAGAAGTTCGTTACATGCAGAAAAATACACCAATTTCACATTTAAAAACATAAAAAAAGTTTTATTTTTGACTTTTTTAGAAAACCTTTGTACAGTTTAGAGAAAATTTTGAAACTTTTAGAAATTGTGTTTGCATGGAAACATACAAATCCATAGTTAAATTTTTCTAATGTCGTAAAATCACATATTCCCAAATCATGACTTTTACATATTGATACATGTTTACATTATATTTTTGATGCTATAAGGTCAAATTTGATATTAATAATGCATTGAATGCATTGAAGTTAAACATTCTTTACAGATTGTTACATAATATGTTAAAATTGATGCAAAATGCTAAAAAAAATCTCGTTGAACAAAAACTGAAAATTACTATATATGTATTTTCTGAACATTTTAAGGCTTTTTTGTTCCATATTTTATGTTTAAAAAATTAAGAAGATACTAATGTTTAATAAAATAGGGCAAATACATGTTTTAAGTTATTATTTTTGTAATTAAGTGCCTTTTTACACTTAAAATGATTGTTTTCAAAGTGCGTGTACCTTTTTAATAGAAAATAATGAATGAAACTACTTGCAATTTTTACTGCACATAAATAATATGTAACTATATATAATGGAGCTACTTTCAAGAATATTTTCGAAAAATATTTTGCTCAGAAGCAGTTATCGTAAAAAAATGACAATTTTCACAAATTTCTACGATGAATTTTTTTTAAAAAAAGTAAACAATATATTTGAAACATGTTACCAATATTTAAATAAAAAAGCCTAATTATTATACAGCTAAAATTTGAAGTTTTTATATTTAACAATTTCTCAGAAACAAGTTCCTATAATGGCTCAATTTAACATTGTTGGTATAGGGCCTACCGACTAATCTTAATGTCCTAACATTAAATTCAGATATTGAACTCGACACGGCAATCAGCTCACGACTCCTAGAAGCTGAATTTTCTTTGGAACATCTGTTCCATTATCATCGAATGCAATGCTTCATTAGAATTTTGTGTCAGACCTCTGAAACACCTGCTTAATAATTCAGATGAAGCTAATCTTTGATAAATCGGTAAGATTTTAGGTAAGTGTTCTTCATTGATTGGTGTTTTTACCCAATCTTTGTGAAAACATGTGTGTGTGGTTTCTTACTACTTGCCAATGATGATTGGTAAAACACCATTAGTCTATACCAGAAGGGCACTTTTTATGTTGTGGCTTCTGGTCTGTAGACATGTAATGAAATAGGGTAGCATTAATTGCAGTTTTCATCGCCTCTACATCACCTTTACTTTTGCATATGGTATTAGTGTAGTATCTAATTAGTTTTTTTATTGTGTGTGTGTGTGTCTTTTTTCAAATTACCGCGTTTCTTCCCTCCCAAAGTTACACCTTTCACTCGCCAATCTTTAATTGTCTGCCTCAAAGCTGTTCCCAAACTTTTACTTCCATGGTTGATGCATTCTTTGTTTTTAATTTTCGTCTCACTTCCATACACATTCCTTTCTTTTAATTCTAAGAAAGACTTAGAATCCCCATCAAAGAGCACGGTTGTGTACCGGAAGCCAATGCTCTCAGATGTTTCCCATAATTTTACAGCTGAATTTACTACCATTTCACCAGATAATCCGACATGTGTTGAACTACAAACATCCTGATGTCCTTCATACCAAATATGAAATTCAGCACTGTCTTCTTCAAGTGCAAATTTTGTCTGCTCACATTCTTCACACCGTTTTGACATTACTTCATAGTCTATCACGAAGTCAGTCAGCTAGTCAATAACACATCCTACTCCGATGTTTGACGTATGTCCTCTTATCAACCAGCTTCCATTTTAGGACACTCCAATATCGACTCTATCTTTATCATTCTCTTTGAGCCATACGCCTCTCAGATATTTTTACGAACATCAAGCAACACCCAACGAAATGTCTATTCAGAACTTTTGCCTTATAGGAATTAAAAGTTTTACTAGATATTATACTTAAATTCATGTGCATGCAGAATTTTTCCAATGCCGAGTAGCCAAGTCACAAACTTAATATACCTTGCACTGTTCTCATATTTACATCAAATGGATCATTAAAAAATTTATTTTTGCTAACATTTGATATTTGATGCAATTTAGTATAAACCAACTGTTTTGAAGTAAATATTTCACTTTGAGTTAGGTCACAGTTAACACATACAACATTCATTTTATATGCAAATCCATTTCTTTGACCAAAGCAAAGTTTTAAAGAAGCAATATGACAAATATTGCATAAATGATTTGTAAACAAATTACTTAAACATTCAGTATCCACTATAATGTAATTTCGAACATCACTGAAATGTTTTTCTTTACCTGTAGTAATCGTTTTCAAAACATTTGTATTTTGAATTCTTGTAGTTATATCAGCTAAAGGTTGCTTTTTTTAAATTGTCATTTTTAGAAGTACTCCATCGCTCAGAAATATTGCTTCTCTTTGCAAGGTGCGAAAGTTTTGTCCTTGGCATTTTCTTAACAGAAAAAAACTTAACTTAAACAAAGTTACAAAGCTTTTAAGTTTAATGAATTATATGCTTATTTGCAGAATAAATGTTGGTCTTGAGAAAGACCTTTTTTTAAAATCAAGTTTAGTTAAGTAACTATAAGAACACCAAAAACTCAAAATATAAACAAACTGAGACGATTTTAGTAGTGAAAGTTCAAGTTAATAATTACTTCTCTGCAAGTATCGATTTTCTTTAAAAATATTAGTAATTAATTAAATTTAAAAATGGAAAAATGCTTTAAAATGAAATCAAAACTATCCACACACCCTCAGCTGTCAAATTTAGTGACTGACAATACTCAGAAAACTTCAAATATCTTAAAAACTAATTAGTTATTAGATCTGAAATTTGGGGCCAAGATTCCCAATCGTATGAGCTACAGGAAAATGCAAAAAATAATTTTCGATAAATATGTCATTTTTAGGGTAATGTATAGTCTTAACATTATTAATATCTTTCATTTTCCCTGTAATTTGGCATGCCTACATGAATGCTTAACAGAGAAGCTACACTCTGATCGTTAAATATAAAATGTACAATAACTTAAGAGTTATTTATATCACATTTACTTAAACTCTTTTATAATAAACAGCTATCCCTATATATAAATTAAATTAATATTTACTATTATCAACATAGGAACAAAATAGTACAAATGATTGAGAAAAAAGAACGCCCGTATGCCGTACGGGCTAAGCAGTGGTGACCTGAACACTGTGCACTTTCGGCATACGGGCGAAACTGCTAAGTGTTTACTGCATTGAAAAAAACACGAATAGTCCACAGACCATGCTCTTAGAGGCTCCCATCTTTTCTCTCAGTTGAAAGTTTTCTGAGAAGTAAACTTTTCGGAAGTGATGAAGAGTTTGGAAATACAGTGACCAATTGGCTTAATGCGCTGTCGGTAAACAAGTATAACATGATAACTCTGATTCTCGTGAACAAATATTCAAATGTGGAACATGGCTATGCAGAGAAAAAAAATGACGCTTTCGGTATGTAAGTTTTCCAATCAATTCTTCTTTTATGTAGTCTTTATTATCTGGGTAATTACGCAGTACTTGGAGTTTTGGATTCATGTGCATTTTTGAATAGATTTATATAATCGAATGTAAAACAGTGGAGATGACACATCACAGACAAATGTACAATCAAAAAATTTGCAGACAATCTATTAAATATAGTCATTTTCTTATTTTACAACTCAATTATTTTTGAAATTTCTGCTAAACAAATTTTAAAACAAATCGTTCTAAAAATCTTGTAACGATTCCTAGCCTGATCATTTTTTAAAGTATTCTAAAAGAGTAAAATATTTATTACCACATTTTTAGAAACATCAAAATATTTAATAACATTTTATCAAAATCTATTATCAAAAGAAATCTTAATCAAAATTATTCTAGGAAGTTCATGGAAGAAATTCGACACATTTTTAACTTATCTTGGGGAGACAAAACCCCCCAGACCTTTTCTAATATAAAATATATTCCTTCAGCAGGAAAACAATTTCTTTAAAACGTGATTCCTGGAGCTAGGCATGTTTCTTTATGCATGTTTTTAGACCTTGTTTGCATCTAATATTGTAGAAAAGTCGTTGAAAATGTTGGCAGAAGAAAGTAAGAAAAGTACTTTGAAACTTCTTTGAGTAAATATAATTTTGGGACCTGTCTTCTTAGGTAACATACTTTTCAATAGCCGCAGGTTTATATATTGATTTTTTTTCAAGGGGGGGGATTGCATATAAAAAACTCGTTTCCCTTCAAAGTCTTTGGATTTTAGAAATCGTATAAAAGCAATGACGGGAATTTTCTTCTAATACTTTTTTAGTCGAAGAGTATTTCAGTATAATATATAGACTCGCAATTTTTTTTATAAAAGGTTTTTGTACTTAAGAAATGTAATAAAAATGAAAAACAAATTATGAAACTTATTAGATAATAGCTCTATAATTTTGCGTATATGAATACTTTTTAGGAAAAAAGATGAAATGTGTGCCTTCCGAGAAATTAAAATTATTTTTTTTAATAATGCAATTTTTATAGAAGCTATTCCTAGATTAAGTAGTCCACGTGATTTCTTAAGACGTGTATTTTTTGCTCCATCTAATACGATTAGATCATTAGTATTAAACAAACGTGAAATAAAGTATTCGATGGATTGGATTCATAGCAAAATTTCCGATTTGAAATATAGATTGTCAATAGATTAGATCGTTACGAACAAATGAAAAATAATGACGATTCAAATTTGAACTTTTTTTAATTTAATGCAGTTAATATTTGAACATTAAGGCAATTTCTTACTTCTTAACAAACTATTATATTACTGGCTATTATCCGCTCGCTTCGCTGGCTATTTCATAATGTTCTAAGACTCTGTAGGGTTTTTAAGTTATTAAGCACACATCTTTTAATTCTATTGGAAAACATCCTTAAGGCCCTAACTTCTTGAATTTAAAAGGACAGGACTTATATTTCTAAAGAAGAAATATGTTTAACATTTGTGCAGCCAATGTGAAAGGAAACCTATATACCGACAATGTTTAATTGGCTGTTTTCGGTGTACCTTTACTCAAAATGTATGATATATACATGCTTGAAATTTTTCAGACAATTAAGGAACACATTTTTCATTATATTGAAATAAACTTTTAGCTATAATTTTGAATTTTTTAATAATTTATAAAATATTTTATTAAACTGAGTGAAATTTGACCCATTTTTCACCTAAAAAATTGTAAAAAATAAATGTTTGAGTTTTTTACAAAACCCTCATTTTGGCATATACTCTCATGTCCATAAATTAAGGATAATGAAGTTCAGGCAAAGAAAGAAACAGAAGCAAAACAAATTTGATTTATTTGTAAAGTCTATTTATTAAACAAAAGGTAAAGAGCAAAGAAAAAAAGATGCTATATGTTTGATTAATAAAAATTGCGATTTTTACTCCCTGGAGCAAATTTCAATAAATAATCTATTTACAAAAAAACAGTATAACATGGTTAGTATGATGGTTAATACAGAGTATGCCTCCCGGACGATGCAATACATGTCTTACAACGTCTGGGTATGCTGAGTATCAAATTGTCAATATGATCTTGGGGAATATTACACCACTCATCAAGCAATGCCCTCCGAAGTTCCTGTAGACAGATGGGAGGGGGTTAACGGGCTGCAATTCGTCGGCCAAGCATATCCCACACATGCACTATTGGATTTAAGTCTGGTGAGTATGCTGGCCAATCCATAAGGGTGATATCCTCCGATTGAAGGCATTCGTCTACAATGTTTGCACGGTGAGGACGGGCGTTGTCATCCATAAACAGAAATTCAGCACCCATGGTGCCCCGAAACAAACATACATGTTGTTCCAGAATGATATCCCTAAAGATGTGTGAACTGTAATCGTTACACTCTGAACATGCAGTTAAGTTCTGGAACCAAGAATAATTCCTCCCCAAACGAGCTGTCCTGAACGGTGTCGTTCAATGGTGTTCTCTTGGTGGTAACGGGTACCTGGAGCTCTCCATATTTAAGTCCGGCGAGAATCAGACTGCAAACTAAACCTGGACTGGTCGGAAAACATCTTGCAAGATCACTGTTGTTGTGTCCACGATGCATGCTCTCTACTTCAGGTTAATCGCAGGCGACAGTGATTTGCGGTAAGTGGAACACATCTGACAAGCCTACGAGAATATAGACCAATGTGCCCTAAGCGTCTGTACACGGTCTGCCTTGAAACTGTCGTACTGGTAGTTGAAGAGAGCTGACGAGACAGGTCTGATTCTGTGCTCCGTCTGCTTCTTTTGTCAGTAACTGCCAAATACCGGTCCTCATTAGGCGTTGTAACTCGGGAGCGACCTGTGCTGTAACATTTACTCACATTACCATCATCTTGGAATCGTTACCAAAGCCTGAGGATGACACTCTGGGCGATTCCAAGTTCCTCGTGTTCTTCCAGCTGGGTACGTCCACATTCCAGTCGTCCAATAATTCTACCACGTAAAAAATCATCCAAATGCTTCCTTTGAGCCATAACTATGCAATTATTGCACTGAAAGGCTTTTAAAGTGCTTGTGAACAACTTTACTTCTTTGCCACCATTCCTTATATACCCCTCTCTTACACTCTTGCCATTGTGACGTACTACCGCGCCATCTGGTGGTTTCCTGTAATTTGCATGTTCTTCTACAAGATGTGTGTGATAATTCCACACACACACACACACACACAGGTGAAATTTTTATTTTAAAGTTCAATTTCCGTGTGATTCTGAATTATCCTTAAGGGGTCACATACCTTTTAAAAAGTTGAAAATGGTTAAAAATAGTAAGCTCTTTAAAGCTCTATAATTTTTTATTATTGTTTCCTGGAATGTAAATTTTGGAGGAATAAACAAATAGATATTACTTTACTTAAAAGATAACCAACAAACACAGTGCTAATTAGGATAAATATTTTTAATTAGATAATTACAAAAAGAAATTTTTGTTTTCTTTTCGCAAGTGATATGCATTACGCGCAGCTTTATAAAAAAAGTTACCAATATTTTTGGATGAAATGTTTGCTCAGTGTTGGAAATTGTGTTATCTTTAAAATGACGAAGCATGAAACACTGATTTAAAATTTTTAGTAAACTATAACAATTTAAAATTTAACTATAAAATTTTTAAAAAAATTTTGCTATTTTATATTTGTAATTTTAAATTTTTTCATTAAAAATTCAAACTGGTTCGTTATTTTAAGTACAGATATGATCAGAATCTACAGTAAAAATTTTATCATTTTCCATGGCACGGTTTTGAAAATATCATGCGCGTAATGAGTAAAAATGACGTTCTGAGAAAATTGACATCAAACGTAAAATTTACCACAGTTTTATATATATATTATTCTGGTTACTCAAACAACAACTAAATTTAAATTAAAACTAATATGAAGTTTTTTTTAGTCAATAAACTTCAATTTATTAAAATTATTATTACTAAAAACATATATTATACCAATGCAGTACAAGCATCGAAACGATATCAAAAGCTACAAAATAATCAAAATGCAACAAAGTGATTCATTTCTCCAAAATAAAGTTAAAAATTTATAAATATTACTTAAAAACAATCAATACCTTAATTAACAACTACTTATTATAAATATTAAACAATTTGTGATATGAATGCAGTGTATTACTATGATTCTAAAATGCTAAAATTCGCCACATGCATATGATGTTCCCTCTTTTCAGTTAATTTCTTACAAGTAGTTTTAAATTGCATTCTTTTAGCCTGTCGTACTTCTTTTGTGTGGAGATTAAAATGCATTTCTGCAGTCTGAATTCTTTTTATATCTACAAGTGTAACAAATTTATGTGCAAATTGACCAACAGTCAGACCAAGCGATTGCCTAATTTTTAGTCTGCCTTGATTGCCATCATTAAAAATGACAATTGCCTCATTTGTAGATATATCAACAATCTTTCTACCACAACCTAAAGTTTTTGGGCATAATTTCCATATTAATGAGTTAATGGATTCATTATTATTTTGGGTTTTACCCCCTAGACATTTTTGTAGAAGTTTAGGTTGTGATAGATCATTAAACACAGGTTTTATGGCATCCATTACTGCCACTGGCAATTTGTTACTGTGTCTAAAAGTTTCCGCACTGTCCTCTACTACTTGATTTTGATATTTACACCAAGAATTAGGACCTACGGGACAAAAACTGTGCAATGGTTCTTCGTCGCTTGAACGTATATGGAAATATACAGCCCAAACAGCTTTTCGCATATCTGACAGGCATGTTTTATTTTGTCGGATTGCATTTCCATAGTACGTTGTAATTAAGTCGATCATTCTGTCGGTCAACCTTCCCTTTCCCCCAATCGACTTCCCATCACTGAGTTTGGAGCTCATTTGTTTTAATTTTCGTAAACGAGTTCCCATTCTTTTTTGAACATGTCCAACACATTCAATTTTTGAAACTGTGATATCTTCTCCATACGGATTGGATACAGTAATAGATGAGAATGTTTTGGAATCGCCATCCCTGATGTAAGATGTATATCTCACAGAACGATGACTTAATGAACGCTGAAATATACGAACCATTCCCACAGTCTCCATCATGCCAGCTGAACCATTGTGGTTTTTCAAACATTCTTTAACATGAAGAATTTTCCACTTTTTGTAAGCAGGTGTGACCCCTTTCTTCATTTCCAAGAATCACATCCTTTATAGAAAGAAGACATCACTTCCGCATCAATACACTTTCCTTTTTTTGTCTCCTATAACAGTACACACACCAACACGAGAAGAATAGCCACGGGTTTTCCATGTTCCATCTCCACTAATTATTATATCGGAAGAATTTGTCAAAGTTACCTCTTCCAAAGCTGCACTTTGCATTGAAGCTTCTGCGACTTCTTTACTACACAATTGTAGTTTGTTTATATAATGTTATTATAGGATTTTTCAGCAACTGGAGGAGGAAAGTCCATGACACCACAGAAAGTTGTCATTGCTGCATGACCCTGTCCAATTGTCCTCATTGCGTATAAAAACGTCTGTTTATTTCTGGAATATTTTTTCTTTTATCCAGCATTTTTGAATTTCTAAAAGAACACAAGTATTTACAGTTCTAGCATTCAATCGAAAAAACACAAGACAAACCTCTAACACATTTTTCTGATAGTTTAATATCACCACCACATTTTTTGCAAGAAGCAAAGTTTTGAATGTTTGTAAACATGATAGTTTTATCAAACACTCTATAGCCATCAAAACAGTCATCATGTTCAATAAAAGATGAATGAACATCTTGCAGCCGAATCTTTTTTCCAGATGCACTGTTGTTTAGTGATTCATCCACACTGTGTACAGCTTTGCATCTCGTATGCATATTACCAGTAAACTTCCTTTTCTTAGGACGTTTACCAGATGGTCTTTTAGCAGATTCAGTCGAATTCATCCTTCAAAAGTTTATAAAAAAATAATATTTTTCCTAAAACTTATCTTAGAATAAGATACGGTATGAAAATCAAAAACGAGCGAGTATAAATTCAAGATTCACTTTATCAAAACAAAGTAGAAGTAGAAGTTTATAAATTTAGTAGAAGTTGTAGTTAATATTCAGAACAACAATAATAATATTTGAGGCTTAGATTCAAGCATTTGATAATAATTAGCATGAAAATATTAGAAACAGAGAAACGCAGCTGTCACCAGCGACATGACAGCTGTCACTCTGGAGCCAAAATGTAAACAATATTTAAATCGCCTTTTCTACTCTTTTTATTTTCTTAATAACGTCCGTTTTATTGGGAATATCTGCATGCGGTTTCTTTTAGAACAATCAGAAAGGTTTACTCTATAAAATAAAATAATAATAAAAAATCGATTTTCCGGAAATTTTAAAAGGTATATGACCCCTTAATTTATGGACATGTGTGTATTAGCCATCACTATAAATATGTAATGAAAAACTTACAAAGCCTATGGATAGTATTTTCCCAGAAAGCGTACATCGAACATCAAATATTTAATTCTCGAGATAAATTAACTATAATTACCTTTTTATTAAAAAATTTCTCCCCATACTCCAAATAATCTACATTTCTTTTTGAATCTTATCTCTCATCCTCCCTTTTCCTTATAAGTCTTTTTCCTTTCCTAACTTTCTTTGTTTTTAGTTAAATTGATTAGTTAGGCTTTAACAGTCTCTGTTTGTTGAGACACTCCATTGACTGTGCCGTGTAATTTATTACCAGACTAACATTAAGTTTTCTCAAATTTCTGGTTTTGATACACTTCCCATATTAAATGCTGAAATTGCATCCTATGTACCCATGATAATACTTCTATTTGTACAAATATTTTCTTCGTACATGAGACATTATTACGTTGCTTACACTTTTATTGGGATTTTGTGTACTTCCATGTTGACACTTTTTTAGAAATTCTGGATTAAATGTTTGATTTCCATCATTCATTCAATTTTTAAGCAAAGACAAAATGCTTTCTTTACATTTTTCGCCATTTAAATGGGCATGACTCAGTTTCAATGATTATTTAAAATAGGTTTTAAGGGCTTCTAATTACCCTAGAGGTTAAAGGAAGGTGTTTTTAGAAAGGTTAAAATCTCTATACTTAATCTTAATAAAATCTTAAAATTTTCACATAATGAAGGTTTTAGGTTTCCTACATCTCTTAATATAACTGAAGTCTATTTCTGCAGAACTTGTTAAAAGTGAATCTCTACCCAACAAGAGAGAGATGCCTGCTTTATTTCAAATCTGTGAGACTATAACACTCCTACAATGCTCCTTGATTTCTTGTGCTTGCCAAAGTTTGAAGGTATAATAGTTTAAAAATTGAAGTTTTTCTCGCTGTAGCCTCCTCAACCTTATGTGTCGATTCCCACTAGACCCATGTGGCCGCGGTAGCCGAGTGGTATAGGTATCGGACCGTGGCTTGCTTTGTCACGGGTTCGAGCCCAGTACCACTAAAGACCCACCGTGTAGGGCAGCGATGCACGTTAAATCTGTCGAGAGCTGAAATGTCCTCCCGTTGGTGTGGTGTGGTAGTTAGGAGAGGGGGGTGCCAGCTCAGGTGTCGTCCACGTCACTTAACCATGGTTCAAAATTACGTGGTCCGTCGCCAAAAGCCCTCGTGTAGCTGAACAGTGCGACGTTAATATTCAATCAATCAATCAATCAACCCACTAGACCCATTTTTAACGGATTTCTACTCATTAAAAGATGCATGCATATAGAATTTCAAGTTCTTGGGTCTAATAAATGAAAAACGAGAATTTTTTGTCCCTAACAACCCCGTAATCCACAAGTGGAGGGCGGAGTTTGTTAAAACATCACAAGTGTTCATAACGTCTTTTCTATTCAACGAAAGAAATGTCAAAATTCAAGTCTTTAGATCTAATTGTTCCAGAGATCTCGTAATGAGTGTGTGAGAGGGTCACTTTCATCCTTCATAAATATGCATATACTTACGACCATTGCCGTGACCGTTTTTTTTTGTCTTGTAGGTTCTTTTAGCAGCAAACCATCTTAATTTTTCAATTGATGAATAACAGCTTCATAGTTGCATTCCAGGTAATTTCTTTGTCAAGAGCCTTCATTTACAGATTTATGAGTTACTTAAGTTCCAAAGGGGGAAGAAGGAAGAAAAAGAGACTATCCCGAAAAACATTTCTCGGAACCTTGCCCCATTCGCAGCTTTCCAAGTTTACGATCACCATCCCTCTTTTGATGACTCTGACCTTGCTTTACGATTGTTCGGTCTGCTTGTTTCCCAGCTCCCTTTACGACGTTTTTGGTTTCTTAGACAACCGCTTTATGTTGAGGTCTGGCACCAACGATTACTAAACGAGTTGATGGATTAGGAGACCGCTTAACACGAGGTATTTGTAAATAATGTAAAGTAATGTAGAAGTGCTTTTCGCGCGAAGGGCAGTGGCGTAGCTTTCACCGTCTGAGGCTGACCAGAAGTTGCTCGCCTATCTATTTTAATTATTACACATGGAAATTAGTAAAAGTGAATAAAAGCAGCTTTAATTTTTTATATTGATTAAAAATGCACTTTCCGTGCATTTTTCGTAGCAAAATCTTTTATACAATTGTCAATATCAATATGTATGCCATATTCAATTTACAGAATAGCTAAATTTGTTAGTTTTAACGTATACTTAGTCGATCTGAGATAATTTGTGATTAATTTTAGCTTAGAAAAGCTTCTTTCACAACTGGCATTACTGATAGCAGATGTTAAAAAATTCTCAATATTATAACAATGTTTGGTAAGCCATCTTCAAGTTTGGACTCAATAGAATATTTTAATAACCCAGAGAGCTGGACCTAATGAGTTATTTTTACAGCCTGGATCTGTTGCAGCTACTAAAGCTTATAGACCATTGTTTCTCAAACTGTGGGGCGTGCCCTCCTGGGAGGTCGCGATAAACCTACAAGGGTACGTTAGCATATCGAAAATGAAAGATTAAAAAAAAGTTATTTACTGGAATGAAGTAAAACAATATACTTTCTGACATAATAAAAAATACACATTTACACTGATATAATTTATGTATATTATCTGCGATATTTCGTCATCAAAAAATAAAAGCTTCTACTTCAAAACCTCATTTTAGCTATCTTTGATACTATAACCAAATAAAAAACATTTTATTTGATTTACTGTAATACCATGATGAGAGTTTTTTTATTACGTTTAATTTTCAAACCTAAAATGCTACACTTTCAGAAAAAAAAAGCAGACCCATAATCAAAAAAAAAATTAAGGAAGATAAAAAATTCATCACTGTTATATCATTGCCATCAGCATGTATTTGCTGCGGTTTGACCTTCGAACTTACTTGTACGGTTAATTACGCCCCTGCTCTTATGTAACTGTTTTTTCATTTAGGGAAGTTGTAAAATAAACTATTTATGCTGCGCTTTTTTCCTTGTAAAATGTTTTTTATGATTTTTGGAAAAGCACGGAGAGCAAGCACTATGAAAGATTACTAGGCCAAGTTTTATTTTTTGAGTATTCCCAAACATATAAAGCATAATGAAAAATATTAAAAAATTAAATATTAAATATTAAAAATAATACAATTATTCTTTATCAGAAACTTATTATAATTTGAGCAATCATTTAATCATTTAATTTTACATTTTTGTAAACATTGTCGCGCACTTGGCTTTACTGTCTTTACAATTCAGCGATTATATCAATGTTTTATTTTCTTATAAATGAACCCGTGCAAAGAGCTGGTACTTCAGCCGGTATACTTTTAATGTATCGGTTCTACACAGAGTATTTTATAGCTAATTTAATTATTCTAAATTAAGAACAAGTATAATAAGTATTAGTGACTTCCATGGGCTTGTCTTACAGAGCAAAGTTTTTCAAAGTAATGCTTATGATTAGAAATTGACCCTCTTTCTTTTTCTACATTTAGCTGATATCTTTTTTTATCATCTAAGCAGCCACCGCATTTTGCAATATGTCCCAATTTAAAAATTAGAGAAGGGGAAAATAACATTATAATTATCCTTTTACTTAATTTTTTTTTGCTTAAAAGTAACATGTACAAAATTTAATACTTATGACATGAATTTGTACGGTTTATAATAAAGATTGTTGCTTTAGCGTCAAAGTGCATAATTAATGTATAATGAGGGGACGATAAAAATTAAGATCGAAAAGAGGGGCGCCAGTATTGAAAGTTTGAGAAGCACTGTTGTAAACGTACTCGGTCAAGTTGGAATTCTTTATTAATGTCTTGAGAAGCTTGATCTAAGTTAAGGGGACATTGTACGATTTAAGCAAAAAATTTTAATTTTAGGATTTTCAAAATTTTTTTGGTTCCATCCTATGTATGTATACTATGTAAAACAGATTTCGAGCTCAAAATTTCATAAAAAGCTATCCATTTAATTTTTTAAGGAAAAAACTTAAAATTTGTGAAGTGATTTTAAAATGCTACTCCTCCCCTACAAAAATTTACATACACGTATAAAATTTCATTTTCAAGTACGCCAGACTATGTATAATAAACGTCGGTATGGCTTTTTCGATAACACGATTGGTATTCGTAAAATAGTTCTTTTTATGAATGTTTATTGAAAATTTCTTAAAAAAATGTATAAATTCTGAGTTCAGTTATTTTTTAAAAAATAAGTATTGCTTTGATTCTAAAATGCATACCAACTTTTGTTACATGTACTATTAACAAAAGGTAAAAAAAATTCAAAGCATCAGGCACAATTGAAAAAAAGCCTTAGCATTTTAAATGAGGACAAACTAGTTATTTTATCTTTCCGAGATAAGTCAGTTTAAAGTTTTAATTTCCCATAGGATATGAATAAAAACTAATCTTAATTCTACGTTTTTTCGCTTAGAGCTTTCAAATATTTTGCGAGGTTATAGAAAAGAATATAAAAAATAATTTAGGCTAAAAAAATTAGATTTGATTCCTTGACCGATTTTTGTCAATTGAATTGTACTGTGTCCCCTTAAGTTCGTCCATGCTCAACATCACTCCAGGCTTTAAAAAAGCATATTTTTGCGCTAGATTCTGCAGCCGTCGGAATCTTTCTCGAATTTCAGCAATTAATCTGTCTATTGAAGAAAACTTTGTTCACCTAAGTCATCATTGTACGATAACTAAACATCTTTACTTCATCGCCAAATATATGCTCCCTTCTGATTCATCTTGAGGTTTCAAAAGAAATTTCAAGCTCTTCACCTAAACCTTTAACACATATTAAAGCGTCATCCATGAATTCCTCTTGTTTTGCTTCTAATAAGGTCTGTAAAACACATATTTTTTTAGCACATTTCTGGATATTTAGTCCCTCTGTTTGCAAATAATTTTGTGTGTGTGAGCATCATTGACTTCACGCAGTACCGGTTGCCTGAAGCCTAAGTAACATAAAAATGATGCGATTGCATAGCGAATAATTAACTTCCTGTACCTGTACGTGTATTAAAGAGTGCATTCGTTTCTGTAAGTTTCGCCACGTGGGAGCGATTTGGAGTTTGAAATATTTTTTGAATTTAAATATCGCAGAGCTTGGTACCACCCCTTTTCGTATGCCACCTGGGGCCATGGCCTTTACAGCACCCCCGCTATACCACTGGGAAAGGGCATCAGATAATTTCAACATGTGTCCCTGCATTGGTTAGATCAGTGATCCCAAACTTAATGTACCATGAACCTCTTTTTATATCAAACTCTTGGTCATTAAAACTTATGACATAACTTTATTTCAATGCATGATAGAAAAATTACAAATTTGATTTTGATAACCTGAAAATGGAAAATTATATTGATAAGTATAGACTAATTTAAAAACTAACTTTAACAAAAGTATAAATTTGTTAAATAAACTTGTGTACACAAATTATCATTTGTACATAGCATGCATTATCAGATACTCATTCAAATGGTATTTTGAAACACAAATAAATGTGCACGAGACTCATAATCTCAAAGACCTAGGCACAAACCAGCTCGACCGGTAGTTGCATTTCGACTATATGAGTTGAAATGAGTCGACTAAATGAGTTATGGTATTAGGCCTAGGTCTAGACTTGACAATAGTCATCACATATTAATACATTCTTACCACATTTACCAGTTGACATGCAGTTCGAAATTCCTTGTTTTTCGGAGAATATGAATAGGAAAAATATCTGATCTTTAAAATTATCCGGATCACGATCTTATTAAGGTAGAATCAAGAACGAAATGAGTCCCCCCACGAGGTCTTGGACTTAGTTGGTCTCTGCCTTAAAACGTCCCTGTACATAATGAACATAATTTTCCCGTTAATACGAGGAATAATGCAGCTTTCGGTTCAAAACTAAGGAAAATGTGTTGTGTTCACTTCACATCCTACTGCGGTATTTCAGACAAGCTATTGCATGTAGTGGCTAGATTACGTTCCTCTCTCTCTCTCTCTTTAAACTTCGTGGATAGACTCGCAATTTCCCCGAATTCCAACTTGAGATGTTTGCCATTTCATATACAGGGTGTCCCTAAGTTCCAGCAAGAAATAATATTAAAGAACACACACAGGTTTATGATTAAAAATTTATTTATATTATTAAACATTTATTTATTGATTCGTAAGGTATACAGAAAAGTGTAACATACGAAATGGTATATCGGATATAGCTACGATTTTACTGGCACATAACGCTTAGTTGAAATTTTCCATGACCGTTTTGCATAAGTATGGCTGAATTTTTTTGATACAGGATTATGTTTTCGTCTTTAAGGCCTGAAATGTCTTTTACTTGTTGACATGAAACTTTCAGTTCTAAACTCCCCAAAGAAAAGCCCTAATACTATTAAAGTGCATGGTCTAGACGGCCATTTCTGATCACAAAAAACGGGAAATTACATGACCAGAACATTTTAAAATATTGCTCAACAATGAAAACGTATTCTTCTTTCGTATAATGCTCCCTTTTTAATAATCCTGGACTATCAGCTGTCACGTGATCATTTTTATTTTGTTGGCAACATTTTACCACAAAAATTGCGCTAAATTCAAATCTTGGGTGGAATTTAGAGCATCCTTCATTTTATCCACACTTTTCTCTTTAACTCTATATAATATTTTACACCATCAGTTTTTAACTGATAAAAATCCTGATTTCTTTATTCTTACTTTCATAGCAATAGAAGTGGGTCACAAATATTTTATTTTCGATCAAAACTTTCACTAACACTCCCTCAGGTTACTCACGCCCCTCCATATTAATTTTAATTAACCACAAACCCTCTCAGTAGGACCTCCATGGAATCCACCTTGGTAACATAACGGGTTAGATAGCTTTCTAAACTAAAATAACACTTAAGTATGTATATAAATATATACACGCATAATCTAAGTCAATTTAGTTCCCTTAAATGTATATTAGATTTGAGAAATTTGAAAGTGTGGAATATTTTTAAAGGTATGCATCCTTCATTAAAAACTTATTTTTCTGTAATTTGTTCGGAAAAATAAGAGGTATTAGTTTTTTTTTTGGTACGATTTATTTAGAAAGTTTGAGTGCGGTCGTCCAAAAATGAGGCATTAATACATATACATGGATATTTCAGTGTATCTGAATACTATGGATGTAAAGCTTCATGTCACACACACAAAAAACTAAATGACTAATAAATGTATTAATTAATTGAAATTGTTTATTAATTTATGAAGCGAAACTTTTTCAATTTGTAATAAGGTTTTATTCATGTATCTTTCATTTACTTATTTATATCTTTTTGAAATTCATCTTAAGCTTTGAATTTTCTAAAAATCAGCTTGAAACTATTAACTTATGAGGGTATACCGTTTTCCCGTCTTGCAGCCACAAGATGAGCTTTCCAACACATAGAACATTACTGCCTTCATATCCACACGTGCACCCTTAAAATATTGTAGGATTCTTTCATCTGACATTACGTCGATAGGTCATAGTCATGGTCTGAAAGCAAAAACAACAGCAGCACTACGTGAAAGTCCAGTCGAGAAGTAAGAAAGGATCGCCCCCTCCCCTCTCAAGAGAGCGATGAGCAAACAGCTGGGAACACACGAAAAGAGACGTTGTGGTTTGCCCTGGTCCGTCACCAACACAGTATTCTGTTGTATTGAAACATCCAAGAGTTGAATAACGTGCATCAACCTATAAATATTTTAATTAATAATGCAACAACGTAATTCCTGAAGTCGCACACTACTCATCAATTTTGTTTATACATCATAGAGGGTAGGAGTTTAGAAACTGATCGATTAATGTTAAAAGACGATTTGACTCAGATTGGACTATAAGAATTCTTCAATTGATTTCCTTCCGAAAAAAAAGTCTTGTTTTAAATGTATTGAATTGTCAATATATTTTGAATAAAAAAACTTAGGGATAAAACAATGTATGTGGGCTGTTTTGGATACGTTAATTTCACACACACAACTGGTATTTCAAATAAAAAATACTGCTTATAATTTTAATATTATGTTTGAAATAATTTTCTTGTTTAAATTCAACACGAACCATTCCTTGCCATTTATATTCAAAGGAGCATCATTAAAACTCTCCAAAAACTATATGTCCAGTGGAATACTCAGAAATCTGATTTTATGACCTTCATAAGAAAAGATGGTACCAGAGCATTGTAAGAACTACTCAATTTAAAGACCCAAAGCCATCTGTTCACTTTGGTAGTCCTTTTCTTTTATGAATCTGTCAGAGCACGAAAACTAATTCCTTGTGATGTTGAACCTCCTATTTGACCCAGTGTATCGACAGTAATGACAGTCATCAAGACAACTATACAAATTTAAGACAAAAAGTTTTCCTTTGTCATTTATTTCAAAGTTTAGTAGTTATGGCTTCTTAGGAAAGTTTCGTGGTGCTTGTAATTTTAGCTATTAGTAGAAAAAGTAAATGAGAACTGGAAATGCCTGATATTTTCAATCGATATTATTTTGTTTCTTGAGTTGAGTTTTTCTTCAAAGAAGTTTTATGAATGGGAAAAAGCAAGGTTTTTAATTATATTTTCTAAAAGTGCTTTGCAATAAACTGGAATTTTTTTTATGATAATTATATTTTATGTATTCATTTTCCTGCCTTTTTTAGCCGTTTACATAATTAGTTGAAAGACAAAAGGCAAAATTTCTATGCAAAAATTATCAAAAGAAAATATATTTCTAAATGCCGTTTCTCTGTTTCATTGCTATATAGAGTCTATGACTAGGTAATATGTTTTTTGACATATTACAAAATTCCCGAAAAGCCGGCGTATAAAGTGCACCGCCGTATAACGCGCACCCGTAATTGAGAGCTGCAATTTTTAAATTTTTGATAAATTCGCCGTATAACGCGCACTCCTTTTTCACGAAGAAACTTGGAAGAATTTTGAAGTCATTTATTGGAGGTATTATTGCAGGCTTTCGAAAAATAGTATACTTCTAGAAATACAACCCTTTAAGTCTATAAGAAATGTCATTCCACAGTATTTCGATGCATGTAGAAGTCTAATTTTTTTCTATGCTCATCTTCTTTCATTTTTCAAGCTCTCGTTTTTATACGCGGCGTATAACGCGCACATTTCGATGTCATTTTTTGTGTTAAACGTGCGCGTTATACGTCGGATTTTACGGTAATTTATTTTTAAGCATGCCATTTCTCTTACAAGCTAATATCATTATTGTACACCTATGTATATTTCGGTGATTTCTTTTTCTTTCTTTTTTCTATGATAAATATAATACTTACCGTAAAATTCGGCGTATAACGCGCACTTTTAGCACTAAAAATAAGTTCGAAATTTAAGAGTGCATGTTATGCGCTGGCTATAAAAACGATAGCTTTAAAAATGACTAAAGATATGGGCATAAAAGAACAACAACTTTTACTTCTACACATATCGAAATACAGTTTTACTTAAAAGAAATGCCATGCCTCATGAACTAAAGGAGTTATAGTTCTAGAAGTATACTATTTTTTCAAAAGTCTGGGATAACACCTCGAAAAAATTATTCGAAAACATGCGAGAGCATTGTATACTAACATTTCAGATTTTTTCGTAAAAAAAAGGGGAGGGGGCGTTATACGGTGAATGTATCGAAAAACTAAAAAAATGCAGCTTGAAACTATAGGTGCGGGTTATACGTCAGATTTTATGGTAAATTTAAATTCTTGAATTTGATGGAAATTAAGTTAGAAACCTACGAGCCATCATCAGTTAAGGGTGCATAATGTTCTTTATTTCTTCTTTTTTTTGTGCAGAAAAAAAGGATCTTTACTTTTCCTCAAAACTTGCATTATGTATATGTGAACGAAGTAGAATTCAAAAGTTCCCGGACTCAGCCTGTCACGTGACAAATTTTTTGCAGTAGAGCATCTACGATAATATTTCTGTGTGTGTGTCACTGTTTTCTTCCCCTTTTCTAAAAAGGTCTGTCCCAAATCACGTGGTTGGTGGCTCGCCACGGCGTCGTAGTTTGTAAATGGATGAAATGAATAGCATGCGACTGAAAGAAATTGCGTTTGTTGAGCAGAGAATAATATCAAAAGTTTTGTTGGCATGGAAATGAGCGCTATGGTGTGTCTTAAGAAATGTTGAAGCATGTTTAAAAAAGCGATACATTATCGAGAAAGTAAGATTTTAAACGGCATCGACGTTTCACACAAGGCAGGGAAAGTATCAAAGAAGACGAACGCTCTGAAAGTCCACAGACTTTCCGCACCACTAAAAGCATTGAAAAGTTTTCTGTTGTGGAACGTAAGAACATACTTCAAACAACGATGGGGTGAAAATGAAAACAATTGATTTGCCATATCCTTCTCATTCCGCTGATTTCACCCCCTGGAACTTCAGAATATTTTTTGAAATGGCACGTCACAGGAACGTTTTCGTCGGTTACAATCTGCAGATGAAGCTAAAAGTGCATCACAAACTGAATCAAAGGACAGGGCTAAAAATGGATTCCAGAAATGTTTTAATGAACTTTAAAAGTGATGGGAAAAGTCTGCTGCTGCTCAAGTGTCCTATTTTGAAAGATGATGTGTTTCAGCAGTTTAACTGGTAATATTTTTTGAGTTATATAAACAATCCAGGAACTTTTAAATTCTACTACGTATATATATATATATATATATATATATATATATATATTCATACACACAATGAGTGGCCAAATTATTATGATCACTTTATACTACTTTTATGGAGATAAGCTGTGACTTCACACTGTTGCCACTAGATTGCAAGATAGCTATTAATATGGAATGGAAGAACAGTGAATCCTCAATTGCATTATGAAGAAATTGGGGAAAATGTGGTTTGTATGTGTTCGAACGTATGATAATTGTAGGTTCTCGAAGCGTCAGAACAAGTTAACAAGCAAAACGGTTAAATTTACTACGTGTTCGAGAGCAGCAATTTTTAATATTTACAGAGAGTGGATTCCCAAGCAGAAAACCATGTCTCAACACAAGCTACTGAAAGTTCGCTCGGAAAGTAGAATTGCGAAAATTGTCCAGTCCAACAGAAGAGTAAGCGTGCTCCAAATTGTGGAGAATCTTAATCAAGCAGCAACTACGAACATCTTTAAACGAAGAGTTCCCCGTATAGGATATGGTATCTAACGAACTTTTCGAAGTCTCCACTGTTAGCTTTAAACAGAAACAGACGTCTCCAGTTCGCAAAGAAGCATGAACTGGAGACTGGAAAAGGGCCATGTGGTCCGATGAATTTCTTCATTTATACCATGTATGTGGCAGAGTGCGAATTTGAAGAAAACAGAAAGAAATTATGAACTTCATCTGCATTGCTACAACTCTTCTAGCAAGAGGAGGCCCTGTTATGATTTGAGGGATGTTTTCTTGACGTTGAATGAGCCCTTTGATTCGTGTAGAATACCCAAAGGTATTGAAGTGTTATCGTAGATAACTTCTCCTTTTATATTAATAAAGTACCCTGACGGAGATGGATAACTGTAAAGTTCTCTGTTAAACTGCTGGGATTGTTCCCTGATAGCTCAAAGAGCTTGACAGAAACTTTTCCATTATTATATGGTCTGCAAAATAACCAGATCTTAATCCAGTTTAGAATGATTGGAATAAGATCATATAGGACACATCAAGCAGCTTGTAACAAACGACTAGCGGTTGTTGGTGCTTGGGGGTTTGCACAAAGATCTGCTATAGCAAGTTTTAAATTCAAATTTATTTACTACTCTTACCTAATCAACCTAATCAATACAACTAAATTTAGGAAATGCCCTAAGTAAATAATTAGAAGAACAATCGCACGGTTTAAGGCTACAGACATAAATATATTCAACTCTTCTTACTCCTGGGGCACTCTTTTATTACTTTTATACTCCAATTATTAATAATCAACCCTCCAGCGACTATCCGTCGACTAACATGGCGTACCTAAGTGCCTATCACTTAAATAGAACAACTCGTTTAAATAAATCAAATCTTCTTCTTCGAAAGAAAGTTTTCAATAGAACATACAGCCAAAAAGAATAACTTTAACCCAAGAGAATTAGTAACAGTTTCATGTTTAGATCAAGCTGAATCTAGTATCATCCGATCTGAAGACACTGGAAAGGGAAATTCATTGGACAGGGTCTCACATTTCTCATACCACCTACCAACAACTTATTGAGTACATGCCAAAAAGGACCCATACAGTATTGGAGGAATAAAGTGGTCAGATACTATTTTGAAAGGGTTTATCATATTGTAATTTGGTCACTCAGTGTATATGAATGTGTATATGTATCCCTCTCATTGCGTAAGCTATTTTATCAATAAAGTAGGTTCAAAAATTGCGTACTTTTTTATTACGTATTTCAAATTTACGTACAAGTCTGCATTTTAGAGTTAAAATATAGAAAAAATTGTTTGCAAAAGAGTTCTTATTTTAAAATATAGAATTAGATCATAAACATATGAACATAAGAACATAAATGGTAACATAAGTAGGAACCGCATGGGTTGTACAGCCAAATAGTTGAAAAAAATACATACCCGCTGAAATCACGGGTTCCGCAAATTTTGCTACATTTACTTTACCCACGGAAATTGCGGGATATATATGAACCAATAAGCAAAACCAAAAGAAAAAAAATTCACAAATCTAAATTGGATTTTTTGTCACCACCCAATTAAGTTCAAACTTTGCTTTTATAACAACACATATAAAATTTTAAATCATTCAGTATAGTTAAGTCATTTATAATTACAGTAATTCTGTGCAGGCTGATATAAGTAATATAAGCAAAAAGTAAATCAAAATTGTTAAATGCTACACCCATCAAAAATACAATTATTTTATATGTTAATTATGGTAGCGTCGAAAAGATTTTATTGCTTTTATAATATTGGGCAGGACGGTTTTCCTGAATTTCATTTTTTGTTTTACTGTTTTATATTTATTTCAGTTCTTCAAACTCTAAAACAAAATTAATTTCCAGATATCAGCACATTACTAAAACATATACCACTTATAGCAGTGTGTGCTCTCCTATCTTTTAATTGTGCGATGTTTGAGATAAATAATGGTTGCGTAATACTGATTAATTTAATCATTTATTTTCTTTTTACGTCACAGCTATTATTTACAGATTATACATTGATGTTATTAAACTTATGAAAGAGATTATTAGAGTTCAATTGAGAGATTTGGTTTGTGAGGGAGGAGTTTCTTTGGGGTCCGCTCTTAACGAAGGTTGTTAGACCATCATTCATTCTCTCTGTCTACCCTCTCTAGCTTCGGGGATTAGTGGTCGGCGTCTTTAGCTTCTAGTTACATCCAGCTAGTGGTGAAAAAAGGGTCCCTCGTGGTCTTAATGGTTGCCAGGATGATCCAAGACGGGTCCACGCAATAGGTTGCAGGTGCCAATGCACATGTGGTGATCCGCAAAGATTCAAAACTGTGTGGCGGAAAATTCACATTTACGTCACAATTGCTGCTGACTGGCCAACGTTTATAATTTTACAACGGCCCACTGAGGAGTGAGGGCAGGGCTTTGATTGCTTGTTTTGTTTGAATAGTTTAAATTTAATTGTACCTAAACATGTCTCCAGAACAAAATACAGTTACACTAAGAAATGAATAAAACATGATTTTCGTAAAAGATCTATGAAATTCGAAAGAAATACACCACAATAAATAAATTATATAGATCTAGCTTAATACTCCTTGTGGATCCCGGTACTATTTGATCCACGACCCAGGAATTATGGACTAGTGATTTAAAAAACGCATGTTCGGCTTATAAAATAATTAATTTTTAAATTTTTACTATTGCAGTATTTCATGGCAGCATACAAATATTAACTTTTTGAGACTACGAGCAGTGTATTTGCCTATTATTTAAAAAGGGGGGAAATACAGCTTTACGAATTAATGATTTTTATATTGTGAAGAATGTTCTTAAATAGATTCATTTAAAACAGGGCATTTTTATCCACGCATCATGACTTAAGTTTTCCGACTACGTTCAGAACCATGATTTTAAAAAAGTGCATAAATGGATAATTTTCATGATATTTAGTGTCACTTAGATTAGCATACATGTATAAAGTTGTTTTAAGGACATTTTGCCAATAACAAAAGTATTTAAATACAATATTTTGCCAAAAAACTAACTTAGAATAACCTTTCTTCAAAATGTTCTCCTTTTGTGAAAAATGCTTCTATTATAATAATATTTTGTCTGTCTATAGTTCAGACCTCTCTACAGAGGCTTCTCAACTATTATTTTAGAAAATATCACATTATTTTCAGAGTTACAAACAATTAAAATAGTTATCGGTGTTTTTTCCTTAAAATTTCTACCTTCTGTTGTCGTAAAACATGAATAAACCCACTTCTAAGTTATATATTTCAAAAATTCTAGTTGAGCCTCTGTAGAGAGGTCTGAGCTATATACAGGCGAAATACTATTATAATAGAGGCATTTTTCCCAAAAGGAGAATATTTTGAAAATGGGTCATTCTATGTTCATTTTTTGTCAACATATTGTACTTTAATAATTTTTTATTGTAATACTGTTTTTAAATCAATTTTGTATACTTTTTCTAATCTAAGTGACACTAAATATCATAAATGTTATCCATTTATACGCTTTTGCAAAATCACGGTTCCGAACGTAGTCGGATACCTTAAACTTTGAATTCCCGAAAATAGTTCATTGTTAAATGTAAAGTATTTCCATATAGTTCATAATAGGTAAACGTATTATAAAAAGACATAAATGTCATTCGTATAAAAATATTCTGTTATAAATAAACTGAATTGAATTTTTTATCCATGCTATATTGACACAAGTTCTACGTTCATTTTTTTTCTTTTTAAATTAAAACCCACGATGAAATTACAAACAAATACTCAAAACAGAAGGTATATGTATATAGCCTATTTGTATAATATGATGCATTATGTAAAAGTGCAAAAAAAAACACACTCCATCTCAGATATGACGTTTTAAAAATTAGAGTAAATTAAAAAAAAACAGTCTTTCTTCCTTCAGAATATTCTAAACAGAAAAAGTAAACACCTTTTTGTATTTTTCTAGATTCAATTTTTTTCCCGCTTGTTTTTCTAACATATCTATTTGCCGTATTTCTTTTCATTTAAAATATCTCCAACTTTTTTTATGGGTATTCTTACTCAAAATGCTGTAATAACGCAGGTACTTTCTATCGGTATGAATTAGGGCTAATATTTACTTCTTTAATTGAATGTCTTAAGTAGATGAATGTTAGTTTTTAAGTCGCTCAATCATTTCGATGCATGCTGTTAAAAAAAAGTGAAATTTGTCGATTTTATACAAGATTAGTTTTAATTAATATTTTTTCTTGAAATAATTGCTGAGGTGTAGAACTTGTACAATGAAATAACGTTATATATTCTTAATTCCTATTAAATTCTTTTATAATATGCGGACTCTATAATTTGAAATTTTGAATGACAAAACAAACACCACTTCTTTTATACATAAGATAACACTTTTGAACAAGATGTGCAATCTGTGCTCTCTTATTGATACAATACACCAATTAATAAAAATTTAAATTAAAAAAGTGATATATATGTGTATTAATATTCACACACTAAATAGATGCGTAAAACATTTCTGTTCTAATACACGCGAGAAGTTAACTGTAGTTTATTTGACACAGAAATAAAAAAATAATTATAACTTGGAAAAATGTATTTTAATGTTCTCTATTTTCAGTAACAAAAAAACTTGCTCTTAAATACTTTTAAATATATTATTTATATAAATAATGCAGAGAAGCGCAAAATTTTTTTCTCATTCTGTTTGCTAATATTTTTTATTACAACACATTACCATGTTTCAGTTGTTAATAAATACTTTACTCTAAACCACAAACACCACTTACTGTGGGATCACAAAAATAAATCAGTCTTGTTTATATTACTTTAAAAATTCACGATAAATTCATTTAAATTATAATTTTTTATATATATTATGTACTGAGATAATCTAAAACTTGAATATTCTGTACTTTTAATATATTTTATTCAAGAAAACAAAGCTTTTGACCCTTTAGTTATATAATTTTAAAAGCAGTTAACTGCCATTTGCGCTGGATATTTCATGATGTTATACGATTATATATACTATTTTTTAAATTTTTTATTGGTATATAAGTCCTTACATTAAGCTGGCATTTGTATTGAAAACCATTCTTATATAGCCGTCGCCTGTTGATTTAAAATGCGATAATTTTTATTTATTTTTCAAGAAAGGGCTCTTCAAGGATTTCAAGGAAGTTGGATATATCGTATACTTAGTGCTATATATAGCTGCACCAGTGTATATAATATATAATGTATTTTACAAAACATAATAACGTTATTAAATAAAATATGTTTAGATTCGATGTAACTTATGTGCTGGTGAATAAATACTTCTTTAAAAAATTAATGATCAGCTTTAGCGTAATCGAAGCTGAATAAAATAATAGCAGTACATCTAAATCTGATAGGGGAATATTAGGGATGTACACTGCTGGACAATTGCTAAGGACGGATAACACTATCATCCATAGCAACCACAAAATGAAAGGAAGCAAAATGTGGAAAATTAGAATAAGTGCGGGATATTAGTAAGAAGAAGTATGAGTATGCAAATTTTTTTCCCACGTCTGTTCATCACGGGATAGCGTTCATAAGAGCTTTAAAGGTTTTGACGCGTGTGGACAGTTGTTGTTTCAAGTCAAAGTTTTACAGGAAAGATTTAATAGACGAACTTAAAATTTTTGATAGGTCTTCCCGACAACACATAGATGATTTTATGCGTGGCCGAATTATTGGAAAGATCGAAAAAGGGCGAAAAATAACAGATGTTGCCAGGGAGTTCGACATCGCTCACAGCGTTGTTTCACGGCTGTGGAAGTCATTTAAAACTACTGGAATATGTAGTAGACGGCACGGGGGAGGTCGTGTTAGAAGTACGACGCCTGCAGAAGACAGATATATCGTCCTATCAGCAAAAAGGAACAGGCGCACCACAGCTCAGCAGGTGGCAAATCAGTTTCTTGCTGCCTCAGGAAAGCAGATCTCCCGAAAAACTGTTGCCAGACGTTTGAGGGGAGAAGGACTATACGCACGCAGACCTGTTGTGTGTGTCCCATTGACCAGACAGCACCGTACTGCCCGTTTGCAATGGTGTCATGAGCATCACAATTGGACTGAACAGGACTTGGCATGCGTACTATTTTCAGATGAGAGTAGGTTCAGTCTGTCATCGGATTGTAGTCGCCAACTGATCTGGCGCGAGAGTGGTACTGCTTATCGTCCAGAAAATATCCAGGAAAAGGACCGATATCCGACTTGCAGTATCATGGCGTGGGCCGGCATCATGATCAATGGCCGCACACGCCTACATGTGGTTGCGAATGGGACTATGATGGGCCAACGATACATTGATGAAGTTCTACTTTCTCATGTTCGTCTTTTCCGTGGTGCTGTCGGTGATAAATTTGTTTTTATGGACGACAACGCAACATGTCATCGAACACTCGCTGTTCAGGATTGTCTAGACAGCGAGGGTATTCAATGTCTCGTATAACCAGCGCGTTCTCCAGATCTAAACCCCATTGAAAATGTATGGGATGCTTTGGGGAGGCAAGTTGCTGGTCAAAACTCTCCTCCGACAAACAAGAACACCCTCATCCGTGCACTCACAGAGGAATTGGATAAATTGCCTCAACAGCTGCTGGATAATGTTGTGCAAAGTATGGTACGACTTGTGGAATGTTGCATCACACTCCACGGTGGACATATCCCGTACTGATACCTTTCTTTAAGGTGCCTGCTGACTTTTAGATGCATTGTTCCATTTCTCCGTACGCAGATCAAATGAACATTTTTTTTTCTTTCAGATGTTTCACAGCTTTTGTACTTTCCAGAACAATAAATATTTTTTATTCTAATGTCTGAACAGTGTGGCAACTATATTTTATTCTACTAAGCCTCATGTCTCGCTTAATGTTATGCTACATAGCAATTTGTGATCCGTCCTTAGCAATTGTCCAGCAGTATATTTTAGCATTCTAAGCCACAATGTAATATATTGATACATAACCCCTATACGTGTTTCTTATTTTTGTTGAACTCAGGAACCTGGTCTAGACTGCGGCTCGATCTGGAAGAAGTCAACAACACATTAGTCAGGCAAACACTTAGAATAAGTGAGTGTAACACGTGACAAGCGACGTTTTTCTTGGTCTTCTCAAGGAATAGAAATCGATTTATTAACATCACACAAATGTGAACTTCACTACTTTTTTATATTACAAAATATATTGGGCTCAGAAAACATAAAAGACAATAGCATAGAAGTTAAAGATAAAAATAAGGTAAATTTGAAAGGTGAATTCTCTATAAAATCAATTACTTTCTTGATACAAGTTTTTAAACTTTTACTTATGTTGTATTTCAGAAACTTCACTTGGAATATTAAAAAGAAAGAGCAAAAGTATGTTGAAATTTTTTAAAGTAAATATAACTTTAGAATCTGTCCTCATATAGGTTTCCAATAGCCCCAGGTCCGCAGATTATTTTTTGAAAAAAATATAAAGTAGACAGCTCCTCTCAAAAACGTTTTGGGACTTTATAAACCATAAACCTGTACTGTTCCAATTATTGTTTCTTTTTATATTGCAAAAGTAATATTATACAATGATTTTCTGTCTATACTGTACAAAAGAATGTTTGTGCTGCCTTAAATATTGTTAATGCATATGTATGCTGAAATTAATATTTGAGATATTTTATAAGAATAAGAGAAATGAACTATAATATATAAGAGTGCTTTAAATAAACATTGATGTTAAGAATCAGAATTATAGAGATAAATTGACCGAAAACTCTTCAATTCTTAATTTATCAGAACGGTCGATGGAGTATTTATTAAGGTCTCACAACAAAGCTCCATTGGTGATGGGTTTCATTCTTCTGAGCTTCGGTCAAGCGACGAGGACAACACCTGAACTGGCACCTCATCTCACGACTTCCACACTATGCAAATGTGAGGACTTTGAGCCTCGATAAATTTAACTTCCAACTGCTCTTTTACACGATGGGTCTTCAGTGATATGCTTGAACTCATGACACGCCAGCATCCAGATCATGACCGTGACTATAATCACTAGGCTATCGTGGTCGATCTTAATTTATCAGAATAAGATAAAGGCATTACTTTTTCGTCAGAATTTTTGTTCTTTTTCTTCTAATTAATTAAACCATGGAATAATTTCACGAGTCGTGCTATTTAAGCATTATGTTCCGGACTGTAGTGCTTCGTAAATTAGTTCTGCAAAATTTTCAAAGCAATCGAAGTACAAACGTTCCTAACATTCCTCATGCGACAGTAATGCACGACTTTAAAGATTTTGGAAGACCCCGCTTAACGCTGTTTCACTTGGCTCTGTTTCAATTTAACGCCCTTTTATTTGAATTGTGGGATTCCACAAAATTGCACGCAGCGTTAGGCTTCCCGATATCCGAAGCAGTTTATTTGTGTTTCATCTTTCTTGCGGTGTTATAGAACGTATTTTTATCGTTTCAAATATTTGTTGATGTTATTGTAAGTATAAATTTATATAGTATAATGATTTCTACGGTGACAAATGTTATTATTTATAGTTTTTATCATGACTGATAATAAGAACACGAAAATAAAGCAACAAGAAAAGCATTTCACTAGAAACTAGAATGCAAATGATTAGAAAATCAGATACTGGTGATACTGGTGCTGTTTTGAATTTGTCAACTTCAACAATAAGTACCATTCTTAAGAATAAAGAAAAAATACAGTCATTAACAACTGCAACTATGACAAGCTCTGCAATTAAAATTACCCGTTCTAGAACTAATACAATAGAGGAAATGGAAAAATGACTTTCCACACGGATTGACGACGAAACTGAACGCAATATGCCTTTAAGCCAATCTACCTTCTTTATTAAAAGACAGAAAATTGGAAATACAGAAGAGACAATGATCTGAAATGTAAACATAATAACTTAGAATTTTATTTATTTTTGTATGTTTATTCGTTAATCATGTTTCTATATTTGTAAGAAATAAATTTTTGTTTCATTATTATAAAAAACATAATTAACAAATTTTATGGTAAAATACCTGACCAATTTTCTACCCACTTTCCCCTAACCCAGTGTTTCTCAACCTGTGGGTTGCCCCCTACGGGTGCGTGATAACCCTAGAAGGGGGCGCGAGTATACGAAAAAGTCGAAAACAAAAGATAGTTTTTAAAAAAAATAATAAATTATACTGAAAGGAAGCAAAACAAAATACATTCTGGCATCATAAAATACAGATTTACACTGATAATATATACTTATAAATGTATCAGTACTGCACAATGTGTTTCATAATTAATTTAACAGTGCTACGTTAAGGACAAGTTTAATAATTGCCAGTGACCCTTTGAGGGAATGTCATAAAGTTATATGCAAAATTTAATACTTATCTTGATCAATTTTACGGTTTATAATTAAAGTCGTATTGCGTATAGCTTTGCGTCAAAGTATATTATTATTGAATTCAATACATGTTATTGGATAGAGGGGGGAGGGGGGTGCGATGGAAATTATGATTGAAAATTTGGTCGCAAGTGTAGAAAGTTTGAGAACCACTGCCCTAACCCCATTATTTACATGATGATTACGCTCAACTTTGTTGGAACGTATACCAAGTTTGAGAACCACTGCCCTAACCCCATTATTTACATGATGATTACGCTCAACTTTGTTGGAACGTATACCCCGCGTTAAGCGGGGTCTTACTGTACTTCAATTCTAGCTGATGATATCAGTCGTGTGGAGAAACTAATGTACGTTGAATACATCAAATAGGTATGTCAAAGGCTCAAAGACATTACGTTTGCCTGGGACGGACGTTTAGTGATTGTGGTGCCAATTCAGGTGTCTCTCTAGTCACATGAGCAAAATCCGTCACCAATATCGCTCAAATCGCTTCACAGTGCGAACAGCTCAAGGACACTACTCAATAATGCACGACCATGAACACGACCTATATGGGAGAGGATTTAAAACTAACAGTGGATTTTTTACACAAAAACCTCCAGGGATGGATAAAAAATATAAATAAAATGTATAATCGACTAAACAAAATCAAATTATAATGTACAGAATAAATATTGTTACGAATTTTGTATAAAATAGCGTAAATAATTTGTATTTAGATGTGCAATGCCTTTATCTTACTCTAAATTATATTTAATTTACGTTAAAATTGTAATATTCACAAGCAACGCCATCCCTTACGTTATAATGGTGATTCAATGGGAGCTTGGTGAGATAGAGCCAAGTTGGCATAATTTTTGGCGACCGAGTTGGTGGCCAATTTGGCAACTTAAGCGATAATTTTGGTGACATTGGCAACCATTTCGGCGAGTTCGGGATCCTCTGGATTCTTCTAGAAATTTATGGAGAAATAAACTAATTTCACGCTCCATAACGCGAGTGGATTTTTCTGGAAGTTTCTGTCTTATCTATAAATAGAGCTATGCGCGTTGAAACGAGTCAATCTTGATTACCGATTAGATCGGTGGTGCTTGTGAATAATATTTTACATACGTGTGTTTTAGACACTAATAATTGTGTCTGAGTGCTGTTGAAGGTGTGAAGACCTTCTAAGATTTATTGTCTGAATATTGCTGCTGAATCCTGAATTTCAAAGATGGAATTTCGACAATAAATTCGCATCGCTCTTAAGGTATCCGACTACGCTCGGAACCGTGATTTTAAAAAAGGCGCATAAATGGATATTTTTCATGATATTTAGTGTCACTTAGATTAGAATACATGTATAAAATTGTTTTAAGGACATTTTGACAAAAAAGTTATTTTAATACAATATTTCGGCAAAAAATTAACTTAGAATGACCCATTTTCAAAATGTTCTCCTTTTGTGAAAAAACCTTCTATTATAATAATATTTTGCCTGTACATAGCTCAGACCTCTGTACAAAGGCCCAACTATGAATTGTGAAAAATTCATATTATTTTCAGAGTTAAAACCATTTGAAATAACGATCGGCATTTTTTTCTTAAAATGTCTCCCCTCTGTTGTCGTAAAACATGGATAAACCCACGTCTAGTTTATATATTTCAATCTACCTGGGTCCCTGTACAGAGTTCTGAGCTATATGCAGGCGAAATATTATTATAAAAGAGGTATTTTTCACAAAAGCAGAATGTTTTGAAAATGGGTCACTCAATGTTCATTTTTAGCAAAATATTGTACTTAAATAATTTTTTATTGTAATACTATTCTTATAACAATATTATATACATTTTCTAATCTAAGTCACACTAAATATCCTACATATTATTCATTAATACGCTTTTGCAAAATCACAGTTCCGAACGTAGTCGGATACCTTAAAGAACTGTTATTTTTTTCTTTGTGACTGTTTTGCATAAAATCCTCGAACCCCAATCAAAGTAACAATATAATTATTCGTATTTAGATAAACATTACAAATATTTTATTACCATGTTAAATGTCTTGGCACCTTCGACTTGTTGCAGTGGACATTTAAAAAAATCCAAATAAGTTCGAATGTTGAAGACTTATCACTTAAGACAGAGGCATCCAAAACCATATTGTCACGGACCCACTGAAGCGTGAGAGTTCAACAAAAATTATGATATTTTCTTACAACATACACTTTATAATGACTTTTTAATCATGATGTAAATTCAACCTAAGCTATGAAGAGCAAGTCAGCTCAATACTAATTTAAATACTCTAATATAAATCTAGCACTTATCATCAAAAGTTGATTTCAGGGATACTTGGAATCTTTGAATGGTCAGTCTAATTCTTTCTTCTTGCATTACTGTGATTTTAATGTTAACTTATGTGTCAAACGTCTCAATTATCTTCATATAAAAACAACTACCACTGACAATGTACTACTTGATTTGATTTCAAATTGTTGTTGTTGCACGCCACCATTAGCCAGCAGGGCAAGATCAGGTCCATGACTTCGTACACTCTGAAAAAATCAAACACCAGCAAGGGATCATCAGCTAAATCTTGCTTGGTGAGCCCTAAGCATTCGAGGATGTGAGCAGGCGAGACCGGCTCAGAAGAACAGTTCGTCTACATTTCAAAGCTCTTGAATCCTTCAGAAAATTTCATTGTTTTAACTTCGGAAGCGAGCTAGAAGAGTTTTTTCCTGTCTATTAAAACCTTCAGCAATAGAGCATCATGGACAAGAACACTGATACCAATGGTGCTCTGAAGGACAATACAAGCGGTCTTATTCTGGTGTTTAGTTCTAGAGAAAATCTCCAAAAAGGTGAGGGGGCTGACCGCTCTTGGATCTCGCAAAAACCAGCCTTGGACAAAGTGTCCGCAATCTCATTTCCCTCTAGATCTACGTGGGGGGACCTACTGTAGATGAATCGGATGCGATGAGGAAAGTCGTTTTAACTTGCTGAGTATTGACACTCCAATATTATCTCTCACACTTTGCCAATTGAACAAATTCTGTATTGCACTTATACTATCAGACAGTATCCAAATCTCTTTTCCATTTTGAAGAGATACAACAGAACCGAGGGCCTTATCAATGGCTATTAGCTCACTGCGAAAAACTGAGCCACCATCTGGATTCTTAAGTTATGGTCTTGGAATTTGATGTAAATTCCGCTGCCAGTTCGATAATAGTCGATTCTACTGCCATCTGTATAAACCTGTACGGCGTCAATTGGAATATCTACAATTCTCTCTAGAGCTATTAGCCTTAGATAGGCAGGACTATTTGTTTATGACTTTAAATAGTCTAATGACTTGAAATAGTAACCCTCGTTAGCATAAATCACGATACCTTTACAAAAAAAAGGCTTTATAATTGCACAACGTCAGTACAAGGCTTCCTTTCTAATAAGATTAGTCACAATCGTGAACAGAACCTCTTGCAGATTTAATAGTGGGCATATTAAATGCCTTGTTTTTGGTAAGAGGAATATAATCTTTGTCATCTACACCATTAGTAATTTCGCATAAGCTTCTTTCGTCTTTAACTTTATCATGCGCTGAATTTACACAAAAAATAATGCACTAGAGGGAAATAATTATAAATATTTTAGATAAACCTCACAAAACTATAATTATTAAACAAAAGCTGGTGCTTATTAATAATATTAAACACTTTTTCAAATATAGGGTGTCCAAAGTTTTAAAAAAGAGGTTGCACATATTTAGTACGACCACACTTCAAGCAGCATGATAGTTCTGAAAACTTGACTTTTTTCTCCCCAATCTACAATAAAACTTTGCTGACTCAACTCATTCATTTTGTTATTTTATAGTTGGAAAAATAAATATAATAAATAAATATGAATTATGTTCCAATTTAAAATTTAGAGAAAGGAAAAATAACATAATAATTATCCTATTACTTATTTATTATTGTTATTTTTTTTGCTTAAAAGTAAAATATACAAAATATAATATTTATGTCATGAATTTGTACGGTTCATAATGAAGATTGTTGCTTTAGCGTCAAAGTGCATTATTATTGCATTTAGTACATTATTAATGTATAAGGGGGGCGCGATAAAAATTGTGATTGAAAAGACGGGCGCCAGTATTGAAAGTTTGAGAAGCACTATAATAAATACTTTGTTTATTATATTTCCGGTATTTGCTAAGCAGAATTTTGATTTATTCCTAAGCCATCAGTTTTTTTCTTTTTCCGTTGATACCCAAGCTTTAGATGGATAAAGGAAAAACTGCTTTCTTTTTTATTCACTGTGCAATAATGAGTGATGCTTCATTTTACAAGTATTGCACAATAATTTTGATTTGCGTTCAGTATTTATTACTAATAATGAGTCACATTTAAACAGATTTTTTTATAAAAAAAAAAGGACTCAAACTACATCCAAGATAATTCAGCAAAATTGTTTTATGGCAGAGAATTGAAAGCGAGAAATAAAACCTTTATATAAAAACTAGCTGGTATACCCGTTCTTCGCACGGGTGAACTGAAAAATTAAACAAAACAGATTGAAGGAAAAAGAAGTTTTTAATGAGTTAATTTTATGTGAATTGCAAATTAAATAAAAAAAGCTTTTTGAATATCTCAGATAAACAAAAAAATAAAAGAAAAAAACACCTTTGTTAAATTTTAAGTATGTAGATCTAATATCTGATAAAAATGATTTTTTTTTAATTAATTCCTCGTAACACTCTTGAGGGTCGATTTTTCAAAATACCTCCCTAAGCTGATCTCTGCTCACCAAAAGTAACACATTGTTAAAAGTTTTGCGTAATGAACGCAACTTGACCATGCGAATGAAAGTGTAACACATTAATATTACTTTCTGTTGTCTTTATTTTATGTTAAAATTGTAATATTCGCAAGCAACGCCGTTTCTTAAATTATAATGGCAATTCAATGAAAAACATAGAGAAATGTTAACGATAGAGTCAAGTTGGCAAATGCCTAGCTACTTTCGTAGCTCAAGCTTTATTAGAGTTTTGTAAGACCCGCCGTGTAGGGGGGCAATGCACTTTAATACTTTATCCAACCGCATTATGATTTACTGCAGTTTTTTTCATACAATTTTTTTGGATCACTACATTTAAAATTAAGGGATATATATAAACAAAATACTCCACTTTAGAAAATTTAACCCGTTAGAGCTAATTAATTAATTAAACATATTCCACTGCAAAATTAATTATATACACCGCTCACTTAAAATAAGTAGTGAAATCATTTTCCAAGATCTTCATTAACATACAAAAACATAAGACACTTAAATTTTGACATAAACTATTTTTTTTGGAACAAAAATAATAATCTTTGCAATCCGCTGAAAACGCAATATCTGCTACAAAACTATTCGGCTTCCCCGCTAAAATACTCATCATAGAACCCGTGCTGCCATATATCTTGGAAGAGTGGATTTCAAAGAATATTCCTGCTAAGTATTGGTAGAATATTCCTTCTAAGTTGGTGTGGTGTGGTAGTTAGGAGAAAGGGGTGCCAGCTCAGGTGTCGTCCACGTCACTTGACCATGCTTCAAAATTACGTGATACGTTGCCAAAAGCCCTCGTGTAGCTGAACAGTGTGATGTTAACATTCATTCACTCACACACTCCAAAAAATACAGTGCAGTAGTTATAATTATTTTTATACTTAAATACGCAATATCTGCCTATTCAATTAAAATTATAGCGTTATAATTAACTACTAACCACAAACAAATTTTGAAAATTTGTCCAAATGATGCAGTGTGAAAGAGAAAGTTTATTTACCTTAAGTACCAGAACCGATAAAAGCATTTATTTTGAAAAAAATATCAATTTCTTACTACCAAATGTGCATAATAAAATCATAAAAAAACATTAAAATAAAGAGAGATTTATAACAACCTCTCCCTTCAAAACTTAGTTTTAATTTGAAATAAAAAAATAGGCATTATGCTGATCACAGGAATTAATTAGAAGCGAGCGCCTTGCGTAGCCAAAACAAAAAGAGTTTTTCACAAACAAAAGATAGATATATGCTGACGTGGGCTTTTTTGCAGTGCATGCCAGAATTGCTGGCAGATGGCAGAATTTTTTCCTACTTACTCGACAAATATCGTTATATATTTAGGACACTTCTCACAATATCTTTATAAATTACAGACTATGTGTTATTCTAATGTATAAGCTACATTACTGTAAAGTTTTATTAAAATCCATTCAGCTGTTTTTGCGTGAAAGTCCCACAAAGATCCTTACAAACTTGCACATTTATAATATATGTATTAGATAATATGCCTCTGTAGCTCCCATCCACGAGTTCATTTCTGCAAAACCAGTTTTTAGTGGATCACGAATATTAATAAAAAAAATAAGACTAAATATCAAGACTGTAGATTGATAATTTAAAAAACGAGAACACATTTTTACTTTGAAACTCTCTTTCTGTAAAACCTTTTCCTAGCGGATATGTTTTCAACAAAATACACATGTTTACAAAGTTTAAAGTTTTTGTAAGTCAAATAGTTTCAGATATCTTAAGATGAGTGAATGAGTTGCGTTTCTTCACTATGTATAAAAATAAAAAACAACTTTTGTTTTAAAAAAAAGAAGATATTTTTTAATTTAGTGGAGTCTAATCTCTTAAATCTATTATAAAAATATTAAAATCTATAAGATAAACTTTCATTCACATAGTTAATAAGCGGTAATTAGTATTGTAATCTTTTCTTCTTTTCAGTTTTATCTGAAATTGAATCTTATGCTTTTAATGAATTCTTTTGTTCATATACACTTTTTTTATCCTCATATAAGCAAAAAATAATAATTTGAGTAAATAATTATTGAAATCCATTTAGGAGAAAAAATACGTTAAGAATGGAAGCGGTGAACCGATTAATGAAGTTATCCAGAAAACCAAAAGAAATTTATACAATACCCAAGAAAGGTTTTTTCAAAACAATTAAAAAAAAGTTGAAGTTTTGAAACCATCTGAAATTAATCATCTCATTCCATAAACACAGTTGCATTTATTTTTTCTCTTCAAATGAAAAAGTAAATGCATTTTAACTCATAGCAACTTTGAGTAAAGTAAGTAGGTCCATGAAGTCCGTATTGTGTTAAGATAAAATACGTCACGTAAGCAGCTTGGGACTGCTGAGGGGGTTTCTGACAAATTAAAATTAACTTAGGGCTGCGTGGATAAACTTTAGGGGTCCGTGAAATGTTTGATAAAATATTTGTGACACATTCCCATTGTTATAAAAACTGAAATATACTACTCAGAATTTCTACTTGTAAAAAAATTTAGAATAAAATATCAGGGACATATATATATATATATATATATATATATATATATATAAAACGCCACATGGTGGAAGTCGAGCCGACTGCAGATGACAATTCCAATGAATATAAAAATAATAGTTTTAAGACTACACAGTACCTTAAAAATTTCATATTTATCGAAAATATTTTTGCATTTTCATGTGGCTTATATTATTGAGAAGCTTTCCACCAAATTTCAAATGTGTAAACTAATTGGTTTTTAAGATATTTGAAGTTTTCTGAGCTATGGATTTGGTTTCAGTTTCATTTTAAAGCATTTTTCCTCTCTTAAATTGAATTAATTAAAAAAAATTCAAGTTTTTAGAATGAAATGGTTATTAATTCCAATTTCTATTTCTAAAATCATTTCTGCTTGATTATGTTTTGAGTTCTCATAATTAAATAATTAAGATTAATTTCACGACCTATTTTCGCTTTAAAAATAGTTTATGTAACTTAAAAGCTTTATGATTAATTTTTTCCTGTGGAGAAAGTGCCATGCGCAATGCGTTCTCAGGTTGTTGTGAGAAACAATATTTTGAAGAGATGGAATACTACTGAAAAGGATGTATCTAAAAATCAGTCCTCTACTGATACTGCAATTAGACTTTCGAACTCAAGTATTTTGAATTCAAATGTTGCAGATATAACTGAATATTTTCTTTATATATATATATATATACCAAACTATATTATAATAAACATATTTTAGTTTTATATTTTAGTAATATTTTAACGTCATATGACAAAAGCTAAAACTTCCTAAACTGCCCCAATGTAAAACTGAAAAAATAAAATTTTATGAACAAACCTGCGTATTTTTAGCTTAAGTTAGCATCTTCATAAATGCTTTGTGTTTCAAAACTTTTTTAAAAATATCAGGTTAAGATTAAGCTGAATAAACTGTCATCTTAACAAATGCTATCAGTATTATGCAAAAAAATTTTTGAATTAAAAATATTATTTTCAGTCATATTTAATTAAAATAGTGTTTTAATGTAGAACATATATTAGATTATAACATATTAAAAAATTAGAGCTTTACGGGATCATAAGTTTTTGTTTTATGACTTTACAAACTTTAAATGCATTTTTCTCAGACTTTCAATTTTGAAGGTATAAGTGTTTTCTAATTCCTAAGGCATTTTTTCTGCTCAAGATAGTGCCTTGGAATTTTTTGCATATACTCTCAAACGTATGTTCTATGAAAGTTGGTATGGATTTAGGGCTGAGATATCTAGGCATTTTTCTAAAAAATGCTTAATTTGATAATTAAAAACATTTCGTGTTTTTTCCAGGTTTTTCTATAAAAATGATTATAAAAAATCCACAAGGGAATAGATTTTCAAAACCATACTAAATTTTGTTTGCAATAACCTAAGACACATAAATAACGTAAAATGATTAAAAAATTTTAAAAATTGAGTATTTTATAACAATTTGAAAAAAAACTTCAAAAATTCCTAATTTTTTAAAATTTTAAAATAATGCCTGGTCAAACTAACTTTTTACTTACAGAGAACCAGCTTAATAATATAATCTAAACATAAAACATATATTATTTTTACTGTAACTGTACTCAAAATATTGGACTTCTACAAAGATAGGAAAACTGTTTATTTAAAAGAAATGGCACAACTAATGAACTTAGTGTTTTAGTTCTAGAAGTATACTATATTTTCAAAAGCCTGAAAAAATACTTCAAATAAAGGGCTTTAAAACATAACAGCAGTGTTTCCCAAACTGCAGGGCGTGACCCAAATGGAGGGGGGGCGGGATAACTCTACGAGGGGGCGTGAGTCTATTGAAAAGTCGAAAACAGAAGATTATTTAAAAATTAATTTACGAAAGTAAACAAAAAATTACCTTCTGATGTAATAAAAAATATAAAATACTCATTTACACTAATATAATACACTTATAAATGTATTAGTACTGTACAATGTATTTTATAAATAATTTAACAATACTAAGTTAAGAAGAAATTTGATTATTATCAGTGATCCCATGGGTTTTTTTCACGTGTCTTGATAATTTGTACGCTTTATAATTAATGCCTTAACTGCCGATTAAAAGTTACGCGATTCGCTTGCCATTGCCCCAGTTTTACATGAAGACGAGCATATTTTAATGTTTTTTAAAAGGGGGGGGGAGAAAAAGAATAAATAAGCAAATCCTCTGGAATAAATAAATTCTTCGCAAACACTGTCAAGGTCCTTTTATTGCAATCCAAAGCCTTCGGAATAATTTTATGGATAGCACAGCACAGAAAAGATCCTACTTCGGAAAGACGTATATATACGTCCAGAAAATTGATACTTTGACTGATCGAGAAGTTTATAAACGTCGGTGGCACATAAGATGTTAAAGTCTTATTGTAGCTTTAGTGTCAAAGTATAGTATTATTGAATTCAATACATTGTTATTGTATATGGAGGGGGGCGGGATGAAAATGATGATTGAATAGTGTAGGCATGCCCAACCCGCGGCCCATTTGGAGAATTTTTGCGGCCCAAATGAAGTTCCTGTCTATATTATTTTTGACATTTGGACTACAAACGGTTGAATCGAAAATATTGTGTTTTGACCTACCCCACCTCTCCCCGTGCAGTTTTTACCGAAATAATTTTTTTTCCTTCATTTGACTTCCAAGCAATTGTAACTTTCCTTCATTTGACTTCCAAGCAAGGTGTTGATGGATGAAGGAAAGCAGATGAGCTTGGGTGTGTTATTCCTCTTTCAACAAGAACTTCGTTGAGAGTGAGCAGTGTATTTAGTTCTATTTGTCAGAGAAATAATTTATGTCTATATTTTTAAGTTCAGATTAGTAGTATTTTTCTAGTTTCATTTGGCAATGAAAGAATCCGATGATGGATTTAATGAGTTGCCTCAGGACTGCTAGAGACCAGCTAGTAGAAATGTAAGATAATTACGGCAGCAGAATAAAAATGTTTAAAATTTTAACCTTCTGAAATTATGTAACCTTTTCATTTTATATATATTTAATTACGGTACAATAATTAATATCATACAATAAGAAACTAAATATTCGGCTATCGGGCAGAAAAAAAACCTTTTTTGACAAACAGTGTAATAATTACAAAGCTGTTCTTCTTTACTTAATTGCTTTTTTGCATTTGAAATAAAAATTTTGAAAATCTAAATCAATTTTATGCAAATTTACTGTAACCCAAGTATAAAATGTGAAGATCTTACGCATATAGTTGTTATACTACGTAACCTCAGATGGCAGCCTGAACCTACTGTAGATAAGTATCTTGTAGGTTAAGAAATATTCTTCCACCAACAAGTGCAATCGGTCGACTTTCACTTGTTGTCCAGTAAAAGGTAAACTTAGTGTTTTTTTATCATAACAATAATTGAATGTTGATCATATCATATTTTGAATGTTGTACGATAGTAAAATATTTTGAATATTTTTTTTTATTTTGATATGTGCGGCCCACACCTCATTTTAATAAATTTTTATGTGGCCCACCAACCGATTTGAGTTGGGCACCCCTGTAATAGGAAAAAGGCAACGCATAAGTTAACATATGTTTCAGGTTCTTTCGTGAAAAAGGGGGTATTAGTTTTACGGCGAATATATCTAACACATTGCTTCTCAAAGTTTCAATATTCGCCACCCAATATTCAATCATAATTTTCATCGCACCCCCTCCTCATACAATAACAACGTATTGAACTCAATAATACTATACTTTCATGCTAAAACTAACAATCGACTTCAACCTCTGAAATGCCACCGGTATCTATAAACGTTTCGCTGAGCCAAAGCGCTAATTTCCCCGGACGTATATACACTGCTGGACAATTGTTAAGGACGGATAACACTATCATCCATAGCAACCACAAAATGAAAGGAAGCAAAATGTGGAAAATTAGAATAAGCGCGGGATATTAGTAAGAAGAAGTATGAGTATGCAAATTTTTCCCCACGTCTGTTCATCACGTGATAGCGTTCATAAGAGCTTTAAAGGTTTTGACGCGTGTGGACAGTTGTTGTTTCAAGTCAAAGTTTTACAGGAAAGATTTAATAGACGAACTTAAAATTTTTGGCATGTCTTCCCGACATCACATAGATGATTTTATGCGTGGCCGAATTATTGGAAAGATCGAAGAAAGGCGAAAAATAACAGATGTTGTCAGGGAGTTCGACATCGCTCAAAGCGTTGTTTCACGGCTGTGGAAGTCATTTAAAACTACTGGAATGTGTAGTAGACGGCACGGGGGAGGTCGTGTTAGAAATACGACGCCTGCAGAAGACAGATATATCGTCCTATCAGCAAAAAGGAACAGGCGCACCACAGCTCAGCAGGTGGCAAATCAGTTTCTTGCTGCCTCAGGAAAGCAGATCTCCCGAAAAACTGTTGCCAGACGTTTGAGGGGAGGAGGACTATACGCACGCGGACCTGTTGTGTGTGTCCCATTGACCAGACAGCACCGTACTGCCCGTTTGAAATGGTGTCGTGAGCACCACAATTGGACTGAACAGGACTGGGCATGCGTACTATTCTCAGATGAGAGTAGGTTCAGTCTGTCATCGGATTGTAGACGCCAACTGATCTGGCGCGAGAGTGGTACTGCTTATCGTCCAGAAAATATCCAGGAAAAGGACCGATATCCGACATGCAGTATCATGGTGTGGGCCGGCATCATGATCAATGGCCGCACGCGCCTACATGTGGTTGCGAATGGGACTATGACGGGGCAACGTTACATTGATGAAGTTCTATTTCCTCATGTTCGTCTTTTCCGTGGTGCTGTCGGTGATAAATTTGTTTTTCTGGACGACAACGCAACATGTCATCGAACACTCGCTGTTAAGGATTGTCTAGACAGCGAGGGTATTCAACGTCTCGTATGGCTAGCGCGTTCTCCAGATCTAAACCCCATTGAAAATGTGTGGGATGCTTTGGGGAGGCAAGTTGCTGGTCGAAACTCTCCTCCGACAAGCAAGAACACCCTCCTCCGTGCACTCACAGAGGAATGGGATAAATTGCCTCAACAGCTGCTGGATAACGTTGTGCAAAGTATGGTACGACGTGTGGAATGTTGCATCACATTCCACGGTGGACATATCCCGTACTGATACCTTTCTTTAAGGTGCCTGCTGACTTTTAGATGCATTGTTCCATTTCTCCGTACGCAGATCAAATGAGCATTTTTTTTTCTTTCAGATGTTTCACAGCTTTTGTACTCTTTCCAGAAAAATAAAAATATTCTTTATTCTAATGTCTGAACAGTGTGGCAACTATATTTTATCCTACTAGCCCTCATGTCTCGCTTAATGTTATGCTACATAGCAATTTGTGATCGGTCCTTAGCAATTGTCCAGCAGTGTATACGCATTTCTCCGAAATACGATCTTTTCTGTGCTCTGCTATCCATAAAATTATTCCGAATGCTTTGGAACACAATAAAATGACCTGACAATGGAAAAGGATTGACGATGTTTGCGTTCAGATCATTTGCTTCCTCATTCCTCCCCCCCCTGGCAATACATCCACCTTCGTGGAAAACGGTTGGCATCGGGAGGGGAATCGCGCAACTTTTAGTCGGCATTGAAGGGATGATTATCTATAAAGCGTACAAATTATGAAGATAAGTGTTAATTTTTGTGTATCATTTTATATACCACAATCCTATGGGTTCACTGGTAATTAGATTCTTAACTTAGTATTGTTCAACGAATTATAAAATATTTTTTGTTGCACTGATACATTTATAAGTGTAATCAGTACATCAGTGTAAATACGCATTTTATTTTTTTATTATGTCAGAATGAATTTTGCTATTTATTTTCAGTAAATAAATAATTTTTAAAAATAATCTTTTGTTTATGACTTTTCCATATGCTCGCGCCCCTCGTAGTGTTGACATGTCCCCCAACGGGGGTGCGACCCACAGTTTGAGAAACGCTGACCTAACAATAAGAAAATGCAGCTTGAAAGTAAACGTGCTCGTTAATATTTACCAGATTTTACGATAGATAGACATAATAAAGTGCTCATCCACTGTCGTATTTTTACGACAGTCAACTTTTCTGTGTTTAATATTCACAGTTAATTTGAATTTAATTTTTACTAAATAGCTATTTAGCACGCATAACTTTTTCTTCTGTGTGCCGTTTAAATAATAAAACAAATCGTTATTATTCTCCCACAAAACAATTTCCTGTATCTGAATAAATTTCATTAACTTTTTCAACTCGCATGAGTCATAGAATCACAAACTTAATACATTAAAAAATTGCTTTTATCTCTCTAAAAAGCCAAAAGATTAATTAAATTTACTAATCTCTCAGCAAGAAAAATAATATTAATATAAAATTTTTTTGTAAATATGGAGGCTTTGATCTCAATTTGATTGTTTGCTTATCTAACTTTCAAGAAAAGTGGAGATGAAGAATCGAGGTTTTAATTTTCATATTATATTTGAAGCAGTTGCATTTTTATTATTAACTACCCCTCTCGCATTTTTCTTTAATTAACTGAATACTGAGAAAATAAATTATATTATAAATTGCAGGGATTTTTTTAAACAAACAAAGAAGATTTTTTCCCTTATTTAATTGTGTTTGTTATTTTGTTGTTTGATAAAAGAGACAGTTAATTGGAGTTAAGACGATTTTATTACGAAATGCTTTGAGAATAAAAATATGTTGCAAGAACGTAAATAAAAAGCTAATATTTTTCAACTTTGTATTAATTAAAAACAATTCCTATAAATCTATCAATTAAAAATTCCCCTACTATAGGGAGTTAACATCTACTTCTGGGTAAGAGATACTGTTTAAAAACACACACACATATTTGGTTATTTAAAAGTTTCTCGACACATAGTTATAACTAACCTAAAGAAAAATGTAAATTATAGAAGCGCTGTTTAAGAAATAAGGCAATTCTGTAACACATCAACTTACACGAACCTAGAGCTACTCAAATTTCAAATCTCGTTGATTCGTCTTTTGTCTGAGCGCTACGCAACTCGATTACCAAAAAAAAAAAGAAGAAAGAAAAAGACGAAACCTTTTTTAGTTTATCGCTCAGAAAATTCAAGAGCACTGAAAAATAAATCTAAAGCTGGCTTTAGTAACGATTGGCTAACAGTTTCCTTTTTTTTTTTTTTTTGGGGGGACTTGTTTGGTCATCATTTCATACCTGAAATAAAACATTGTGTGTGTTGCCTATCTAAACATATTCCATTCAAAGTGATGCTAATAATAGACAGCGTACCAGGTCATCCCCCTGCAAGACAAAGTAAAACTTTTTCAACCCAATACAACTAGTTTGTATCAACCGATTTATCAGGGAGTCAACAAAACATTCACAACTTACTATACCAGATGATCATTTGCACATCTTCTTGAAGCTATGAGGCAAAACAAAACTTGAAAACAATCTAACAGATTTTGGAAACAATCTAATATCTTACATGTAGCGAAAGTTGTAATATGATTGAAGAAGTTGTCGATTTAGCCAGGGAAATAAATTTAGAAGTGGATAGTGGTAAAGTTCAAGAATTGCTGAATTCTCACATTCAGAATCTGGCCATAAGTGAGCTCATAGAACTGAATGAGCAAGACATCGAAGAACTTGAATTTTTAGACCCAGTTAAATCAGAGATCAAATGACGGTTGGGAATTAGGCAAAATGCCTAAATTTAACTGAAAGGGTTACAGATTTTATAAAATATAGTCTTCAATGAAGAGCGTATTTTTTTAGCAAAACAAGGAACAAAAGATAGTTAGCATGGTACGAGGAAATTTTACGACAGAAAAAAAAAATCTTTGAGCCAACAAACTACTTTGTTAGAATTTATGAAACTTTTTATGTCAAAATAACATCAGTTTTCTAAACTATTGTTTTCTTTCCTCTCCGGCCCCAACTAAATATATTTTATTTGTATTTATATGCAAAATTTTATCCCGACTTTCGCGTATTTAACTTATGGGATAATCACATAAGTTGGTGGTATTACAGTATTAGCTTTTCAAATATTAGACTAGGAAAGTTGTGGAGAACCTCTATGGATCAACGTGCCATTTTTTTCTAAGGAAGTGTTGAATGAGGTAGAGACGTGCCGTCAAATAATTTTGATGTTATTATGGGAAAATAATAAAACTAAATACTAAGAACAAAAAATTCTTTATTTAATACGAAAAAATACCTTTTGTAATGTATAGTAAATGTTTTAGTTATACGTGTAATTCAAATTAAATGAACATTAGTGTGACTTCTGTTGTTGCAGATTGGATAACAAATACCTTATATTAATATTGTAAGATGTTACTTTTAGTAGAATGCCTGCTTATTTGGAGTCATCTGTGTGCCAGTAGGTTTTTAAGCAATTAATTATTTTTGCTGTAGTTCACTTTTTTGACAATAAGATTTGCGATTCGTTTCAAAATGCCGTTTTAAAGACGATATATGTTCTGCATACCACTATTCCAGAACATAAAACACACACCGCTTTGTCTCATTTACTAATAATGTCATATTTTTATATTCTCTTCTCTGTTACACTTACTATCTTGCCCTTTTTATTAATTTTCTGAACTAGCCATGCTAATTAACACTTAAAAATCGTAAATGTAGCACAAATAAACTTTAAATTACAGTTATGTCAATGAAGTTCACTATGCTATGCGTAGACAAACTTTGCATCCTAAGCAATTGTATAGTCCACAATATAACTTAGGCAAGACAACAACAAATGAGTGTGTTCCCCGTCACCCGCGACCGATCATTCTCGTTTGTTCCCAATTCTTCAGTGAATTTTGTTATTTGGAAACAAAATGGCCGCGTGCCATTCATGGCACGCGTACCAATGGTTTGGCCTTCCTTGACTAGGATATCGGAGATCTGTTGTAGATATGGCGGGCCATTCCAATCTGTCATCACGAAATCTACAGAACTATTATACCTACAGTCTTGAAATTTAACAGAAGTATTCTTTTTAGTAAGCAAAGGTTTGCCAAAAAACGGTTTTACCAATTTCGGCTTTCAAGGGGATATGAAGGAGTTATAGGTGAAGATTCTTGTTTTTCGACTATTAAGTCTAGAGATTTTTAATTTAATGAACACTTTCTTATTGTTGATCAGAGATCCACTAAGAATGAGTTTTACGAAATTTGACTCCGTAGGGAGATTACGAGAAAAGAGGGTTGTGGGGGTGTAATGGATAAATATTTCCCATTTTTCAACTAAAGGATGTTGGTGTTTTTTTTAGAGGTTTAGAAATTTAAATTGCAATAAAACAACGATGTATTATTCGATTGACATGAATTATTTTTTATTCTCAAGATAATCTTGTGGGATTACATTTTAAATATGATTTCTGGCATATGACTGCCACGGCTAGCTCGGATGTAGTCCAATCTGGACGTCCAATTTTCGATGACTTTTTCCAACATTTGTGGTCGTATATCGGCAATAACACGGCGAATGTGGTCTTCCAAATGGTCAAGCGTTTGTGGCTTATCCGCATAGACCAATCATATTACATAGCCCCACAGAAAATAGTCTAGCGGTGTTAAATCACAAGATCTTGGAGGCCAATTCACAGGTCCAAAACGTGAAATTAGGCGGTCACCAAACGTGTCTTTCAATAAATCGATTGTGGCAAGAGCTGTGTGACATGTTGCGCCGTCTTGTTAGAACCACAGCTCCTGGACATCATGATTGTTCAATTCAGGTATGAAAAAGTTAGTAATCATGGCTCTATACCGATCACCATTGACTGTAACATTGTGGCCTTCATCGGTTTTGAAGAAGTACGTACCAATGATTCCACCAACCCATAAAGCGCACCAAACAGTCAGTTTTTCTGGATGTAATGGTGTTTTGACATACACTTGTGGATTAACTTCACTCCAAATGCGGCAGTTTTGTTTGTTGACGTAGCCATTCAACCAGAAGTGCGCTTCATTGCTAAACAAAATTCGCTTATGAAAATCGGGAACAACGTCAATCTCGTTTTGGGCCCATTCGATGAATCTTCGCCTTGCTTGATGATCGTTTTGATGAATTGGTAAAACACAAATTGAGAATAAATCACTTGACAGCTGTTAAATCGGTCACCATCTTGGAAAGTAATGCCAACTTAAACTTCTATACCTGGAAAAAAAACACTCTTTATTAGACTTACATACTCGAACTTCGAAAAATATTTTCTTCTGTTGAGAACAAATGCAAGACGAATGGGTTTTATGGAAATCAACTCTCAAGGAGGGGTACCGGGGCGTACAAAAGAAAATAATTCCATTTTTTGAACTATCCCACGTACATACTTGAAATTCAGTATGCAGAACGGGTTTTGTGGATATTAACATGTGTGGCATTACGGGGACGTTTTCTACAAATCAAAATTTCCTTCTTGGAATAATTAAAATTGCCGACTTGGAATTTAGCAAGCATGTTTCTTTTAATGAGAAGAGAACCGCTGAAAATAGTGTTTAAAAATATTCTACGTTGGGAACTACATGTGCGTAAATGATAAATATACTTCTGATTTAGATATTCAAGTTCCGAACTCGTAACATATTCAGCAAAGTGGGTAGGTCATGCTGAATCTACCAACAGGTAATGGACTCTGGCCCAGGGCCTTTTCCTCGGTAGGGGATATAGTTTGGTTCTCGACTCGGTCTCAAAAAGATCTTGATCCGAACAATTTCAATCATCAAATGCTATTCTCATATATATTGTCAGAAAATCTAGCAAATACGAACTATGTGACAATTCGCAACAGTAACAAGGCTGCATTATTACTTCATGTCCGTGTCGAGGCTACCACTCTCTACCCTCATTACTTATAAATAGCGAAAATAGGCAACCATCTTGCACCTGTGTGAGGTTGTGAATCATGTATATTTATTTGTTACGTGTTACCAATCGTAGAAAAATTAGGCAACGGATGCTGCAAAGTGTCTACTTAAAACAGTGCTTCTCAAACTATGGGATGCGCCCCCTATAAGAGTGTGAAGACCCTAGGAGGGGGGGCAAGCATATTGGAAAGTCGAAAACAAAACATATTAAAATAAATTATTAATTTATTAAAAGCAAACAAAAAAAATACATACTGACATAGTAAAGTAGCATTTACACTGATATGATACACCTATAAATGTATCAGTAATGCCCAAATTACTTTATAATTAATTTAACAATACTAAGTGAAGAACAAATTTAATAATTATCGTTGACCCCATGGGCTTCTCATTTATAAAATTATATGGAAAAAGGAACACTTATCTCGATAATTTGTACGGCTTATAATTAATTCCTTGACTGCCGATCAAAAGTTATGTGATTCGCTCCCAAGACCACAGTTTTGCTCGTATGCAAGCGTATGTAGTGTATTGGGGGGGAGAGAATGGGAATAAATGAGAAAACTCTTTGAAGTAATTAAATCCTTCGAAAACATTGTCGTGGTCATTTTATTGCATTTCAAAGTCTTGGTAATAATTTTATGGATAGCAGTGAACACAGAAGAGGTCATATTTTTGAAAGATATATATTGCATCCGGGGCAATTTACGCACTGGCTGAGCGAGACGTTTATATACACCGGTGGCACTTAAGAGATTAAGTTCGTCTTGCATCTTTAGCGTCAAATTATCGCATTATCAAATTCAATACACTGTTATTGTATGGAGGGGGTTGAGGACGCGATGAAAACTATGATTGCATTTTGGGTCGCAAGTAATGAAAGTGTCAGAACCACTGACTTTAAAGTTCGCAGGTAGGGCCTAACTTCACGAAAGACCCTGAGTCTCTGAAGATGCCACTAATTGTCAGGCCGAGTATAATAAACTTAGGGAGGGAAATTTCTTTGTAATATTAGTATAGAAAATATTTATCCTTTCTTAGTTACACACACATTTGTCTCTTATATTTAATTAAAATAATGATTTCATGACTTCCAAAAATCTTTATTTACCCATTTTAGATGATACTGATTCAGAATAAAATTTACTAATTACTCTCTTTTTTCCCCTAAAGTACAGCTAAAAAAGTTATGTAGAACTCATTTAGAAGTTTTATCATTTAGCAAAAGCTTTAAACCTCCAAAAAACGGCTGTGTTAATCCTAGAAATAAACATTTCTGCAAGGTTCCCGTAATTTTTTTATGCAAAATATAATATTACTTAAACTACTACTTTCATATTTAGCAATCATAATTGACTTACAAAATAAATATTTATGAGTTGCTTTGTAAAAAAAAAGTTGTTAATTAATTTTCTGTTAACACTACAGGAAATAAACTTATTAAATAAAAAAATTCGATTTTTTAAAAATAAAACCGGTAATAAAATGATTATGGTATATACCTTCTCTTAACATAATTCAAAAGTAATAAAAATAAATAAATATAATTATTTTAAGACACCAAAACACACATGACTTAGTGTATAATTAATATTTTTCCACATCCTTTAATAATATTTTTAGGGAAAGAAAGATTCAAAAAACCATTTAAGGTTCCCCCCTCCCCACCCTTTTGTTTGAAGGTTCTCTTTTTATTTCCAGAGAAATAAAAAGAAATTGTTGAGTGAATAAAAAATTATTCAACCTAGAAGTTCCGCTTATAAAAAAGCTGTATGAAATAGCACTGAACCGACTAATGAGTTTTTAACTATAAAAATCGATATTAAGGTTAGAAAAGTGTTTTTCCCATTAAGTAAAGAAATTAATCTTGTTACAGTCTAAAAAGGTTTGTTTGACTACATAAAGTATATTATTGTCTTTTTAAAATAAATTTATGCACAATATATATATATATATATATATATATATATATATATATATATATATATATATACTTACAAACATTCTATTTTTAATTTGGAAGTAAGAAAATACAAATTTATTTTAAAAAATTTAAACCGAATTTTTTATCTTCTAATTAAATCAGTGTGAATTATATTATGTGAAATACATATTAAATATATTTTTGTGTAATTTGCTTCTATAGTACGAATATAATATCAAGTTACATTTTGAAACATTAAACACAAAAATAATTCTGAAGAAATAATACAACAAAACAAATAATTACGAGACAATTCTCATTGTAATAATATAATTAACTAAACTGGTTAAACACAATTTAAAAGAATATTTAGATTCGGTCTATTTTCTTCTGAATGAAGGCAATATATATATATATATATATACACTGGGGCCTCAAAAAGTTAAGGTACAACATGTTTTTCGAAGCTCACCATAAAAAAAATGGCAGTAACAATAAAATGCATAGTTTACATGAATGATAATAACGAACTTTAAAAACATTAATGCAAAAACGATTGCTACCACTTTTATTTTATAGAAAAGAACGTATATTTATGAGTGAGAGAAAAATATGCAAATATCAAGCTTTCGTACTTTTGTGTGTAAGTTGTGTTGATTTTCAACAGTTGTTGGCAGTTTCGGTGACAATAGTCAATAGAGTTTAGAAAATGTCTCAGAGACGTCGTTTACCCAATTCGTTAAGGTGGCGGGCAGTTGGATGGATGGAAATGGGATTGTCGCTGGCTGATGCTACTAGACGTCTCAATGTGTCTCGTAGTGTTGTTCAGTGACTTTGGGATCAATACCAATCCGAAGATTCTGTGTCCAGAAGACCTGTTCCAGGCCGACCACGAGCTACAACACCTGCAGAAGACCGTTTTCTAGCTCTTTCGGCACGAAGGAGAAGAACCACTACTGTGCCGCAGCTCGTTGCAGACCACTTTCAAGCATCAGGAAGATAAATCTCCGCTACTACGGTGCGAAATCGTCTTCACAATGCAGGTCTGTATGCATGAAGACGAGTTGTGTGCGTTCCCCTCAACGAACGACAGCGAAGGAACCGCTTATGCTGGGCAAGAGAACATGTTTCTTGGACGCAGCAACAATGGGCTTCTGTGCTGTTCACAGACGAGTCCAGATTTACAATGGAGAGTGATTCAGGGCGTCTGCTGATCTGGAGGGAACAGCGCACTAGATACCATCAATCCAACACTGTTGAAAGACACAGTTATAGAGGTGGTGGAATCCTGGTTTGGGCAGGGATCTCGCTCGGTGGTCACACTGACCTGCATGTGTTCCATGGAGGAACCGTAACTGGTCTTAGATATCGGGATGAGATCCTTGATCCATATGTCCGCCCATATGCTGCTGCTATTGGTAACGACTTCATTCTGATGGATGATAATGCACGACCTCACCGAGCTCGGATTGTTGAGGAGTATCTGGAGGATGACGGTTTGGAACGAATGGAATGGCCAGCTCAATTTCCAGACCTGAATCCGATAGAACATCTTTGGGTCTATCTTGGCAGAGAGGTTGCTGCTTTAAATCCTCCTCCAAGGTCGTTACATGAGCTGAAACAAGGCTTACTCTGTGTCTGGTCTTCGCTTCCTATTCCGGTGTCCGACAACTTAATAAACAGCATGGAAAATCGATGCCACCAATGCATTCAAGTTAGGGGTGGACACATTCCTTATTAGAACCCATTTTTGTATTGTTTTTATGCCATTTTACCACATAACACTGTGATGTGCTGTTTTCTCCATGAATGGACTTTTCCGCAGAGATTGTTTTTTTGTTATAAATCGTTTTTGCAATACACTTATACAAATTTCTATGACGCATTCAATAAAAAACTATTTAATGCACATATCCTCCAAATTTTTTGTTTCTACATTCATTCATTTGCAAATTAGACACAAAAACCCGGTTGTACCTTAACTTTTTGAGGCCAGTGTATATATATATTTGTAAATACTACTATAGTTTAATGATCAACAATTATTTTGATAATAATACAGCTTTTATTAAGTCATCAGTTTCTGATAGAGAAATAAATAATCGTATATTGGCTTTTCATAAACATTTAAAAATACAAATTAATAATAATAATTTTAAGTTTCCACATATATTTTTTACTCTTAAATTTCATAAATTCCCAGTCAAGTTTAGAACAGAAATTACCTTTATCTTGTGATGGATTTAGATATTCTATCCATAATTTTCAATAGGCTTTTGCTAAGTATTATTAACATAAAGGGGAAGGTTAGCTGGCCACAAAACATGTTCAACCCCACATCTTTATATGAATTAGTTTACATTTAAGCTGTCCAAAATCAGAAATGTTTATAATGCTGTAGCGTCCATTTTTTTAAACCCTATTATATTTTTAATTTTTCATTTATCCTTCAATGTCTGGTTATCTCGAAATTAAAATTTTTTCCAGTTTTGCTTGTTGAATATTCATCTCTCTTTAGTAGCACATTTCGAGCTATACATACACGCATATATATATATATATATATATATATATATATATATATATATATGTGTGTGTGTGTGTGTGTCGAATATTATATATATAATATAAGAATTAAAATTAAAATTATAAAATTTTAAAACCTACAGTGCCAAAGAGGAGAGAAATTGGGGTTCATGAGCCAAAGCAAATATAGATACAATGAAAGTCTTTGAACTAAACTGGAGAATTATTATGATTTCTAAAGTTGTCTCTGAATTAAGCAAGTGATTTAGGGTTAATCAGTGATTAATGGATCCACCTTCACCGTAAAGCAGAAATTTTCAACGTAATAGAAAAAAAGAAAATTATAGCCATGTTGGAAAGTTAAACCTATTTCTAAAACGTGGATTATAAACCTGACAATATACACTCATGTCCATAAATTAAGGGTAATTCAGAATCACACTGAAATTGAACTCTAAAATTAAAATTTCACCTGTAGAATTATCACACACATCTTGAAGAAGAATATGCAAATTATAGGAAACCACCAGATGGCGTGGATAGTACGTCATAATGACGAGAGTGTAAGGAAGGGAAATAAAAGGAAAGGTGGCAAAGAATTAAAATTGTTCACAAGCGCTTTAAAAGCCTTTCAGTGCAATAACCACATAGTTATGGTACAAAGAAAGCATTTGGATGATTTTTTACCTGGGAGAATTATTGGACGACTAGAATGTGGACGTACCCAGCTGGAAGTATCCGAGGAACTTGGAATCTCCCAGAGTGTCATCTCCAGGCTTTGGCAACGATTCCAAGATGATGGTAATGTGAGTAGATGTTACAGCATAGGTCGCCTCCTAGTAACAACGCCGAATGAGAACCGGTATTTGCAGTTACTGCTAAAAGAAACAGACGGAGCACAGCATCAGACCTTTCCCGTCAGCTCTCTTCAGCTACCGGTACGACAGTTTCAAGCAGACCGTGTACAGACGCTTAGGGCACATTGGTCTATATGCTCGTAGGCCTGTCAGATGTGTTCCACTTACCGCAACCCACTGTCGCCTGCGATTAACCTGGAGTAGAGAGCATGCATCGTGGACACCTCAACGGTGATCTTGTATGATGTTTTCCGACGAGTCCAGGTTTAGTTTGCAGTCTGATTCTCGCCGGACTTTAATATGGAGAGCGCCAGGTACCCGTTACCACCAAGAGAACACCATTGAACAACACCGTTACGGTGGTGCAGAATGGCTCGTTTGGGGAGGAATTATTCTTGGTTCCAGAACTGATCTGCATGTTCAGAGTGTAAAGATGACAGGCCACATCTATCGGGATGTCATTCTATAACAACCTGTACGTCTGTCTCGGGGAGCCATGGGTGCTGAATTTCTGTTTATGGATGACATCGCCCGTCCTCACAGGTCAAACATTGTAGACGAATGCCTTCAATCGGAGGATATCACCCGTATGGATTGGCCAGCATACTCACCGGACTTGAATTCAATAGAGCATGTATGAGATATGCTTGGCCGACAAATTGCAGCCCGTCAACCCCCCTCCCGCCTGTCTACAGGAACTTCGGAGGGCACTGCTTGATGAGTGGTGTAATATTCCCCAATAACAGATTGATAATTTGATAATCAGCATGTCTAGGCGTTGTAAAGCCTGTATTGCATCATCCGGGAGACATACTCTGTATTAACCGTCATACTAACCATTTTATACTGTTTTTTGTAAATAGGCTCTTTTTTGAAATTTGCTCCAGTTAGTAGAAATAGCAATTTTTATTAATCATGTCAAACATATAGCATCTTTTTTGCTCTTTACCTTTTGTTTAGTAAAAATACTTGACAAATAAGTCAAATGTGTTTTGCTTCTGTCGATTTCTTTTCCTGAACTTCATTATCCTTACGTTATGGACATCAGTGTAGTAAAATGAAATAATGAAAACAGAACAATAATATATCTCCCAAGGAAAGGAATATTAAGAAAAGTTTATATAGAAAAAATTAGGATAAAAAGTTACATGTAATAATACAAAAAGAAACAAACATTAAAACCGAATAGCAACTCTCTACGCTAAGGTCCTGCATACAATGAAGTTAAAATTAGAATATTAAAATAAGACGAAAACAAAAGCCGTAGCACCACTTAGAGATACCTCACACAAAGCAAATGTATGTATATAACTATAGATCATATATATAAATATATATATATATATATATTCATATATATACTCATGTCCATAAATTAAGAACAATGAAGTTCAGGCAAAGAAAGAGACAGAAGCAAAACAAATTTGACTTATTTGTAAAGTCTATTTATTAAACAAAAGTTAAAGAGCAAAAAATATGCTATATGTTTGACATAATTAATAAAAAATTGCAATTTTTACTCCTTGGAGTAAACTTAAAAAAAAGAACCTATTTACAAAAAACAGTATAACATGGTTAGTATGATGGTTAATACGGAGTATGTCTCCCGGATGATGCAATACAGGCCTTACAACGCCAAAGCATGATGAGTATCAAATTATCAATCTGATCTTGGGGAATATTACACCACTCATCAAGCAATGCCCTCCGAAGTTCCGGTAGACAGGTGGGAGGGGGTTGACGGGGAGTCGGCGTCGTCGGCCAAGCATATCCCACACATACACTATTGGATTCAAGTCCGGTGAGTACGCTGGACTATATCCATACAGGTGATATCCTACGATTGAAGGCATTTGTCTACAATGTTTGCACGGGCGTTGTCATCCTTAAGCAGAAATTCAGCACCCATTGCGCCCCGAAACAAACGTATATGTTGTTCCAGAATGACATCCCGATAGATGAGATCTGCCATCGTTACACTCTGAACTTGCAGGTCAGTTCTGGAACCAAGAATAATTCCTCCCCAAGTAAGCCCTTCTGCACCACCGTAACGGTGTCGTTCAATGGTGTTCTCTTGGTGGTAACGGGTACCTGGCGCTCTCCATATTAAAGTCCGGCGAGAATCAGACTGCAAACTAAACCTGGACTCGTCGGAAAACATCATACAAGATCACCGTTGAGGTGTCCACGATGCATGCTCTCTACTCCAGGTTAATCGCAGGTGACAGTGGGTTGCGGTAAGTGGAACACATCTGACAGGCCTACGAGCATATAGACCAATGTGCCCTAAGCGTCTGTACACGGTCTGCTTGAAACTGTCGTACCGGTAGCTGAAGAGAGCTGACGGGAAAGGTCTGATGCTGTGCTCCGTCTGTTTCTTTTAGCAGTAACTGCAAATACCGGTTCTCATTCGGCGTTGTTACTAGGAGGCGACCTATGCTGTAACATCTACTCACATTTCCATCATCTTGGAATCGTTGCCAAAGCCTGGAGATGACACTCTGGGAGATTCCAAGTTCCTCGGATTCTTCCACCTTGATACGTCCTCATTCCAGTTGTCCAATAACTCTACCACGTAAGAAATCATCATCCAAATGCTTCCTTTGTGCCATAACTATGCGGTTATTGCACTGAAAGGCTTTTAAAGCACTTGTGAACAATTTTACTTCTTTGCCACCATTCCTTATATAACCCTTTCTTACACTCTCGTCATTGTGACGTACTATCTGAGCCATCTGGTGGTTTCCTGTAACTTACATATTCTTCTTCAAGACGTGTGTGATAATTCTACATGTGAAATTTTTATTTTAGAGCTCTGTGTGATTCTTAATTATCCTTAATTTATGGACATGAGTGTATATATATATATATATATATATATATTGATCATGTATATATATATATTGATCATATATATATATATATATAGATAGATAGATCATGTGTATATATACTAATGGATATAAAACCTAAGTATAACTATTCAAGATTGTAGGAAATATTAGCCTCAGTCGTACATTAACAAACTCTTGGCCTTAGTTTAAACAAATTCTTAGGGCTAGCCAACCTTCACCTCTAATTTGCCTATACTACTGAGCCAAAGGGCCTAATTTGCCTATACTACTGAAGCAATAATATTAGGAGAAATTTAAATATTACGAATAAAATACGCTATACTATTAAAATATAACGATAAAATTATAGCCTGCTAGTATTTTCTAGTATTATAGGGGTGTTGGAAAGCTAAATCTTATTTTTTTTTTGACAATTTGAGATTTTTACATTTTCCAATTGTATAGATTTTAACCTTTCTAAAAATACCTTATTTGAACCTCTGGGGTATTTAGAAGCCTTTAATACGTATTTTTAAATATTCGTTGAATTTGGGCCACGCCCATTTTAATGGCGAAAATTGTAAACAAATTACTTTGTTTTTGCTTAAAAGTGTAACGATTGATATAAACCAAAACATGTATCTTTTATTTTAAATTGAGCCTTTTATTTTTTTATTTCCCAGCCGATTAGAAGTGTCACTGTATACATTAAAATCAATTTATCTCAAAATGTAAATTTTAATGTGCTATGTACCTTTTCTGAGAAACTACTGTTCACAGGTATGTAAATTTTTTATGAATTATTTATAATGATGTCTAATATATACTAAAATGAGCTTTTTGTAAAAAATTCAAAAATTTAATTTATACAAATTTTTTAAGTAAAAAATGGGTCAAATTTCGCAATGTTTGATAAAATATTTCATAATTTTTTTAAAAAAATTCAAATTTAGCTAAAAGTTCATTTTAGTATAATTAGAGAGGTGTACTTTAATACTATGAAAAATTTCAAGCATGTACATAAAACAGATTTTGAGAAAAGGTACATCGAAAACCGCCAATTTAACATTGTCAGTATAGAGAGAGAGAGAGAGAGGTTTCCAACTCCCCTTAAAGCAGTGTTTCTCAAACTGTGGGGCGCGCCCCCTGGGGGCGCGATAAACGTACAAGGGGGGCGCGAGCATATCGAAAATAAAAGATTAAAAAAATTTATTTACTGGAATGAAGTAAAACAAAATACTTTCTGACATAATAAAAAAATACACATTTACACTGATATAATTTATATATCTGCGATATTACGTCATAAAAATTAAAGCTACTTCTATTCAAACCAAAATGAGAAAAACAAAACCCAGACCCATAATCGAAACTAAATTTTAAAAAGGTAAAAAATTCATCACTGTTATATATTTGTCATCAGCTGTAGGCAGCAGAATGTAGCTGCTGCGGTTTGACCTTCGAACTTACTTGTACGGTTAGTTACGTCCCTGCTCTTATGTATTTGGTTTTCCATTTAGGGAAGTTGCAAATAAACTATTTCTGCTGCGATTTTTTCCTTGTAAAATATTTTTATGATTTTTGAAAAGCACAGAGAGCTGAAGGATTACTTTTGGCCAAGATTTATTTCTATAAGTTATTCCCAAACATATATATAAAAAAGCGTAATGAAAAAAACGTTTTACATAATTTTTTTTGAACATCCATATTGTAATAAATACACTTTTATTCCGGAGCTGTCACGCCGAGCACAGAGTGCACGAAATCGGTAATTCTGGCAAAATTGTTTAATTGTTACCAATGGCTCTGACACTATCCTCCTGTTTGACAGTCTTAACGTGTGAACTAAAATATATTTGTCACATATCTCCCTCTTTTTGGGGAGTGACAGACGTTTTTTTACGATCTTAAGGTACTTGTTTTGTCTGAGTTCCCGGTGTGATAACTTTTTTTCCGAAATATTTTCTGTGTCCTTGAAAGTAGGTGAGTATATTTTCTCTTAATTAAATTATTCACTGGAATTACGATTTTTATTGTGTACAATAAAAATAAATATAAAAAAAAGGATTGGGGTGGCTCAATAACCCCACTCGACCATTAGTATCGAGTGCGCGCCTGCTCCAGGGTTAAAACATGTTGAAGTCTTTTCGCTTTAAATATTAAAAATAATACAATTATTTCTCATTGGAATTTTATATTATTGTTCATTATTCAACATCAATTCTAAATGCTAATTCTGTGAGGCTTAAAATTACAGTTCGCTTAAAACTAATTATAATTTGAGCAATGATTTTAAAAAATCATTTTACATTTTTGTAAACATTGTTGCGCACTTGGCTTTACTCTCCTTAAAATTCAGCGATTATATCAATAATGTTTTATTTTCTTATAAATGAAATCGTGCAAACAGCGGGTATTTCAGCTGGTATACTTTTAATGTATCAGTGCTGCACAGAGTATTTTATAACTAATTAATTAATGCTAAATTAAGAACAAGTTTAATAAGTATTAGCGACTTCCATGGGCTTGTCTTACAGAGCAAATTTTTCAAAGGAATGCTTATGATTAGAAATTGATCCACTGAGTTCCTTCTAAAAAAAAAAGCTGATATCTACATTTTGCCTTCTAAGCAGCCATCACATTTTGCATTATATTCCAATTTAAAAATTAGAGAAAGGAAAAAAACATAATAATTATCCTATTACTTAATATTTTTTTTTTGCTTAAAAGCAACATATGCAAAATTTAATATTTATGTCATGAATTTGTACTGTATATAATTAAGATTATTGCTTTAGCGTAAAAAAAAAGTGCATTATTATTGCATTCAGTACATTATTAATGTATAAGGGGGGCGCGATAAAAATTGTGATTGATAAGGGGGCGCCAGTTTTGAAAGTTTGAGAAGCACTGCCTTAAAGTCAATGTAATAAAGTAGATGGTAAGATTTGCTTTGTGAGTATAGCAACATGTTATATTTCCTGCCAATTACATTAAAGTAAAAGCAGTACTACATAAAAGTAAAATTAGTAAATTATGTTATATATATATGTATGTGTGTATGTATATATATAAATAATGTATATATATAAATAATGTATATATATGTACATACATATATATTAATACATATTTATACAGGATGGGATTCGTTGCCAGACAGAGAAAATGTAGGGTGTGTAAGAGACGACTCGGAATCACATGGGAATGCAGGGTTGCCGTAGGTGCCAGTGGAGGTGCTAAGATGCATAGAAAAAGAACTAAAGAATAGAGATTGTACTTCAAACAGGGGTTCACATAAAGAGATTGGTGTACGAGAAGTCCGTGTTATTATTTGAAAGAAGCACTCAAATATCTGTAGCTACTGAGAAGATACTTGGCATGCAAGGAATGTTCCAGAACGTAAGGAATTTTATGGAGCATCACTGGCAGGCCTACCAGACGACTTGTAGCTGTAGGTTATAGCACCTGTTGTAGTACACCTTTTTAATAATGCGTTTTCACTCCCATTAATGTAATGATGTTTCTGTTCCTTTTTCTGCTTTTCTTCCTTTTCTTTCCTTTGCGACTCTGCATTCATGTGTGATTTTGAATCGTTTATGTACCCTTTATATATCCTACAAGTGTGTCGGTCTGGTATCAAATTACGATATGTACGTGCACTCAGTCAAAGAAAATGATTAACTATTTGTATTTAAATTTCATTATATCCTAGCTGGATGCACGGGCTTCTTCAAACAGGCAGCTTTATGCCTTGTAAGATTCCCTTTCCTTTTTAGTGTCAGCACTTCCTGGTATGTGTGTGATTTCTATATTTATGTCATTAAAGTGTTCTTTTTCGAAGTTTCCTCCACATCTTTGTCCTGTCGGGCGGGTTTGTTTACTCGCCATTTAGCTCGGCGTTGTAAGGGCTTTTTCCGTGGGTACAATTTTATCCCCATGGAAAGTGTTCCCTCTCTCTCAGGACACCAAGTGTTGCAATGTTACTGAGCAATGTCAGTGATTTCTACATTTATGTCATTTAAATCTTTTTTTCAGAAATTTCTTCTACCTCTCTTTGTCACACAGTAAGGTTTCTTTTTCCTCCGTTTAGCCCGGCGTTGTATGGGTTTTTCAGGCATAAAACCCCTTCTTTCACCGAGGGATAAGACCTTTTTTTCAAATTTCTATTTGTGATTAAAAATTTACAATGCTAATCCAGTTTGGTTCTCAAGAAAACAAACAACGTACAAATTTATTATTAAATAAATAACTTAATAATAAACAATAAAAGGCAATATAACTTTAATTCTAAAAATATATTAATTTATGTCAATTTTCGTTAAATAATGAATAAAAAAAATGTGTATCGTTAGTTATGAAACGACTGCTTTTATCTGGATGTTTGAATTTTTGATTAAATATATGTAACTGTGAAAAAAGAACTCTATTGGGGAAAGCCTAACAATTTGTTTACATTCCTTGTATAAAAAAGGATTTAAAAAGAAATAATACTATTTAATGAAAACAGGGCAGCATTTTCCTATATTTTAAGATTTTTCAGCAAATTATGTCTCTAAAAGAAAACTATCATTTGCGATGTATTATTAAAAACTAAGAGCGTGTTATATAATTCTTTTACAATGAATACTTTCTTAAAATTCAAATTAATAAATTGGATTTGAAAAGTTACAGGAAAATTCATTTATTACACTCATTATAAAAGAAAAACTTTCAAAAGGAAAACATCTTTATCTTACAGAAAAAAAATCTTTTATATGCTTACATACTCTCCGTAAGTTGTTTTTCCGCACATGCTCTATAATCGCTCAAACTCGTGAGTTCTGAGGTAGATTTCCTATAGCTAACTATTAATGGCACTTGACGATTTTTCCGATTTTTTCGTTGTATTTTTACGACTCCCCAAGACGGAAAAAAGTACATCTTTAAAAATATTTTATGTATAAAGAAAGCAGATGTTTTTTCAATTACAAATTTCCGGATTTTCTTTGAAGTTTTACAATATTTTGTTTCAAATGAACTTGGCAGCGTTGGAAAAGGTTAAAAAAATGTACCAATATCTAATAAATGCGTAAATAGTTTTATATTTTTTTAGGAATTTAAATTAGAAAAATTGAAAAACATTGTAGAAATTGAGATTTTAATAATATGTTTGAAGTTAACCACATTTTAAAAGCATTTATTATTTAAACAAAGTTACTTAATACAGTCAATAAAGCAACACCATGAAATTCATTTTGGCTCAAAACTGATTTTCAAAGCCAACTTTTGTCATTATTGTAACAATAACAGTCTTACAAAACAATGCAGAAAAATCAAAGCCAGTGCCCAACTTTCAGTGGATCTCTACTCCATAAAATAAATATGCGTGCTAAATTTCAAGTCTAAATCTAACAAAGCAAAAATCATCAATACCTCGTTTTATCACCAGTACCTCGTTGACAGCATTCTTAGCGGATTCCAATTCAACAAAAGAAGCATGCAAACCAAATTTTATTATTATAGTCTTAGCAGTTCAACAACGGGAATATTTTCTATCAATACGCCCCAATAACTCTCCCAGCTTCCATCTGGAGTTGATTTCTGTAAAATCCATTCTTAGTGGAACTCTATTCAACTAAAGAAAAGTACTCAACAAATTTCAAGTAAATGAGTTAAATTCAAAAACAGGAATTTTTCTATAACACGCCTTAATCCCTCACAACCCCACTCCTTTTGGGGTCCGTTTTCGCAAAAATCTTTGTAAAAAGAACTTTATTCCATGAACGGAACATACCTTCTAATTTTCAAGCAGGTGGTTCTATTAGTTGAAAAGCGGAAGTATTTATATATTACGCCCCTTAATCCTTCTCAGTGACCCTTGGGGATCAATTTTCCCCAAAACTATTTTGTAGCGGATCTCTACACCATGAAAGGCATGTATAATGTCCCTTAAACCCCCGCAACACCACTTAGGAAACGATTTTCACAAACTCATCTTATAGCGGATCTCTACTTAATGAAGGGAATCAGCTTACTGAATTTCGTGATTTTACGTCTAATCGTTTTAAAAAGGAGTTTATTGCCTATAACGCCACTTAATTCTCTACAACGCCACTTAGGAGTTGATTTTCACAAAACCCATTCTGTAGGGGATCTGTACTTATGAAAGGAATCCGCTTACGAAATTTTTTTTTGAAGACTGTACGTCTAATAGTTTAAAAATGGAAATAATTATATAAAACGCCCCTTAAGCCCCAGCAACGCCACTTAGGAAACGATTTTCACAAAACCCATCTTATGACAGATCTCTACTCAGTGAATGGAATCTGCTTACTCAATTTCAAGATTTTACTTCTAATAGTTTAAAAAAGGAGTTAATTGCCTATAACGCCCCTTAATTCTCTACAACGCCACTTGGGAGTCGATTTTCACAAAACCCATTCTGTAGGGGATCTGCACTCTATGAAAGGAATCCGCTTACCAAATTTCAAGACTGTACGTCTAATAGTTTAAAAATGGAAATAATTATGTATAACGCCCCTTAAGCACCCTCATCGCCCCTTAGAGGTCGATTTTTGTAAAAATCATTATGTAGGGAATCTCTACTTTAAGAAAGAAATCTGTGTACCAAGTCTTTTTCATGACTGTACATATTATAGTTTAGTAATGGAAATAATTATCTATAACGCCCCTTAAATTCTCGTAACGCCCCTTGGGGTTCGAACTTTGAAAAATTCGTTCTTAGATGACGTCTACTCTATGAAGGGAACCTACCTATACTAAATTTCAAGTCTGTAGGTTTAATAGTTCGGGAGATATCGTGATTAGTCAGTGTGTCAGTATGTCAGTGAGTGAGTGAGTGAGTCGCTTTTCTCCTTTATATATATAGATAGATATAGTAAAGTTTAAAAAAAAAAAAATTTTATTTTATTTTTTTCTCTTCCATTATAATTTTTTAAAATATTTTTTGCTTCATAATAATTTGAATAAAATTAAACTGCCTGTTTTTTTTAAAACTTTATAAATCGTTTTAGCATTTTACTTCATGAAAAAAAGAATCAGTAGGTAGATAACACGAAAATCAACTGTCTCATCAGCGAAATATCAAGCACAGCTGCGTTACAACAAAGAGAAAAAAATTCAATTTCATGTATCATCTCGCCGAAAAATATCGAACCCTTCTTTGCTACTCCCTTTATTTAAAAAAAAATAAATAAATAAGTTGTCTTTTTTTTGAAAAAAAAAACCTTCTCATGAGCAAGAAATTTTCATTCTTTCGAAAGCACTTCATCAAAATGAGTAAATATATTGTACATCAAATAACTCCTGTCGTTGAGATGAAAAAAGTGCATGAAACGAACTCTGCCATCTACAGGAGGCAGCAACAAGTGTTTTGATGCTCAACAGGACTTATTCTTGCTTGTTGAAAAGTAGCTGTCTCCTTAGGGAATCATACAAGGCAACAAAATGGCAAAGAAGAATATGCTTGCAAGCTGTTAGTCAGAAGATCACGAAAAAAAAATGTTGTGCATGAAAAATCTATTTGTTGTGCTGCTCTCTGCCAGGGATTCCAAAAACAAAACAAAAACAAGATCTTTTTCCTCCCTTTCTGGTTTTCGATCAAGACTTTCAATTTTTTTTTTACGCTTAATACTTTTTCTTTTTGAATTGGCGACTTTTTATTATTATCTTGTGTATTTTTTTTCCCTGCAAAAGTTTTTTTTCTTCTGCTAAATGAATGCAGGGTTTGCAAGAATTTTTTCAGTGGAAAGTAGGATGATGTATTTTAGCATTTGTTTCTTCTCTCGCGATTTCTGAAACTGTTTGTTTAAAGGAAGAAAATTCCCTTTATGTGTTGAGTTAAGCAGTTGTCTCTATTTCAATTCAGGCATAGATTAATATAATTTACCTATAGTCATTAAGAGTGTACTTATAAATTTGCTGTACTTCCTTCAACTATCCATTATTCGAATGAACTATTTAATTATTTCTATTTTTATTTATGTCCTTTAAATTATATATAAATTATATTTCTTTTAAGAATAAGAAAATGAAATAAAAACCAGAGGCTGTGCAAATATTATTCAACGTAATGAAATAAAAGTTTGCTTAAAGCAAATAATGTAATTTAATTTACAAGTAAACTACAGGGAAATTTAAAACAGACCGGAAAGGTTTTTTGTAAACTTCATTCCTCTTACTCTCTCTCTGGTCATTTTATTAAATATCTTAACCGTCAGATACTTCCTTATATTCTTCTTGCTTTATTCAAAAATATTTTTGTTTTAAAGTCTATTCAACTCTTTTACAAACAAATCTGGATAATAATATTGTTACGTACAGATAAAGGGCAAAATAATAGGAACACACCTATGAAAGATCTTGAGCAATATTTGTAGGAATTCACCCCCACTCTTCGTATAGGGCCGTTTAGAGTTCAGGTATTGTGCGTGGAGGAGGAAACCGAGCACACACTTTGTTCTCTAAAAAACCCCAAATACTCAGTGATGTTTCGATCAGGTGACCGGGAACACCATGTTAGATGTTCCATCATTCTCATGCAGCCATGTTTGAACAATGCGAGGTGTGTGTACAGGAGCATTATCAAATTGGAACACAGGACGTTCTCCCGGTAAGAGAGTCGTTCCAAAAACTAAGTGAATTAAGTTTGGCGACTAAGCCACTGTTATTTGGATATTATATTAACCCTATCCCAACAATTGTTTTGCCAAACATTAACTGCATGCCAAGAATTAATCGGGAGAGAGAGAGAGAGTTGCATCAATTTATTTCATACGCTTTTTAAGAATGCGGCTTATCAATGTTTGACGGGAACAAAAATTGATTTAAATTCACCAGAGACTGTGATACAGTATAAATTTTGTTATTTGATTCATTTATTAGGACAACATGTATCCCCCTGGGGTTGTGATAACCTTACGTGGGGGGGGGAGAGCAAATCAAAAAGTCCCAAATAAAAGATTATTTCCAAAATTTATTTACTGACAGGAAGCAAAACAAAATACATTCTGATCTGACTTAATAAAAATACACGTTGCACTTCTATTGCAATCTGTTCCAATTTAAAAATTAAAAAGAAAATGTAACATAATACTTTTCTTATTTTTAATAGAAACTGAACATTTTATTGCTTAAGAGTACTATATACACAATTCAATACTTATCTTAATAATTTGTGTGAATTATAATAAAGGACGCGCATGGTAGTTTTAGTGTCAAAGTACATTATTATTCCATTCAATACATTGTTATTGCATGGGGACGCAAAGAAAATTATGACTGAAAATAGGGTCACAAATATTAAAAGTTTGAGAAGCTCTGTATTAAGATTATCTTTTATTAATTAAGGCAGTGTTTCTCAAACTGTGGGCCGCATCCTCCCAGAGGGGACCGATAACCCAGTGAGGGGGGCGCGACCATATCGAAAATTAAAGGTTAAAAAATTAATTTACAGGAATCAAGCATATATATATATATAAAAATACTTTCTGACATAATAAAATATACAGATTTACACTGATGTGATTTATATATATCATCTGGCAAAATAACGTCATCAAAAATAAAAGATTCTACTTCAAATGCTCATTAGCTATATTTGATTCTATAACCAAATTAAAAAATATATATATTTTGTTTGCTTTTCTGTATTCCCACGATGAGAGATTTTTTATTACGTTTCTTTTAGCCTAAAATATTACTTTAGCTGACCTTCAAACATAATGTTATGGTTATCTCCATCCCTCTTTTAGGGAGTTGTATATATATATATATATATATATATATATATATATATATATATATATATAAAGAAATATGTACTATATATCAAAAATAAGAAATAATAGATAAAGAACATAACAAGAAATAGTATAATAAAAATATAAAACCTGAACATGAAGAACAAAATTATAAAGAAATAAAAAAAGAAACTACAAAAAAGAAGAACCTAGCGAGTCAGAAAGCAATTTCGGACTTAGGATCGAATAAGTGGGGTTAAACTAGTTTGAAGGCGCCAACCTTCCCCCTTTGCAACTCGGTAGGAAAACCAAATAAAATAAAATAAACAAACTTCAGAGTTTGGATGACTCAGAGAGTATGAAAAAACCACTCATTACTACTATGTAACAAACTCTCCCAAACTCTTAATGCAGAAAAATCACAAAATAATTACGTAAGAAAAGTAGAAAAATGCTAAAACAATTACATAAGAAAAGTATCTTTCAAGAAATAATTTAACAAAATTTCTTTACTCACAGAGCTTTTACGAGGAGAATCAAGCGTCTTGACATTAATGAAAATCGATTATTCACCAAGTTAAAAAATTCGAAAATACATAAACACATCTTTTGATCTGACTTTTAAACCAGCCAGCAAAGACAGGTATAAAAAAAGACGACAATCAAATACGGTTGAATTTTAATTGGTTGATTGTCAAAAATGTAAATTTGCTAGGCTCTAATTTGGTTGGTTGTCAACAATGTGTAAGATGTTCAAGATGTGTGTGGAAAAAATGTAAACTGTGATATGAGTGTTATGATATAATCTTCACAGCAAGACCACTAACATGCTGACATATATATATATATATATATAATACCTACCGAGTTGCAAAGGGGGAAGGTTGGCGCCTTCAAACTAGTTTAACCCCACTTATTCGGTTCTAAGTCCGAAATTAATTTCTGACTCGCTAGGTTCCTCTTTTTTGCAGTTTCTTTTTTTATTTCTCTATAATTTTGTTCTTCATGTTCAGCTTTTATATTTTTATTACGCTATTTCTTGTTATGTTCATTATCTATTATTTCTTGTTTTTTATATATAATACATATTTCTTTCATATATATATATATATATATATATATATATATATATATATATATATATATATATATATATATATATATATATATATATATATATATATATATTTCTGTTTCGTCTTTTTCCATGCGATAGAGTTTTATGATACGTGGATAAGTATATTGAGCACTTTGAAGAATTATTTGGCCAATATTTATATAATTTTATGAGTATTCTGAAGCAAATAATGCATAATGAAAAACGTTGAACACAATTCTTTTTTAGAACTAATAACCATATTTTTATATAGAAAGAGCTGAATTGAATGTTAGCCAAAAGTGTCTGTGATTTGTGTCCATTATTTAAGTCACGCCCATTTGAAACAATTTAGTTCAGTTTTACTGGATTTCTCAAATTTTCGAAGAAAAATTGAAAAGTCCTTGAAATAGATAAGTATATTTTCCCTTAGTTAAATTATTCGCTGAAATTGTGATTTTTTTTGTATATAGTAAAAATAATTATAAAAAAAGTATTGGGAGGGAGTCATTTTCCGCGGGAACATTAACATTAGTATCGAGTGCACACTTGATCATGGGCTAAAACATTTTGATGTTTTCTCGCTTTAAATATTAAAAAATAACACAATAATTCTTTATTGGAATTTTACATTTTTTTCATTATTTAACATTAATTCTTTATGCTAATTCTGTGAGGCTTAAAATTGCAGTTCGTTCAAAACTATTTATAAGACGAGCATTCATTTAAAAAAAATCATTTTACATTTTTGTATACATTGCCTTGCACTTGGTTTTACTCTCCTTACAAATAAGCTATTATATTCAAAAAAATGTATTATTTTTTTTAAAAAAAATCAACTCGTGGGAAGAGTGGGTACTTCAGCCAGTATAAGAACAAGTTTAATAATTATTGGTGACTTACATGGGCTTGTCTTGCAGAGCAAAGTTTTTCAAAGGAAAGCTTAGTATTAGAAATCGACACTGAGTTATATTTCTATATTTAGCTGACATTTATATGTTGTCTTCAAAACAAACACAGCAGAAAATCCAGTTTCACAAAAGTGGGATGCTGAATACTTCGAATAAATGGCTTTAAAGCATCATAGCATAGGCCTACGGGTGCGCGTTATACGGTGAAAATTAACAAGTAATATGAAAAAAAGAAAAACTTTATCTTCTTTTTATATTAAATAGTTACAATTAATATAAATATGTACATACATAGGACAGAATCACAACATTAAGTGGTCATTAATTTGTATTCATTATCATTAAAGTATTGTATTGTCATCCAAAACAATCGTGTCTATAAAATTTTAGTTTAACTGAATGCTTCAAAATGTGAGAAAAAAACTTTTTCAAGTTTTGACACAAGTCTCCAAAAGGGTCGCTAAGTCACCAACGTGGCCGTATTTGTAATTCTTTAAATACGTAGTTTTAATGAATTACTTTTTATTAATTATACTTAAATTATTGTATTGCCATCCAAAGTAATCCTGCATATAAAATTTCAGCTCAATTGAGCTCTTTAAAATGTATTTTGTTAACGATTGAAAAAATTCCACCAAGATAAATTAAAAAATAAATAAATAAATAAATATAGAGAGAGTGTGCGCTAATAGTAGGGATTGAAAAAAAGCAACTTGAAAGTATAAGTGCGTATTATACGCCGAATTTAACATTAATAGTTTTTTATGTGTTTTTGAATAAATTTACGAAAAACAAATTTTTAATAACCGGAGGAAAGAAATATTAATCTATCAATTAGTTTATTTTCGTATTAAACTGCGGTACGCATTTTTATATGAGTTCAAAGAAGTTCAGACAAAGAGATAAAGAAAAATAAGTTATTTCTTTGGAGAGAAAACTGTAGGATTATAATTAACACTTTTATTGAAAGGGACGAGTTAACTCCACAAACATACTATTGTAGGAGTTGCTATTGATTGTTTTTTCAAAGTAAAATAAACAAGCTTAAGGTATCCGACTACCCTAAAACCATGATTTTTTTCAAAAATCGGCAAAATTTTTTATGATTTTATTTTATAGACCATTTTATTAACTTAATAACAATACCAAGTACTTTATTTTCCCTCCACTAGAACAAAAACTACAAGCGTTTTAGTAAAAGCAAATGCCATAACTTTACACAAGATGTCAAACTTTAAAATGCGTTTTACGCGAAACGTGTTTTTTTCGAAAAACTCAAACGGGGACCGCGATTGCTCAAAAGGTTTTGAAAATAATTAGCTGAAATTTTTTGCTTATGTTCTGCATAACAGTAGATGTGTTTTGATCTTCAGATTTATCAACAACTGTTTTATTTCAAAATTTGCAGCTCTTTATGTGAATATAGTCAATGTTTTTTAAGCAATTTCGTATAATGACTTAGGTAAAGTGCTCTAGTTTTTGTAAAAATTAAAATATTTCTTATCGTGAAAATCACTTCAAACAGGAATAACAAAGTAACACATCAAAATTGAAAAATTGAGAATTTGTTCATAAAATCTTTGTAGAGAGCGGGCCCCGTTTATGTAATTTTTCGTACATTTTTACTAGTTTTTTCCCATTTTAATAATAATATTTTTTTTTCTTTTACCAATTTTAGGATTTTTTCCTTAAAATATACTATATAAATATAAAAATCACAAAAAGATCTCCATATTTCCTTTTTTTCAAACAAAAAGTTGTCGCAAGTAGTCGGATACTTTAAGCAGAATTTGTGTTTTGTTTCAATTTTAGCGCTGCGGACAGCAGCACTGACTGAAAGCAAAGAGGGTGGGGCAAAGCTCCACCATTGCCGCGATGAAAGTGTTAAATAATTAACGGTATTTTCTAATTTATATAAAATAATGGAAATTTTATGTGTAGGTTTAATGAAATAATAATCTTTTCTTCTACTCTTAGTCTAAGATGTATTACTTTAATTAAAAAAAATATACAAAAAGTTTTTTCCCCCTTTATTTACAATTTGCTTAAATGTAGGAAAACCCGGAAACACTTGAACGCATTCCTTAGTGCCTTGTAAGGATCTCCACTTTGGAATTTTACGATCTCCCTTTGAGGCTTTACGATGCAGCCCTTGTTTTACGATTATTTGATTGCTTTGCTTCAGTACGTAGTTTACGACGTTTTCGGTTTCCTAGACCATTTCTTTAAACTGAGGCTTGAGAACAAAAAAGATTTTACACTAACTGAATAGTTTACGGCGAGAAAAAGCATCCGATGCTTATTATTAACGTAACAAAATATAAAGCTATATAATCAGAAAAAATTGTAATGCCTACTTGCCCATAGATAAATGAGTTTAGTCCAGTTATGACATATCCATTAAAAATTAGACACACTATTTAAATTATATTTATCTGAGGAAGAAATAAAGCAAACCGTTGTATATATATTTAGTGTTGCTGAATGGGAAGAATTAACAAATATTGTAAAACTAACAACTTTTATTGTATCAAAGCACAGTATATCACTGGTAAGTGTTCAATTAGAAATCCCGAATCCTAATTAAAAAAGAGTAACAAACCCTTTAAGGGGACTTGGCACCCTTTGAACAAACTTCTTTATTTACGTATTTAAAAATTATATTTTAACATTTTATACAATGTTTCTATTCAAGAAAATGTTACTAGATGAAAATTTTCAAATATTATTCACACAATTTTAAAAATTTTAATTTTTTGAAGAAAATTGGGAAAATTTTAAAATCCTACTCCTTTTGTAAAAATTAATTTTTTGACCTGAAATTTTTTTATAATATTCTTATGGATGTTCTTAACAACTTTAGAGATCGATTTTAGAATAACTTCATTCGTTTTCGAGAAAAAAAATAAAATGTTGATATACAGGCTAAAAATCAACGAAAAAGCCAACATGTCTTACATTTTATTTTTTTTAAAAAAAAGTATTCAGTTTATAGCAAAACGGATCCCTAATTTTATTACATGCTTTATTTTTAACACGCAGGGAAAAAATTGAAGTGATTGGTAAATAATTATCGAAGGAGTAGCATTTTGAATGCACTAAGGTTTCGAAAAACACAAACTGAGAAAAACCACTTTAAAGTTTATAATTTTGAAAAAATAATTCTTATATAAGCTTAAAATACCACTTTAAGATATTACTTATACGTTTTTATTTAAAATAATTGCATTTTCATATGTTTTCAACCCACACATTTTTATAAATGATCAATTTTTAGAGAGTACTAATTGCACAAGAAAACTCAAGAAAAACTTTGAAAAAAAAATTTTTTTTTTGTCACGACAGAAATTTTAGCTGTTTTTCTTCTTATAATATTAAAGTATTACATTTGTATGAAAAATATATCAGGAAGAAGAACTAAATTTATATAAAATTATTAATATAAAATGCCTTAATTTAAAAATTTTACATGGACACATTTCACAAAGGAAGAAAAATTACATTATTGTATTGCCTCGGAAATATTCTGCTTTTAATACTACACATTCTTTTTATAGTTATTATTTCTATTTATAAAATAGATTTTTATATCATAAGGCTTTTTTTAGCTTTTTTTTTTTCTAAAAGGGGTGTGGCTGAATTGCCTAATTTGTTTTCAAATGAAGTTTTATTCAACTTCTAACTTTCCGACATGCACAAGTGATATATCAATCGAAAGATAATAATGCAAAGAATAAGATTAAATAAAAATAAAAAAAACGATAGGTTTGTGATTTTTAGGGTACCAAGTCATCTTAAGTCTTAAAATATTGCTTCTAGTTTTCATTCAGGTTTAAACTCCAGAATAAAAGTCATATCAACGTCGCAATAAAACGCAACACGACTTCGTAATTTTGGACCATGCTCGAGTGACGAAGACGACACTTGGGTTGATATCCCCTCCCCGAATTACTACACCACGCCGACGGTAGAGATTTCAGCTCCACAGATTTAGAGAGCATCAGCATCCTTTACACGGCGGGTCTTCAGTGCCACCAGGACTTGAACCCTGGCCACATGTTCGTGAATATGAACATTAGGCTACCGCGGCTTCATTAATTCCGGAACTGGATAATCAGAATACGCGATTGTCTTTGTTAAATCCTTTTCTTTCTTGCATTTCTGGACCCACTGAAAAGAAGAGCTGATGCACGTTAAGTTTGTATTTGTTCAACGTCGTCACTTTGGAGTGGTATGTGAGGTGGCGTTAGCTTAGTGGTCAAGGTCATGGGCAATGGCTTCGAGCCTACTGTCAATGAAGACCCGCCGTGTAGAGAGGGACGCTGCACATTAAGTTTGTAGAGGTTCAAAGTCCGCCCATTTATGTGGTGTGATATTAGGAGGAAAGGGTGCCAACTCGAGTGACATCCTGGACCATGTTTCAAAAGGACAAGGTGTGAGAGGTTATCACCTCTCCCCTGGTTCCTAGATATGTGAGAGGTAGGGAAGAAACACTCGCCTTGAACCAATCAATCTATTTATTTATCACACAATGAAACGACACTAATTCAATTAAAAATTGTAAGAGAACGTCATGGTGCTAACTAGGAAAGTGGAACAACGACTGTAATACCCGAAAAACTAGGTGACTATCAAACTTGATCCTTACTTTATAAAGAATCCAATCTATCATCTAATTTAATGTAATATCAATTTAATCTCAGTGAACAATCGCCACTTTAAAGCTTCCTCCTAATAAGTCTTTAATCACAATAATTCAAATACGATACCTGTCAGTAACAATCTCACCTAAATCGGGTTTATCTCCTATCTCTATTCTAACTAGAAAATTTAGACTATATATAGTAAGTCAATTCGAGTATCACGATTTTCTTCTTCCAAAAGGTTGGTTGTGAATAATGTGAATTGATAGCCCAAAGATTTCCCAAGAGGATTAGTTCAATCGTATTTACCCCCTCTTCTACTCTACTCTAGATAGAAAACTTGGACTATATATAGTAAGTCAATTCGACAGACTTGATTTACAGACTTGAAATTTGACAAAAATATTTCTTCAGTAGAGTAGAAACCCGCTAAGAACTGTTTTCGAGGAGATCTTTTCCCAATGGGGTTTTTAGAGGGGTTTTAGGGACGTCACAGATAAAAAAAAATCTGTTTTGTACAATTAAACTTACAGGTATGGGATTAGGCAAGCATTTTTCTTTTAATGAATAAACATGATTAAAAATTATATTTGAGAATTTTGAAAGCGAGAGAGGGGAGGGGTACAGGGTACAAATGATAAACATACTTCTGTTTTAGAAATTCAAGTTCTGTCCTTTTCACTGAAGAAGCGAGTTTCTTCAAATTGATTTCAAAATCATCAAAAATACACTAATAGGGGAATTGACGGATAAAAATAAGAATTAGCTCTGAATATATGAAAAAAATCTTATGATGCACCATATCACTTCGACTGCATATTATTTTGTTTTGAAAATGTTTCAACTCGAGATGTTACATCAAGAAGCTCACTATATATCGACATACGTCAATTTTTTGTGTACTAGTATCTTTAAAAGAAAAATAAAATTTTCGAATAGTTCAAAAATTTTCTTTATGACAAGGTAATAGTAATATCATTCTTCGAGAGCACAAAATAGTCTTTATAGACATTTTCAAAACTTTTTCGCGTATAATATTATTGGCAAGCCGCTAGAAGTGCTGGAAAAAAATCAAGAAAAATATACCTTGTAGCAAAGAGCAAATATGTATATAGTTTTGATTTCTTTCTTCTTACGTAACTTCTCAATAGTTCTTGAGGGGTACATTTCTTTTTCATGGAATATGAAGGGAAATCAATCTCTATTAAAATTGTATTTTAGAAATGACATAGAACAGTAGCGCAATATTCTTGTGGTATAGTTTTTGTTTCCTTAGATTTCTTTTGGAATGTAAACAGAGAGTAAAATGTATAATTCATTTTCCTAGGACAAGAGATAACGTTTTTGGATCAACGTGCCCTTTTTCCAAAAATGTGTTTAACGGGGTATAGATGTGCCGTCAAATAATTTTGACTTGAGATTTTTGGGAAAATAATAAAATTAAGGTATTCAACACTACGTTCGGAACCGTGATTTTACAAAAGCGTATAAATGGATAATATTTATGATATTTAGTGTTACTTAGATTAGAAAATGTATATAAAATTATTTTAAGAATACTATTACAATAAAACATTATTTAAGTACAATATTTTCACAAAAAAATGAACATAGAATGACCCAGTTTAAAAATATTTTCCTTTTGTGAAAAATGCTTCTATTATAATAATATTTTGCTTGTATATAACTCAGACCTCTGTACAGAGGCTTCACTAGAATTTTTGAAATGCATAACTTAGAAGTGGGTTTATCCACATTTTATGACAACAGAGGAGATCAATTTTAAGAAAAAAATGCCGATAATTATTTCAATAGGTGGTAACTGAAATTAATGTAATTTTTTCAAAAGTCCTAGTTCAGACTCTCTGGAAAAGTCTTTACTTTATATAAGAGAAACATTTTCTTTTTTTAGAAGCAATTTTTTATAAAAGTAGAATATTTTTAAAGAAGAATATTTTAAGTTAATTTTTTTCCAAAATAGTGTATTTAAATAATTTTTTTTGTCAAAATGTCCTTAAAATAATTTCATGCATATATTCTAATCTATGTGACACTAAATACCCTGAAAATGAACCATTTATGTGCTTTTTTAAAATCATGGCTACTTACGAATAGTCGGATACCTTAAATACTAACTACACAAAACTCTTTATTTACTATTAAAAAATACATTTTGCACTGCATAACAGTAAATGTTTTGGATATACGTATTTAATTCAAATTAAAGTAACATTAGTGTGACTTCTTAAGTTACTTTTAGCAGAACACATGCTCAATTAGAGTCATCTGCCAAATGGTTTTCTAAGTCGCTCTTAAATGTTATTCATCTCCGAAAATAATGATTCTCGGGCATAGTTAGATGAAAATATGGTTAAAAAAGCATGAGCCAGCTTCTTCAAACAGTTAAATGTATCGGGAATGGAATTCCATATTTCCAAAATTTTGTTACTGACATTTTTACTTATATTTCTTGTTAATTTTCTGTTTCAATCAATTCCATCGTTTTCCTTGTTTTAATATATTTTGGAATCCATATTGAACAACTAAACTGGAAATCAAGCACATTTGCATTCAAATTCTTGAATTTCTTCCAATCGAATTGGGAAAAGTTCAGTTTATCAAATAAAGTCACATCAGGGTACATAATAATTATGGAAAAATGTTCTTGAATAACTTTTTCTTCGTCTGAATTTTTCAAGTTTGGGAAGTACTAGTAGTTTCTTGTAATAATATCCTTTCTGAATATATACAATTTAGCGTGAAAAGCATTGAGATTACTCTTGAAGATAATATTTTTTATTTGTGTCTTGAGGCTCTACATTCAATTCTTTGAAATATTGGCATGTGTCTGTAAAAATGCGCCTGATCACTCGCGTTCTTAATTCTTCATAGTGAACTTTGTTATTTTGAACAAAAATGCAAACCGTTTTGATCAAAGACGTGCTAAAGTAACTGTGTCGCGTCCCATTCGTTCACCATCCCTGTCCTGGGATGATTCAAAGGAAAAAATATAAATCTAGAGATACAATATCATAGCAGAATTGAACACAAATGAGAACATTTAAGAAATAAAATATAAAATACTATAAATTCTGCATTCATTTTTTTAATAACTCCTGAATGATATTTTTTCAATATTTACTGTTAATACTTTTAAGGTAGGCGTCTACTTTTAGAATTAGAATAGGGAAAGAAATATGGAATTTGTTTTTATTTGATTAATAAATTACAGTTGGACCTCTATATGATGAAGTCACTAAATCCTGGGAAAAAGTTCGTTGTATGGAAAATTCGTTATATAGAGGTTCATCTTTCAATATATTTTATAAACCACATAAAAAAGTTTTAAATTCATACACGCTATATACTAAAAAAAGTAATTATTCACGCCTTTTTGTAGATTAGTATCTATTTATTTTATAAATATAACCCATCAAATACAAAAAAAAACCTGCAAAGAAAACGAGAAATAAAATGTTGTCGAATACACTGTATTTTTCTACATTAAGAAAATAATTTTATGTTAAAAATAATGATTTTTAAAGACATTTTTCTATTTTTTAAAGCATGCAAGTAATTTTAAATATGCATTATTTTATAACTAGAATTCTACTGAGGGCGAAAGAGGACATCGAAGATGTTTCTAGTAAACTACACAATGGAGATTAAAGGTTGTACTTCTTGGACGAAATTCCCAGAATTCTATTGATCTCAGTCAGTTAGGCCCCTAATAAAACTAGTTCAAGATTTATGACCTCCATAAAATGTGTTAATAGAGAATAACTTGAAATGTCTAGAAATATTTTAAAAATGGAGAGGAAAAGAAATTGAGTTACAATAAAAAAAAGTTCGTTATATAGAAAGTGCACTTCACTATAGGGAGGTTATTTTACGAAGAAAATCGTGAAATGTTTTTGGTTCCAGGAAAAAGTTCACTACATAGAAACTTTCGCAATATAGAGGAGGTTCGTTATATGGAGGTTCGTCTGTATATATATGAAATCTTTAGTTTAAAAAATTACTTATCATTTCAAATTAGTATTTTTAGAAATTAAATTATATGTATTTTGATTTCAAATGATTTAAAAAGATAGATATCATAATTTTAAAACTGAAGTTTTAAGTTTTCTGTACGATAACTATCTCTTTTTTTCATTTTTAACGTCACCTGATCATGGTTCAAAATTACGAGGCCCTTTGTAAAAACTTTATTATAGCTGAACTGTGCGACGTTAATATTCACTCACTTACTCAATTTTCATTTTTAAAAGTATTTATTATATGCTTTTATAAAACACTTTTGGAATACAATAAGTTACGTTTGATTTAATCAAAATCAATTTTCGTAATATAATTTAAGAAATATCAATGGCATTATGAAACCTTTTTTTATTATTTGGTGTAGTTAAGTTGTTTGGCTTTTCTTTGTTTTTTTATTGTTCAATCTTTGTTTTAATTCTGATTATTTCTGTTTGAGCTATATTTATTTAATTTATGAAGCAATTTTCCAAAATGCGGATGAAAAATTAGTCTTTTGTTTCGAAATTTAATAACATTTTTGGAAAAAAAACCTTATGCTCCAATATCGTGCATAAAATATCGGGTTCTATACTCAACAATACATTAAGACTATTTGTCTAATGGACTAAATTCTTAAGATAATCCCTTCCAACAGATGTTTCCACAGAGTGGGTGGCCAAGATCAAAGAACACTGAGTCATCAGTGCTTCTCAAAGTTTCCATATTTGAGACCCAAACATAATTTTCCTCGCGCCCCTCCACACATAGATTTAAAAATAAATTTACTTGGGCAATTGCATTTCAGACAAATATTGCAAAATTGAATATACACTGGTGTGCAAAAATTAAGGACGAGACGGTTTTTTCAATATAACTTTGTACAAATTCAACACATTGAATACCGTAAGATCCCCAATACCTAAGGACATGTGTAATGTAAGCAACACTTACTGAAAGAGAAATCAGAGGGATAAAAAGAAGCTTGATTGAAAAAGTAGCATGGAGCGCAATGCGACTGAAGGCCGAAACATCCCTGTGATGGGTGTCCAGCAAGAAACATCCGGTCTTTAGTACGGGGTAATGATCTCCCCTGACTGCTAGGCAGGTTTCACAGCGTCTGGCCATGCTGAGAATGAGGGTGTGAATGAGTTGTTGAGGCATTGCTTCCCATTCGTCTTGCAGCGTCAATCGAAGCTCCCGAATCGTTACTGGTGGTAAGGTACGAGCTGCCAAGCGTCTGCCTAGAAAATCCCATACATGCTCGATGGGATTGAGATCCGGAGATCGTGCCGGCCAATCCATACGTTCAATATCCTCACTCTCTAAGAGCTGTTCGGCAGCTACTGTGCGATGACATGGTGCATTGTCGTCCATGAAAAGGAACTGCAGACCCATAGCGCCTCTAAATAGACGCACATATGGAAGACGAATCTCGTTACAATAACGGGTTCCGTTGACTGAACCTGCGTCGAAGATGTGAAGGTCTGTACGACTACCAAGCATGATGCCTCCCCAAACGAGAACATCGCGACCTCCATACCTGTCCCTTTCAATGATGTTCGAGGGATGATTGCGGCTTCCCCGCTCTCTCCAGATGAGTATGCGATGAGAATCGCTACTCAAACTGAATCTGCTCTCATCTGTAAAGAGTACTCGCCCCCATTCATTGTCTCTCCAATTCCGGTGTTCCCGGCACCACAGAGAACGCCTTCTCCGATGGGCAGGCGTTAAAGGTACACACCGTACAGGGCGTCGTGAAAACAGACCACCACCGTGCAGTCTTCTGGCCACGATAAAACGCGATATCGGTCGTTCAGTCATCCGTGTCGTGTGTCTAGCGATTTCTCCTGCATTTTTCTTCTGGCCTGTAAGACAATGTACCGGTGATCTGCGGGTGTGGTTCCTCGTGGACGACCACTACTGAACCCCCGGATAGCTATTCCTGTAGTTTGAAATTGTCTCCAAAGTCGTGAAACGATGCTGTGAGCAATTCCGAACTCTGCAGCCACACTTGTCACACTGCGGCCTTCCTCCAACTTCCCAATGATTCGACCTCGGGTAAAAGCATCCAGATGTCGTCTAACAGATTGATTATTTGCCATTTCTCACTGAGGCAGCAACTCGGTGTGATTTTAACTGCTATACGGCGTGCAATCTCTTTGCCAGAAATACTGATCTTACACCGACAACATGCTTTATACTACTCAGACACTCCCCCATTACGTCTACCTGCATATCTGCGCATGTGCTACCGTACATCACCTTACTTAATCTCCTGATTAGTCTTTCTGTCCGCTCTGCCTCTTCGTTCAGCTGATATGCTATTTTTTCGACTTCGTCCTTAATTTTTGCACACCAGTGTAGGGTTTTTTTAATTACATTTAGAGTATTGTTAGTGAATTTCTTATATATATATATATATATATATATATATATATATATAACAGAAATGTTTGAAATCTATAGCATACTTTTTGTTTGGAAATGATTGGAAATTTTACCTAAATATTTTACCCTTTTTTAATTAATAAAAGAAGAAAATTATTCAACGATCTCATTTGAAAGCCTAAGTAAATTGTTTTGTTACGCATAGAACCAAATAGATTTTATAACTTGCCCCTCTGTAATTCCACCTACATAAATTCTGAAGCAACCAATTCTAAAGCGACATTCGAAAATAAAACTCATCGTAATTATTCAATTAATGAATGGTGCTTAGCAACTAAGTCGTATTATTTCAAGCAATTCCTTTCCCAGATTTACGATTTACGTAAACTAGAAAAAACGGAAGATTCTTAAAAACATTCCTTAGAGCCTCGTCTCTTTGGCAACTTCGGAAGTTTACGATCGCCAGTACGGGTTTTACGAGCCAGAGCTTATTTTACGATTGTTGGGTCTTTTTTATTCACTTTACGACGTTTTCGGTTTCTCAGACAACTTCTTTATTTTGAGGCTTGATAATAACAGTAGAGCTATGAGCAAGTACAGTAGATCTCGGAATCACGCATTTTTTTGGCATAAGAGTTCTCATTTTTAGTTTCAAGGAGCAATTGAAAAATATCGAAAATTTTAAATTTGCTTTTTTCCCATACAGAATGCTGGTGATAATTTTGTCTGGAGAGCTGAAAATATAAACAATTTCCTTTTAGATATAACTCTTTGAGTTTGCAATTAAATAATTTGATATTTTTGCATTTTATAAATAAAAGAATGAGGCTCCAAAAACAAAAGATAAAATTTTAAAAATAAAATCATAATTTTAAAAATTATAAGCATATGAAAATACAAAAATATTTTTGTAAGAAATATTATAACTTTGCATTGTTCCAAATCTCCCTTTATGACCACCATAAAATCTGTAATGCGTAAAATGCGTAATGTAGAGCAAATAATTTGAAATGTCCAGTAATAAATTAAAATATAGGGAGACAAAAAATTGAATCACACGAAAAAAGTTCGCTGTATAGAAAATACACTTCGCTAACGGTAAGTTTTTTTACGAAGAAAATCGCAAAATGTTCTTGGTTCCAGGAAAAAGTTCACTGTATAGAGAACAATTCGTAATGTAGAGGCTCGTTATATAGAAGTTTGACTGTGAAAAAGTAATATTATGTAAGGTTTAAAGAGTATAAAACATTTTATAATTTTATAAAGTTTTACACATCAAAGGCTAAAATTTTTAGAAAATAGCATGCGCAACGTGTAAATTAATATTTATTGCAGGAATGTTTATTTCCATATGCTTACAATTTTTAGAAGTATGATTACATCATAAACATTTAAAATTTTTCTTAAAAAATTATTCTTTTCTAAATAATGTGTAAAACATTCAAATTATTTAATTTTAAATAAAAAATATATCTGTTTCAAAATTGTTTATATTTTCATCTCTTGATACAAAATTAACTCCCTTGAGAGACCTTAATTCAGTGAATCCTAAACTTAATATGCCCATAGACCACAGTGCTTCTCAAATTTTCAAAATTCGCGATCCAATTTTAAAGTATCATCCCCCCCCCTTCTCCGTGCAATAACAACCTTTGAATTCAATAACAATGTACTTTGGCAAAAGCTCCAGTGGCCGCGGTAGCCGAGTGGTATAGGTATCGGACGTGCCTTGCCTTGTCACGAGTTCGATCCCAGTACCACTAAAGACCCGCTGTGTAAGGCAGCAATGCAAGTTAAATCTGTCGTGAGCTGAAACGTCCTCCCGTTGGTGTGGTGTGGTAGTTAGGAGAAGGGGTGCCAGCTCAGATGTCGTCCACGTCACTTGATCATGGTTCAAAATTACGTGGTTCGTCACCAAAAGCCCTCGTGTAGCTCGATAGTGCGACGTTAATGTTCAATCAATCATCGTCAAAAGACTCAATACGAGTTTACAAATAAACTTTACAAACTGTTTAGATAAGTATTATGTTTTGAATATGACTAGCTCATGAAGTCACAGCTAATTATTAAACTTGCTCTTATCTTAGTACTGATGAATTAATAATTAAATACGTTGTGCAGTACTGATGCTGTTATAAGAGTATTATATCAATGTGCATGTGCATTTTATTTCGCTCCATTTCAGTAAATTATAAATATTTTAAAATATCTTTTATTTGTAACTTTTCGATATGCTCCCACCCTCTTAACGCCGTATCACACGTTATGAGCAATTTTTCGTCCAATTCGTGCAATTTTTACTCAGTTCTCATAGCAACGGCTTTCGAACAACTTTTTGATAGGGAGCTCAAAAAGTTGTTCCAAATGAAAATTCCTTGAAATTCCATCCTATGGGGTTCTTCGGCGCCCTATGTCATAAACATGATGGTGGCTTCGATTTCCTTAAACACATCAGATACGGCGTGTAATGTTTTAATGGTGTATAATATTTTAAATAAATTGGTGCTCCCTTTCTGCTTATGCCCATCAACAAAAGCGCGAATGAAGTAAAAGGAATAAATTTGGGTGTTCTTTTGCCGAAGCAGAAAAATCGGCGAGTGTTTTTTCAATGCGGAGACAGAGTGACGCTGACGTCAGAGCCCATCGTTTTGTTTACGGAAACCCTTCCCCCTCAGAGAGGACGAAAATTTGGTCCAAAAAGTTGCACCAAAAAAATGTACGTGTGATACGGCCTTTAGGAGGACACGCCTCACAGTTTGAGAAATGCTGCCGTAGAGCCTTTCAATACCGAAAATTTGGCCATGAACCCTTGAGTAAAATAATTCTATTTCAAGGCATAATAGAAGAATTATAATTTTACTTTGATGTCTTGAGTGGTAAATGCTGACGTAAAATTAAAGCATATATAAAATATCATGATGCCGAAAGTAGTATGTATACACATTGTAACATAAGCATCAAAATATAGGAACGCATATTTCTTCAATGATTTAGGAGAGATGTTCATCTTTATATTAATGCAAAGAATACTACTGCTTTCTGTTTAAAACTAACAAAAAGTAGTTGTCTTCACTTCACATGTCGGGATCGTGCACAAAACAAAACTGCTGATTAGATGTGTGCACATGACACTTTTAAAAATTCCATATTTTAGACAGGTTATTGCATATAGCGGCCAAATTTTGTTCCTATTTAAACATGCAGAAGTGGAAGCTCCCGTGATCGGTCTGATTTCCATCGAGCGACACTTGTCGTTGCACTTTATGTCTACATATTTAAAATTTTTATCCTAAAATTCTTATTAATTTTTACTCTTATTTTTTAACACATAAAAATATTATTAATTCATTTTAATTATCACAAGAATGGAAATGGGTCACAAATATTTTACTTAACATTAAAACTTTTGCTGACCCCCTAACGTTTTCCACGTACTCCGAATTAATTTAAATTTTCACGGATATCTATCAGTAGTCACAAGAACCCTAGGGATCCCTAAGAACCTCTTTGGGATTCCTGACCCTATATCCTGACTTCGTCACTAAAAATGGCGTAACGAGACATTCGGAAATTCTAATTGAAATTACAGGTGTAGGACAAAATAACAGGAACACCTGAGAAAAAATGAAATTACTTTATTAAGAAATTGGGCCGCCTTTGGCCTGGTTTATTTAACGTGGGATTCACTAACAAAGGTTTTTGAACAAAGTTCATCGGTATTCGCATTCATTCCTCGTACAGTGCCGTTTCTAATCCAAATAGTGTGCGTGGAGGAGAAACCCGAGCACGGATTTTGTTCTCTAAGACAAACCATAAAATGTTCAAATCAGGCGACAAGAGACACTACTTTAGATATTCTACTTCAGCATCATGCTCGTGTAATCATGTTTGAAAACAGTGAAATCTGTGAACAGGGGCGTTGTCATGTTGGAACATGGCGAGAGCCTGAAACATAGGGTGAGGATAATTTGCGAGAATGCTTCGATAATAGTCGCATGGGAAAATCTCCCTCAAGAACAACGAGAGGTTTCAATCTACGGAAGATATTGCGCCACACACCATCACAGAGCCTTTTACTTGTTTCACGGTTGGAACCAGACAGTCAACATGAAATGCTTGTGCCGGTGTTTGCCAAATGGAAACACGTCGTGTGGCCTGGAATAATGCAAATAAGGATTCATCAGACCAGATGATTTCTTCCCACTGTATTTGTGTCCAGTTTAGGTGGTCTCAGCACCACCTAACTGGAGTCTCTTCATAACATTAATCTCCGAAACTAATGGTTTTGGAATAGCTACTCTGCCATGAATGTTTGCAGCATGCTGCTCCCTTTGAATAATTTTCATGGATGTGGGATTCTAAGGTTGGTATTCATCTGGGATGTAATATGCGACAGTGTAGTCTTACGTTTTGGAGTGAATATCATCTTCAACACCCCTCGCTCACTGTACTTCAACTTCGACTTTCTCTCACTGTCGTGCTTCACAGAAGCCACCCTGCCCTGGTTTGTGTAGGCTGTATAACCCCTGACACAGTGGTCATTGAAACATTTACAAGGTTTGCTGTTCTGGACATGGATGATCCAGCGATTTGAACTCCAATTATCATTTCTGTTTTCACATCCGAGAAGTCGGACATAGTCACGCTTTGTTAAGAACAGAATTTTCTCGTGTAACTCTCACACTGTCAAATGCCTGACTGATACTTTCTCTTTCGTCATCACTAAGTGGTTCATTGTTGGGACGGCCTTTAATAGGACAGTCAAATGATGACACATTTTTAAGTAGGTGTACCTATTATTTTGTCTTATCCCTGTATGAGCTAATTTATTTAACTATTTGACGAAAAATGATATTATTTAGTGTATAGACTCTTAAATAACAATTAAAATTTATTTCGTGCTTATTTAAATTCACTTTTTTATCGAAATAAAGTAGAATTTAAAATATTTTTGCTCCAATTTCAAATGGATATTTATTTATATTTTCAGCAATTTTTCTCATTTCAAGTTTGAATGAGATCATATTGAATGAGTATCTATAAAGTATATTTAAAAAAAAATAATACACGCCGAAATTAAAAAATGGCTTACAAACCATTAGTTATTAAGAGCTTTTTTGCATTTTTAATTTAACATTTTAGTCACTGAGTAACAATTAATTGATAAATATTTTTTAACCTCCATTGTTATTCGGATTAAAATAAGTGAAAAATCGAGTTTATCTCAAAAACACATCTCTAGTTTATCATTATTGATTTAAATAATAATAAAGACGAATATGTATGTTCTTTTGTTCTTTTATGAACAAAGACTACTGCTCAAATAGCTTTTAAAGAAATTTTTGTGTAGTCGAAATTTTTTTTCTCTAATCAAAGTATCGAAAAACTAATTAAAAAAAAGTCTTCTGCCAAACAATTACTCATATTGAGAAAAAAATGAGAAAATGTTAAACCTTATAGTTTATCTATACGTACAGCAAGTTTCTAAGTAAAAAAAAAACTTTGTTTTTAGAATGCGAAAATTTTTAAGATCACTCGAAAGAGGTGGAACCAAGCAGTCGCGTCTACGTATTATCTTTTAATCATTCTCTTATAACTGACTTGACTCGATTTTGTTCCTTTTTTACAAAAAAGTGCATTGAATTTATTTCATAAGCCTCTATTTTTTCATATTTTGTCAATATTTTTAGATTAATGCCAAATATGAATGTTTTATGTCTTAGTATAAAACTGAAGTAAACTAATCTTAGATTTTTTTGGAATTTCAGGAAAGTTTTGAAAAAAAAATCTTTTCTTTTAGTAAGGATCAAGTTCTGTTATGTAATATATATAGACAATCGAAACTCCATATAACGAAGTCACTAAATAACTCCCCCGAAAAAAAAAAAAAGTACGTTATATGGAAAATTCCTTATGTATAGGTTCATTTTTCAATATACTTAAAAAACCACATAAAACAAATTTTTAATTCATGAACACTATGTACCAAAAAAAGTAATTATTCACAGCTTTTGTAAATTAATATCTATTTATTTTATATATCTTACTCTTTTTTTAAAAAAACTGCAATTAAAGTAAGAAAAAAATGTCGTGGAATACACTGTATTTTCAACATTAAGAAAAAAATATACTAAAATTAATGAATTTAAAAGACATTTTCTAATTTAAAACATATAAGTAACTTCAAACATACATCATTTTATAACTAGAACTCCACTAAGGATGAAAGGGGATATCGAAGATGTTTCTAGCAAACTGCACAATGGGGATTAAAGGTTGTACTTCTTGGACGAAATTCCCAGAATTCTATCGCTCTCGGAGAGTTAGGCACCTAATAAAACCAGTTCAAGGTTTATGACCTCCATAAAATGTATTAATAGAGAATAACTTGAAATGTCCAGAAATATTTTAAAAGCGGAGAGGAAAAGAAATTGGTTTGCAAGAAAAAAAAGTTCGTTACATAGAAAATGCACTTCGCTATAGAGAGGTTATTTTATGGAGAAAATCGCGAAGTTTTCTAGGTTATAAGAAAAATTCACAATATAGAGGTTCGGAATATGGAAGTTCGACTGTATATATATATGTGTGTGTGTGTGCGTGTGTGTATGTATATAAATAGATGTTTGTATATATGATCTTGCTCCACTCCAACACCGATCACTATGAAAATTGACATGATGCACATGTATTTTTTTGTGGAAAAGGCATTTGTGCTAACATCTTTATTGCAGTTCCCCACCAGGTGGCGCTTATCAACTTATGCACAGTTCAATCTGTGGCCAAGTTGCCATCATGGTCCCCCAAAATAACGCCAACATTTCGCTATGTTTCCATTGAATCGCATTTATAATGTAAAGAACGGCGTTCCTTGCGAATCTTACAGATTAAACATAAAATAAATACAACAGAAAGCAATATTAACGTATTACACACCCAAGCATAAATTATTTATTCTATTTTCAGTGTTTATTTCACAAAATTTGTTATGTGTTACTTTTGATGAGCGGAGATCAGCTTATGAAGAAATCTGACTGAAGATGTTTTCAAAAATCGACCCACAAGAGAGTTACGGTGCGTTATAAATAAAAAAAAACTTTTTTTTATCAGCTACAGGCTTAAAATTTTACAAATATGGTCTATTTGTACAGCTGAAATTTGCAAAATGTTTTTTTTTTTTGTTTAATTTGCAATTCACGTAAAATTAACTTTAAGAACTTCCTTATCCTTCTGTCTGTATTGTTTAATTTTTCAATTCACCCGTGTGAGGAACGGGTATACCAGGTAGTTCAATTTAAATTTTGTTTTTCAGTTTTAACTAACCAATTTGTTCTATAAACTAAGTTTGAAACTTTAAAAGATCCCAAAGAAATTGTGGTAATCCAATTTTTGCAGACGTATCATTTATTGTAATAATTTTTTTTCAACTCACTAAGGAAGGTATATATTTCTTTTAAGGTACGGTTTTCTCATTTATTGCAAAACAAGTTCTTTTGAACTTATTGATTGATCGTGTCTGCTGAGTATCGTTGCACTTCAAATAAATGTAAGGAATTTTGACAATGGATCTTATAATTTTTATTCAGGGTGAAGAGACAAGAACAAAATGTCAGCTAGCTCCCCAATCTCCAAACTTCTGCACCACGCCAACGTGAAGAGAATGATACTCGAAATTTTTAGTGTGCATCAGTTCCTCTTCGTTGGGGACCTTGAGGGGCAGTAAACTTCGAAGAAAGTCATGACTCGACACTAAAAACGCCACCCACAAACTCACGGCTGTGACCTTTCGAACAAATTTATTTGGAAAAAGAATAAAATAAAGATTAAAATTCATTTAACGTTCATTGAAAATGTATTATGTGCTCCAGAAAGTTTTGTCCGTTCTGGTTACAAAAAATTTCAACAAATATACGAATACTAGCTTTTACCCGCGGCTTCGCTCACGTTGATGTCTTTAACTAACTGTCAAAGTCATAAGAAAGTAAATAAAATAATATGACAATTTTCTTATTGCTTGACTGGGACCATTAAAATTGAAATATTTCTAAATTGAGCTTAGTTAAAAAAACTGAAAACATACTTTATTATAATGCTTAACAACAGAAAAATTCAATGACTATTAATATTGTAAAAAAGTTAGAAGTATGCACGTTTAATAAATGATTTATCTTTAAACTTCAAAACAGAACATTATGCTAGGATGCTCCTGTATAGTATACTATACAGTATACACTTAAATGTATAGTATACAGTAGCACTGCACGTCTTTTAAAATTTCAGTGTTGATTTTATTGACAATTTTGTTATTAGGTGCCAATATTGATCTTGCGCACAAGCACTGATCACAATTTAAATTTTATTGCAAGTCCGATTAAACTTGGGCAATAAGATCTACATCATTTTCTACTAAACTACAAAATTCTCTGGAAAGTAAAATATAATCTTCAGCTCCTGCGTCCAAACATCCAACACCCATTTTCAATAGCGTATCTGCATAATGTCCCGAATCTAAGTCATTATGAAGATGCACTGTCATATTCGCTTTCAGACTGAATTTTTCAACTTTCGCCCATAAACTTGATGATTTAATACAGACACTGATTTTATATGCCGGTGTACCCCTCTGGATTACTGGGAGTGTTTGTTCAAAATCATCTGCTAGTAAACTTACCATTCCTCCCATAATATTTATACTATATCGTAAATCCTGAAGAGTCCGATTTTATGCTTCTAAAGAGTGTTTTTTTTCTCAGGTATAGAAGTTTAAGTTGGCATTACTTTCAAAGATGGCGACCGATTTAACAGCTGTCAAGTGATTTATTCTCAGTTTGGTTTGGCAATTCATCAAAACGATCATCAAACAAGGCGTAGATTCATCGAATGGGCCCAAAACGAGATTGCCGTTGTTCCCGATTTTCATAAGCGAATTTTGTTTAGCGATGAAGCGCACTTCTGGTTGAATGGCTACGTCAACAAACAAAACTGCCACATTTGGAGTGAAGCTAATCCACAAGTGTATGTCGAAACACCGTTACATCCAGAAAAACTGACTGTTTGGTGTGCTTAATGGGCTGGTGGAATCCTTCTTCAAAAACGATGAAGGCCACAACGTTACAGTCAATGGTGATCAGTATAGAGCCATGATTACGAACTTTTTCATTCCTGAATTGAACAATCATGATGTCCAGGAGCTGTGGTTCCAACAAGACGGCGCAACATGTCACCCAGCTCGTGCCACAATCGATTTATTGAAAGATACGTTTGGTGACCGCCTAATTTCACGTTTTGGACCTGTGAATTGGCCTCCAAGATCTTATGATTTAACACCGCTAGACTATTTTCTGTGGAACTATGTAAAGTCATTGGTCTATGCGGATAAGCCACAAACGCTTGACCATTTGCAAGACAACATTTGCCGTGTTATTGCCGATATACGGCCACAAATGTTGGAAAAAGTCATCGAAAATTGGACGTCCAGATTGGACTACATCCGAGACAGCCGTGGCAGTCATAAGCCAGAAATCATATTTAAAATGTAATGCCACAAGATTATCTTTCGAATAATAAAAATCATGTCAATCTGTGAAGGTCCCCTTGGACCTCACTTTGAGAACGAGAATAAATAGGAGTCAGATAAGAGCCAGTAGCCATTTTTATAAATAACTTTCTTTATTTGGTAATCTTTCCCAAATAGAATCAAAGACTTATTAACAAATATATCTAAATAGTACTATGAGGTTTAAAAGATACTTTCCTTTAAATAAACTTAAATATTTAATGATTAAATTAATTAACAATTAAAATATCGATCACGCAGAGATTACCACGATAAGAGATCCCAGATTTATATTGAACATTTCTATTGAACATTTCACTTTAATCTCACTCCTAATGTAAACGTTTAATGAGACTTCAAATATAAATCAATATTTACCACACAATCTCAACTCTTCCTGAGATTAAATTATTCTCACCAAGAAATCTTCAATTATAAATCTTTCTTCACAATTATAACTATCTGCTTCAATCTCTCTCTCCTACTGCTCTAACTTTACTATTCCGTTTGACTTAAATACTTTATCTAATCTGCATAACAAGGAATCCTGTCCCCTTTTTGGAGCTGATTTGAAATAGGTAGGGAATTAAATTTCCGTAAAAAAGACGACTCAGAAGGTTAGTGATAAAGTTCCGTATAGATTTGTCACAAATCGAATAATACATCGTTGTTTTATTGCAATTTAAAGTTCTATACCTCTAAAAAACACCCTTTATAACTTCCTTGTGTGACATCGTACTTACCTCCCTCTCTAGAAGTTTACATTGTAGAAGCATCCAGCCTTGAGAGCTATTTGTGCTGAAATAGCAGACGGATGAATCTTCATGTGCAAGACTCAACGGTAATGTGATGTACGGCCGTCGATCAGTAGTGTCGGTCTAAATCAGAAGAAGCCAAAGCAACTGCTATTTTCTGTTTTTTCTGACTAAAATTATTAATAAGTTTAGCCAAAAAAATTTTTTCGATTCCTTCAGGGGTGTCCAGAAAAAAGAGCACCCCACTGTCGGATTCTATTTTACGTAGCATCTGATGGAAAACGTTCTAGAGTTAATTAATTTTGTTTCTTCATGTTGCAATGCTATAAAATCATAGGCTATTTCTCGAACCATTTCATTATCAAAGTCATTTCCGTCGTGGGCTAATCATTCCAAAATCATGTAACTTCTTCCCAACCACTGTGAAAACCTTATTTTTCAATTATTATTAGAGTTTCGTTGTAGATGTGTTTATATTTGCATGTACTTGCTGCAGTTGTCGCAAAATATCTTCCACCATGGAGTTACTGATTGGAATTATATAACTTCCTCCATAGTAATATCTAATATATCGCCATAGTAATATCTTACTGTTAGATATCTAGGTTCTGTATAAGTGAAAGATTTTGTACTAAACAGGGGCTTGAAGTGGAACTATTATTTTTTTTTAAAAAAAAATTCAAAATATTAAAATATTTGATAAATCAAATTTTTTTAGAAACTGTTATTTAATATTACCGTAGAGTTTTCAATATCACTAAATTTGCTATAACTTTTTGTCATTTCTTTCTTTAAAAAGTGAGTGAAAATTCGTATTAAAAAAATTCTGAGATTGTCAGAATAGAGAGAACGTTTTAGCCAACTTGGCAATATTTCTCAAAGTTTCAGTTTGACAGTTAATAAACGTAACGTTGTAAAAGTTTGACATTTAATAACAAAACCATTTAAAAAATCGCGCTTAGTAAAGATGTTTAATTACCCTATGTTTCAGTTATTTGTATCAAACGTGAGGAAAATTTTTATTTAAACATCCGGTATTGACAAAATGCATAATCTTGCGACAACCTGGTGGGAGGTAAGTAGCTCCCCGTGGTTTAACCGGCGTTGTTCCCGTTCCCTTAAGAATACGGGGATAAAATATAACCTATGTCACTCACTGATAAAGTAGCTTTCCATCGGTGAAAGAATGTTTAAAATCGGTTTAGTTGTTTCGGCATGAAAGCGTAACAAACAAACAAATTCACATTCGTATTTAAAATATTATTAGCATTTTATACGTGCATATTAATTTGACTATATCTTTTATGATTGAATTATAGATATTGACCTAGTAAATGATCGAAAGCGAAGCTGATTCATGTTAGTATTAAGTAAGACTCGAGAGATTGTATTACCAGGGATACTGATAACAGAAACATTTAGAGATTTACTGGAAGTATTAAGAGAAGGTACAACATGCGGGACATAGATCAAAAAATCTCAAGTAGGTGATTTAGATCTTTCTCACAAACTGCTCTCTCAAAGAGAAAATTTCTTTTTTGACAACATACGGTATAAGGGAAACGCTCGATTAATTTCAACAAACCACTTTGGATCCTAGTCAAAATTTGGATTTGTGAGGAAATAATCGAGATAGGGGTCAAATAAGTAATAATGACTTGAATGATAATGCTATCATAGGCACATTTCTGCTTGCAGGGAACAAAATAAAATCATTTTTCGACCGGATGATAACTGGGGATAAAAGTATACTTTCTATGAAAACATCGTAAGGAAAATGGCATATTCCTTTCGATAAACCTGCATAAACATACCCCCTCTACATCTAATCTAAAGATTACAAGAATGAGGTGCACATGGAGGGATATTCGAGGACCAATAAGTTTAGAGTTGTTTAAGCAGGTATTTTCAGCAATAAGATATATGTTTCATTGATTGATTGAATATTAAAGTCGCACTGTTCAGCTACACGAGGGCTTTTTGGCGACCAACCAAGTAATTTTGAACCATGGTCAAGTGACGTCGACGACATCTGAGCTGGCACTCCCTCTCCTAACTACCACACCACACCAACGGAATGACGTTTCAGCTCTCAACAGATTTAAAGTGCAACGCTTCCCTACACGGCGGGTCTTTAGTGGTACTGGGCTCAAACTCGTGACCAAACAAGCCACGATCCGATACCTATACCACTCGGCTACCGCGGCCACAGCAATTAGATATAAACATCAGACCAAGAAAACAGGAATGTTTCATGATAATGCTGGCCACATGGTGCTTTGGAACTCGTCAGAAACTCGCAGAGTTAGAGTGGGAAATTCAGTAACATCCCCATCCTACCTCATTACTCGCCGTTATAAGCATCCTCCGATTATCACTTGTTTCTGTTCATTTAAATGTTTCTGTCGAACAAAATGTACACAAAAATTTTTTTACAAAATTATAAATATTTTTCAGGGCCTAAAATTTAAAAAAGAGAAAGATGTTAGACAAGCAGGAGTTTAATTTTACCCTCTAGTGATATGGCTTTTTGAAAAAATTGGAAGTACAAATGGCCATTTCCCTGGCAAGAATCTCCCATCTGGTATAATGGTTAGCGACGCTGTGCCATAGGCTCTGGGTTCGAATCCCGGAGAAGGTAGGGATGTTTGTAAATCAGTGTTTCTCAACTGTGGGGCGTGCCCCCTTGGGGGGAGCGCGGTAACCTTGCGAGGGGGGCGCGAGCATATTGAAAATAAAAGGTTTAAAAAGTATTTTTTTGGATTGAAGTAAATCAAAATGCTTTCTGACATAATAAAAAATACACATTTACACTAATATAATTTATTTTTATCATCTTATGATTATCAAAAATAAAAGATTCAACTTCAAACGCTCATTAACCATCTTTGATCCTATAACCAAATTAAACAAAATAATTTGTCTGCTTTGCTGTTATCCCACGATGAGAGATTTTTTATTACGTTTCTTTTAACCTAAAATATTAATTTAGCTAACCTTCGAACTTACTGGTATGATTATCTCAGTCCTTTTTTTAGGGAAGTTGTAAATAACATATTTCTGTTTCGCCTTTTTCCATGTAAAACCGTTTTATGATATATGAATAAGCATATTGAGCACTTTGAAGAATTATTTGGCCAAGATTTATTTTTATGAGAGAGTATTCTGAAACTAATAACGCATAATGAAAAACGCTTTAAACAATTATTTTAGAACATGCTACACTTTCTCCATGAACAATTTTGTGGTTTTGATTGCTGTGTTGTACGACTTATTATGGTTTATAAATGTAAATGAGCAGAATATTAAAAAAAATGGGCATCTGTGATCGCTATTGAAGGAAGTTGAAACTGATCAAGCAATTGAAGAACCTACTGCAGTGTTTCTCAAACTTGGAATACTGGCGACCCAATTTTTAATCAGAATTTTTGTCGCCCCCCTGTACAACCATAATGTATTTACTGCAATAAAAATGCACTTTGAGAGAGAGACGCTAAAGTTACAAAAAGATTTTATTATAAACCGTACAAATTAATACAATAAGTGTATTAAATTTTGTACATGTAACTTTTAAATAATATATATTTTAAGAAAATTACTTAAAATATATATTAGTTACTTAATATTATTTTATTTTTCTTTCTCTAATTTTTAAAATGGAACACATCTCAAAATGATATATTTAATTAAAGATTTATTTCCTTCAGCATTCATTTCTCAAAGTACAAATGTCATTAGAAAACTAGTCTAGGCTATGTTGCCCTCTATCATATCCATCACATCTGGCATTAAAGGGTACGTTTGCGTGAGTCTGGGCAACCTATCGGACGTCCACGCAAAACATGTAAAAATGCTTTTCCTCGTACAATTCCAGTCTGTTTTGGTCGACTCGATACTCCTATAGCTACCGAACCTAGCTTGAATGTACATTTTTTAATTTACACGTTAATTGTACTTCACGGTAATTAAGTATTTACGGCAGTAGATTAAAACAAAATCATACATACATTTTTAAGTCGTAAGCAAACATTCGACCATAATAAAGAATCAACAAGTACACAGACGAGCATGGTTCCGAAAATTATATCAAGGCGATATTCTCAAAAATACTTAAATTTTGGATTTACCACTACTGAAGTAAATGATGAGGAAAAAAGCCCCAGCTCGTTGTGTGTGAAAACTTACAAATCTGAAGAACAACATGTGAAAGTTGATTTTAAAGCATGTAAAGTCATTTAGCTATGTTGGCAAAGAATTTTAAAAAGTATTTTCTGGATGAGGACAACTTGGTAGCAAGTTACGAGTGGATTAGGAATCTATTTCACGATACTCCAGAAGGGCTCTCAACTTCCGAAGAAGAAATCTTCATAGATTTCACATCGAGTGAAAAATTAAAACGCAATTTTGTAGTATATCGCTCTTTGAATTTTGGGTACAGGTGGATGATGAACTATATGTACTGAAAACTAAAGCACTTCGTATACTTTTACCATTTTCAACATCTTACCTTTATTAAACCGGATTTTCTGAGATGGCTGCTTTGAAGAAAAAATATAGATCTCAGCTAAATATAGAAAAATAACTCAAAGTGTTAATTTCTGATATTAAACCTTCCTTTGAAAAACTTACCTCTACAAGACAAGCCCATGGAAGTCCCTAATAATTATTAAACTTGTTCTTAAATTAGTAATAAGAAAGTATTTATAAAATACTTTCTTCAGTACTGATACATTAAAATTATACTGGCTGAAACACCGGCTCTTCGCACGAGTTAATTGTTTTTAAAAATAAAACATTATTCTTGATATAATAGCTGAACTGTAAGGAGAGTAAAACTGCATGCACGTCATTGTATACAAAAATGTAAAATGATTTTTTTTTAGATAAATGCTATAGTTGTAAATAACTGTTTAAAAGAACTGTAATTTTAAACCTCCCATAATTAGCATTTAGATTTAATGTTAAATAATGAAAAATAATATAAAATTACGATGAAGAATAATTGTGTTACTTTTTAATATTTAAAGCGAAAAGAATTCAAAATGTTTTAACCCGGGAGCAGGCGCGCATTCGATACTAACGCTAATGGTAGTGCGATGGGACTCAGTCACTCCAAATATTTGTTTATAATTATTTTTACTGTACACGATACAAATCGGAATTCCAGTGAATAATATTTTAAGAGAAAGTATACTTACCGGCTTTCAAGGACTATTCAATTTTTCTGTGATGATTTGAGAAAAAATCCAATAAAACTGAACTAAAATGATTCAAACGTGCAAGACCATAATAAAGGTCGCAAATCAGAGACACTTTTCACAAATATTACAGAAATGTTAATTCAATCAATTTTTTTTTCCAAATATCGTAAAATTCCTTATTATTTATATTTCCCTAAGCGAAAAGCAAACGCATAAAAGATGGGAGGGAACTAATATTGATAATAACCATACCATAAGATTGAAGGTCAATCAAATGATTAGCAAACGTAGTATGCAGCCTGGATGAAAAGTGAATCATGACTTTCTTTTCTTTTTCTACAACTAATGTACAGTATTTCAATAATAATTACAGTGGTGAATTGTTTATCTTCTTAGAATTTTTCTCAGGGTCTGGGTTTCGTTTTTTCTTTTAACAAGTAATATTTTATGTTAAAAGGTAATAAAAAAATCTCTCATTGAGGAAGTACAGCAAATAAAACAAAATGGTTTTTTTTCTTTAATTTGGTTTTGGGATCAAAGATAGCTATTTGATGACGGAAAAAAGCCAGATAATAAACATAAATTATGTCAGTGTTGTTGTGTGTATTTTTTTTTATTATGGAAGAAAGCATTTTGTTTTACTTCTCTTTCCGGTTATTTTTTTTAAAAAAAAACTTTAAATTTTCAATATGCTCGCCCCCCCCCAGGGGGCGCGCCCCACACTTTGAGAAACACTGACCTACTGAAATAATGCATATTAATCAAGTAAATATCAGAAAAGCGTTAGACATGAAACCTTTGAGTTGATTTGAAATTTTCAAATGCTGCCTAAAGATCTCTATGAAGAAAACTATGAAGCCATAATGTAGTACTTCACCTTGTCAAAAAGACACAAGGAAGAAAAAGTTCAAAATCCTATTTGTAGATCATCAAATGACAGCAAAACTACAAAGACGTGGACAAAATATGACAGTTTTGCTGAAAAATAACGTTTCTGTGTTGTTAGCGAAAAGTGTATGTGATTTATGTCTTTTATTAAGGACACGCACATTTGGATTATTTTCTTTAGTTTCATTGGATTTTTTCTCTAGTTTTCAAAGAAAAATTGAAAAGTCCTTGAAAGAAGGTTCGTATATTTTCTCTTAATTAAACTTTTCACTGGAATTGTGATTTTTATCGTGTATAGTAAAAATAATTATAAAATAAATTAGTTTTAAAACAAACTAAGAAATATGCTTTCATAGTGAATCGAACTAAAAAGTAAAAAAATAAATAAATAAATAAAAATATATGTTACTTAAAAGTAACATATACAAAATTTAATACTTATCTTGTTAATTTGTACGGTTTATAATTAAGATCGTATTGTAGCTTAAGCGCCCAAAGTGCATTATTATTGCATTCAATACATTATTATTTTTAGGGGGGCGCGATATAAATTATGATTGAAAATTGGGTCGCCAGTAGTGAAAGTTTGAGAACCACTGTTGTAAATGCATAGTGCCTTTGCGGCATGAGGATACTCTAAATTACCGTCAATCCTCAAATCTTCTCTTGAGGTTGGTGAAAGAGGAAGAAAGGTGGGAGGCCCCTGACCTCCCAGAGTATTCTTCCTCAAAACTGGTGTGGAATCGAGTTAAACCATACTGTCACCTGCATGGCGCTGAAGGCTACAACCAACGACATCTATGAATTTCCTGAGCCTGGATCTGACACAGTCGTGATCATGTGGCATAATTAACAACAACAGCAACACTGGCCAGAAGTCATAAATAATGATCAAAATTATATTATTCAATAACGTTTATACAAGGGTGAAACATTATAACTTATTTTGTTTTATTCCAAAAACGGACAAAACTTTCCGGTAGACTTCATATAATAATTTAGCTGAAAAAAAACACATATTAAGCATTGCGGGTCTTATTTTTAAACAACTATGATAGTTTAATTTTTTTATTAACGTCACCATTTTTAAAAAAACCCCAGATAGTTCATGAATTTCCATTAAAACAGATTTTAAAACAAATACCAGATTACAATATATAATAGCCCTTTAGGGTTCTAATTCTAAAAAGAGGACAATGTTTTCTCCATTTGAATCATTTTACGTCAGTTATTTAATTAAAAAGTACATTTGAAAAGAGAAAATTACAATACTTTACTGAAACTTTCGCCATATTTCTTTTTTCCACACCTATTAACGTAAAGATCGGTATCTCGTGAAATCATTACCATTCATGATAACCAGATCTATTTTTAATGACAATCGAGGGAAGATGTATTTAATCACTGAAGATGTGTCATTAAACTGCTCTTACTGCACTCTTGATGTGCTTATGAATATTTTCTCTGCAAGAGATTAAAGTTTTTTTTTATTTAAAAATATTTTGTTGACATGAGTTTTTGATGTGTAACATCTTTCCTCTCGGTTGCTGGATATTTTTTGGGAGTGATTTTGTGAAAAGGGACGGATGTGTGTAACAGGATGTGACCTTAGCGCGCGCTACTTGATTTTACCAATAAGAGTGCGTGTCTGTGTTGTTTCGCTAACCTCGCTTGGGGGTCCAACACTAGTAGCCATCAAGCAATCGAACACTTGACTCTAAATCCGTTAGTCATGATATTGGGGGACATAAGTGCGGCAGAATGCTTATTTGAAAATGGACAAATAGTGATTTCGGTGGTCGGATACATTTGATCGAATCAAACGGTTAAAACAAATTAAAGGTTTTTAGCTTTTTGAACTTTTACCACATAACGAAAGTGGTTCTGCTCTTTTAAAAAAAATTATCACTCGTATCCCCTGATTTTGAGTAGTAATTTTAACTAACTTCAGTTTGCCAAAAATTGAGCTGCTCATAGATTTTATGAATGATGAACTCAAGCTCGAAATGAACACAAATTAGAATGTTTTGACTGCTAACAATGGTAATATTGTTGACGCTGTTTTTCAACGCTTTTTAAATACTTTGCAATTGATCTCAGGACCGTAAGTAAAATTAGACAGTTGAATTAGGCAAATCAATTAGATATTTTATCTAATTAGCTGTCAATTAGACAGTTCATTAAAAATATTGCAACAAACTTCTTTCAAAATATTGATAATTCTAGTAATCTCTCGATCTTGGATATTGAAAAATATATCCCTGATCAAAATTTCAACAGACCTAGAAATATTCTCTCACACCCCCTCTTCATGTAATTATTTTTCTCCTCTCAAATCTCGCTTCATCCATCTTAAATGCTTATTTCACCTCTTTCCAGGAGGTCCCCGTGGTCTAGTGGTCAGCGTTATTCTCCCCCTATGCTTTGCATCGGGTTCGATCCCCAGATTCTTCTAATTTTAACTCTTTAATTTTTTTTCGGAAAATTATTCCGACTGATCTCTTTTTAGTTAAATGTTCCTATACTATTTTATTCTTAGTATAGTATATTTTAATAGCTTTTAAGAAAAGCTGTTTTCTGTTTTATTTTCAACTACTTTTTAATGATCCTAGCTGCATTCCCATTGGTCGGTTTAGCCCCGCCCTCCCACCAATATAGAAATTTTAACTTTATTTTGAGTGCTTTGTGCCAAATTTGAAGCTTCTTTTCTCAATTTTAATGCATTTTAATATTTTAAATTTTTATTTTCCCAAAATCCCCAGTATTTTTATTTTATTTTTAAAGCATTTAAACTTAATAAAGGGCAAAAACCAATCATTTACAATCACTTAAATACCTACTGATATGAGGTTGTATCTTGAAAGAGCTGGTACTCAGGTCATCCACCCAACGATGAAATACTTTGAAATCACAAGTATATGTGACATATTTTAGTTATCATAAGTCTATTGTTTCCACTCTTCCTCAAATTGAACTAGAATAATAATTTTTGATAAAATATTGCATTTTATTGCTTTTGTTATAATTAAATACAATTTTCATTAAAGATATAATTATTTGATAGAAAAATATTTCCAATCTTACCTGATTCATATTTTTTCAGGAAAACAATCAATAGTGCGTATTTTTACCACGATAACATGGCAGATGTTACACATCCTATGCGACTACTGTAAGACTCGTTTCTTTTTTTTTATTATAGATTAATTAATATTTTGATTTCTTTCAAAACTCTCATTTTAAAAGCAAAAGTGCTAAAATTTTGCTATTTTAAACTCTGAAATATCTTTTGTTTCTACGCTTTATAATAAAGTAATCTATGCAGCCACTATATAGCTGATTATGTAATGGAATGTAATTTATTTCTGTTTATAATATCTAATACGTATGCTTCAATATTATCTTAAAATTTTAAAATTATCTTTTAGTGTAACTGTGAATCTTATATTTTGCTGTGCACCATTTTATATTGTAAATTGCATGCATAACTAATTTTCCGTCAAAATTACTTAACTGAAATCTACAATATTTTCATTTAAAATTATGATCTTTAAATGTATCCAGAAGCAAATTAAAAGCAGTTTTATATACTTAATTAAAAACTAAAATGTGGAACTTTCTTTAAATTCTAAAAATTCAAAATTAAAAGAAATTAATATACGAAGGTACTGAATAAAATAGTAAATAACACCGATGGGATGAGGAATAAATATTCCAAAGAGAAAAGTGAAAAGCATAATAAATATTCCGACTTCTACTTCCCTCGAACATTTTCTAATTTCATAAAAAAGAAAGGAAGAAAGATAGTTTTTGTATCAAAAATATTGAAATGTTAATTGTGAAAGGATTTAACTTTTTGATACGGCTTTCTAATTTCATTATTTTGAGTCAATGAAAACGCTTTTGTTAGAGAAAAAAATATCTTTTATATATATTTCTGAAAGTAAATGTAAAGTTTTGTATATAAAGAGACATCAATTAAAAGTAGATGTAAAAGTATTATTCCTAAACCATAGAACCTTAATATCATTTATTAAGTTCTGAGTTAATATGCCTTATCCTTTGTAGAGAAGTATCATTCAGAAATTTCAATGAATCATACCTTTAAAGAAAATCGTTTCATTTTGATTGTTTAGTTTTACATACGCATATTATACAACTGTATTATAATTTCCACTAATTTAAAATCCATAAATTTTAACAAATAAGGAACGCTTTATTATTTAAGCAAATAAAAATTTATTTTTGCATATTTTTATACACTTTATACATTAGTTAGGTGACATTTTTACGCGAAAGAGGATTGCAGTAGCCATGTTCGCGAACTCGTAGCTAGATTGCAGAGTCACGAGTTTCTGTCCTAATTCCAGCGAAGATCCGCCGTGTAGAGGGGCTGATGCCCGTTAAAATATCAGGCCTCAAAGTTTTCATGTTGGCATGGAATGGAGTGCCATCTCAGTAGTCGTCCTTGTTACTTGACTAAGGTTCAAAATCACGAGATTCGTCGCCAATAGCTATCGTGTTGCTACAGAATGGGACTTTTATAAACACCACTCACTCCAGAAATTTTGATAAGAACAATAGAAGTAATTGCCTTCACACAAAATTCTAAAAAATAGCCCCAAACACAAATGATCAAGTTAAAGTGACACAGTACGATTCAATGGATAAAACCGGTCAAAAAATCAAATCTAATTTTTTTACCCTAAATTATTCTTTGTATCCTTTTCTATAACATCATAAAATTTAAAAGTTCTGACCTTAAAATAAAGCAGAGTTTTGATAGCTTTTACGTTCGTTTTCATTCACATCCCTATGGCAAATCAAAGCTTTAAACTTACCTATCTCAGAAAGATAAAATAACTAATTTGTCTTCCTTTAAAATGCTAAGGCTTTTTTTTCTATTGTGCCTAATACTTTGAAATGTTTTTACCTATTACTAACAGTACATGTTACAAAAGTTGGTATGCATATTTGAATCAAAGCAATACTTATTTTTTTAAATAATTGAACTCAGAATTCATACAATTTTTAAGGAATTTTCAATAAGTTTTCATGAAAAAGAAGTATTGTACGAATACCAATCATATCATGCAAAAGCCCATACTAACTTTTGTTATACATAGTTTGACGTACTTGTAAATCAAATTTTATACGTGTACGTAAATTTTTTTGTAGTAGGAGTAGCATTTCAAATTCTCTTCACAACTTTTTTTTTTCCTTAAAAAATTAAATGGTTAACTTTTTATTAAATTTTGAGCTCAAAATCTTTTTTACATACTATACACACATAAGAGGCAGCCAATAAAATTTCGAAAAGCCTTAAATTAAAATGTTTGTGTAAATCGCACCATGTCGAACGATTTATATTTAAGTTAGTTAAGAGATACGAGGAAGATAAGTTACTATTTGAGTAATCAAAACTTCACTTATCTAAACTATTTCAAGCTCTAAGCCATTGATTCTCAACAACTGTACCGTGGTACTTTAGTGTGCAGTTAATTTTGTTTTTAAAATTATATATTGTACTATGTGAAAAAAAATGAAATCCATAACCGAATCATTCAGCAGTCTTACAGAAACTAAGGGGGAATTTTTAGTACATTTAACTTATCATTTCGGTGGTGGATGCAAATGAATCTGGTCGGGTTTATATTTCATTTATGATGCGGATACATCTGTGCATGAATTAATTTTCAATAAAGCGGAAAAGTCAACTTCGAATTATAATAATCAAGTTTTAATTTCAATACATTCCGAAGAGGCAATTAATTCATTTTGAATTAAAATTAGAGGCGGCTACCTCATAACAGCCAAATAGCTTTACAAATAGTGTTACTGTTCTTTACATCTTACTTGTGTGAATTCGAATTTTCATCATTAATAAATATAAAAAGAGAAAAAAAAAGATCGAGACTTTTAAATGTAGGTGACGAAATCAGATAGGTACTATAATTTTTACGACCCAATATAAACGAAATGATCAAAAATCATTAAGCTGAGATTTCACATTAAATGCATTCTTATAATTAGTTTGTAATTAATAACTCAATAAACATTTTGTTATATTTGTTGTACATATTATTTTATTTAACATTGAAAATTATAAGCATGAACTATTTTATATAGTGTATTACAGGCATGCAAATTTTTTTAAAACTTGTTGTTAGTGTGCTCCAAACTGTGAAATCGTTAAAATTGTTCTGCAACAACAATAGAAAGAAAAAGTTTGAGAATAAATGCTCTAAACTCTTGATTTCCCAAAATGACTCAAATTTCCAAGACTATGTTGATGGTGTCGCATCCAACTATCAGTAAGACTTATCCAAGAACTTTCAAAGTGAACTTCTCTATCCGTATCAATAAGTGCATATATTTAAGCAAGGATGAACGAACTAATTGATTAATCTAAATTTCAAAATAAAAATCGCCTCACTGCTAATCGCTAACTTCTCAACTAACAACTGTCTATATATTTCCGTCCTTATCTCTCTCTCACTTCTATATCTTGGAACCAATTAGCATAATATATATTTCTATTCTAAGGTTAAGGCAGTTACACTCTAAGTTAAACTTTAAAGAATATAACGCCATGCTAGCTCAAGAGTGAACTTTAACGGGGCAGACTGCTATAATGTTTAAAATAGATGTATAAACACAGATCGTTGTGACACAGATGTTTATTTTAAGAGAATCTTTGACGCTTGTCTTGCAGTTTTTGGTTATCATATACAACAAACCAAAACTAGAAATTATTTCAGAATTTCACATGCCAAATCTTTGTAACACTTTTGTTCGACATAACTTTAAATTACTTCTAAATGAGACACATTCTTCGTTGTCGCTGCTACTGCAATTAGGAATGTTGAAAATTGTAGCTTTAAGGGAATATTTTTTTTTCTGTTCTTGTAAATTTTTAAGGTAATTTGCTTATAAAAGTGTTCGTTTTAAACTAATACTTTAATAACAAGGTAGTAAACCACTGATAAATGTATAAAATTCTATTTCTTACGTAGTAAGTAAAAAGCATAAGAGAGATAGTAAAAAAGTTGTTAGAATCTCGATGCAGCATTTTATAGCCACAATATAATTTTTTTTATTATAATTATATTTTATACACCCAAGATTCATAACATATAGTGTAAGACTGTTCAAATGATTGTAGGAGTGTGTAATGATCAATAGGTGGATATCTAACTTCGAGCAAGGAGCGAACATCAATTAAATGAGAAAATTGGGGAAATCTGGTTCAGATCCTTTGCTAGCAATAAAATAGTTTACGGTGGCAATTCTTTAAAGGTAAGAGCCATTTGAGTGTGGTTCTTAAAATTTCTAAATGGACATGAATCCGTTGCAAAGAATGAGCAGTAAAAAATTTGTTTAAATTATATTTTGATACTTAAAGAACAAATGAACTGATACATAAGTGATACGAACAGATGAAGAGACGAATAAATTCAGTGGGTTTAGTTTGACGAGGAAAAAACGACTTCTGAATTTGAAAAGCTGAACAGAAAGATCAGAATTTTTTGGAAACCCAAACAGGTTTTCGAAGAGAAAAAAAAGAACACAATACCTTGAAAAGAACAGGTTGTTCTTTTCATTTCCTTTTTCAGAAAGGATTGAGTGTGCATGGTCTATTCTCGAGTTCTCTTCCCCTCCAATTCTAAATATATACTACTATAAAATTCTTTCTCTGATTGAATCAATAGTTCTCTTTAGACTAGTCTGATTATAAACTTTCAGAAAAAGCTTTTATAGCATTTTTTTAAATCTGAAGAACAACAAAAGAAAAACAAAAGAAATAATGACTGTTTGAATTCGAGAAAAGTAAAGTGAAATGAATTCAATTCTAGTTCATTCAAGCATTAGACATAGCTGGAAAATAGAAGCAGGGTATAAAACAAAAATTCTTTATAAATTCCAGTCTGCAATCTAAACACTTCATTACAAAATACACTCAGCATGGAGAGTGGGAACACTTCTCTTTGCTCTTTAACAGTTTTTGATCCCGTAAGTCTTTATTTTTTATCACTAAATAAAATGTCTTCTTTCCAGAAACAACGTTTTTGTGTAACCTACAAAGGTAAATAAATGAGATTCGGTGTCTGTAGGAATGTAACGACTTTTAAAGCTCTCCTTATATTTCTTTGCGAAAAAAGGAAATTACTTTTGACTGAGTTTTTTCCCTTTAGATGCAATGAACAACACAATGCAATTCATTAAGCAGTACAATTTGTTATTGGCAATGACGCTATACCTGATTACTTTAACAAGAACATTAGTATAAGAATACATGCTTATATTTTAATAACTATATCCGTACATAACATATTTTAGACTTTATACCGCTTTTACCAGCGTTTCTGAAACTGTGGGGTGCTCCTCCGGGGGAGGGGGTGATAATCGTACCAAAGGGGTGCGAGCATATAAAAAAGTCAAAAATGAGGGATTGATTAGAAAAATATTAATTTACTGGAAGAAAGAAAAACAAGAAACGTTCTGACATAATAAGAAATAAAATACATATTTACACTGATAATATATACTTATAAATGTATCAATACTGCACAATATGTTTGATTATTAATTTTTCAATACTAAATTAAAAACGTGTTTAATAATTACTGGTGAACCCATGGGCTTTTGTCATATACAAATTTAAGACCTATCTTGATAATTTGTACGATTTATAATGAAAGTCGTATTAAAGCTTTGGCATCGAAGTGAATTATTGCTGAATTCAATACATTATTATTTAAGGAGAGGGGGGGGCGGTGAAAAGTATGATTGAAAATTGGGTCACTAATATTGAAAGTTTGAAAAGCACTGGCTTATACCTTATGAATTTATATCTAATTTTATTTTTATAATTGTATACCTTATGTTTATGTATACCTTTATATTTAATTTCATACTTTATGTTTATGTATACCTTTATATTCAATTTTATACCTTTGTTTAAAATTGAACTATTAATTATATAATTTTTATTATATTTTTAAATCCATTCTTTTTTAAATCTACTTCTATAATTCAATGAAGTCACGTTATATTTTTATTTAGAATATAATAAGAGTAATAAACTCTATCGTTTTTTTTAACAATTTGAAGTTTTTTAACCCTTCATAGGGCCGTTTTTTACTAACGTTATGTTAAAATATATATTTGGAATTGATATATATATATATATATATATATATATATATATATATATGCATATTCTTAGAGGCTTAAACTGTGTTCTTTGAAATTTTTTGAACACAATTTACATATTAATAAAACTTTGCTTTTTTTACTTTTCTTTTTCTTTCTTTTTTTTATTTTATAAACCTTTTAACAAAATAGTCATTATACCATCAAATATTACTTCTAATGATATCTCAATGGCTTTTAATGTTATAGCCTTAAGGTTATATCGCTCACTTACCAATACCTGCTGTGTGGTGATATATATATCAATACTATTTCACTTAGCAATTTTTACTTTTACCATAATGTGTGAACAGAAATTCCTTATTTAATCTTTTTCCAATGAAAGATGTGTTACATTATTTTCATTTCCTTAATTTGCAAGTATAAATTAAAAATTACTTTCCCCCACTTGTTTAGCATATTTTCTCGAAAATGTGTACGATTAGAAATATTTAGTGTATGCAATAATTAAGTAAGGCTTAATTATGAAGATATAAATTATATGTCCAAACTATGCTTTCATAATAGAGATATCACGCGAAAATTTTTACAATAATTAGAAATATAGATAAATCAGTAACGCGATATACTTTGCATCAATGAAAATATCATTTTTATATAGAATTAAATACCTTTCGGTAGCCTTTTAAAACTTGAAAGAATATTTATCTTTTTTTCAAAGAGAAGTACATTCGTCTGAAATAAATACGTTAATGATGAATGAGATTAAATGATGTATTTATAATTATTCCATTATATGTAAAGTTATTTTTCATATCAAAGTTAGTATCCTGTAAACATTAAATGTCTGTGATAAGCTAATGTAATAGATTCTAAAGAATCAAAAATAACTGCTGAGATATGCTATATGCTTCAAAAAATAAATTTCCGTATGACTTCTTTCACGATTAGCTGATTTCTAATTTTGGTATAAACTGCTATTTAAAAAAATACCTTTTTCACATCAAATTTTATTGTAAAAATAGTATATTCTTAGTTAGACATGACTAAAAAGGTTTTGAAAAAAAGAGATACCTCATTTTGTTTGGAACGTAAATTTATATCAAAAGATGTTTGTAAAATTCTGAATGAAATTTTGAAAACATTTTTTTACATTGTATTTGACTTTTCTTTTACATTTGAATGATCTAAAAATTTGAAAAATATTTTTAAAATAATTATTTTAATTGAATGTCTTATTTTTTAAAAAATAAATACAGATCTTTTAACGAAATACCATTGGATTTCTTTGGGAGCAATTCAAGAGAAAAATATAATTAGGCATTAGAACAATGTAGAACGAAATCTCATTATTTTAATGCCAACATTTGTCAACTTAATAATAATAAAAATTACTTATATATACAAGCATTTTATATGGATATGAATTGTCTAGTCTGAACTAGGAGTTTTCAAAAACTCATAATTCTTTTAGAGTTACTATCGATTAAAATAATAACCGTTTTTTTTTCTTTTTGTTAAAACTTCTAATGTATTTAAAAATGAAGAAATCAATTTCTCAATTATATTTTTCAAAACTGCTATAGTAATTGAGAAGTCTTATCTATATAGATGCATATATTATTATTATGGAAGCATTTTTCATAAAAAGACAATGTTTTAAAAATTCATGAATGTTTTGTCAGACATTTTTTCCCCAAAAGATTGCGTATAATATTATTATTTTAGCAATTTTATACGTATATTCTAATTCATGGCACTAAATTTCAATTACCTAATTCACTTAAACATTTTTTTTTCAAAACCATGGCTCTTAACGTAGAACGTATCTTAAAGAAAAAATGACATGTATTTAAAGCTGGTCTTACTTTGAACTAGTAATATGTCATATGAATATTTGAGTTTCGTATTATTTGGAACTTAATTATACGAACAGCTTTATAAGGTTTATGAATTTTTTGAAATTCTATTAAAAGGTTCTTACCAATACTTCATAATTATAAAATATTCTACTGAATTTAAATGTTTCACATTAAAACAAACTATTCATTTGAAATTTCTTTCTGTCGTTAAATCCTTGCATGAATATTTCTCCCAGTAAGTTATGTACTTTGACTCGAAGATAATTATTTAAATAAATTATTACAAGAAATTGTTTCAATTATTGTTACAATAGGAAATGATTTTAATTTTATAGGGAATTTATAATTTCTTAAAGTTCGATAAATTTCAGAGTACTTATTTTAACAATGATATGAAAAGTATTGTATCATCGAAATGTTCTATTAATTTCCTTTTTTTATCAAATCATATTTTTTCACCATTCATTGTTATTATTTAAATCACCCATTAAATTGCAATTGAACACAAATACGTAATAATTTTATTAGAGTTTTTTAACAATCACATTAAATAATCTCCTTAAATTTCATAATTTATTTGTGATTTTGTTCTGAACAATTTAAATCAAACTTTCTAACACACCAAACCAATCAAACTCATCTACTATTAACCTCACTGATAAATTGTATGGGAAATGCGTTCATATAAGTAAGTTAGATTGGAAGGCTTGGAGAAATTTCACAGATGATTTTTGTAGAAATAGAAAGGGATAGTACGGAATTATATTTCATGGGGGAGGTCGTGACACGTTCTCAAAATGTGATATGAAATCTGAAGGATGAGAAAAGTAACACCTGTAAAACCATATGTGTGAGGAAACAATGAAAGATTTATTTGGAGAGATATCTCGGAGTTTCACCTGTTTCGAATTGGATAGTTCTTGTTTTATAATTTTTTTATGAAGATCTCGAATTAGATTTAACTTAAACTGCGATTTTTCGTCTTAAAACATTTCCTGTTAACTCCACATTTTTACAATTTAAAAAAATCTTTATTATTTAAAAGTACAGTTGAACCGCTACATAAAGAACCTCTATATTGCTAATTTTTCTATATAGCAAACTTTTTCCTGGAACCTTGATGATTTCACGATTTTCTACATAAAATAACCACTCTATAACGAAGAGCATTTTCTATGTAACGAACTTTTTCTTTTGTGATTCAATTTCTTTATCTCCCTTTTTTAAAGTATTTATGAAAAAAATTCAAGTTATTCTCTCTTTAACACATTTTATGGTCGTCATAAAGCTTGAACTGGTTTTATTAAATCCTACCTCGCCGAGAGCAATAGAGTTCTGGACGTTTCACCGAAGAAGTTTAACCTTTAGCCCTATTGACCAGTTCGCTGGAAACATCTTCAATATCCTCTTTCATCCTCAGTGGAATTGTCCCGTGTCTCCCCGTGTTCTAATTTTAAAACAATGTATGCTTAATATTACTTGTATGCTTTAAATTAGAAAATGTCCTCAAAATTCATTAATTTTGATACAAATTATTGTCTTAATATAGAAAATACAGTGGATTCTTGGACATTCTTTTTTCTTGTTTTTCTTTCTTTTTTGATGGGTAAGATGTATAAAATAAACATATATTAATTTAGAAAAGGTGTGAATAATTACTTTTTTTAATTTATGGATTTAAAACTTAATTTATATGTGGTTTATAAAGTCTATTAAATGATGAACCTCTATATAACGAATTTCCCATGTAAAGAACTTTTTCTGGGATTTACTGACTTCGTTATATAGAGGTCAAACTGTAATTTTGTTTTTATTAATTGAAAGGGAGATTCTTTTTTTTTGAAATGCAAGTTTGCAAAAGTGTTCCTGTTCAGTGGAAATCCACAACTAAAGTTTTACTGACTATGTTTGGAACAGGGTTATTGAAAAGTACATAAATGAATAGTTTCTTTTATACTTAGAATTAGTTGAATTAAAACATACATAAAATAGTTTTAATATAGGAAGAAAAAACATTTCAATACAATTTTACGGCAAAAATGAAGTAAAAATAGTAGATTTTTCGAAACATACCTCTTCTATAAAAAATGTTTCATTGATAATAATATTTTGCATACTTTAAGATTTCTATACAGAGCCTGAAGAAGAATTTCGGAAAAATTATTATTATTTTTAGAAATAAGATCAGTTGAAAAAGCAACCATATTTTCCTCACTTTAATATATTTAAATATGAATATCAATTTACTCCCAAAACATATACAGTAGAACGTCGTCTATCTCAACGTTTACGATCCGGAGCGTCAAATATCCGGACCAGTTTTTTTGTCAACTAGATGTACTGTATATGAATACGTTTTCGAGCAGTGTAATGTTCAACAGCAGTTTCGCGTGAGGCCAAAAGTGAAGTGAAAAACTAAGATCAGGGATACTTGAGGAATTCCAGACTTATAAGGCAAAAAATACTTCAATGACGACCACAGGGAGGAGATTACCGATTTGGTTCAATCGATCCAAGGATTTCATGAATGTGATCAAGAAGATGTAGAAGACTGGATGGCATGCGATGCAGAAGTCTGTGGATTTCAAATGCTAAATGGTGACGAGATTGTGACTTCCGTGCAAGAAGAATCCGACAATGTCAACGATGAAACGGATGGACAGCAACAACAAGGAAAGTAGCACGGGTTCATCAAATACTGACGTGTTTTCTGTGTTAGAGACAGCTATACAGTGGTACGAACAACAATTAGAGAGCTGTCCTACTCAACTACTGCTGCTCAAGAGAATCAGAGAATTTATACAGAGAAAAAGCAAATGTGTGAAAAATAAGTGATTATTTTCCACAATAAAGGTAAAATTGCGACATTTTGCACCTATTTTGCTTTTTCTTCAAGCTTCTTCTTTCCCGCATGTGATGATTTTCAATATTCGTATAATGACCGGTTTTATATACTGCATGGATCCCATTTGGTTTTCGATTATCCGAACAATCGAATTTCCGAACGGTGCCCGGTTCCAATTGATTCAGATAAATGACGTTCCACTGTATATCAAAAATCGTAAAATCGTAGCTTTATAGGTATTTTCATAAAGAGAAAAAGCTTCTATAGAAAAAGTGATAGATTTAATCTAACGCTTGGAGCTCGATACAACACTGGACTGAAAAAAACTGGCGATGAACTATACACTAATATAGAAATATATGCACTCTAAAGAATGATCTTTCATCTAGAACCTAAAAACAATACATTAAAAACGGAAACAAAATTCCAGTCTTTGGATAAATCTGCCGGGGCCGGGATTCGAACCCGAGACCTGAGGAAGTTCAGTCCAACGCTCTGCCAACTCGGCTATCGGGACTTGGTATCGGGACTTATGATAAGAATTGCATTTCGATAAGAAAGCAAATAAATGATATTCTTAAAACGATTTTATATGTATACTTTTTTAATGATTCATCAAAATATTTATTTATACACTTTTCCAAAATTTCGTTCCGAGCGTTGGCAGTCATCTTAATAAAAAATATTTGGTAAAGAATTATCTATTCAAGTTATATATTAACGGAATTATAATTTGAAAAGCGTTAATGTTAACTCTTTTAATTCAGTGCTTCTCAAACTCTCTATACTTGCGACCCAATTTTCAATCATAATTTTCCCCTTACATAAAATATCAATGTATTGAATTCAAAATTAATATACTTTGGCGTGAAGGTACAAGGCTACTCTAATTATAAACCGTAAACACTGTCAAGATAAGTGTTAAATTTTGTATACAATTTTATGACATGCCCATAGGGGGTCATTGGTCATTAGTAACCTTGTTCTTCACTTAGTAATGTTGAATTAATTATGAAACACACTGTGCTGTACTAGATACATTTATAAGTGTACTGTATCAATATAAATGTGTATTTTTTTATTATGTTAGAATGTATTTCTTTTTTTTTTGCTTTCTTTCAGTAAATAAATAATTTTTTAAAAACAATAATCTTTTATTTTCGACTCTTTCATTAGCTCGTGCTCCCCTCCCTTGTAGAGTTATGACGCCCCATAGGGGGCATGCCCCAGAGTTTGAGAAACACTGACTTAATTTATTCTTTTCTCCCACTTGTACACATTTAAAAAATCCACAGTTGGATAGTTTAACAATAATTTGTGCACCAAAACAAAATTCAGTTTTTAATAGTTAGACTCACCTTTTACAATACAGTGATTCACGGATTTGAAGAATTTTTAACATCTAATTTAAATAATCTAAACCATTGTTTAATTATTTAAATAAAAACTAATGGAAGTGCTTGTTAATTTTTTTTATTTAAGAGTCTGAGTGTTAAAACTGTTCGCACGTTCTACATACAGTTTATGGCAGTGCTTCTCAAACTTTCAATACTGGCGCCCCCTTTTCAATCACAATTTTATCGCGCCCCCTTATACATAATAATTTACTGAATGCAATAATAATGCACTTTTACGATAAAGAAACAATATTTATTATAAACCGTACAAATTCATGACATAAGTATTAAATTTTGCATATGTTACTTTTAAGCAAAAAAAAAAAGTTAAGTAATAGATAATTACTAAGTTATTTTTCCTTTCTCTGATTTTTAAATTGGAACATATTACAAAATGCGGTAGTTGCTTAGAAGACAAAATATAGATATCAGCTAAATATAGAAAATGAACTCAGAGGGTCAATTTCTTATCTTAAAACTGCTTTCAAAAACTTTGCTCTGTAAGACAAGCCCATGGAAGTAGCTAATAATTATTAAACTTGTTCTTAATTAATTAGTCATAAAATACTCTGTGCACCACTCATACATTAAAAGCAGTGTTTCTCAAACTTTCAATACTGGCGACCCAATTTTCAATCATAATTTTTGTCTCTCCCCCTGTACAACAATAATGTATTTACTGCAATAAAAATGCACTTTGAGAGAGAGACGCTAAAGTTACAATACGATCTTAATTATAAACCGTACAAATTAATACGATAAGTATATTAAATTTTGTGTGTATGTAACTTTTAAGTAATATATATATATATTTTAAGAAAATTACTTAAAATATATATATTACTTAGAATTATGTTATTTTTCTTTCTCTAATTTTTAAATTGGAACAGATCGCAAAATGATGTATTTAATTAAAGATTTATTTCCTTCAGCATTCATTTCTCAAAGTACAAATGTCATTAGAAATATAGTCTAGTCAATGTCGCTCTCTAACATATCCATCACATCTGGCATTATAGGGTACGTTTGCGTGAGTTTGGGCAACCTATCGGAGACGTTTGCGCAAAACATGTAAAAATACTTTTCCTCGTACAATTCCAGTCAGTTTTGGTCAACTCGATACTTCTATAGCTACCTAATGTAGCTTGAATGTACATTTTTTTAATTTGCACGTTAATTGTAATTCGCGGTTATTAAGTATTTACGGCAGTAGATTAGAACAATATCATACATAAATTTTTAAGTCGTAAACAAACATTCGACCATAATAAAGAATCAACAAGTACACAGACGAACGAGCATGGCTCCGAAAATTAAATCAAGGCGATCTTCTCAAAATACTTAAATTTTGGATTTACCACTACTGAAGTAAATGATGGGAAAAAGCCCCAGCTCAATATGTGTTAAAACTTACAAATCTGTAGAACAACATGTGAAAGTTGTTTTTAAAACATGTAAAATCATTTAGCTATGTTGGCAAAGAATTTTAAAAAGTATTTTCTGGATGAGGACAGCTTGGTAGCAAGTTACGAGTGGATTAGGGATCTGTTTCAAGATACTCCAGAAGGGCTCTCAACTTCCGAAGAAGAAATCTTCATAGATTTCACATCCAGTGAAAAATTAAAAGGCAATTTTGTAATAAATCGCTCTTTGAATTTGGGGTAGAGGTGGAAAGGAATTATCTGTACTGAAAACAAAAGCACTTCGTATACTATTACCATTTTCAACATCCTACCTTTTTCAAACCGGATTTTCTGCAGTGGATGCCTTGAAGACAAAATATAGATCTCAGCTAAATATAGAAAAACAACTCTTTAAGTGTCAATTTCTGATATTAAACCTTCCTTTGAAAAACTTTCCTCTACAAGACAAGCCCGTGGAAGTCCCTAATAATTATTAAACTTGTTCTTAATTTAGTAATAAGATTGATTGATTGAATATTAACGTCGCACTGTTCAGCTGCACGAGGGCTTTTGACGACGGACCACGTAATTTTGAACCATGGTCAAGTGACGTGGATGACACCTGAGTTGGCACCCCTCTCTCCTAACTACCACACCACACCAACGGGAAAACGTTTCAACTCTCAACAGATTTAACGTGCATCGTTGCCCTACACGGCGGGTCTTTAGTGGTACTGGGCTTGAACTCGTGACAAGGCAAGCCACGATCCGATACCTATACCACTCGGCTACCGCGGCCAAATTCAGTAATAAGAAATTATTTATAAAATACCTTCTTCAGTACTGATACATCAAACGTATACTGGCTGAAACACCAAGTCTTCGCACGAGTTCATTTTTTAAAAAAAAAATAAAACATTATTCTTGATATAATAGCTGAACTGTAAGGAGAGTAAAACTGTGTGCACGACATTGTATAAAAAAATGTAAAATGATTTTTTTAGGTAAATGCTATAGTTGTAAATAACTGTTTAAAAGAACTGTAATTTTAAACCTTACACAATTAGCATTTAGAATTAATGTTAAATTATGAAAAAGAATATAAAATTCCGATGAAGAATAATTGTGTTACTTTTTAACATTTAAAGCGAGCAGACTTCAAAATGTTTTAACCCGGGAGCAGGCGCGTACTCGATACTAACGCTAATGGTAGTGCGGGGTGACTGAGTCACTCCAAATATTTGTTTATAATTATTTTTACTGTACACGATACAAATCGGAATTCTAGTGAATATTTTAATTTATAGAAAGTATATTTACCTTCTTTAAAGGACTATTCAATTCTTTGATGATTTGAGAAAAAAATCCAATAAAACTGAACTAAAATGATTCAAAAGTACAAGACCATAATAAAGGACGCAAATCAGACACTTTTCAATTATCCTACAGAAATGTTAACCCTCTAACTGGATAGCACGGAAAATTCCGTCAGTGTAAAGATGCTTCGAAAATGCACTGCACGGATTTTTCTCTGCCTTCAAATAACGTTTTCAAAAGCTGATTAGCCGCACTTTTCTGAAATCCTTTCCCCTTTTAAAGGTTTAACATCTTGAAAGATATTTGGGGACGGTGGAAGCAACACAGCAAGACATTGATAGGAAGTTTTTATGGCTCGCAGGAAACCCCTTGTTTTGACCCTGGGGCAATCGTAATAAATCGATTGGAAATTTCTTTAGACCCCAGGAAGTGTTTATTTGTTACCTCGTTTTTTAAAGTTTTGAAAAGTCCCAACGCATAAGTAAAATATGTTACAATTCCCTTTTGGTTTCATATTAATTTGAAACTGTAACAAGTTGGGGCGTGTCAGTGCAATCTGCTATTTTATATAATTAGACAAATTATCTTTTTTAAGTATATTCTTTCGCTTCATTTTTTTCTTATTTTAAGCAAAGCTTTCAGTTTTTGAAACATGATTATTTTATTATAAGATACCAAAAAAATTAATAAAACACCAAACTCTTTAAAATTTGAAACCTTTTCAATTTTCCAACCACTAAAAATGAATAAATTTAAACTTCATCAAATCATTTGAAACATTTTCTTACACTTTGATAAAAATAATAACGAAAAAAAAAACTAATTAAGATTTATTAGTTTTTTTTAGATTTCATAGCCAAAGTGTTCAGGGAAGTTTAAGTGCAGTGTGCCTAGTTATATATTGTTAAAATACACCGAGTTATATTTGAATTTTAAGTGCTTGAACTTCAGTTTACATCAAAGACAACATGAATGAAGATTTTCAGACATTTTTTTATAACTTGAATGTTTGAATAAATGGTAATCAAAAATATACGGAAACATTTACAGTAGACATTTATGAATATAAATAAACATAAAAATCAATTTTAAATTCGAGCTAATCAAAAAATTCGAATTATTGTTCAAAAATATCTATTTATACAAAATACCTCAACATTTATCTTTTTTAAAGGCTAACTGAATAAGTAATTAAAATCTGGATATTTTTTGAAATCTCGACCGTATAAAGCTAGAAATTTTATGTTAGAAATTCCATTTGAAATTTCGAAAAAAAAATGCATCGCGCAGTTAAAAATTATTTACCATAAGTTTTAGCAATTGTTTGAGTATAATAAAAATTTCAAATTTTATTATATAACTTCTTTGGTATCTTTTAATATATTTCGAAGATTTCATACAATTCAGTTGAAAACTGCATGCTAAGAGCAAAAAATATACTAAAAAAATTGATGAATATACAATTACAATAAATTCTTACATAGAAGCAAAACTGAGAAGCTAAAGCGTAGGAATGAAAAATTTTGAGTATATCTAAAGTAGTTTTCGAAATATTTATTTTAAAGTTCAGAAAATTTGTGTGCGTTATGTTATACTTAATATTAATTAAATGGTTAAAATAATATGTTAATATTAGTCATGTAATCGTTTGATGACACATTCATATACTAATAAAAATTATCATGGTCATTGATGCGAATGTCAAGAATTTTATGTAATTTTAAATTCAGACATTAAGATATTGATGTAGAAAATATAAAACGACCATCTAAAATACATGAAAATGCAGTCTGCTATAAAATGATCTTGACAAACAAAATCCGGCATTTTCACTTACTATGGCAGAGCCGGCTTAGTCAGGGGCGATCTGGAAAAACAGAGAGAGAACCGCGGTTTTGATGGATGCCGCTCTAGCTTTTAAAGTTCCCAGGAAAAATTATATATATATAAATTACAAATGCAAAAATAAATCTTGTAAATTTCCATAAATTTTTGTAACAACGAATTGTGGAATTCGCTTCCAATACATTGTTGTTTTTGACAATATCTAAGGTAACCAACCCTACTTTAGATAGATTTGTACTACTTTTTCTTAACCGTATTCCTTTTAAAATTATTTCGTGTAGCCGAAATACACCTTTTGCACCCTTAAAAATTTATGTAAACTATAACGGTTTATTTTAATTTATGCAACTTGTGAAATGTTCATAATTAACCATTTCCGTCTAAACAGTTTACATGAAAAAAAAAGTTTGGACTCCCTCATTCATTAGGGATTTATATAAGATTCTAACATTAAATTTTATTTTTCACCGAAAAGGATCGAGTGGTTGTGTATAGTGCTTTCCCACCACAGGTGTGGGGTTCTATTAACGGGCTGCGCAAGGTCGACTCTGCCTTTCATCCCCGCTACATTGTGTCGATAAATGAGTACCAAGCTTGCTTCGGGTCTTAAACACTGAAGGTTTCTCTTCAGACAGACCACCAAATCGGGACATCTGTTCATGCACCTCAGCATCCAATGGTCACAGTAGTTCCTGGCCCTCATGGATTGTTGTGCTACTGAGTTTGAGTCTTAAGGTTGAGGATTACCT